>CM075978.1:52637975-52733516 GCA_038087875.1 Malacoraja senta | reverse complement strand
GGGCAGGGGGTGGTCGAGGGAGGGGAGGGGAGGGGAGGGGAGGGAGGCAGGGCAGAGGGGTGCCTGCGGTTGTGTTACCTGCGCCAGGTGACCTGGGCCTGAGGTACTCCTTGTAGACCTCCTTGAGGATGAAGTTGCTGAAGCCCACTCTCCTGAAGAACCTGCAGACGTACTCCTTGTTGTAGAGGCAGTTGAAGAGGAAGCAGCCCTTGATGTACCGGAGCATGGGGTCTGCCCGGGGCGGTCCACTCACGTCCTCCAGCAGCACCACATTGCAGTTGCGGGTGCGGCAACACTTGAGCACACAGTCCCGGGCTCGGCTCACGTTGGGAGAGCTGAGGAAAGACGCCCCCGACGCCACCGATTCGTCCGTGTCCAGCACGAAGTCCCCCCGGCCCAGCTCGTAGGTGGCCAGACACTGGCGGGGGTCTGGGGCGAGGGGCCGGCAGCCGGGGAGCAGCAGTAGCGGGAGGAGCAGGAGCAGGAGCAGCGGGGCGAGGGGCGGCGGGCGAGGGAGCTCCATGTCCCCGGTCGGAGCTGGCTGAGGTGTAAGGTGTGCGCTCGCTGCCCGGAGCCGCAGGTGAATGCGGAAACAGAGCGGCTTCACACTCGACAGGAAGTGTAACACAACACCAAGCCCAGCCAGCCCAGCTCGGCTCATCCAAAACACACACAGCCGCAGGACATCCATCCCCTGCACCCGGGCACCCAACACACCAGCCCAATCCCTACTCCAGCCCATTCCCCAGTACCCATCAGTAGCCCTTACCCAATACCCAAACACACAGCCACAGGACATCATCCCCTCCTGCACCCATCAGTAGCCCTTACCCAATGCCCAAACACACAGCCACAGGACATCATCCCCCTCCTGCACCCAGCCCATTCCCCAGTACCCATCAGTACCCCTTACCCAAACACACAGCCACAGGACATCATCCCCCTCCTGCACCCAGCCCATTCCCCAGTGCCCAACATCGGTCTGAGGACATCCGACCCCCCTGCACCCTGTTTCAGCCCTGGCCGAGACACAGTCGCCGGACATCCCCTGCACCCTGAACCATCCTGGCCTCCACACCCCACACCAACCCAACCGCCCCACACCCAACCCTGGACCATCCCCTCCACAATACCCAACTCCAGCCCATCCCCAATACCCAACACCGGCCCCAGATCACCCCCCCCCCCAGACACAATACTGGCCCATCCCCAGTACAAAACACCATCCTCGGGTCATCCGTGCATCCAACCCTAACCCCTACACCAAAGCCCAGGTCATCCCCCGCACCCAACCTCGACCCTGGCCCATCTCCCCGCACCCAGCCCCAGGTCATGCCCCGCACCTGACCCTTCCCCACCACCCAACATCCAGATCCAGCTGCTCCTTCTCTTGGAGCTCACACTCCCTTCCCCTGCCCCCTCCCTTTCACCACCATAGTCATGTTACCAGTTCCACAGTTCTCCACATTGTTTTCCTCTTGAGATCACTCCGTCCCGAGCCAACATGAGGTCATTTGTGGCTGATTGGTCCTCTTTTCCCCCCGGCTCCAGCTCTTCACCTCCCCCCCCCCCATTCACCTTCCCATTCATCTCCCCACCTCCTACATTTAGTCCGAAGAACTAAATGTAGGAGTCCTGACCCGAAAAATCACCAATAATTTTTTCGCCAGAAAAGCTGACTCCAGCGTTTTGAGTCTATCTTTGAAATAAACCAGCACCTGCAGTTCCATGTCTCTGCAAACCTTGCAGCTCTCCTGGTTTGACCTACAGTGTACAATAATTTTGAAAATTACAAGGAATTTATAAACTCTGGCATTCGGAGCTTCCTTACAATCTTTGATTCACCAAAACTCACAGTCAAAGGATCATGAGGAGAATTTACACGGGAACCGGCCCTTAGGTCCATTGAGTCCGCAACCATATAAACCATATAACCATATAACAATTACAGCACGGAAACAGGCCATCTCGACCCTTCTAGTCCGTGCCGAACACGTATTCTCCCCTAGTCCCATATACCTGCGCTCAGACCATAACCCTCCATTCCTTTCCCGTCCATATAACTATCCAATTTATTTTTAAATGATAAAAACGAACCTGCCTCCACCACCTTCACTGGAAGCTCATTCCACACAGCCACCACTCTCTGAGTAAAGAAGTTCCCCCTCATGTTACCCCTAAACTTCTGTCCCTTAATTCTCAAGTCATGTCCCCTTGTTTGAATCTTCCCTACTCTCAGTGGAAAAGCTTATCCACGTCAACTCTGTCTATCCCTCTCATCATTTTAAAGACCTCTATCAAGTCCCCCCTTAACCTTCTGCGCTCCAAAGAATAAAGCCCTAACTTGTTCAACCTTTCTCTGTAACTTAGTTGCTGAAACCCAGGCAACATTCTAGTAAATCTCTGTACTCTCTCTATTTTGTTGACATCCTTACTATAATTAGGCGACCAAAATTGTACACCATACTCCAGAATTGGCCTCACCAATGCCTTGTACAATTTTAACATTACATCCCAACTTCTATACTCAATGCTCTGATTTATAAAAGCCAACACACCAAAAGCTTTCTTTACCACCCTATCTACATGAGATTCCACTTTCAGGGAACTGTGCACAGTTATTCCAAGATCCCTCTGTTCACCTGCATTCTTCAATTCCCTACCATTTACCATGTACGTCCTATTTTGATTTGTCCTGCCAAGATGTAGCACCTCACACTTATCAGCATTAAACTCCATCTGCCATCTTTCAGCCCACTCTTCCAACCGGCATAAATCTCTCTGTAGACTTTGAAAATCTACTTCATTATCCACAGCCCCACCTATCTTAGTATCATCTGCATACTTACTGATCCAATTTACCACACCATTATCCAGGTCATTGATGTACATGACAAACAACAGTGGACCCAACACAGATCCCTGTGGCACCCCACTAGTCACTGGCCTCCAACCTGACAAACAACCACCCACCATTACTCTCTGGCATCTCCCATTCAGCCACTGTTGAATCCATCTTGCTACTCCACCATTAATACCCAACCATTGAACCTTCTTAACCAACCTTCTGTGAGGAACCTTGTCAAAGGCCTTACTGAAGTCCATATATACAACATCCACGGCTTTACCCTCATCAATTTCCCGAGTAACCTCTTCAAAAAATTCAAGAAGATTAGTCAAACATGACCTTCCAGGCACAAATCCATGTTGACTGTTCCTAATCAGACCCTGTTTATCCAGATGCTTATATATATTATCTCTAAGTATCCTTTCCATTAATTTGCCTACCACTGACGTCAAACTAACAGGTCTATAATTGCTAGGTTTACTCTTAGAACTCTTTTTAAACAATGGAACAACATCCGCAGTACGCCAATCCTCCGGCACTATTGCCATTTCTAATGACATTTGAAATATTTCTGTCATAGCCCCTGCTATTTCTACACTAACGTCCCTCAATGTCCTAGGGAATATCCTGTCCGGACCTGGAGACTTATCCACTTTTATATTTCTCAAAAACACCCTTGAGAAGCTACACAGACGTGGACTTAGACCAATGTGTGCACATCTGAGCTCGGGGCCTTTCAGATCATGAGATCACAGGCGTGTAGAAACAAAGCACTGTAGATGCTGGTTTATACCAAAGATAGGCACAAAGTGCTGGATTAACTCAGCGGTTCAGGCAGTATCTCTGGAGAAAAAGGATGAGTGATGTTTCGGTTTGGGTCCCTTCTTCATACCTTCAGGTTTGAGTGGGTTCGGCATGACAATGGTGCTTTTCCATTGACCAGACAATGGTGTTTGCGGCCTACAGGTATTGGCTAAGCCTGACCCTCAGGCCGAATTCCCAAGGTTAATCAGGCTGAGGCAGAGCACAATGAGCCGGCCTGTCCTTAGAATGGTTAGTTGGATTGTTCACGCAGGAAGCAGTGGCGTTAGTGTGGGGCAGCTCGCAACAGATCTAGTGATGTCCCATTGCAGACACAGGAAACATAGAAACATAGAAATAGGTGCAAGAATAGGCCATTCGTCCCTTCAAGCCAGCACCGCCATTCGATATGATCATGGCTGTTCATCCAACATCAGTACTCCGTTCCGGCTTTTCCCCCATACCCCTTGATTCCGTTAGCCCTGAGAGCTATATCTTTCTGTCCCTTGAAAACATCCGGGAAAGAAGAAGTGCTTGTTAGAGGGAGTGCAGGGAAGTCGCATTGAGCAGTACTTCTTGAGAAGTCAGTCAAGTGAGTCGAGTGAAGTCCAGCGAAGGGTAGAAAACCACAGTTCGCAGGATGTCATTATCACTATTAATGTTGAGGAGGGAACAAGCGCTGTCGAGGGGGATGTAGGTGGTGGTGAGGTTAATCTGCCAGTCAGAGAGAAGAACGGTGGGCTGAAACCTAGAGTTAAATGGCCTAGGGCAAGTGAACGGAAGGAATGGGAAACTGTTAATATAGATTTGGTAAAGGTGTTAGAGAGTGTGAAAGGTACAGTGGAAAACAAGTTAGATAAGATGGGAGAGTTTATTTATCAATATGGTGCAGACAGGTTTGGTGTTATTTAGAGAAAGAAGGTGCAGGCTCTACAAGAGTTTAGATCCGAGACGAGAGAGAAATCAAGATTAGTGAAGGCAGTTGAGAAAGCAGTAGAGAAAGGCTACAGTTAATGAGAGAGAGGGAATTCATGTTTTGCAAGAAGAGTTAAGAAATCAGTTAGCAATATTAAGGAAGGCAGAACACCTTAGGAGGAAGAGAAAGAAGAAGGAGCGAATCAGGTCAGCATTTTATCGGGATCCATTTAATTTTGTTAAAAGCATTAGTCAGAAAAAGTGGAAAGCTCAAAGCTTCAAAGGAAGAGTTAGAGGAATATTTAAAAGGACATACTCTGATCCCAAAAAGAAAAGGGGAATGGGTTTCCCTCCAGATATACCACCCTTAGGAGAGATAGAGTATAAGTTATGTAGGATAGAACTGCAGATGCTGGTTTAAATCGAAGGTTTACACAAAATGCTGGAGTAACTCAGCAGAACAGGCAGCATCTCTGGAGAGAAGGAATAGGTGATGTTTTAGGTCGAGATCCCTCTTCAGACTGATTCCTCAGGCAGCAGAACAATCTGTTTATGCATATGGCAAGACCAAACAACAAACACCAAGCAATGCCCATCATCAGCAAAAGTCTGATGACCTACTCATCTTTAACATTTAATGGCTTTACTACTCCTGAGTTCCCTCACCATTAACCGTAAGCTTATCTGGAGTAGCCATGTAAACCCGGTGACCACAAAAGCAAGTCGTGAACTGAATATCCTGGCTTCACAAAGCAACTCCAATTGCCTGAACTGACAGCCATTATATCATCATTCATGAAACTCAATACCATGGAGACTGGCAATGTATCCTGGTCTTATGCAAGGGAGATATTGTTCTAGGACGCCAGAACCAACTGTTAAGCCTTCCCGAGGTGTCGTGGGCCTAGCTCAACGAAACACCAATGAAGGGAGGTGCCCACTCGATAACCCCAATGATATACTTGCGTCTACAGGATTAGTTTTTTTCAGAGCTAATTAATATGTAGGTAGCTGTTTTGTGTTGTTATTTTTGCATATGGAATCATTTATTGTAAGTTGGTGTATTTAGTTAGATAATACTTTGGTTTTGGGCTTGGTTTTCTTAATTGACCACTTAACCTGGAGTTAACCTGGAGTTAGACAATAGACAATAGACAATAGACAATAGACAATAGGTGCAGAAGTAGGCCATTCGGCCCTTCGAGCCAGCTCCGCCATTCAATGTGATCATGGCTGATCATCCCCAATCAGTTATAGCACAAGTGTTTTAATTAGTAATTTCTCTTTAAAACATCCAGTGAATTGTCCTTCACTGCCTCCTGTGGCAGAGAATTCCATCGATTCACAACTGGGTGAAAAAGTTTTTCCTCATCTCAGTCCTAAATGGCCCACCCCTTATTCTTAAACTGTGACCCCTGGTTCTGGACTCCCCCAACATTGGGAACATTGTTCCTGCATCTAGCCTGTCCAATCCCTTAAGAATTGTATATGTTTCCATAAGATTCCCCTCTTATCCTAAATTTCAGTGAATAAAAGTATATAAATATAAGGAGGGTGAAGAGGTTTTGTTTGAACGTATAAAGATAGCGCTGTTCATAGAGAGCAAGTGGGATTATGAATCCCATTCACTGTGTGCTTTTCCAAACCAACCTGGGCGACTTCAGGCATCTTATTCATAGGCATCAAGTGCAGTGACAAGTCATCAGCCAGGTGACTTTGACTGGCAACTAGGCGATGATATTTATGATACTGAGAACCTGTTAAGACCTGATCCTGATTCCAAAGTATACAAATGACTCACACTTCCATTGGATAGTCTTGAGCAATTCTTCGAGCTGCCAAATCACAAGGGTTATTATGCATCTGATCTTTTCAAATGTCGTCACATAAACAGGATGTGCCGATGTCGTGGGTTTTCTTTAGTGCCCAGCAGCAAACCGGGATCCTGCAGTAGCAACTGGGAGAGTGTAGTTTCATGAGTCACAGATGGAGTGCTAGAATTTGAGACTGTTGCACAGTGACCATGCTTCTCCAAGGCAAAAGTAGGGATGACTGGATAATTCATGTTCACAAGGTCTAGGAGTAAAATTAGGCCATTCGGCCCATCGCGTCTACTCAATCATGGCTGATCTCTGCCTATAAATCCCATTTTCCTGCTTTCTCCCCATAATCCTTGACACTTGTTCTAATCTAGAATTTGTCTATCTCTGCCTTAAAAATATCCTCTGACTAGGCCTCCACAGCCCTCTGTGGCAATGAGTTCCACAGATTAACTAGCCTCTGACTAAAGAAGTTCCTCCTCGCCTCCTTTTTAAAAGAGCGCCCTTTAATTCTGAGGCTCTGACCTCTGGTCCTAGACTCTCCCACCAGTGGAAACATCCTTTCCACATCCACTCTATCAATGCCTTTCATTATTCTGTAAGTTTCAATGTGGTCCGCCCTCAACATTCTAAACTCCAGTGAGTACAGGCCCAGTGCTGTCAAGCGCTCATCATATGCTAACCCACTCATTCCTGGAATCATTCCCGTAAACCACCTCTGGACCCTCTCCAGAGCCAGCACATTCTTCCTCAGATATGGGGCCCAATTTTGCTCACAGTACTCAATTGCGGCCTGACCAGCATCTTGTGGAGCCTCAGCTTACATTACATCTCTGCTTTTGTATTCCAGTCCTCTTGATATAAATGCTAGCATTGAATTTGCCTTCCACTATCAATCAAGACAGGGGCTAACGCTGCAATTGACTGAGGTTGAACTGAACCACACTGTGGACAGTCTTTGTCCACACACTGTAACTTTCTGAACAAATAAGTGTCCCACGACCGGGAGAAGCTTCTGTCGTCTTGTTCCATCCGCGTTTTAAATAGATTGTTCTCATGTTAAACAGGCCTTGCTTCCTGTAGGCTCCAGAGCTTGGGTCTTGCCATCCCTCCCCTACCCCCTTCTCCAACTCTTTAGCATGTGTAATGTTGTCAATGCAGATGCAAATTCTAGGTACTCTAATCTCCGTACACTGATGGGCTGTGTGGAATGAGCTTCCAGTGGAAGTGGTGGAGGCAGGTTCGATTTTATCCTTTAAAAATAGATTGGATGGGTATATGGATGGGAAAGGAATGGAGGGTTATGGTCTGAGTGCAGGTAGATGGGACTAGGGGGAAGTATTTATTTTAAAAATATATATATTTTTTTTAATTAAAAAAAATGTTCGGCACGGACTTGAAGGGCCGAGATGGCCTGTTTCCGTGCTGTAATGGTTATATGGTTATATGGTTATATGGCAACCAGACGAGATCTAACTGACTCTAGCCTTTTAGGGAAGGAAACCCTTTGTTTTATCGTGACCTGGCATTTATTACTTGAAGCATAGAAGACTGAGGGGTGATCTTACAGAGGTGTTTTAAACCACGAGGGGCATAGATAGGATGAATACCTTTTTTTGTGCTGGCGGCAGGGAATCAATAACTAGAGTGCAAAGGTTTAAGATAAGAGGGGAAATATTTAAAAGACCTCTGAGGGGAAATTGTTTCTCACTGAGTGTGGTACGTGTGAGGAACGAGCTGCCAGAGGAAGTGGCTGAGGCAGGCCCTATAATAACATTTAAAATACATTTGGACAGGTATGTGGATAGGAAAGGTCTGGAGGAATATAGGTCAAATGCATGCAAGTGAGATTAACATAGATAACCATTTTTGTTGGTATGGACCAATTGGCCTGATTCCTTGTTTTATGATTCTCTGTGACTCCAATCCTGTTACTGAACATAGTTAACCTTACCTGCTCTCTGAAGTTGTTTCATATCCACAGCCAGAGGTCCCACTGCCAAACCTATAGGCATAGTAGGATTGGGAATGACATGCCAAGCTTGCCAGAGATGTTATTACCATGAGAAACACTGATGCTGTCATTATTCTGACCTAGAGAGAGATGGCAGCTAGTACCAGTGGAAAGCCTCTGAGGTCAATATCTCATGGTGAGGAGTGTGCAGAGTGATTATTTATGGAAGGTATTATGATGTTCAGACCTGTAATAAGAATCTAGGAAGTAGATGCAGGAGTAGGTCGGGGGTCTCTCAAACCTGTTTCACCATTCAGTAAGATTGTGGCCGGTCTTCATGTTTGTCCTCTTTCCCACTCACTCCTCATTGCCCCAAAAGTCTGTTGGTATCAGGTATGAATACGCTCTCCAACTGTGAAGATTTGACAATCTTCAAAGATTTCTCCTCACCTCACTCCTAAATGGTCAACCCCTCGTACTAAGACTATTCAGCTTTTTAGTTTTAGAGATACAGTGTGGAAACAGGCCCTTTGGCCCACTGAGTCCACGCCAACCACAATCACCCATACGCTAGTTCTATCCTACACACTGGAGATAATTTACAAAAACCAATTAAGCTACAAAGCTGCACGTCTTTGGGCTATCACACAAACCAACCTCCCTGCCAATGGCTCCATCTACACTTCACGCTGCCGCGACAAGACATCCAGCATCATCAAGGATGAGTCTCACGCCGGTCACTCCCTCTTCTCCCCTCTCCCATCATTAAAGAGGGGCAGAAGTGTGAAAACACAAACCTCCAGATTGAGTGACGGTGTCTTCCCAGCTGTTATCAGGCAACTGAACCATCCTATCACCAACCAGAGTGCAGTCTTAACCTGCCATCTACAGTGGCTTGCAAAAGTTTTCATACCCCTTGAACTTTTCCACATTTTGTCACGTTACAACCACAAACGTAAATGTATTTTATTGGGATTTTATGTGATAGACCAACACAAAGTGGTGCATAATTGTGAAGTGGAAGGAAAATGATACATGGTTTCCAAATTTTTTTACAAATAAAAAACTGAAAAGTGTGGCGTGCAAAAGTATTCAGCCCCACTGAGTCAATACTTTGTAGAACCACCTTTCGCTGCAATTACAGCTGCAAGTCTTTTGGGGTATGTCTCTACCAGCTTTGCACATCTAGAGACTGAAATTTTTGCCCATTCTTCTTTGCAAAATAGCTCAAGCTCAGTCAGATTGGATGGAGGGCGTCTGTGAACAGCAATTTTCAAGTCTTGCCAGAGATTCTCAATTGGATTTAGGTCTGGACTTTGACTGGGCCATTCTAACACATGAATATGCTTTGATCTAAACCATTCCATTGTAGCTCTGGCTGTATGTTTAGGGTCGTTGTCCTGCTGGAAGGTGAACCTCCGCCCCAGTCTCAAGTCTTTTGCAGACTCTAACAGGTTTTCTTCCAAGATTGCCCTATATTTGGCTCCATCCATCTTCCCATCAACTCTGACCAGCTTCCCTGTCCCTGCTGAAGAAAAGCATCCCCACAGCATGATGCTGCCACCACCATGTTTCACAGTGGGGATGGTGTGTTCAGGATGATGTGCAGTGTTAGGTTTCCGCCACACATAGCGTTTTGCATTTAGGCCAAAAACTTCAATTTTGGTCTCATCTGACCAGAGCACCTTCCTCCACATGTTTGCTGTGTCCCCCACATGGCTTGTGGCAAACTGCAAACGGGACTTCTTATGGCTTTTTTTCAACAATGGCTTTCTTCTTGCCACTCTTCCATAGAGGCCCGATTGGTGGAGTGCACGACTAATAGTTGTCCTGTGGACAGATTCTCCCACCTGAGCAGCTCCTCCAGAGCTCCTCCAGAGTTTCCATGGGCCTCTTGGCTGCTTCTCTGATCAATGCTCTCCTTGCCTGGCCTGTCAGTTTAGGTGGACGGCCATGTCTTGGTAGGTTTGCAGTTGTGCCATACTCTTTCCATTTTCGGATGATGGATTGAACAGTGCTCCGTGAGATGTTCAAAGCTTGAGATATTTTTTTATAACCTAACCCTGCTTTAAACTTCTCCACAACTTTATCCCTGACCTGTCTGGTGTGTTCCTTGGGCTTCATGATGCTGTTTGTTCACTAATGTTCTCTAACAAACCTCTGAGGCCTTCACAGAACAGCTGTATTTATACTGAAATTATATTACACACAAGTGGACTCTATTTACTAATTAGGTGACTTCTGAAGGCAATTGGTTGCACTGGATTTTATTTAGGGGTACCAGAGTAAAGGGGGCTGAATACTTTTGCACGCCACACTTTTCAGTTTTTTATTTGTAAAAAAATTTGAAAACCATGTATCATTTTCCTTCCACTTCGCAATTATGCGCCACTTTGTGTTGGTCTATCACATAAAATCCCAATAAAATACATTTACGTTTGTGGTTGTAACGTGACAAAATGTGGAAAAGTTCAAGGGATATGAATACTTTTGCAAGCCACTGTACCTCTTTGGAGACCCTCGGACTTTCTTTAATCAGACTACTGCATTTTATCTTGCTCTAAACGTTATTCTCTTAATCATGTGTGCACTGTTGGCGGCTTGATTGAAATCACGTATAGCCTTTTTGCTGACTGGATAGCACGCAACAAAAACACTTTTAACTGTACATCGGTATACGTAACAATAATAACCTAAACCAAACTTGTTTCTTCACTTTCCTATAGTTTGGTTCCACTATGAATGGAGGCGAATAGAACAGGCAGCTGCTGATGTTCTTGCGCTATGTTGCTGATGATACTATTTCCTGAGCTGGAGATCGCAAGGATGTCCGTATCACCTGCCCAGTGACACCTACCAATGATAAACTAATCTTAATTAGTTACTACCTGGCTCCAGAACCTCAAGGTCAACAGAACACTGCAACGATAAAAAAATGCTGAAAATCTCGTGGCTGCTGCAGACATTTCCTAACAGTGCCTCATAGACAACTTGACGACTCCTAAATAACAGGAGCCACAGAGCACCCACTGTTCCTGAACAGCCTTGAAGTCCACCATAATAGACACCTGTAAAGAGACGCTTAAATTTTCAACCAAAACCCACTACCAGTTTGATGAGTGACCCTGGAACTATTAAACAAAACTATTCCAGGTGTTTACGGATTGGAAATGCTATAAAATCGCTAAAAGGGAAAGTATCAGTTCTTTCAGCAGTCAAGGGCTGAGAAAATATCTGACATATAGAAAGGATCGTGGGTGGAAAAAGCGCAAGAGTCTCAGCCACTTGCTGCTGTTAATGTTAAGCAGCGTGATGCAGGTGTGTTTTCATGATCTTACTCCAGATCCTAGCATCTGCAGTCCCTTGCAAATGTTGAGTTAACGTGGCCAGCAGATGGTGCTGTTGTCTGCATTACTTGTGGACAATTGCAAATGTCATTAGGTTTTCAGTGAGAGCTTTGTGGGACAAGTTCACCATTAATCACCACTACCAAATGATTGTGAGAGTTCCAGCTGCCTGTTATACACACCGCCACACACCCGGTTCACCAAACGTCAGGGAAGTGCGATACAAAATGCTGGAGTAACTCAGCGGGACATGCAGCATCTCTGGGGAAAAGGAATGGGTGACGTTTCAAGTCGAGACCCTTCTTCAGACTGAAAGTCAGGGGAGTGGGAAACTGGAGATGTGGAAGTGTACAAAGAGAATGTAAAGTGTGATTAAAAACAACAGATCAAAGCAGACGATGATCAAGGAAATGTAGAATGGTTCATTGCTGGCAGAGGGGAAGGTGACCACGAGGCATACAAACAGTAAAATTAATCAGGACAGTGAAACTAGTCGGAGAACTAGGGTGGGTGAGGGACGGAGAGAGAGAGAAAGCTAGGGTTACTTGAAGTTAGAGAAATCAATATTCATACCGCTGGGGGGTTGTAAGCTGCCCAAGCGAAAGTGACTTTCAAGGGAAGTAAGCCCAAAGGGCAGCTGACATCCTCACACCTGGTGTAGGAACGGACTGCAGATGCTGATGCAGATGCTGAAGAAGGGTCTCAACCCGAAACGTCACCCATTCCTTCTCTCCAGAGATGCTGCCTGTCCCGCTGAGTTACTCCAGCATTCTGTGTCTATCCTCACTCCTGGTTGTTGTTGATGAGTAAAGATTAATTTTCTGGATTTTTTTCTGGAATAAGCAATCCAGTTTCCGAGGGCACTCTAGACACTTGTATGGGAGGAGTTCAGCATTGTTAGCAAGCCATGTTTTATCCAAGGCTTTAAACTGATACCCATTGTGACTCCATGGAATGCACAGAAGTACTCTTGAAGAAGCACAGGGGAATTCTCTCGATCATCCCTAACCAACAAGCACCATGAAAGAACATTAAGAGTGCTGGAGTAACTCAGCAGGTCAGGTGGCATCTCTGGAGGACATGCATAGGTGACGTTTCGGGTCTGGACCTGCCCACAGTCCCATCTGAAGTAGGGTCCTGGCTTAAATCATCAGTCTGAAGAAGGGTCCCGGATAAAACGTCACCTTTCCATGTTCTTCAGAGACAATGCCTGAAGTGACTCCACTTTGTGCCCTTTTCTGTGAACCAGCATCCTGCAGTCCCTTGTTTCAGCACCCAACATCATTAAACTGATTCTAACAATGGATTTTGCTGTGCCCATTAATTTTATTTGTATGCCTTTTTTACTTTTAAAACTGTTTTGTGGCAGCTATAGATATATTACTTTTTTCTCGACTTGTATTTTAGAGATGTTTATCATGTGTCATGGAAACTATGTTATAATAACATAAGTAATTAAGGGGCAACTAGTTATGTGTGGGGGAAAGCATTGGGAGGATATGCTGATTTAGTGCTGTTGGTTCATTAGTTGTAAACACAGGCAGAAGCCTCCTGGACCACTAGAATAATCTGATTAGGAGTTGTAAATATCTGTACATGTTTCCTTTTGTTTTGCGTCTGTGAGCTTATTTTGCTCGGGTTAAATGGATCCCTGGAGATGTTCAGGGTTTGATGGCATCCAACAGCCCTTTTACACCGTTGCATTAGGTGGATCACTGACACTCTTCGCTGCAAGTGCATTGTCTGTTGCTGAGGAGAAAGCACACATCTTCACCCTGCTGTTGCTCTCAATACACATTGGTTTGAGAGTATCACATCTCACTTCAGAGCTGCCCATGACCATACTACACCATGTTAATCATACTGAACCACACAGTGGCACAGCTGGTAGAGCTGCTGCCTCACAGCGCATGTTCAATCCTGACTTCAGGTGCTGACTGTGCGGAGTTTGCACGTTCTCCCTGTGAATGCATGGGCTTCATCCAGTTTCCTTTCACATCGTGAAGATCTCAAGGTTGATAGTTTAATTGCCACTGTAAGTTGTCCCCAGTATGCATGTGGGTGGTATAATCTGGAGGGATATGATGTGAATGTGATTTCTGGATGACAAGTGTGAAGTCCTTATTCATCCATTATAATGTATTAATGTTTCATTAGTTTCTCTTTGGCCTAAGCTCTCACAAAACGCTTGAATTATTTGCTGGTGCTGCCAATTTACCTTCCCTATTTACAATCCCATTTCACCAAAGTCAATGTTTGCCCTGTCCACCAACCATTATTTATTACTTAATTTATTCCTCTCATTATTTTGAGGTTTGTTTAAAAATTACCTGGATGCTCAGCTACTCTCACTACTTTTATCTGCTCTATTTCCTCTCTCTGCACTAGAGCTGCTTGTTTTTCCTCTGCTACTAAAAATACTATTTTTGCTTTATTCAAACTCTTCTTGCTCTTTACTTGGAGGAAGTCAAGTTCTTCTAGCGTCCTGCATCTTTTTACAGATTTCCACCTCCAACTTCCTTCCACCACTTGCCAGTCTTCAGGATAATCCTCTTAACCCGAACAAGCGTTTATTATCTTGTAGTTTAGTTTAGAGATGCAGCGTGAAAACAGGCCCTTCGGCTCACCGAGAACGCGCCGACCAGCGATCACCTGTGCACCTACAACCTGCGGATAATCCTCAGAAGCCAATTTACCTACAAACCTGCACATCTTTGGATTGTGAGAGGAAGCCGGGGCAACCGAAGATAACCCATGCGGTCGGTCACAGGAAGAACAGATAACACCCGTGGTTAGGATCAAATCCAGGTCTCTGGCGCTGTAAGGCAGCAACTCTATTGCTGTGCCACTGTGCTGTGGACTATATTCCTATATCTAAATTAGCGAAATCATATTTTCTACTGACATTGTTATATCTAATTTGTGGAAGTAACTTGTCTCCCCTTAGAGTCATAGAATCACACAGCTGTGACAGGCTCCCAATTTGCCCCTGCCAACCAAGCTGCCCCATCTCATCTGCAGTAGTCCCACCTGCTGCATTTGGTCCATATCCATCTAAACCATTCCTGTCCATGTACCTGTCATAGTATATGCCTCAACTACATCCTCTGGCAGCTGTGTGGAAAAAATCTATTCAGACTTTCTTCTGGAAGCAAGATGCGCTGAAGATATAGTGCTGTGTCCACTAACCCAACCCCAACAGCAGTAGTAAAGGAGCAGGCATTGATGACAGGTGGAGGGAATGTGGCTTCATTTGCCACACCCATGTTTCCCATCTCTCACGTATCCTACTGCCCATCGGGATTAACGAGCTTGCCAATAACTCCAACAGCTGCCGTGGCCTGCACTCTTTCTTCCGAGTCGTTGAAGCATGCTAGCTGATCAAATTAATAGTTTGAGTGTTTTTTAATGCTGCTGTTGTTGCTCTTCAGAAAGCTGATCTAAGTGATTGCTGAATAATTGAAGGCTTCCAACAGACAGCTTCCAGCAAGCCCATCCCAACTTGGCATTGTTATCATGCTGTTATTATTTTTTGCAACACAATCTTACTCCATTAAGTCATGGGTTCGAAGCGATGGAAATTCTCAGTGTCTAGGGTTAACAATGATAGCGTCCTGTCATACAGTGCTGGCTTGGGACCATTGATGCAATATAGAGGAAGAGAAATCCTCATCCCATCAAAAGTCTTGAGTGCTTCATCAGGCAATTGGGTCTTAGAATTGCTTTGTGACCATTATAAAGATAAAAATGTCAAAAACAAATCACAAATGATCACTTGTATCATTCATTCTTGGGTTCCTTGCCGAGTTTTTTTATGGCATTAGCTTATTTGAAAAATAATATATTTGGACGTCTTGATTAATCAATTATTCTTTAAGTTTATAAATAGTTAAGATGGATAAAGGGATATGGTAGAAAGGTGTAGAGACAAGGAACTGTGGATACTTGTTTACACCAAAGATAGACACAAAGTGCTGGAGTAACTCAGCAGGTCAGGCAGCATCTCTGGAAAGAAAGCATGGGTGACATTTTGGGTCGGGACCCTTCTTCAGTCTGAAAAAGGGTCCCGGCCCGAAACGTCACCCAGCCTTTTCCCCCCAGAGATGCTGCTTGAACCGCTGAATTACTTCAGCACTTTGTGTATCTTTAGTGATGGTGTCAGGTATTTGCAGGTACAATGTGTCACATCAGAGATCATGGAATTGGCCATAGATTGAGGATTGGTTAACTACCAAAATTATGGAGGGCAGGGTTACATAGGTTATTTTAAATTGGCAAGCAGTCAGAGATTGATGGCAGGGGTTCAAGTAGTGACAATCCATATGATTGTGTATTGTCACACGACTTACTGTTAATGCAAAGACGGGCTGGATAACAAGTTGTGTGGAGGATGCAAGGTGATATAAATTGGGTAAAGGCAATCGAGGTAAAAGGAAGGCAGATGGTGCAGCTGGGGGGGGGGGGGGTGGGGGTTTGTATCAGGATGGGGGATGCCACTAAACATGAAGTCACCTTCAGATTATAAATTGTCCCTAGTGTGTAGGAGTGTTAGTGTATCGGGATTGCTGGTTTGACGTGGACTCGGTGGGCCGAGGGCCCTGTCCGCGGTGCATCTCAAAATATTGATCAGTTGGGCAAGTGGACTGAGGAATGGTAAATGGAGTTTAATTTGGATAAATGCGAGGTGTTGGATCTTGAGAAGTCAGGGCAGCACATTCAGTGAGCGGTTGGGTAGGGCCCTGGGGAGAGATGTAGAACAGAGAGAACACGAGTGCAGGTACATAGTTCGCTATGTACCACCTCTTCCTTTGGACAGCTCTGTGTTCTGTCTCAGCCTGATCAACCACTGGTAAAAGCACCGCACACCAAAATTTATCAAAAGATAATGAATGTTACGACTGATGATTATTAGCAGCTTCCAAAGAAAAAGGCAGACTTCATTTGCTTTAGTCCAATAATATTTTATTTTGCATTATTTTAATTACCCTCACCCTAACATGCTGGTAATGCTGGATCCTGGGGGAGGCAAAAAACCAGAGAAAAAACCTGTTGCCAATTTCAGGAAAATCTTTGGGAAATTCCTCCCCGACTCCCTCTATTCAGGGCAATCAAGCAGAGCTCCAGGATATCACTGAAATCTGTGATGCGCATCACCAGCAAACCAAACATTGCAACTGTACAAAAACGCCGAGGCTAGAAGTGTGAAAGCAGTGTCAGAAAGAGGCGACTTGAATCCATCAGATCTGCAAGCTTAACCTGCAAAAAAGAACACGTATTTGTTAATGAAAACACCTATAAGTTCCTAACCTTCTTCGTAATGTGCGGTACAAAAAGCTTCGAAAAAACTTGCCTCGATCTGTATGTTCCCCACTGTGATACGTGCTTACCCACTCACCTGATGTGAGTGATGCAGATTCAGAGAAAGAAATCAAGTCCAGCTGGAGCACCTCATATTCCTCTTGCGTAACCTCAACTCCTCTGGCCTCCCCCCTCTATCTCAGCTTTCTTATGCCCATCCCCCCTACAATCAGTCTGAAGAAGAGTTCTGACCCGAAACGTCACCACTGCATGTTCTACCGAACAGCCGAGTTACTCTTGCACTTTGCCCCTCTGTGTAAATCAACATCTGCTGTTTCATCCTACATTTAGTGGTATATTTACTATCAACTATAAAGCCAATTTGTATTGAGCTACTCTAGGCTATAACAAATAAACCTAATCTTTGACAATATATATTATTATTAAAAAATAAATACAGTTGTACAGAGCTGAATTATAATGCATACTCTATCAACAACATCCCTTGACCAGTAATAAAAATTCAAAGTACAAATACAAATAAGCTGTATTCTATGACAAGATATATCAAGCTGTATAACAATGAAACCACATTCCATGCACAAATTCTGACTGGGTTCTGTGACATTATCATGTAGTTACTAAATTCTATAATACGTATAGAACAAAGAAAAGTTACAGCTGGCCCACAATGAATAAAATGTTAAACTAATCTCATCTGCCAGCCCATGATCCACATTCCATGCATTTTGAGGTGTATTACAATCACACTAAGCTCATAACAATGAACATGTTATTAAGTAGAGGTCTAACATAAATTTCATTTTGTTATAATTAAACTCGTCCATAACAGTGTCTGTAACTCGCCTATAATATTGATATTACAATTATAAAAGGTGCTGGAGTAACTCAACGGGTCAGGCTGCATCTATGGAGAACATTTATGTCTATGCCTTTATTCTAACTACCCTGGGGGCAGCATCTTCCGGCCGCTGTTACCTGCTTAACCCTATTAGGAATCCTGCCACAGCACTCCCAAGTCCTGTGTATATACCTCCGATTTCTGAATACGCTCCCTATTTAGTAAGTAGCCTACGCCTTTATTCTAACTACCCTGGGGGCAAGCACCTTCCGGCCGCTGCTACCGACAGGGCATGCTCTGACAGTGTCGCAAGAGGGCGCAGACGTGGCGGGCGGACACACAAAGCGGAAGGAAGAAGCGGCAAATGGTGAGAGGGGAGCAAGCCCCCATGGTGACCGAACCTGTGTTGTCGGTGACTTCCTATCTACTGCATCTCCAGTGTTGCCAATGTGGCCTCCTCTACATCAACGAGATCAACCGAAGATTCAACAACAATTTTACTCGGCTCAGCCAAGTCCTACTGGATCGAGGTTGCTAAGCACTTTTAACTCTCCTTCCCATTGCCATGATGATCATTATAAACTGCAGTAATAGCACTAATTAGCTTACAATCCAATTCTCTAGTTTCAGATGACCCAACCTCCTCCCCTTCCCCCCATCTACCCCAATTTTACAAATGATATCATGATAGGTGGAGGGTCAAGGTCAGGTATTATTGAGAAAGAAGTATCAGCAGAAGAACATGGACAAGTTGGGAGAGTGACAAACAAGTGGCAAATAGAATACAGTGTGATAAACCCTCATTATAACAGATTATACAGGCGGGGGGAGGACATGAGGTCCTATTACTGATTATCCGTTATAATCGAGTACGGTATTACCATTGTATGTAGTTGAAACAAACAACTGCATATATGATGGATAATACACAACAGGACACAAAATGCTGGAGTAACTCAGCAGATCAACCAGCATCTCTGGAGAACATGGATGGGTGACATTGGGACCCTTCTTCAGGCCGATTCTGTCTGCTGAGTTACTCCAGCACTTTGTGTCGCTCTACTTTAAAACTAGGCGCTGATGCCACCGTTTGACGCAGCTGTTGTTGTGACTCATGCTGTTGCCCCAGCGGTTTCTTCAGGCCGCTGCTACCAAGAGGAGATGCTCGGTCACCCTGGGGGTCCCGTCCCCTCCCACCAGTTACCGCTTCCAAGGTGGAAAAGGAGGAAGAGGAGGAGGGGGTGACCGGACAGTGACGCAAAGAGGGCGCAGACCCGATGCGCGGGCGGACAGATAAAGCGCAAAGGTGAAGCGGCAACTGGTGAGAGATGAGGGAGACCCATGGTGACCGAGTATGTCCTGTTTGTGGCCTTGTGTTAAAATGAATTGGGCTGCATTACAATTGCCAATTGCCATCATAATACGCATCCAGCAGTTTACAATTAAGTTGTTCGATGTAATTGTAAATATAGCTCAATTCACAAAGATCAACTCCTTTTGCACCTCTGATTTCTGAATACACATATCATTTAGCAAGTAGACCATGCCTTCATTACTTCTACCAAAGTGCATGAAAGTACACTGTGCTACGCGGTATTCCATTTGCCACTTATTTTCCCACTCTCCCAATCTTCCCAAGTCCTTCTGCAAACTCCCTGCTTCCTCAGCACTACATGTCCTCCCCACTCACCTATCTTTGATTCATCTGCAAACTTGTCTACAAAGCAATCAATCAATTCCATTATCCATATCATTGGGTATTTTTAAAGCATAGATTAGTATCTATGATTAATCAAGCATCTTGATTAGTTAAGGGCATTAAAGGGGAAAAGGCAGGAGAATTAATTAAGAAGGGGGAAATAGAAATGGCAGAGTGGACAATATGGGCCGAATGGTCTTATTCTACTCCTATGGTTTCTGGTCTCTTATGTTTAAGGTGTTACATTGCCTGCGGTTGCAGAGGAAAATACCTGGGGAGTATAGTTTTAGTAGGAAGGGATGAGTGAACTGCGGAGTTGCGGATGGGTGACCATATTCCTCTTGGGTAAGCTTACAACCCAAATCTCCAAATTTTAGGCAATCTCTTAACCCCCCCCCCCTTCCTGCCTTGCCTGTCTCCCAGCTTTCTTCCCGACTCAAACTTCACCTATCCATGTTCTCTTGAGATGTTGCCTGACCAGCTGAGTTGCACGAGCACTTAGTATCCCCCCCTCCTTGTGTAAACCATGTTTACAGCTTGAGGTATATATTTACTATCAGTTGGCTTCTATGCTCAAATGAATGAAACTATTTTATGTTTAAACAGCGTTCTATGCCAATGTGTATGAAACAATGAGCTATAATATGACTGCATTTCAACCTATATTACAAATATACATTTCTCAGACAATATAAATTTCTGTATAATTAAACCAATGTTATGATATAGGGTAGAGAGCTGCATTTCACTATTCTTTCTTCAACAATATCCCAGGAGCTCTATTACTATCAAAATGAGTTTAATGACAATATTAAGCAGGCTGCACTTACAAAGGCTGTAATCGTATGACAAC
The DNA here is from genome assembly GCA_038087875.1 of Malacoraja senta. Lineage (NCBI taxonomy): Eukaryota > Metazoa > Chordata > Chondrichthyes > Rajiformes > Rajidae > Malacoraja > Malacoraja senta. The sequence continues at coordinate 52,713,119 of CM075978.1, read as the reverse complement.
ATATCAAGGCTGTGTTACAATTAAACCAAATTCTGACAATATAAATCATTCCACTTACAAATTTCAACTGTGTTTTATAATATCATGTAGTTACTACATTTTATAGAACATAGAAAATCTGCAGAACAGGAACTAGCCCTTTTGGCCTATAAAGTTGTTGAAGGTGATGCTGTTAAACTATGGTATTAGAAGCAAGGTACTAGCATGGATAGAAGATTGGCTGGCAGAAGGCAAAGAGTGGGATTATAGTTGGCTGCTGCTGACTAGTGTTCCGCAGGGCTCGGTGTGGGTCCACTACTTTTCATGTTATATGTTAATGATCTGGATGATTGGATTGACGGTTTTATGGCCAATTCTGCAAATTATATGAAGATATGGAGACGCTCGGTCACCGTGGGTGTTCACCCCCCTCTCACCAGTTGCCGCTTCCAAGGTGGAAAAGGAGGAAGAGGAGGAGGGGTTGGGGAGAGGGAGAGACCGACCGGACAGTGACGCAGGAGGGCGCAGACGTGGCGGGCGGACAGATAAAGCGGAAGGAAGAAGCGCACTGGTGAGTGGAGGGAGCCCCAGGATGGCCGAGCACGTCCCGTTGGTGGAGGTGACCTGAAGAAACTTGAGCCGCAACAGATGCTTTAACCTGGAATGTGCGGTGAGTGAAGAAGGGCTCACTGGAGCAACTTGCGGGGTCAGACGGGATCTCGGAAACCTGCACGCTAAGCTGCCGGGGAGATAGTACGAGAACTGGTGTCAATCCGCTAGAAACAAAATCCATTGTTAAGGGGCTAATTAATAGGAAAAAAGATTTACTGTATAGCAAATTGAATGATCATGCACTCTGGTAGAAGGAATAAAGGCATGGACTACTGCTTGCTAAATGGGGAAAGGATTCAGAAATGTGAGATGCAAAGGAACTTGGGTATGCTGGTTAATTTGCAGGCTGAGTCACTGGTAAGGAAGGCAATGCAACACAAGACAGTAAATAAACCCTTGTATTAACGGACTATCTCAAGCTGTATCACAATGAAGCCAGAATCTGTGGCAATATAAATCACTCCATTTACAAATGTTGACTGAGTCCTGTGACATTATCATGTAAGTGCTTACATTATATAGAACATACAAAAGTTACAGCTCTGTGCCAAATATGGTGTTGAACTAATCTCATATGCCTTCCTACACTACCCTTCACTGGTTCATGTAGCTGTTGTTGCAGCTCACGCTGTCGCCCCTAGGGACAGCAGTTTCTTCAGGCCGCTGCTACCGAGAGGAGACGGTCGGTCACCGTGGGGGTCTGTCCCTTCTCACCAGTTGCCACTTCCAAGGTGGAAAAGGAGGAAGATAAGGAGGGGGTGGGGTGAGGGAGAGATCGACCGGACAGTGACGTGGAGGACACAGACCCGACGGGCGGATACACAAAGCGCAAAGGTGAAGTGGCAACTGGTGAGAGGGGAGGGAGCCCCATGGTGACTGAGCGCGTCCTGTTGGTGGCGGCTGCCTGAAGAAAGAGGTGTCCCCAGAGGCTACAACGTGAGCTGCAACCACAGATGCTTCAACCTGGATTGTGATGCTGTTAAACTAATCGCATGTGCCTACACATGAGAACCATACCCCCCCAATTCTCTGCAGAGCCCCTGCCCCTGAAATACCACTATCGTATCTGCCTCCACACTACCACCCCAGGCAGCATGTTCCATGCACCCACTACTTACCCTTTGTGTAAAAAGCTTGTCATCAGCCACTCAAGTGTAGTTAAGAAATGTATGGTGCTATCTTTCATTTGCCAAATTCTATAACAATGGGAATGGGAATATCATACAACTAGGCCCAGTTCAGTGGTGAAATGAATCTGGCTACATTACAATTGCCAAGTTCTATCATAATACGTGTCTAGCAGTTTACAATTAAATTGTTCAACATTAATGTAAATTGAGCTAATTTACAATTACGCCAACCGCATATCAATGAACAAAGTATTGTAATTAAGCGGAGTTCTAACATAGTTAGTTATATAGACAATTATAAATGAGTTTAGTAATAACCAGTCTAAAACTCACCTCTAAAAGGTCAGTATTGGAATGGGCAACAGAGTTAAAATGGTTATCCAACTAGAAGAGATCCAGTGGGGACCTTGGTGGAACGAGTGCAAGAGTTCGGTGAAATGGTCGCCGACTTTGCACTTGTACACACAGGCCAGCCACATTACGAACACCAAATGCAATAGATGAAGCTAGTGGTGCACGTGAACCTGTCTCACCTGGAAGGATAGCCGGGGCACTTGGATAGAGACGAGGGAGGAGGTATAGGGGATAAATAAGCTAGCCAATGATATAAACAATGATAGCTAAAAGAATTCAGATATATAGAGTAAAAGAGAGGCAAGTGTGGACATTGGAAAACGGAACATGACACTGGAGAAGTCATGCTGAACAAAGTGGATGTTGTTTACTTGAATTTTTGATAAAAGGTGCCACACCAAAGACTGCTAAACAAAATAGGTGCTACTACTATTCATGTTATATGTTAATGATCTGGATGAATGGATTGACTGTTTTATGGCCAATTCTACAAATGATTTGAAGAAATGGAGATGTTCGGTCACCGTGGGGGTTCATCCCCTCTCACCAGTTGCCACTTCCAAGGTGGAAAAGGATGAAGAAGTGGAGGGGGTAGGGTGAGGGAGAGACCGACCGGACAGTGACGGGAGGGCGCAGACCCGACGGGCGGACACACAAAGCGCAAAGGTGAAGTGGCAACTGGTGAGAGTGGAGGGAGCCCCATGATGACCGAACGCTTCCTGTTGGTGGAGGTGACCTGAAGAAAGTGTTGCCCCGGCAGCTACAACTTGAGCTGCAACAGATGCTTCAACCTGGAATGTGTGGTGAGTGAAGAAGGGCTCACTGGAGCATCTTGCGGGGTCAGACAGAGGATCTTGGAAACCTGCACGCTAAGCGGCCGGGGACATAGTACGAGAACTGGTGTCAATCTGCTAGAATCAAAATCCATTGTAAAGGGGCTAATTAATAGGAAAAAAGATTTACTGTATAGCAAATTGAATGATCATGCACTCTGGTAGAAGGAATAAAGGCATGGACTACTGCTTGCTAAATGGGGAGAGGATTCAGAAATGTGAGATGCAAAGGAACTTGGGTATGCTGGTTAATTTGCAGGCTGAGTCACTGGTAAGGAAGGCAATGCAACACAAGACAGTAAATAAACCCTTGTATTAACGGACTATCTCAAGCTGTATCACAATGAAGCCAGAATCTGTGGCAATATAAATCACTCCATTTACAAATGTTGACTGAGTCCTGTGACATTATCATGTAAGTGCTTACATTGTATAGAACATACAAAAGTTACAGCTGTGCCAAATATGGTGTTGAACTAATCTCATATGCCTTCCTACACTACCCTTCACTGGTTGATGTGGCTGTTGTTGCAGCTCACGCTGTCGCCCCTAGGGACGGCAGTTTCTTCAGGCCGCTGCTACTGAGAGGAGACGTTCGGTCACCGTGGGGGTCTGTCCCATCTCACCAATTGCCACTTCCAAGGTGGAAAAGGATGAAGAAGTGGAGGGGGTAGGGTGAGGGAGAGACCGACCGGACAGTGACGGGAGGGCGCAGACCCGACGGGCGGACACACAAAGCGCAAAGGTGAAGTGGCAACTGGTGAGAGGGGAGGGAGCCCCATGGTGACTGAGCGCGTCCTGTTGGTGGCGGCTGCCTGAAGAAAGAGGTGTCCCTGGAGGCTACAACGTGAGCTGCAACCACAGATGCTTCAACCTGGAATGTGATGCTGTTAAACTAATCACATGTGCCTACACATGAGAACCATGTGTAGGGGTGGTAGTGTGGTATCTGCCTCCACACTACCACCCCAGGCAGCATGTTCCATGCACCCACTACTACCCCTTTGTGTAAAAATCTTGACATTGACCATTCGTGTAATTAAGAAATATACGGTGCTATATTTCATTTGCCAAATTCTATAACAATGGGAATGGGAATATCATACAACTAGGCCCAGTTCAGTGGTGAAATGAATCTGGCTACATTACAATTGCCAAGTTCTATCATAATACGTGTCTAGCAGTTTACAATTAAATTGTTCAACATTAATGTAAATTGAGCTATATTACAATTACTCCAACCACAAATCAATGAACAAACAGTATTGTAATTAAGTGGAGTTCTAACATAAAGTTAATCTACTTTTGTAATTGCTAAACTCATTTATAACTGTCTATAACTCGTCTATAATATAAAGGTCAGTATGGGAATGGGCAACAGAGTTAAAATGGTTATCCAACTAGATGAGATCCAGTGGGGACCTTGGTGGAACGAGTGCAAGAGTTCGGTGAAATGGTCGTCAACTTTGCACTTGTACACACAGGCCAGCCACATTACGAACACCAAATGCAATAGATGAAGCTAGTGGTGCATGTGAACCTGTCTCACCTGGAAGGATAGCAGGGGTACTTGGATAGAGACGAGGGAGGAGGTATAGGGGATAAATAAGCTAGCCAATGATATAAACAATGATAGCTTAAAAAAAATCATATATATAGAGTAAAAGAGAGGCAGGTGTGGACATTGAAAAACGTAACGACACTGGAGTAGTCATGCCGAACAAAGTGGATGTTGTTTACTTGAATTTTCAGGCCTTTGATAAGGAGCCACACCAAAGACTGCTAAACAAGATAGGTGCCCATGGTATTAGAAGCAAGGTACTAGTATGGATAGAAGATTGGCTGGCAGAAGGCAAAGAGTGGGATTATAGTTGGCTGCTGCTGACTAGTGTTCCGCAGGGCTCGGTGTGGGTCCACTACTTTTCATGTTATATGTTAATGATCTGGATGAATGGATTGACGGTTTTATGGCCAATTCTACAAATGATATGAAGATATGGAGACGCTCGGTCACCGTCGGGGTTCATCCCCTCTCACCAGTTGCCGCTTCCAAGGTGGAAAAGGAGGAAGCGGAGGAGGGTTGGGGTGAGTAAGAGACCGACGCAGGAGGGCGCAGACGTGGCGGGCGGACAGACAAAGCGCAAGGAAGAAGCGGCAACTGGTGAGAGTGGAGGGAGCCCCATGATGACCGAGCGCATCCTGTTGGCGGAGGTAACCTGAAGAAAGTGTTGTCCCCGGTGGCTACAACCTGAGCCGCAACAGATGCTTCAACCTGGAATGTGTGGTGAGTGAAGAAGGGCTCACTGGAGCATCTTGCGGGGTCATACAGGGGATCTCGGAAACCTGCATGGTAAGCGGCCGGGGAGATAGTACGAGAACTGGTGTCATTCTGCTAGAATCAAAATCCATTGTAAAGGGGCTAATTAATAGGAAAAAAGATTTATGGTATAGCAGATTGTACGATAATGCAATGTGGTAGAAGGAATATAAAGGCGTGGACTACTGCTTGCTAAATGGGGAGAGGATTCAGAATTGTGAGATGCAAAGGAACTTGGGTATGCTGGTTAATTTGCAGGCTGAGTCACTGGTAAGGAAGGTAATGCAACACAAGACAGTAAATAAACCCTTGTATTAACAGACTATCTCAAGCTGTATCACAATGAAGCCAGAATCTGTGGCAATATAAATCACTCCATTTACAAATGTTGACTGAGTCCTGTGACATTATCATGTAAGTGCTTACATTGTATAGAACATACAAAAGTTACAGCTGTGCCAAATATGGTGTTGGACTAATCTCCTATGCCTTCCTACACTACCCTTCACTGGTTGATGTGGCTGTTGTTGCAGCTCACGCTGTCGCCCCTGGGGGCAGCAGTTTCTTCAGGCCGCTGCTACCGAGAGGAGACATTCGGTCACCGTGGGGGTCTGTCCCTTCTCACCAGTTGCCAGCTTCCAAGGTGGAAAAGGAGGAAGAGGAGGAGGGGGTGGGGTGAGGGAGAGACCGACCGGACAGTGACGTGGAGGGTGCAGACCCGACGGGCGGATACACAAAGCTCAAAGGTGAAGCGGCAACTGGTGAGAGGGGAGGGAGCCCCATGGTGACTGAATGCGTCCTGTTGGTGGCGGCTGCCTGAAGAAAGAGGTGTCCCCAGAGGCTACAACGTGAGCTGCAACCACAGATGCTTCAACCTGGAATGTGTGGTGAGTGAAGAGTTGTACTCTAAGCTATAATAAGGTAGAGGTCTATGGCAATGCATATTATCCTATTTTATATTGACAAAATGTATTTCAATATTTTAATTAAACTATAGTTATGACATAGGGGGCAATGCATATCCTATATTATATTGACAATATACATTTCAATATGTTAATTAAACTATAGTTATGACATAGGGTATCGAGCTGCAGTACACTAATCTTTCTTGAACAACATCCCTGAATCCCTCTAATATCCCCAGAACATTGTCATGGAGCTCTTTGGCTCACTCCATCCTTTGAATAGTAATAGAGCTCCAGTGGTAATCAAGCTACAAATACAATTAAGCTGTATTCTATGGCAACCTATCTCGAGCTGTATCACAATGAAGCCAGAATCTGTGGCAATATAAATCACTCCATTTACAAATGTTGACTGAGTCCTGTGACATTATCATGTAGGTGCTTACATTGTATAGAACATACAAAAGTTACAGCTGTGTCAAATATGGTGTTGAACTAATCTCATATGCCTGCACATGACTTATATCCCTCATTTCCTGCATAGCCCCTTAAATGCCACTTTTGTCTGCATCCACTAACACACCAAACAGCACATTCCATGCACCCACTACTGTAGTTAACTAACTGTAGTTAAGAAATATATAGAGCTATATTACAGTTGCCAATTTCTATAACAATGAGAATAGGTATATATTGCAGTAAGGCCAAGTCCTGTGGAACAATCATTATAGCTACATGACAATTCCAAGTTCTTTCATAATATGCATCTATAGCAGGTTACAATACAAGTTAGTCGTTCAATTACATAGTGAATTGAGCTATATTACAATTACACCCTCATAACAATGAACAAACAATATTGGAAGCAAGCAGAGTTCAACGTTCATCTAATTTTGTCATCTACAACAGTGTGAATCTATCAAAATTATAATTATACAAAATGACCAAAGTGCTGGAGTAACTCCGCGGCGCAGGCAGCATCGCTGGAGAACATGGATCGGTGTTATTTCGGGTCGGGTCCCTTCTTCAGACTGATTGTAGAGCCCTATATAGACCTTTCTCTACCAGTGCCAGAATGGCACCACGCACAAACTATAGGAACCTCATATTCTGTTTGGGTAGTTTACAACTGAACACTATTGAATATTGAATTCTCCAATTTTAGATAACGACAATCCTTTTGTCTCACACCTTTTGCCTTTTCATCTCTGGCATTTGTCCAACCATCTGACTATCAAATAAAACCCTCCTTATGTTATCAACCTAATAACTCCGCCAGGCCCCCTTGCCCCTCCTCCTCTCTTCCCTTCCCTCCCTCGAAATCAGTCTGAAGGGTCCCGATCTGAAACGTCACCTATCCCATGTTCTCTATGGATGCTGTTCACCCCCGTTTGATTTATGTGACCACTCTATGCCAGCTCAACCCTATTGTATAGGGCTTGTGACAATGTAGATAGCGCTGTGTGATAGTTGTGTGTGTTGTAATGTAGATGGTGCATGTGTTAAATGTAAATCATTAAAGGAACACTTAGCTTTGTGTCTGGAGCTTCACATCGTCGTGCAGGGAAACACTGCTTGAGTCTTCTGATACCTAAAAATAATGAAATAAGATTGGTGAAACAACCAAAGATCAAATGATAATCTTAAGAGCAAAAACCCCACCACCACTTACCCATCCAGTGACACGTGACCTTTATATTGAAGGAATAAATCACAATCACAATCAGTGTGTAATAATGGCTGCTGTGTTTGGTCTCATTTAATTGCCAAATAAGGATATCTTCATCACTAGATTTGGTCAATGGTTGCATTGAGGTCCCAGCACAGATCTCTGCTAGTCATCGACCTTCAGCCTGAATAACTTCCTTTCCCCATCACAACCCTGTCTTCTATCAGTAAGCCAGTCCTGAATCCACATGACCAAGTTACTGAGAGATTCCCCCATTCAGCTTAATCTGGATCAGCCTACCATGCGGGACTTCAACAAATACCTTAACTAAGATTCATGTAACAATCCACCACCCTCCAACTCATCGATCTCCTTCGATACCTGCTCACTGTGCATCAATCTAGCTTACAATTGCAAATTCAGTAACATGTTCAATTAACTATATTGCTACTCAGCCAAGTTGTGCAACAATGTGGATTTCAGTTGTATTACAGTTGTAAATTTCTATGTCAATGTGCCTCCATCTGTTTAAGAATATCGAATAAAATCAATGAAAGGTACCTTGAGCCAAAATACCAGCATTGCTACTCATCTCGTGTCACCTGTGTCTTTGATAGCTAATGAATACATCACAATCAGTGATGTCAAGCGTGTAACAATGCTTGCCGGGTGTGGGGTCATGTCATAGCCAAATAAGGGGGACCCCTGATCACTCGCTTTGGTCACTGGTTGCATTTGTGATGAACCTTTGTTGTTGATGATGAGGGTGTGGTAACCATAGAAATGCAGGACATCGCCATAAAGCATTTAAAACTTTTCTAACTTGAATACGAATAATTTGTATATCCAATATTTGGCGTGGCAGTAATTGAGTCATTCAAAATGCTACGAGCACATGTCTGAAGGGCCAAATTGCCTCTTTTGGGGAAATACACAAGATGCTGGAAGTAACTCAACAGGGTCAGGCAGCTAGAGATAAACAAATAGAGTCTTTGTGTGCTGTTTGATTCTCTAATTGATCTTTCAATGGAGGGTGAAACTACTAATGAATATTAAACTATATTGCAATTATTCCATTCAATAATTACAGTAAAACAGCTTGGTAACAACGTACAGATCTATAATGTACATGATGTAATGTGACAATATTTGCAGAGCATTGTGATAATGAACAAGTCACTTTGTATTATGTACTCAGACCAAAGTATACAGTACTGTATATACACTCTCACATGGGTCTGTATATTACACAGCTCCATGGTCATTGTCACAATGTCCTGTGAACATTGCCATAAAATGCCACATTTATTGTCAATTGTGACAATGACCATGGAGCTGTGTAATATACAGACCTATGTGAGAGTGTATACAATACTGTGTTGCAATGAAACTATGTGCGTAATGTTTTGTAACAATGTACAGAGCTATATGATTATAACATAGCTATATAACATTGTGACCATACATGACAGTTATACAAACATTAATCAACCACTCCCCACCCCCAGCACAATCCTGACCTTTGGAATCTGAAGCAGTGTCCCCACCCGACCCGATGCAAAACTCCGTTTGTCCATTTCCTCCGCAGATGCTGCCTGACCCGTTGAGTACCTCCTTGCATGTTGTTTTGCTCGGTCCTGATGTCCAACAGTTGTGTGTGGAGTCTGCGTGCCCAGCACCAACTACTGCTCGTCCAGTGCCACCACCGGTTGCTTTTATATCTAAGTAATACATCACAATCAGCAATGTCAAGTGTGTAACAATGGCTGCCATGTTTGGGCTGAGTCATTGCCAAATAAGGACATTTTGATCACTAGTTTTGGCCAATGGTTGCATTCGTGATAAACCTTTGTTGTTGTGATTGTTGACACGGGGATGGTAACCATAGCTACACACACATATCATCGCCATAACATCGTGAAGCAACAGAAACTTGTGAAATTTGAAATAATAATTTATTAGGGCATGGCACTAGCACATTTTTTCAGTGTGCTTGTGCAGGACTGAAGGGCCAAAATACCTTTTTTTTTGTTGTATTTGATGATTTTAATTGATCATCTTTGGATTCAACAAGGAAAGGAATATGAATGCCTTCAAAATCATTAATATAAACTTAAATCGAAGGGTGAAAATGTGGTCAATGCTCTTCGGAGCTTCATTTGGAGAAACATGCCAATTCTTGTTAACTTACAACTATGGTTGGTCACTGGGTTGATGGAACTTATATTTTGGTCCAAAATGGTCCATTTTGCCACAACAACAAACAGCATCTCAAAGGCAACCAATAAATATTATGGCACAATTTACAATATTATTTGTGGTTAATAATTAAATTATTTTCTTTAGTGTCTTTAGTACAACACCACAGGCCAAATATCTGTGCTACATAATATGCCAACTCTTATTTACCTGCGTTTAATCCATATCTCCCCATTCCCTGTATCCATGTTCCCTGTTCCCATTCAAGTATCTTAAATGCCACTATAGTATGAATTTGTTTGCATAAAAAATGCCCTCTGCTACTATAATTATGCCAAGCTCAATAATAATGAATATCAAACTGTATGCAATAAAGCTATTGAATAATAATGACAATGAAACTGCTTGGTAATAATGTGCAACAACGTACATGATGTAATATGACAATGTTTACAGAGCATTGTGACAATGAATAAGTCACTTTGTATTATGTAATCAGACTAATGTGACAATATACAGTATGTGGCATTACATCAAAATGTTCATTGGCAATGATGACAATGAACATGAAGCTGTGTAATAATATACACAAAGCCAGGTGAGAACATATACAGTACCATGTTACAATGAGACTATGTGCGTGCTGTTTTGTGACAATGTACACAGAGCTATGTGATTATATATAACAGAGCTATATAACACTGTACATGGCAGCACATGTGTACAGCAGGTAGTTCAGCTGCTCCAAACATTAATCAACCACGCCCCACTCCCAGCACAATCCTGACCTTTGGAATCTGAAGCAGTGTCCCGACCGACCATGACCCATTGCGAAACGTTGTTTGTCCATTTCCTCCGCAGACGTTGCCTGGCCCGTTGAGGTACTCCAGCACGTTGAGTTTTGCTCGGTCCTGATGTCCACTTTGCTCGCGCAGTACCAGTATCAGCACCACTACTGCTAGCCCAGTGCCACCGGTCGCTTTTATACTGTAGGAATACATCACAATCCACAGTCAAATGTGTAACGATGGCCGCCACGGTTGGGCTTAGTCATTGCCAAATAAGGACATTTTGATCACTAGTTTTGGCCAATGTTTGCATTCGTGATAAACCTTTGTTATTGGTATTGTTGACACGGGGATGGTAACCATAGCAACACATCATTGCCATAACATCGTAAAGAAACTAAAAACGTTTCAAATTTGAAAAAAATATTGATATATTCAATACAGGTCGTGGCACTATTTGAACTCTATTTTCAATGCCAAATGGTCCCTTTTTCTGGTGTTTGATTCTCTAATTCATAATCTTTGGATTCATAAAATAAAATAAATGCTTTTCCAAAGTCACAAATATAAACTAAATAGAAGGATATGTATTGCCGATGCCTCTCAGCCAATGGTTTATATTAAACTACTAATCTGCAAAGTCTCGTGAGATGGAATAGCTATGAAGCCATGTAACAATAGGATTAATCATTTGAAACCCATCAATAATTTTAGTGTAAAAAATCACACTGTATAGTAGGGCCTACAGACAAACTAAATTTATTATAATATGTCAGAGTGAGTTGGTACGCCAATACTTTCAAATTTGCTTCCATAATAACTGCCCTGACCCAACCATGGTCAAATAACCTCTATCATGCCAGTCCAGATGTGAAATACCAAAGCATTCCAGGCAATCACCAGGCTATGTAAAAAAAAAGTTGTTTTGCACATCTTTAAACTTTGCCCCTCACCACAAAGCTATGCACTCTAGTATTTAATATTTCCATCCAGGGAAAAATATTGTGACTCTATGCCATCTATCCCTCTCATATAATTTTATGTATTTCTATTAGGTCTCCCCTCAACCTCCAGTGTTCCAGAGAAAACTGTCCAACCTCTCCCCATAACTAATACACCCTAATCTAAGCATAATTTTGGAAAACCTCCGCAGCCTTTCCAAAGCTTCCTTGCTGTAAGGGGCAATTAGAACTGTATGCAATACTTCAAATACAAATCTTATAAAGCTTCATCATTGCTTTCTGACTCATACTCAATACGCTGACCAAGGAAGGCAAGCACAATATATGCTTTCGTTACCACTCTACTTGTGTCACCACTTTCAGGGAGTTATGGAATTGGACTCCAAGATCTCTCTGCACATCAATGCTGTGAAGGGTCTTGCCATTGATTATATATTTAGGCCGTGGGCCGAGCATTAAAAATGCGTCTAGAATTTAACTTTCGTGACCCATGTCTGGTGATAACTTGAAATTTGGCACAGATTTAGATAAAATATAATTGAGAAGGAATTCATAACTCGTCAGTGCCAAATGTCGCGCACTAATTAATTAAGCTAATTAGAAAATTAGATTGAAAAAGCCAGCACCATCTAGTGCTCAATGCTCATATTACTCTATGGGGAGGTCTATTTAAACCAGGGGTCGGCAACCTTGTTCTGCATAGTGGCTGGGTGGCATGTCTGTGAGTGGATGGCGGGCCACATCTACCATGTGTTCACATAGATCCCGCCCCTTCGAGGACGCCACCCGGAGCACTGGCCCCTAGTTACGGGCGCTCACGAACATGGCGAACCTACGGACCATTGCCTTGGCTCTGTCCTGCAGGCGGTGGCTCAAATACTCATACTCACTCATCCCCAGCCTAGTGACAACCCCGATCCTGACAGTGAAGCCCAAACACAGAAGGTGCGCGGCCGTGCCGGTGGCTTTGCGCAGGATGGGGTACAGCCAGAGTTTGGGGTTCGGCCCCGCTCGGGCGCTCGGCCCCGCTCGGGCGCTCGGCGGCTCCGCAATTGTGGGCGCCAGCGCAGGCCTCCTTGCGTCCTTGCGTCACCGCGCCTGGGCACCTCAGGCCCGGTAGATGAAGGAAGTCTGCGGGCTGGATGACTATGGAAAAAACCATACCGCTGCGGGCCGGATGATTTCGGGCTACGGGTGGCATTCGGCCCGGGGGCCGTAGGTTGCCGACCCCTGATTTAAACCATATATTATTATACCATATAATATATATATGACGTGAATATGAATGGAATTATATATAATTATATATAATTATATTATATAAAAATAATATAATGAATATAATTGTGATTCCGACTGGAGGTGTATGTTGAGTGAGACTGCCCCAGAGGACCAGGGTTTCACCGGCTCCTGAACCCGTCTAATTAATGGGTGAGGAGAGATCCTGTAGGTTCCCCCGTTTACTGAACCCCACTGACTGCCAGTGTGCAGAGTGGGGGTCACAGCCATAGTGGGACTGGGCAGTGCCAGGCTGGGGGAATGCTAAGGCATCTTCCACTGAGAGGAAAATGCCTAACCCTAATCCTAACTTGCCCCCCTTCCAGAGCTGCCCACGGCTGGAGCTGGAGCCGCTTTGGGACCGGCTACGGGCACCGTATGTGTGGCCGCTCAGCGCGTCCACCTCGGCCAGCATGCCCTTCTGGATCATCAGCAGCAGCCCACCCAACACCACGATTGCACCGAATGTCAACCCGCTCGCTCGCTGCAACACCGGCTGGCTAACAGCCCGACCGACCCCTCGCAGCACCCACTGGCCGGCCAACAGCCTGACCGACCCCTCGCAGCACCCACTGGCCGGCCAACAGCCCGACTGACCCCTCACAGCACCCACCGGGCAACCGACTAACTGACCCTATCCCTAATCCTAATCCTAACCCTAGCTCTACATTTTTATTCATCATTTTTATTTAACAGTTTACATCATAACTTTACAAAGATAAATCAGTTGTAAAACTAAATTATCAGCATGGTTTGCATTACCCTTATTCCTTCGAAACCTTGCTATTGTTGTGAGGTTAATAGGAGGGGTGGGAAAAAGAAAGGAAGAGGCGGAGACAGTAAGCCATGTGGGAGAGCTGGGAAGGGGGAGGGGAAGGAAGGAGAAAGCAAGGACTACCTGAAATTAAAGGTCGATGTTCATACCACTGGGGTGTAAACTACCAAAGCAAAATATGAGGTGTTGTTCCTCCAATTTACTCTGGGCCTCAATCTGGCAATGGACAGATAGGTCAGATTCAGAATGGGAGGGGAAGTTGAAGTGCTGGGCTACCGGGTGATCAGGTTGGTTAGTACGGACTGAGCGGAGGTGTCGGGCGAAGCGGTCGCCGAGCCTACACTTGGTCTCGCCTATGTAGAGAAGGTGGCGCCATGGAGCAGTAACAGGCGTTAAAATACCCGAAAAACGCGTTAAAATACCTGAAAAAGAAAAACTAACCGAATGAAAAACACTTACCGGCAGATGCCCGACGTCGCGTAAGTGACGTCATCAGAAATCGACGTATACCGACTGGATACCGGTATTTTAAATGAAAAAACAGACTCACAGAAGGAATCTGCCTACTCCACCTCAGAGCAGACACAGAACCCAATGGCAGGCTCTGCAAGAGAAAGAAACATCTGAAGAATCTGAGGAAGAAGGACTTATTTCTACCATGGAAGAGCAAACACAAGAACAAGCTTTAAGACTGGCTATGGTAAAAGACTTTGGAGAAATTCTGACTGAAAAGCTTGGAAATCTGCGGAAAAATAGATACTCTACAAGCTCGAATCGAAGAGGTAAATTCCGCTTTGAAAGGAGAAATTAAAAGGGTCGAAGAAGATATCAGCAAAAAGTTGGAACCCATTCTCCTCACCTCAAAAAAACAAAATGACGCTATCAGAGAACTCGAGGCTACTACTACGGACATCTCTCAGACAACGCAAAGACAGAAGAAAGATCCAGGCCGTGTTTCTGGGCAACTGACCAGAATGACCGACAAATGCCTAGATCTTGAAGCTCGGTCTAGACGTCAAAACTTAAGAATTGTTGGAGTGAAGGAAGGGAAGGAAAGCGGAAAAGATTCTCGGGTCTTCACTGCCAACTTACTTCAACAGGTATTTAATCTGCCTGAGAGACCTAAAATTGATCAGGCACATCGAGTTCAGAGAGGCCGACCAGGTGCTGGAGCCCCATCAAGACAAATTATTCTTAAACTACACGACCTATCAGTTCTTGAAGATATCATGAAGAAAGTTGCAAGCGCAAGAAACCTGATGTTTGAAGGAGAAATATAAGAATCTTCAGAGACTATCCAGCAGAGGTTGTCAAGAAGCGAGCACTTTTCACCAAGACGTGTGTTATCCTCAGAGACATTCCAGACTTAAGATATGGAATAATGTATCCTGCCAAATTAAGGGTCACATACAGAGAATCGGAGCGTTTCTTCATCGACCCAGAAGATGCATTTAAATACGCGCAAAATTTTAAAAAGGACTTAACAAAGGATAAGTAGATAAGTAATATTTGGCATAGCTCTGTATGATAATGTATTGATTCAGAATGAGTACTAGCAGGGCTATGGCTTACTGAACTTTCACTGAACCTGTTTGTTAAATCGTGTGTTTAATTTACACCTTTTATATGTATTTATAAGGGGTAGACTGATATAATGTGTAGGGGTTTAGGTTCCCTTCACTTCGGGCCCAACTGCCTGAAAAAGGGGTTCCCCTGGGTTCTAGACCTCAGAATTATGGTGGGATTTGATAAAAGGTTGACTTGACCAGGGCATGCTGCTGAGAGAAAACAGAAACCAAGATGGACTCAAAGCAAGTCTAAAATTTACAGGCTTTATTAAACAATGAGAAATCAAATCTCACCAACACTACATAATACGTGACTAAACTTATGCTTTAAACTAAGACTATGGAAAGAAAATTATCGGGCACGTCGTAAAACTTACTTTACACAATTTTACAAATACATCCCTTTTCCCCTTCTTCTCTCAACCTCTATCCTATTTTCGGGAACTTCACCAGGTCGTCTGGGGTACTTACAGCTAGATCGATGCAGGGTCAGGAGTCGTCCAACAGAGCAGAAAAGAGAGCGAAACCTTGCTTGACTGTCCCTTTTATACCTGAGTTTCTCCCTTGAAACCTCCCAGGTGGTCCTCTGGACAAAAGGGTCTTTCGATGATTCCCAGTTTCGATCTGGCATGAACAATAGGCTTCCGATGAGAATGGGTTTGCTGAAGTCATGATGCCTCAGCCTGATCGTTATCCCATCACCTGGATGGGCTCCCATTGTCCCGATGGATGGGTCATCCACGATGGTGATTGTCTTGCTGCTGGGCTGTTTACCCCCGTCTGCTGAGGTTCGGTTCCTTCCTTTGTCTTTCCAAGATAATCTCGTTATCTCCGTCTCGGCCTTTCCTGTTCACACCATTCGCATAGTCATGTAATGCCCAGGCCCACAGACAGGTTTTAAACTGGTTCTTCCTTTGTGGATTGTTTTTTTTTCCTTTTGCAGCCAGCATGTCCGTTTTAAAATGTCCAGGTCCTTATCCCCGAGTTCTTCCATAATTTGAGGATTTGCCACAATAACTTACATGCCCCTACGATACGTCCAGGCTTGCACGGACTGTATCGATTGACAAAGTTAGTGGGCAACTCTTCCAGTCTCAAGAGCTGTAAACACTCCTGGCGAGATGGTGAAATTATGTACCCCGAAAGACCCCTTAATTGCTAAACTAGACCCTCGAAGCACATTAACTTACACTATACACCTTTTACTTTAAATCAATCCCACAAACCATACAGTACCATCACGACCATTCCCTGAAAATGCAGGGATCACAACATACGTACGAAAACCATTGCAATAGAGTACAGACATTTTACAGTGCCGAGGTGTCGTTACAGCTGCGTCGGGCGGCTCGATTTACCAGCTGTTGTAATTTGGCCATCCTCCTCCGCCTTTTAAATTTGCAATTAATGCATAGCAAATACACCACAATTATCATCTGGCAGGTGATCAGAACATGGGACACGATGCGGGTCCCACCAACTTGGAGACTTGATTTCTTCGATCTCCCTGGCGATATCCAGTGTCTTTTGTTCCAGGGAGAAGAAGTGTTTGTGTGACAACTCGACCGCCGCCAGCAACTCTTTTAATTTTTCCTTCACTGGGGGAATATCATACCCGAAATGGGCCACATAGTTAGATAAGTCCGTTACATTTTCCTGTACCGAGAGGTGAACCGAAGAAGGTTCCGGGATGGGTAATATTCGCTGCTGTGCCACATGGACTTCTGCGCTGGGTTTAAAACAGAAGCTGCTGTGTGGTATCGGGCACCACAGCTGTGATCCGTGCTGATACCGCTGGGCACTTGTCGTGACACAGTATGTCCCACTGCCTACATACGCCACCTGTGGAGGGACATGGTCTGCCGCCATCGCCTCCATGGTACAGTTTATAGGCTGTGCCCCAACAGTCCTGAACCCACACTGAGGCCTAGCCTCGGCGCCCATGTGCTCCCCGGCTCCGACAACCCAAAAGGTCAATGCCTGTCACAGCTTGCTCCCTCACTATGACATAAGGCGGGACCTTCCCGTAGCGAATATGCACACCCCACGAACAACTCCCACGTTCTCCACTCGGTTCAGAGGAGCTGGTCGTACTGAGGTTCCCATCACCGGGATTCTTACGACCACTTCCATTATGGTGTGATTGGACTTTCCGCAATCCACCGGAACCGGGTAGGCCTCGGAGGCCACACAAAACTGACAAGGACTCAAAGTGCTGTTATAAGGGTGTAGCGCTGCTAGGTGCTGGTTGCTTATCCAGGAGGGGACCTGACCTTGCCTCAGGTCTTCCAGGTTGCTCCTCCCCTCCCCCAACAACCACGCTCCATACAGCCCACACACCTCATTCTGTGCAGCCTGACCGGACGCATTCCGATCCTCTTTAATCAAAGCGTTTATCGTTTTTGCATGTGTCTCCAATTGTGCTATGATTTCTTTTAGATGTAGAGTCATTGCCACCTCTTCGTGCAGCCCTGATCCTACCACCGTATTTTCCTCCCCCAGAACCTCGTTGCCATCATCCATACGGTGGGGCTACCCATCTGGAAAACAAAGCAAAACACCTCCTTGCCTCCACATCGCTATCCGCCTCCCTGCACTCCATCACACCCATGGAAGAGTGGCCATCCGGCCGACGGGAGCGGCTACCATCCTAATAATGGCATTCGGGGTTTTGTCTTTGTCTGTTGTGGTCTACTTTTCCACAGCCCATCTCTTCGATGCAGCCGACGTTCCCATACTGTCCGTCCCTGTACTCCCCTGTATCTATACAAAACCCTATATCTTATTACTAAACGCTAACTGTAGATGGTTTATGCATGCAACCAATAATATAGCTACCTCCGTACCACTAACCACACCTTAGTTATCAAGTATAAGAACTCTATCTCCCGTGTGCTCCTCCCTTGGTTCCAGCATGATGATAGACTGGGTGCAGTCAGTGCTGGAAAGTGTTTAACCTGTCTTAGTATTAAACGTTAAGTAAAGCTACAAGTGAGTCAGACTTAGCTCCTTTACATGGTGTTAGCAAGTTAAACGCGCGCCTCCTGTATATCGTGTTTTTTTTTCTTTATAAGTGTTGCTTTATCGGAGTTTTGTAATTTTGCTATGGCATCCTCGTGCCGCAAGCCGCAAGCCCTCGCCCCTGGTCTTTGATGCTGACATAGCGGAACGCTGGGTCCAGATGCCATGAGGAGAGCGCGAGCCTTTGCCTATGATCCCGAGGTCCGGGATGGGAATGACCTGGTTCAGGTACCTGCAGAGTCTGCTAACGACCCAGTGTGTCTATTGCGAAAATTTGCCGAAATTTGCGACTTGCCCTCTAACCGTATTTTAGAGCGTGCAAAGTTTTTCACGAGAAAGCAACAGCCCGACGAACCTGTTGAATGCTTTATTGCGGATCTGCGCTATCTCGCGCAGCGGTGCCGTTTTGAAAACATTACTGACCAGCTAACCAGGGACATTTTAGTGACAGGTATGCTGGGATCCGAGCTACTGAGGAGGCCGGATCTTACCCTGACGGACGCTATGCATGCATGCAGGTTGGCTGAAGTCGTTGACCCGTTGTTCGGACAAAGGGGCACTGATGGCCGATCGGTCAATTTAACTGGTCTCAGCAGACCACGTCCCAAAATAGATAACGCTAAACCCGCGCCGCGGGCAGGTTATGGCCCCGGGGGACGGGTGATTAAAAGGTGCCCTAATTGTAACTATATACAGTGGCTTGCAAAAGTTTTCATACCCCTTGAACTTTTCCACATTTTGTCACGTTACAAACACAAACGTAAATGTATTTTATTGGGATTTTATGTGATAGACCAACACAAAGTGGTGCATAATTGTGAAGTGGAAGGAAAATGATACATGGTTTTCAAATTTTTTTACGAATAAAAAACTGAAAAGTGTGGCGTGCAAAAGTATTCAGCCCCCCTGAGTCAATACTTTGTAGAACCACCTTTCGCTGCAATTATAGCTGCAAGTCTTTTGTGGTATGTCTCTACCAGCTTTGCACATCTAGAGACTGAAATTTTTGCCCATTCTTCTTTGCAAAATAGCTCAAGCTCAGTCAGATTGGATGGAGAGCGTCTGTGAACAGCAATTTTCAAGTCTTGCCAGAGATTCTCAATTGGATTTAGGTCTGGACTTTGACTGGGCCATTCTAACACATGAATATGCTTTGATCTAAACCATTCCATTGTAACTGGCTGTATGTTAGAGTCGTTGTCCTGCTGGAAGGTGAACCTCCGCCCCAGTCTCAAGTCTTTTGCAGACTCTAACAGGTTTTCTTCCAAGATTGCCCTGTATTTGGCTCCATCCATCTTCCCATCAACTCTGACCAGCTTCCCTGTCCCTGCTGAAGAAAAGCATCCCCACAGCATGATGCTGCCACCACCATGTTTCACAGTGGGGATGGTGTGTTCAGGGTGATGTGCAGTGTTAGTTTTCCGCCACACATAGCGTTTTGCATTTAGGCCAAAAACTTCAATTTTGGTCTCATCTGACCAGAGCACCTTCCTCCACATGTTTGCTGTGTCCCCCACATGGCTTGTGGCAAACTGCAAACGGGAATTCTTATGGCTTTTTTTCAACAATGGCTTTCTTCTTGCCACTCTTCCATAAAGGCCCGATTTGTGGAGTGCACGACTAATAGTTGTCCTGTGGACAGATTCTCCCACCTGAGCTGTGGATCTCTGCAGCTCCTCCAGAGTTACCATGGGCCTCTTGGATGCTTCTCTGATCAATGCTCTCCTTGCCCGGCCTGTCAGTTTAGGTGGACGGCCATGTCTTGGTAGTTTTGCAGTTGTGCCATACTCTTTCCATTTTCAAATGATGGATTGAACAGTGCTCCGTGAGATGTTCAAAGCTTGGGATATTTGTTTTTAACCTAACCCTGCTTTAAACTTCTCCACAACTTTATCCCTGACCTGTCTGGTGTGTTCCTTGGGCTTCATGATGCTGTTTGTTCACTAATGTTCTCTAACAAACCTCTGAGGCCTTCACAGAACAGCTGTATTTATACTGAGATTAGATTACACACAAGTGGACTCTATTTACTAATTAGGTGACTTCTGAAGGCAATTGGTTGCACTGGGTTTTATTTAGGGGTATCAGAGTAAAGGGGGCTGAATACTTTTGCACGCGACACTTTTCAGTTTTTTATTTGTAAAAAAATTTGAAAACCATGTATCATTTTCCTTCCACTTCACAATTATGCACCACTTTGTGTTGGTCTATCACATAAAATCCCAATAAAATACATTTACATTTGTGGTTGTAACGTGACAAAATGTGGAAAAGTTCAAGGGGTATGAATACTTTTGCAAGCCACTGTACATTCAATGCAATCGCAGTGTCCGGCTTATGGTAAAGCATGTAATTTCTGCAAGAGATTGAATCACCTCGGCGGTTTGCCGTTCTCGTGGGAACCTGCCACCTGTTCCTAGACAAGTATTAAACAACCTAGCACAAGTTGATAGCGATTTTGGTTCCCAGTCCTCGCTCGACACTGCCCACGACTCTGAGGCAATTAGTTCTCAAGGAGATGCTAGTATATTTACACTCCTACATGCACCTGCTCGCCTCCCCGATCCATCGGTTCTCGTTACCGTCAACAACTGTTCGTTCACAGCTAAACTCGACACGGGGGCGAAAGTCAATGTTATGTCAACAAACCTGTTCCGAAAGATTAGACACAATGAACCACTGACTTCAGACCGTTCCACCTTACGTGCCTATGGGGGCGAGGTACTGAAACCTGTGGGAAAGGCAACTTTTAATTGTGTGCTGCAGAAGTCATCGCGGCCCCTCATGTTTTATGTTCTGGATTCTGATTGTGTGACTCTGTTGGGCAACCAGGCGTGCCAAGACCTGGGACTAGTGTCCTTCGATCGTACTGTCCACGAAATACGTTTGCCAAAGGATCCGTTATCCGAGTACCCGGACCTGTTTGATAATGAACTGGGCAAACTGCCCCTTGTCTACAAGATTGTCACCGACCCTAAAGTGGTGCCAGTGGTCCTTGCACCACACAGAGTATCCCTCGCTTTAAAGGATAAAGTGGAAGCGATGCTGAAGAGCATGGTTACAATGGGGGTGCTGGAAGCAGTGAGCGAGCCCACCGAGTGGGTCTCCACCATGGTTGCTACCCTGAAAAAGGACAAAAATGAGATACGGGTGTGTATCAACCCCAAAGACCTGAACCTAGCGATCAGGTGGCCACACTACCCCATGAGAACCGTAGAGGACGTCGCAGCTCAGGTCGGTCAGGCTACGGTGTTTTCTGTCCTTGATGCAAAAAGCTCTTTCTGGCAAATACCACTCGATAAGCGCTCCTCCGACCTGACAACTTTTCCCACTCCTTATGGCAGGTTTAAGTTTCTACGAATGCCATTAACTCTGCCAGTGAAGTGTTTCAGCGAACCATGGAACAGCTGTTCGCTGACATGCCTTGCGCCATCATCGTTGACGACATCCTAGTTTATGGGGAAAATGCCGCCGAACATGATAAGAACCTCCGCAAAGTCCTGGACCGTGCCCGGCAGATCAACTTAAAACTGAACAAGAATAAATGCCGGTTCCGTGTCTCGGAGGTGCAGTACGTCGGGCACATCTTCACTTCCAATGGACTGAAACCCGACCCGCAAAAGACTATCGCTATATCCGAAATGCCAGCCCCAACTGACGTGCTTGGTCTACAACGATTCCTGGGCATGGTCAACTTCCTCGGGAAGTTTGTACCGAATCCCAGTGAGCTGAGCTCATCCCTGAGACAACAAACTAAGAAAGGCATAGCCTGGTCCTGGTTTCCACAACACCAGCAGGCTTTCGAATGTCTGAAGTCTAAGCTGATCAGCACCCCAACACTCAAATTCTTCGACCTGCGCTGTCCCATTGTTGTGACCTGTGATGCCTCTCGTTTTGGACTGGGTGCTGCTTGCCTGCAGCTCTACGGCGACGGCTCCCTGCTACCGGTCTCGTATGCCTCTCGGACCATGACCGACATGGAGCAACGATATGCTCAGATCGAGAAGGAGCTCCTGGCTGTGGTGTTTGCTTGTTCCAAATTCAAAGACTTTCTCTTTGGCTGTAGATTCACAGTCGAGACCGACCACCAGCCACTGGTAACCATTCTTAACAAACCTATACATGTTGCCCCTGCCAGATTACAACGTATGATGCTGCAACTCCAGCGGTTTGATTTTGAAATCACATACAAGAAGGGAACGGAGATGCATGTTGCTGACACACTTTCTCGCACCCCACGGGCATCCTGTGACCGCCACCCTTACGAGCAGGAAAACCTACTTGTACTGAATGTCAACTTTGTTGCAACCAAGCAGCTACAGAGCCTGATCGAGCACACCGCCGCGGACCCCGCACTGCAGCAGCTGGCTGCCATCATCAAGCGCGGGTGGCCCGTCAAACGTACCAATTTCCCATCGGGCGCACAACCGTTCTTCCTGGTCCGCGACGAGCTGGTGATCCAGGATGGGGTTATCGTCAAAGGCCACAAAGTTGTGGTCCCAGCCTCTCTATACGATCTATACTACAACGCAGCCCACAGTGGTCATCCTGGAGTCGAGGCCACTGTTTCTCATGCCCAAGGACAGTTCTACTGGCCTGGCATGGCCAACTACATCAGGAACCGGGTGTCCTCCTGTGCCTCCTGCAACAAGCTTACCCCACACCAGCAGCGTCAACCTCTTCTGCAGCAGAAGGCGCCTGCCATGGCTTGGACATCGCTGGCTGCTGACATATTCGAATGGCGGGGTAAGCTCTTTCTCGTCCTGGTGGACTCATTCTCCAATTGGTTCGACATTGACCACCTTCCGTCCGCCACCTCCGGGAGGGTCATCGCAAAGATGCGGCAGCATTTCTCCGACCACGGCGTCCCTGTCCGCTTACAGACCGACAATGGTCCGCAATTCACAAGTGCCGAGTTCAAAGCTTTCGCTGCAAGGTGGAACTTCCATCACTACACCAGCAGCCCGGAGTACCCTCAGAGTAACGGCCTGGCCGAACGGGCCGTGCGGAGTGCTAAGGGCCTGATGGAGCAGTCCCGCCTGTCAAACAGCGATATTTACCTGGACTTACTAAACTTACGTAATGTTTCACGGGACCCGCTTATGGGTTCCCCTGCCCAACGTCTGATGTCCAGAGTGACAAGACCACCCATGCCCATCGCCCAGCAGTCCCTGATACCCAAAGTGTTCGATCCTGCCACCGTCCAGAGACGGATCGATCATAAACATGAAGTTCAACGGCGTTCCCACGACAAGTCCTGCCGCCCTCTGCTGCCTCTACTACCCGGGCAGGTCGTTCGGATGCGGACCGCCACCGGCTATTCCCGCCTCGCGACGGTGACTGGCGTGGACGACTCTCCAAGATCGTACCTGGTGGATTACGAAGGGACTACCTACCGACGCAGCCGTCAGCACCTGTTGGCCGTCAACGAGCCAAAGCCTCCTCCTGCGACTCCTAATGCTCCTCCGTTGTCGTTTCCACCTGCTGCCGCTGATCACCCTGCTGCTCCATGCATGCCCCATTCCCCTCGCTTATTGCGGTCTCCTGTTTCGCTGCCTCCTGGTTTTGCTGTCACCTCCTGCACGTCCTTCCCCGCCTATCTCTCCCGCTCCCGCTCTGGCTGCATCTCCTCCTCCCTTGCCTTTCCTGCCTGCCTCCGCTACGGCTTCTCTTCTTTCTGATGGGGGGAGGTGCTGTATGTACGCGTTCCGGTCGCATTGTTAAGCCGCCTGTTCGTTACGCTGACTTTGTCTAAATTCGCACGTTTATTGTAATAGCACTATCCTGATTGCCTCCATGTGCATTTGATTCTAAGGGGAAGGATGTAGATGGTTTATGCATGCAACCAATAATATAGCTACCTCAGTACAACTAACCACGCCTTAGTTATCAAGTATAAGAACTCTATCTCCCGTGTGCTCCTCCCTTGGTTCCAGCATGATGACAGACTGGGTGCAGTCAGTGCTGGAAAGTGTTTAACCTGTCTTAGTATTAAACGTTAAGTAAAACTACAAGTGAGTCAGACTTAGCTCCTTTACACTAACTACATCTACTCACACATAAACCAATGCTATATACAACGCCACCCGTCTCCGGGTGGCCAACTCATAACTGGTCCCCGTCACGCTGGGGCTACCCCTCTGGTGGGCCCACCCGTGCAGGCCAGAACTCCTCCTGTCGAGGGGCCTGACTGCCCCTCACCTCCCTTTGCACTACGGGGTTTCGAGATACCCCCATGTTCCCTGCGGAGACTGGGCTCCCTCCAGCCGCACTCCACAGTGCCCTGTTTCGGCCACTCTCCTTTCCGGCCCTCCTGTGGCTGGCCCTAGCCCTAGGTTTAATTAGGGATGGGAACCACCTTACTGGGGGTTTAGTGACCCTGTTACTCCTACGTCTGACCGGGGGTTCCCACACCAGAGGTGATACCTCCATCTCCTCTGCTTCTGCTAGTTCTGCCTCTCTTAGGCAGTCTATGGTACCTGCCTGCGGAGGGCTGGAGTCAGCATCCTCACCCGCTGCTTCCAGTCCTCGCCCTGGGACACAGCAGACTACTTCAGGCTGACTACCTGTGGGCTCGCCTGGCTCCCCTATGGTTTCCACATCAACCCGGGTCTGTTCTTGATCCTGTTCCCTGACATGTACCCCTTTCTTACTTTTCCCTGCCCTTGTGGGGTCAAACAATTTACACTGGTTGATTTGGAACCATTTGACTCTGCGGGGAAGCTGAATGGCATACACCATGGGACTGGCCTTGTCCACTATGTTGTATGGGCCAGCATACAAGGGTTCGAACACCCCTACCCTAGCATATCTCCTGACCATTACCTGGTGCCCCACTGCCCACTTGCAATGCCTGCGAGGCTCCAGCAGTAGCTTGTTTCTTTGGTGCTGGGCCCCCATGTTTCTGGCTGCCTGCCAGTGAACCTGCCTAAGTTGTTCAAATAGCCTCTTGGCGAACTTGTCCCGGTTCACTTCCCTGAGCTGTCCCTCTGTTAAGGCAGGGACCATAACGTGCATGGGCGTTCTCATGACCCGGCCCGTCATAAGCTCATGGGGAGAGTACCCCGTACTCCTGGACTGGCTGGCCCGAATCCCCATAAGGACCAGGGGTAAAATCTCCACCCACAGGTTGGGTGAGTCCCCTGTTTCCTTCCTTATCCTTTCCTTTATTGTCCGGTTCAACCGCTCTACCGGACCTGAGGACTGGGGGTGGTAAGCCACATGCCACTTGGCCTTGATGCCCAGTATTCTAAGGGTGGACTGCATGACCTGTCCCGTGAAATGGCTCCCCTGATCTGACTCCATGAACTGTGGGAGTTCCCACCTGGTGAACAACTCCCTAACCAGGATTTTTGCCGTACCCATAGCGGTGGCTGCTCTGCAAGGGAAGGCCTCTACCCATTTTGAGAACACATCCACAAGGACTAGGCAGTACTTGTAACCCCCCTGAGGCAGCCTTTAAAATGGGGTCTTGTGCCTGGACCGTGGTCAGGTCCGGGGCCAAAACCACTCCTGCACTCCCCTTTTCTCGAGGCTGCTCCCTGGCTGCAGCTACCTGTCCTTCCTCATAGGGGTCCCATGCTTTCCCACTCCTGGCTCCATCTCTGGACAAGCGATCCGCCCTCTGATTTCCCTCGCCTCGTGGCTCCGTTTTGGAATGGGCCTTCACCTTATGGATATATCTATCCCCGCCCTTCCCTACGGCTGCTACAATCCTCTCTAATAGGGGTCTAGTGGTCAGGGGCTTCCCGTCCGATGAGGTGTACCCTCGGCGGGACCGGATGGCCGGATATTCCGTGCAGGAATTGCATGTGAACATGCTGTCCGAACATATGGTGTATGGAGGGGGGAAACGCTCGGGATGGGTGACCACGTACATTACCGCCGCCAGCTCGGCCTGCTGGGCGCTTAACGTATGTGGGAGTTTAAGGGCTAGGGCTATCTCCGCCTCGGGGTCCCAGATCCCACAGCCCGTGAGCCTTATGCCCTTGGACATGATACTGGACCCGTCCACGTATATTTCCCTACCCGTGGGATGTAACCCTGCTCTAAGCCCAAAGTCCACCTCCCATACCCCTTCCACCGAGCAACGGTGTGGCTCCCCTGGATACACCAAATTGGCTGCGAGCTTGGGCTCACATAGCCTCTCAACCCGTAAGGCCATTTGGGAAAGGAGAAGGGTCCAGCGAGTGATCCTCGCACTGCTAACGGTCCCATCCTTAATCCGACCGTCCAGCAGCATCTGGGTTGGGGTATGGTGGGTCAGGAGGGTTATGGGGGACATTCGTATGAAGACCTGTACCCTCTTCACTGCCCAGTATGTGGCTAGCAGGTGCCGCTCACAGTTTGATAAGGACCTTTTTACCTCTGTGAGGACTCTGGAGGAATACACCACTGGCCTTAACTTGCCGTGCCGTTCCTGGAGGAGCACTGCGCCCAGGCCGTCGCTGCCTGCAGCTACCTCCAGGAAAAATTCCTCCCTGTAGTCGATGGCTCCCAGAGCTGGGGCCTTTTGCAGGTCCCGCTTCAAATGGATGAATGCCGACTCGCACTGCTCATCCCACTCCCACTCTACCCCTTTGCGTAGCAGCCGGTGCAGAGGTGCTGCGGTCGCAGCATAGTCCTCTATAAAGTCTCTGCAGTAGCCCGTGACTCCCAGAAATGACCTTACCCCCCCCCACGTCCATTGGGACTGGGAGTTCCTGCACTGCCCGCCTTCTTGCTGTATCGATACCCCTTTCTCCGGCCCTAAGGGTCAGTCCCAAGAACTGTACCTTTTGTAACCCTATCTGTGCCTTCTTGGGATTTACTTTTAAACCGCTCTTACAGAGCAGCTCCAGCAGTTTGTTTACTACGGGCCCATGTTCCTCACTGGTGTACGTGAATAGCAAAATATCATCCACATACTGGCCGACCTTGTGGGGCTCACTAAATTCTTTTAAACATTCCGCCATACATTGGTGGAAAATGCTGGGGCTATTGTGGAACCCTTGGGGAAGACAGTTCCACGTGTACTGCTGCCCCTTGAATGTGAAAGCAAATTTGTACTGGTCTTCCTTCCTGACCGGGATAGACCAGAAACCGTTCGAGATGTCTAGCACCGTAAATACAGATGCAGATGCCGGAATTTCCCCTAATAGGTCTGCTACGGCTGCCACAGTTGGTGCGCAAGCCGGAATGTTCTTATTCAGGACCCTATAATCTACTATGGCCCTCCATGAATTGTCTGGCTTCCGTACGGGCCAGAGCGGTGAGTTCACGTGGGTGGCTATGGGCCTCAAAACGCCTTGCTTAACCAGTGACCTCAGGGCGACTTCTAAGTCAGCCTCCGCTTCTCGGGGAAAACTATACTGTTTCTGCGGTCGGGACATGTGATCCCCATCTATCCTGACCTCTGTTCCTGTGACCCTTCCACAGTCGTGCTTGTGAGTAGCGAATGCGGCCAAATTTCGCTTAACATGGCCTCGATACTCGGTCGGGGTCTGCCTCACTAGGGCCTCTACATCGTACCCCTCTCTGGGCTTCACGACACACAGAGCCCCTCTCTCTGGTGCCCTCTCGATGACCATTACCTCCTTCTCTCTCTCAGTCCCTTCTCCTGCTATGCCCTACAAACAGTGGTTCCTCAGGTCCACCAGGACCTGGTGGGCCACTATAAAGTCGGCGCCTAGTATCCCCTTTCCCTCCTGCTCCCAACTCATCAGGACGCACTTCCACTGCGCCTGGAGTGCTCCTAATCGAATGGACAAGCGAACAGAGAAAAACCCCGTCTTCTCGTTTCCCGTAAAACCGACGACTATAGGGTGCCCCACTAGATAGAGGGGATGTACGGGGATTGTCCGTGTGGACAATGGTACTGATATCACTCTCTATGGGCCCCCTATCTGCCTGCCCTACCAGGGTACCATATTTCCTTTGCCGTACCGGGCACATCTGCCCTACCCGGGGCTGTTGCCCCTTTACCCCCTGCTCTCCCACCATGATCGGTAACCCCACCACCTCGTGGTGTGCTACACATAGAAACATAGAAACATAGAAACATAGAAAGTAGGTGCGAGAGTAGACCACCAGGCCCATCGAGCCCGCACCGCCATTCGCTCATGGCTGAACACTAAACAGACACCCTTACCCACAAACAGTAGACACAAGACACAGAACACAAGACACTACCCTCCCCTTTATACCGCTATCACCCCTCTCCACCCCAAGAACCGCGTGATCTCCTGGGGGAGGCAAAAAAACGGATAAAAACCCAGGTCCAATTCGGGAAAAAAATCTGGGAAATTCCTCTCCGACCCCAATCCAGGCGATCGACACTTGTCCAGGAGATCACTCACATGGCGCAGACGCCGCTAACTGAGGGTGCTCTCCCACCCCTCCTTGGGCCTGTCCCTCACCGGACAACCCGAACCCCACCTGCCAACCCGGACCTATTCCCAGCGCCTCAGGAGGCGGTCTATTCCCCTTTGCCCCTGGGGAATCATCTGCTGAGGGAAGCCCTCTGCCCCCGGGGGACCCCCCTGGTCCTACCAGGTGAACCCATCCCCTAGTCTTGGACAGAGTCTCCTCCAGCTGCGCTACCCTTGCCAGGCAAGGCCCATGATCACAATCCCCTAGCTCGCTACGGGCCACCCGGTAAGCTGCTTGGATATCTTGGAACTTTCCCTCCAGCTCCCTGTACCTCTGTGTACTCTGAGCCAGGAGTTCCTGGGCGTTCCGTTCCCTCTCCTTTGCCTCTACCGCCTGGCATTGGAGTCATTCCTGGGCATTTCTGTGGGACTCCCTAGCCTGCAAGATACACTGCCTGGCTTCACTGAGATCCTCATATAGCCCTACCCCTTCTCTAGCACTTTCCTCAGCACTGGCCCTAGCTTTTCTCCGTTGCTCTTCTAGACTCTCTATTTGTCTCTCCATTTTGGCTACCTGCTGTGATAGGCACGCCAGCCAAACTGCCTTTTCCTGCCCTTTATTATAACCTTTACTTTCCGTCCATTCTGCTGCAGCTGCTGCGGGCTGCTGTGCTGTCAAAAGTGCTACCACTCATTGTTTGGTGAGATTGATCTTTTTAAACAGATAAGAGGAGATTCTCTCCTCCATCTTGCTACATTCTCTCACCCCCTCTGGCAAGTCACATATCCCTAACCACCGAGGTCCTGCCATGGTCGCCATTCTGTAGGGGTTTAGGTTCCCTTCACTTCGGGCCCAACTGCCCGAAAAAGGGGATCCCCTGGGTTCTAGACCTCGGAATTATGGTGGGATATGATAAAAGGTTGACTTGACCAGCGCGTGCTGATGAGAGAAAACAGAAACCAAGATGGACTCAAAGCAAGTCTAAAATTGACAGGCTTTATTAAACAATGAGAAATTGAATCTAACCAACACTACATAATACATGACTAAACTTAAAGGCCTGACTCACGAGTCTGCGGTCATTGGCGGCGAAACAGGAAGAATCTACCGCTCCTGGGCCGCCATAGACCGCGCACTCGGTCAAACGCACAATTCCGGGGCCGTGCGGCGTTGTTCCCAACACCGCACGGTGCTAAAATAAAACCAACACTGTTTAAAAAACGTTTCCTACCGCACAGCCTCCGCCAGTGAGGCATGAGTGCGGCACGGCCGCCGCCACAGCCGCCGCCAGTGTGGCTCGAGCGCCGTGCGTCGAACTTGCACCGCCACAGCCGCCGCCAGTGAGGCACGACTGCCGCCACAGCCACCGCCACAGCCTCCGCTAGTGAGGCACGTGTGCGGCACGGCCGCCGCCACAGCGCCGCGATCAGGACGGCCGCCGCCACAGCCCCGCAGATCCAAAATGACGTCATCGCAGTCGGCCCGCCCTTTGTTTTTACTTACCGCAAGCTCGTGCGACCAGCCGTATTTAAATCACTCGGCCCCCGCGCAGCACCCGTGCGGCGCTCCCATGGCATAGGCTCGGCGCTCTCGCCGTTGCCGTGCGGTCCCCTCTACCGGCGACGCCGCGCTTGACCGCCGATGACCGCAACACCGTGAGACAGAGCCTTTATGCTTTAAACTAAGACTATGGAAAGAAAATTATCGGGCACGTAGTAAAACTTACTTTACACAATTTTACAAATACACCCCTTTCCCCTTCTTCTCTCAACCTCTATCCTATTTTCGGGAACTTCACCAGGTCGTCTGGGGTACTTACAGCTAGATCGATGCAGGATCAGGAGTCATCCAACAGAGCAGAAAAGAGAGCGAAACCTTGCTTGACTGTCCCTTTTATACCTGAATTTCTCCCTTGAAACCTCCCAGGTGGTCCTCTGGACAAAAGGGTCTTTCGATGATTCCCAGTTTCGATCTGGCATGAACAATAGGCTTCCGATGATAATGGGTTTGCTGAAGTCATGATGCCCCAGCCTGATCATTATCCCATCACCTGGATGGGCTCCCATTGTCCCGATGGATGGGTCATCCACGACAGTTTTAAACTGGTTCTTCCTTTGTGGATTGTTTTTTTTTCCTTTTGCAGCCAGCATGTCCGTTTTAAAATGTCCAGGTCCTTATCCCCGAGTTCTTCCATAATTTGAGGATTTGCCACAATAACTTACAAATGTGTTTAAAAATATATATATATGTATAAAAATCTGTATATAAGATGGCCGACAGGTTCACAGGCGGTTAAGTCTAGACATACTTAGCAGAGATAGATTGGAATGTATGCGGGGAGACTGTTCAAGGTCCCCGTGTTTACGAGGAGATTGTTCAAGATCTTTGAACTACTCAGCTTTGAAAACAATTTAAACGTATGGTAATGACATAATACACTAACAATTTATATAGTAAATCTATGATGTTCACATAAAATACTAACAAACGTACTAACCTGTTTATTTTAACCTAATACATTATACTAACCCGTTTATTTTAACCTAATACCTAACAGTTATGAGATTTACTAAATTTAGGTAACGGTCAATGAATCTGTTTATATTTAAAATATGGTTAATATCTATCCTCTCGGGGGGTTGGAATTTCCAGCAGTTGCCAGGTCAGAGCGAGAGGGAATATGTTAGAAAGTTGGGTGAGGAGGGGTAAGGGAATCAACATTTAGGGGGGCAGGGTGTAAAGGAAGGAGTTGTGAGACGAGGACACAGTGGTTATTGTAGGCTGGATTCAGTGTGGACTATTGGGGGAACTTGGATGGGGCAAGACAGTTAGAGAAGAGATTAAGTCGGAGGGTGGGTCTAGCAGAGGAAGAGGGGCACTGGGCAAGTGGTAGCAAGTGAGGAGGTTTAGAAGAGTATTAGACTGATAGGGAAGCGGTGGGGCTGTTGATGATGGTTGGAGAGGGGAGGGGAGAGAGAGAGAAAGAGAAAGAGAGAGATAGTTCTTGTTCTGCCTGTGGGACTGCTGAAGGCTCTAATTAACCCCTTCAAGCCTGACGGTTTTTAACCAGCTATATATTTAACATACTAATATCAATAAGCAAGATAAGAATTTTTATATCTCTACTTTTCGATTTAAATAGTAAATACCCACTTAGATGCAAGTTATAAGAAGAAATGTAACTCTTAGATGAAATTATTTACGGTCTGCTCTCCGTTTTTTCTTTTTACATAATATCTTGTTTAGTCCCTTTTTTTGCAATATTACTCTGTAAGGGGCGGAGCTAAATGTAATCAACATCTATGGAAGCTCACATGAGATATCCTACCAGGGGGTGGGCTTCACGCACAGTGTCTTCAAACGCTGTTTTCTTAAATTATTTACTTTATTTAGCACTTTTTTCGCTTACTCTTCTCAAGGCACTTTTTCTTGCGATATACCTGCAGGGTTTTGAAATTGGGATCACCCACCCACTAACCAGAAGGTTGATTATATATATTGTGTTGCCCCATCTGAAACAAGGGAAACCATGTAAGCTCTAATGCAAGACGATCCTCTGAAGAAAATTGGAGGAATCACATTTTGTAGTTGGAATATTAGGGGCGTTAATGAGCCAATTAAAAGGGGTAAGGTTCTTGCCCAATTAAAATCGATTAATGCTGATATAATATTTTTGCAGGAGACGCACCTCAAAGATCGAGCTCATAACAGGCTGAAGGCTAACTGGATTGGTCAAATATATCTCTACTCCTTTCTCTCCAAAACCAGAGGTACTGCAATTATAATTCGTAAGGGTATACCATTTAAACATAAATCCACCATAGCAGATTAAGAGGGTAGGTACGTCATCGTATCTGGGGAGATATATTCTACCCCGCTTACTATGGTGAATATCTACGCTCCCAACTTTGATAATCCACAATTTTTAAATTAAATTGTTAATATAGTCTCAGAATCCACCCAGCAAAACCTGATAATTGGGGGAGATTTCAACTGTGTTTTGGATCAATATTTGGATAAATCCTCACAACAAAAGAGATATAACACAAAATCAAAATCCAGCGAACTCCTAAATACGTATATAAAAAAAACAAATATAACAGACGTATGGAGGATTGCAAATCCATCCGGAAGAGAATATTCCTTTTATTCATCCGTACATAAAACTTATACACGTATTGACTATTTTCTGGTGGACACAAAATTAATACCTTTTACAACTAATCCCAAATATCATAATAGTATTATTTCCGATCATTCCCCGCTAACCTTCTTCCTAAAACTAGAAGGAATGTACAATAAAAAATCGTTCTGAAGGTTTAATCCCCAAATATTAACTAACCCAGTTTGCTGTGAATATTTAAAACAACAGATGGAAATCTTTTTTGAGACCAATAATATTTCGGCTTCGTTATTATGGGAATCTTTTAAGGCCTTTATTAGAGGCTCTATCATTTCATATCAAGCATATCAAAACAAAAAGAACAGGATGGAACAATTGCAATTAGAAGAACAGATCAGACAGCTGGATTCAGAAAATGCGACAGATCCGTCTATGGATAAACATAATAAGATAGCAGTATTAAAATTCAAGCTAAATCAAATTCTCTCTGCAAGAGTTATCAACCTATTTCAAATGACTAAACAGGAAAACTTTGAATTCGGCGACAAACCGCATAAACTTCTAGCACGTCAGTTGAGAAAAGTGGAAAAGGATCATACTATTCAAAAAATCTGATCAGAAAAAGGTGAACTGTTCACACTTCCAAAAGATATTAACGAAAGATTTGCCCAATTCTATCAAAATTTATATACTTCCAAAACATCAACAGAATGGATAAAAATTACAAACTTCCTGGATTACTGTAATCTTCCGTCACTTAACGTGGCGGAACGTGATGAATTAGGAGCATAGATTACAATTAAAGAAATCGAAGAGACTATTAATTCATTGAAGAATGGCAAAACCCCAGGCCCAGACGGGTTTAGTAATAAATTTTATAAAAAATTTAATGACGTAATCTCCCCGCGTTTATATAATCTTTATATTCACGCATTTAAAGAACAGACGCTACCACAAACCTTAGCCAAATCAACTATTACACTGATACCCAAAAAAGATAAAGATCTGGAAGACCCAGGATCATACAGAGCAATTGCCCTGTTAAATACAAATCAGAAAATATTAGCTAAAACCCTGGCAAGAAGATTAATTAAATAGGTTAATAAATTAATACATTCTGATCAAACTGGGTTTATACCCAAGAGACACTTGTTTAACAATTTGAGATGCCTGTTTAATATAATGTACTCACATAGAACGATAAAGGAAGACTTATCAATTATTTCATTAGACGCAGAAAAAGCATTTGACCAAGTAGAATGGAAATATCTTTTTACAGTATTGCAAAAATTCCAGTTGGGAGAACATTTTATTTCATGGATAAAGTTGCTATATGACAAGCCGACTGCCAGAATACTGACTAATCAAATACTCCCACCTAAATTTCAGCTATCCAGGGGCAATAGACAAGGGTGCGCATTACCACACCTGTTATTTGCCCTTGCGATTGAACCTTTAGCAGAAAGTGTAGCTCCCAAGTAGTACACGAGGCCCGAGATCGTGGTTAAATACGGGGTTTATTTTTGGCTCCAACCAACCCGTGAGAACTGAGCCAAAAACGAGGAAACAAACAAAAATAAAAATGCAGTTTACAAAATACATGCATGTACGTCCATACAGTAGGTATGTTACAAAACTTACCTTCAGTCGCGCTGTAATTCTGCCACTGGCCGTGTGCGCGATTTTGGCGCCTTTAAGGGGGGGTGGGGTTAAAACGCGGGTTTCTCCTCCCTTGTCCTGGTTAATATTTTGTTGGACTACAAGCCTTGGCTGACAAATCGTTCCTAGCGGCCTTTTGTGAATTTTTTATTTTTATTAAATCGTCAATGTCAGCGCTAGAGTAATTTTAAAAGCAGCTCCTGAAGCGTCAACGCCGATAACGGGGACGGATTTCACACACGGGACAGGTAAACGAAAGTGGTTTCTTTAAATGTATAAAAGTGCTTCTTAAGAAGCCTTTAATTCACATTTTTTCATGCGACACGGTGATTTTATTCCCCGAACTAACGGCAGTATTTTTCATGCCAATACGGGGTTAAATTCACCACAAATGAACGTTCCAAAAGATCGCGTTCCAGAAATCCTCACTCACAAGATGAATTAAATGCCCATTAATTTACAGGTATTAAACATTCCATTCCTTCCATTTGGCCTGTAAATTCATGAAAATGAGATTTAAAAATTATGTTATATTGTGAATTATTGTGTGAATGTTATTTGGACACTTAGGCTATTTAAAAATGTTAATCTATTCTTAAGAAATTGATAGATGTTTAGATCTAGTAATTGAATTTTGTAATTAGCTACAATTAGGTAACTAACTAATTATATGCTTTACTTTCATGTCTTCGAAGTAAGATTGTTTCATATTTGTTTCAGAATGCTTCAATCTATAATAACTGAAAATTTCTTTCAGTTATCATAATTTTTAAGAAAGTTATGGGCTTTTAACTGTCCTCGATCACAGCTTTTGTGTTAAGTCAATGGAAAAGCAATAGGGAACTAGATGCTAATTTCTGAGTATGATAATGGCCATAACTTTTTTAATACTGAAGATATGAAAGTGAATTAAGTGTCAAATTAAACTTCTTTTTATGCTTTATCTGATGGGATAAATTGCAGACTTTATTTTTAAAATCTCAAAATTTTGTAACATTGCTACATACAGCAACACAACACCACACTAACCAAGCAAATAAACAACATACCTTGTCCACTGCTTACTACTTAAGAGGCATTTCTTGGTTTCTCCTTAGTCATGCTTCTGTCTTACTTTATGATCTTATTTATTTAACATTTAACTTATTTTGGCGGTGTATCCCCTTTGTGTTGCTTCCCTTTTCTTTGCTGCCCTCCAAGGTGCGCCAACAACCGTTCCCCCCCGGAAACTAAGTCGGCAATTTAGTTCCGCCCTTAGGAACGCCACTATTTCAAGTAGGAACCAAAAACCGTGAGGTTCAGAATTTAACTAACTGCCGATGTGGGGCAGTTACACTCCCACCAAATCACATGTGATTTCTTAGAACAACTTAAAGAGACATACATACTGCATATAAAACATTATTTCAAAATACTATCTAACTATGGGCCACTAATAGACTTAAGGTGAGCGTAAGATACTGGAGTCTTCAGTCTGCTTCCACCAGTGTTACTATCTTCTGAATGGGTCTCTCCAGGTGAACCGGTTTGGAGGTGCGCTTTCCATTATCATCGAGTCACCTATCAGCAACTGGAGTCTTCTCACTCTTCCGTCCTTCCCTGGATGAACTTCACTGATCCTTGCCAACTTCCACTGATTCCGTGGTGTCGCATCATCCTTTAGCAGAACAATGTCATTGACCTTTGCGTTTCTGCAGTCTTTGGTCCACTTCTGTCTGTGCTGAAGATTTAAGAGATACTCTTTTTTCCATCGTGACCAGAAGTTGTTGGCTAGGAGTTGAACTCGACGCCATCTCTTGCGAAGGTAAAGATCTTCCTTGACGAACTTCCCTGGAGGAGGGGATATGATCTTAGACTTCATGGTCAGGATGTGGTTTGGTGTCAAGGGCTCTGGACTGGATGTATCATTTAGGTTATCAGTAGTTAGAGGTCTGCTATTCACGACCGCCATGACTTCGTATAGGAACGTTTGTAGAGAGGAGCAGTCAAGTTGTTGGGCTGACTGGTCTAGAATAGCCATCAAGACACTTCTGATGGTGCGGATTTGTCTTTCCCAAACGCCACCCATGTGACTTGAAGCTGGGGTGTTCATGATGAACTCACATCCCAGCTCCTTGAGTTCCTCTTGATCCATCTCTCTCAGTGCTTCAACAAACTCACGCCTTGCACCAACGAAGTTCGTCCCTTGATCACATTTTATTTGCCGTACCATTCCACGAATGGCGATGAATGAACGCAGGGCGTTAATGAAGGCATCTGTGGTCAAGCTATCGAGCATTTCAATGTGTACTGCTCTGGAACACATGCAGGTAAGTAATAGTCCATAACGCTTTAGCTCTTTCCTTCCTTCTTTGATGTGGAATGGTCCAAAGCTTTTTCTGTTGCTGCTCCGGCACTCTGGAACACCTTGCCGCTGCACATCAGACAGGCCCCCTCACTGTCCATCTTCAAATCCTCCCTAAAAACATATTTTTATTCTTTGGCTTTCGACACTGGCTGAGGCATTGCCCCTGTTTTTAGTGCTTTTAATGTCTTTTAATTTTTAGTGTGTTTTTTATAGTCCTTCGTTTTACGGTTTTTAATGGTTTTTAATTGTTTGTAATAGCTTTTTGTTCGTGATTTCTCATGTACAGCACTTTGTGGCAACTGTGGTTGTTTAAAGTGCTTTATAAATAAAGTTATTATTATTATTATTATTAAAGCAATCCATCCCGCAGTAAGTGAATGGAGAAGTTGTTTCCATTCGATCTTCTGGGAGGTCTGCCATCCTTTGTTGTTCCATGCCTCTTCGGAACTTCCTGCACTTAATGCACTTGAAAATATGGGTTGCTACTACTTTGCTGCATCCAAGAATCCATATACCGTTTTTTTTTAATAATTTTTTTTTAATTTTTTTTTTAAAAATATTTTTATTTTATTAGAAGTAAGTACAATTGTATACAATCATATTTTCATAATACCTTTTATGTACAGCTTCTTATTTAAAATTTTTTTTGAAATAAAGAAGAAAAAGAAAAAAGTTAGATAATGAAAAATAGAAAAATGTGAGATATATAGTGTGTGAAAAAGAAAAATAAAGAATGAAATAAGAAAGTTGAGACATAGAAAATAGAAGAAAGAGAATAAATGAAAAGAAAAGAAGAAAAGAAAATAGAAGGAGATCATTTATAATCTTGACCATCCGCAGTCACGGATTAGCTTTCACACCTGTTTTGCACCATACGTTTCCAAAAAGACGACAAATGGAGACCAACTCGTTATGAATTGGTCAAATTTATCTATTAGGAGGAATTGCATTTCCTCAAGATGTGCGGTATCCAACATACTTGCAATCCACATTTTGAGCGTTGGTATTGGTGTATTTTTCCAAAATTTCAATATTAATTTTTTTGCTATTATTAAACCATAATTAAAAATTGACTTTTGAGATGAGCTCAATTTGTTCCCGTCTTCCATTACCCCAAATATAATCAATTCATTATTGGGTTCCATTTTTGTCTTAAATAATTTTGTAAATATTTCGAAAATATCACTCCAAAATCCATGAAGTTTTATACAAGAAACAAAAGAGTGTGTTATAGTTGCTTCTTGGATTAAACATTTATCGCAAATGGGCGATATATTTGGATAAAATTTATTTAATCTTGTTTTTGAGTAATATAATCTATGTAAAATTTTAAATTGGATTAGATTATGTCTTGCGTTGATCGAACACTTGTGAATGTATGTCAAATACTTTTCCCATGTAGCCTTCGTAATTTTTATCAATAATTCCCGTTCCCACTCTTCTCTAATTACCTCGGTCACAGGTAAATCTATATTTAAGATACTATTATATAAATATGCTATTAATTTTTGTGTATCAGCTTTTATATTCATTACTTCTTCTAGTAAATCAGGAGTTATTTTTTGATATCCCTGTATGTATGTCTTCAAAAAATTACAAATCTGAAAATATTTAAAATAATGAGTGTTTTTCAGTTTAAATTTTAATTGTAATTGTTGAAATGATAATAAATCTCCCATTTCATACATATCCCCGATCCTTTTAATTCCTAAACTTTCCCATTGATTATATATTTTATCCATCATAGATGGTTTAAATAAAGGATTATTCGCTATCGGTGTTAACAATGATAGGTTTCTTAATTTTAAGGATAGTTTTATTTGTTTCCATATTCTTATTGTATCTTGTATAATTGGGTTTTTCTTATATATTGTATTGTTCATTTTTTTCGGGGAGAAGAGGATTGCTCCTATATTACAAGGATAACAATCCTCTTTCTCCATTTTTATCCATTCTGTCTGTTGAGTTGAACTATCCAACCAGTAAATTATATTCTTAATATGTATTGCCCAATAGTAATACAAAAAATTAGGGAGTGAAAGTCCCCCGACATCTTTTGGTTTACATAAGTGTTCTTTTTTAATTCTATGTGATTTGTAATCCCAAACAAAATTAGTAATATTAGCATTCAGTTTAGAGAAGAAATATTTTGGTACATATACTGGTATAGATTGAAATAAGTATAATAACTGTGGTAAGAAGCTCATTTTAATAGCATTTATTCTGCCTATTAATGATAAAGGGAGTGTTTTCCAAAATTTTATCATTATATTAAGTTTATTTATTAAGGGTATAAAATTAGCGTTGAATAAAGCTTTATGTTTTCTAGTAATCTGTATACCCAGATATTTGAATTTTTCTGTTGCTATTTTAAAGGGGAATTTCAATAAGTGTGTGGATTCTTGAGGTTTTAACGTCATAATTTCACTTTTGTTCCAGTTTATTCTATATCCTGAAAAGGACCCAAATTCCTCTATTAAATTTAATAAATTTGGTATACTCGTTTGTGAATTTGTTATATATAACAAAATATCGTCTGCATATAATGAAATTTTATTATTTGAGTCCCTAGTATTATAACCCTGAATATTCGGATGGCTTCTTATACTTTCAGCCAGAGGTTCTATCATAAGGGCAAATAGCAGGGGTGATAAAGCACATCCCTGCCTATTACCCCTTGATAATTGAAATTTTTGAGATAACATGCTGTTAGTTAATATTCTTGCCATCGGTTTATCATATAATAATTTCACCCATGCAATAAAATTCTCTCCCATATTAAATTTTTGTAATACTATGTATAAATACTGCCATTCTACCTGATCAAATGCTTTCTCTGCATCCAAAGAAATAATTGCTAAGTCTTTTTCTTCCTTTTTATGCGAGTACATTATATTAAACAGGCGTCTCAAATTATTAAATGAATATCTTTTGGGTATAAACCCCGTTTGATCAGGGTTTATCAATTTACTAATATATTTGCTTAGTCTTCTAGCTAAGGTCTTTGCCAGAATTTTCTGGTCGGTATTTAGAAGTGATATAGCTCTATATGAACCCGGTTCCTCTAGATCTTTATCTTTCTTTGGAATAAGCGTAATAGTTGATTCTGCTAATGTTTCAGGTAATTTATTTTCTTTAAAGACGTGAGTATATAAATTAAATAAATAGGGGGTCGTTATCTCATGAAACTTTTTATAAAATTCATTACTAAAACCATCTGGTCCCGGTGTCTTACCATTTTTCAGCAATTTTATTGTTTCACCTATTTCTTCGATTGTAATTTGCGCTCCTAGTTCTTCTTGTTCCAAAAGGTCAAGTTTTGGTAGATTACATTTATCTAAAAAATTTGTAATTTTACTATCTTGTGTTTTGGTTTTTGATGTGTATAAATTCTGATAAAATTGAACAAATCTTTTATTGATATCTTTAGGTAGTGTTAGTAATTCACCATTCTCAGATTTAATTTTATTTATAGTATTTTCCTTTTCCTGTTTTTTCAATTGACGCGCCAACAGCTTATGTGGTTTGTCACCAAACTCAAAATGTTCCTGTTTTGTAATTTGGAATAATCTTATTACTCTTGCCGAGAGAATTCGGTTAAGTTTAAATTTCAGTAGTATTATCTTATTATGTTTATCTATAGTGGGATCTTTAGCATTATCTAACTCTAACTGTCTTATTTCTTGTTCTAACAGCATCTGTTCAGTTTTATTCTTCTTATTTTGAAAAATTTCATATGAAATTATAATTCCTCTAATAAATGCTTTAAAAGTTTCCCATATTAAAGAAGGTGAGGTACCTGGTGTATCATTTATCTAAAAAAATGATATCATTTGTTGTTTCAAATATTGATAACCCTGTAGGTCATTTAATATATATGTGTTAAACCTCCAAAAAAAATTTTTTCCGGGCATTCCTTCAAATTTTACTAAAAAAGTCAATGGAGAGTGAT
The DNA here is from genome assembly GCA_038087875.1 of Malacoraja senta. Lineage (NCBI taxonomy): Eukaryota > Metazoa > Chordata > Chondrichthyes > Rajiformes > Rajidae > Malacoraja > Malacoraja senta. The sequence continues at coordinate 52,672,295 of CM075978.1, read as the reverse complement.
CAGAAATACTACTAATATGGTAAGTTGGGTTAATTATATATGGCATTAATTTCCTATCCACTAAAAAATAATCAATTCTTGAGTATGTTTTATGTACCGAAGAGTAAAACGAGTATTCCCTTCCTGCTGGGTTAGCAGATCTCCATACATCTGTTATGTTAGTATTTTTTATATATGTATTTAGAAATTCACTAGTCTTAGATTTTGTATTACTCCTTCTTTGTTTTGCTGATTTGTCTAAGTAAGGATCTAAAACACAATTAAAATCCCCTCCTATTATGACATTTTGATAATTAAACTCCAGTATTATATCTATAATTTTCTCAAAAAATTGAGGGTTATCAAAATTCGGAGCGTAAATATTTACCATAGTTATTGGGGTAGCATAAATTTCTCCCGAAACTATAATATACCTTCCCTCTTTATCTGATATAGTATTCTTTAATTTGAACGGTATACCTTTTCGAATAAGAATAGCCGTACCTCTAGATTTAGAAGTAAATGACGAATAATATGTTTGGCCTATCCACTTCGCCTTTAATCTCATTTGTGTTTCCTGTTTCATGTGAGTTTCTTGCAAGTAGATTATGTCGCTTTTCAAAGATTTTAGGTGAGCAAAAATTTTACCCCTCTTTATTGGTTCATTGGCACCCCTTATATTCCAACTACAGAATGTGATTCCTCCATTCTTTATTTGCCTATCGTCCTGCATTGTATATCAAAGTGATGTTCTTGAAACATATGGTGCAAACAAATACCTCCGTGTTCTGGACGTTGGGTGGTCATTCCAAATTTTTAAGTTTACATTACATCTCCATCTCCAAAAGTGCCTTAGATAAAGCAAGAAAAGTTGTGATTTACAATTAATTAAGTGATTTTTAAAAAAAAGTGAAATTAAGGTATCTAAAAGCAGGTACCTTAAAGACAAATAGCCACCTAAGGTGGCGAAAGAATTATCGACTTCCATTGATGTTATTTTACAGTGAGCCCCAATCCCTTATTAACACCTCGTAAAAAATAATTAAAAAAAAAACCTACAAACCATCTCGTTTATTCTTGTATAACTTTATCAAACTAGCGTTAGTAAAATGCCCCCCAAAAAATTAATTTAATAATAAATAAAAAAAATAGTAATAATAATAATAATAATAACAAAAATATGCAAAAATAAAATATTAAAGAGTTAAAAAAAAAAGAAAACATTAATGTAATTAAACCCCAAATCCAAATATAAACCACAACCTATTCTAATTTCTATAAGTATTTGTACTGTACCAATTTATCTAGCCAGCTACCCTACAAGCAGGTACCGAGGGGTTAACCTCATTCCTGGCTTTTTTCCAAGTTTATGTTGCGTTCCCACTCAAAAAGAAAGAGAGAAAATGTTAGTAATGTTATAGACATTTTGGTTAATTACAATTTATAAGCAATGGTTTATTCATGAATATACATATTTACTACACACACCCATTAGTTTTGTTAAAGTTAGTTAGTTAATTGTAATTAGCATATAATAGTTAAATACTCAGGTTATCTCGTTCTTTGTGCGAGAGCTTTTCATTCAAGGTTAAACAATATTGTCCAATACATTCCAGACAGATAAGCTCAGTAACTGTCTGAGAAATTCGCCGGTTCCAGCTCCATCTTAGAAATTAAAAAGTTCCATGTTCATTCCTTTAGTCGTCTTCTTCTGAGGTTTTGGATGCCTTTCTCATGATATCTTCTGCATATTTAAATGCTTTTTCTGGGTCCGTAAATGAGCGCTCAATTTCCTTATATGTAATTTTCATTTTTGCAGGAAAAACAATACCATATCTGACTTTAGAAATACCCCTCAATATGTTTCTTGTCGGTGTAAACAGGTTCATTCTCTGGACAATCTCTGGAGGATAATCACGGAAAAATCGGATCTTTTCCCCACGATATATCAAATTTTCACCATGAACAATCTTCTTCAGTATAGTTTCCACTGAAGAGATATCAAGAAATTTCACAATTATCTGTCTTGGAGCAGCATTTATGCCTCTTGAGACACGTCCAACTCGTTGAACAGTATCTATTCTTAGTTCTCCCGGCAGTTTAAGAACCTCTTTGAGTAATTCAGTAACGAAAGTACGTGTTTGAGATACATGTTCTTCTCGTCCTTCTCTTACTCCAACAATTCTCAAATTCTGCCTCCTTGATCTCGCTTCCAAGTCCAAACATTTGTCAGTCATTCTTGCCAGCTTTTCTGCTTCATCTTTATTTGATCTTTTCAGACTGTTTATTTCCGTGATCATCTCTTTCATATCACTTTCCATCTCTTCCATTCTCTCGTCAATGTTGTCCATCTTAGCATTTACCCCAGAAAGCTTCTTATTATAATCCTTTTCGACTCTAACAATTTCTGAGTTAAGTTTTTTATCAAACTCATTATGTTGCTTCTTCAGCTCCTTTAACTCATCACAGGCACCATCAATTTTATGAGAAAATATTTCCATATTATTCTCCATACTCTTAATTGTAGTAGTAATTTCTACAAACATTTCCTTTACCTCCATCTCTTTCTTTCCTCCTTTTGTAGCCATTTCCAGCACAACTCCTTGGCTATCGGGCTCCTCCTCAGAACCTTCTTCAGTTGTTTGCAGAGAATCCAACACACTTTTCAGCTGGAGGCTTATAGTAGTTTTTTTTGGTGCGCGTGAACAAGTCCTCTTGCTCATTTAAAAGTCCGTTATCTAATGATGTTTTCGTTATGCAAACCAAGCAGCTCCGTTGAGTTATTTTTAACTTTAAAACGGCTTTTTGATAATTTTTACGGGAGTGAAGCTCACTGCAGCGTCCTCAATGTTCCATGACGCTACCGGAAGCCCCTGTTTTTAGTGCTTTTAATGTCTTTTAATTTTTAGTGTGTTTTTTATAGTCCTTCGTTTTACGGTTTTTAATGGTTTTTAATTGTTTGTAATAGCTTTTTGTTCGTGATTTCTCATGTACAGCACTTTGTGGCAACTGTGGTTGTTTAAAGTGCTTTATAAATAAAGTTATTATTATTATTATTATTAAAGCAATCCATCCCGCAGTAAGTGAATGGAGAAGTTGTTTCCATTCGATCTTCTGGGAGGTCTGCCATCCTTTGTTGTTCCATGCCTCTTCGGGACTTCCTGCACTTAATGCACTTGAAAATATGGGTTGCTACTACTTTGCTGCATCCAAGAATCCATATACCGTTTGAGCGGAGCTCATTTATGGTCATCCCTCGGCCCTGATGGTGCACCCTCTCATGATAATGCTTGACCAGTAATGTTGATACGTGACTGTCTCTTGGGAGGACCGCTGGATGCTTCACATGTGGATGTAGGGCAGCATGAGTTAAACGGCCTCCCACCCTGATGATTCCTTGGTCATCCAGGAATGGATGTAACTTGTGCAACTTGGACTTGAGTCGCGTCTCCTTGTGACGCTGAAGGTAATGAACTTCTTGGGAGAGGGTTGCATTTTGAACCATCTTGATTATGGTCACCTCTGCCTCTCTCCTTTCCTCTAAACTGGTGGCTTCACAGGACTTTGGCTTGCTGCCCTTGAATTCCCTTGCATGGCGCTTGAGACTGGCAATAGCTTTCACCACCCTTGACCAGTCGGAGAACCTTTGTAGGCGATCTAAGAGCGACCTCACCTCCTTTGCCTGAGTGTCATGAACCTGGGCCTTCTTGAGCTCTGGGTTACTGCTTGAGACATCTCCCACCTTGACATCGCCCCTTGGTATCTCTTTCTGCCAAAGAAGGTCTGGGCCTGTGAACCAGTTAGAGGCTATAAGTTGTCCTGCTGTGAGACCTCTTGAGGCGTGATCTGCTGGGTTCTCCTCAGAAGTTACATACCTCCATTGCGCAGACTCTGTGCTTCGCTTGATGCGTTCCACGCGGTTTGCCACGAACACGTGGAATCTTCTGGCTTCATTACTGATGTATCCAAGTACAACCTTTGAATCAGTCCAGAAGATTTCTTGACGCCATTCTACTTCGAGCTCTTTCTTTAGCATGTCACTGATGCGGACAGCTACCACTGCTGCTGACAGCTCTAGTCGTGGTATGGTCGTCACCTTAGTAGGGGCGACTCTTGACTCTCCCATTACTAAGGTACAGTGGACTTCCCCTGATGTACTGACCGCTCTGAGATATGAGCACACTCCATAGCCCGTCACACTGGCATCGGAGAAATGGTGGAGCTCATAGTGCTGGACATTGAAACTTGGTGGAGTGTAGCATCTCCGGATCTTCACACCAGCCAGGTTTTTCAGGTCTTGGAGCCAAGATTCCCACAGGGGTAGAAGGTCATCTGGTAAGGTGTCATCCCAACTGAGCTTGTCACGACACATCTGCTGCAAGATCTGCTTTCCCACTAAGATGAAGGGTGCCACAAATCCGAGCGGGTCATACACTGAGGCAACCGTGGACAAGACTCCTCTTCAGGTGAATGGATTTTCTTTGACAATTACCCTGAACTGGAATTCGTCAGAAGCCACACACCACTGGACACCGAGTGCTCTATCCATGTGTTGTTCTCCCAGTGCCATGTCCAGGTCCTTGGCAGCTTCAGCACATTCCTCTTTAGGGATTGTGGCTAGGACTTCCTTGCTGTTAGAGATGAACTTATGTAGCCGAAGTTTGCCTGTGCTACATAGCTCTCTCGCTTCTTTCACTAGTTTGATTGCTTGCCTTTCAGATGCTACACTTGCCAAGCCATCATCCACATAGAAATTCTTCTGGATGAATTGGATGGTGTCTTCACTGAAGCGTCCTCGTCCTTCAGCGGCCAGGTGTTTGAGTCCAAAGTTGGCACAGCCAGGAGAGGAAACTGCACCAAACAAGTGGACTTTCATCCGATAGATGGAGGGTTGTGCTTCAAGATTTCCATTCTCCCACCATAGGAAACGTAGGTAATCCTGATCTTCTGCCTTTACATGGAACTGATGAAACATGCGTTCTATGTCACACATGATCGCCACTGGACCTATACGAAAACGACCAAGGACTCCCAACAAGGTGTTCGTCAACTCTGGACCTGTCAGGAGATGATCATTCAAGGCTGTCTCTTGATACCTCGCGGAACAGTAAAAAAATTCCCAGGCCTTTGCGGATGATACCCGCCATGGTGGGGAATGTACCATGCTGGAGCTTTACTGATGTCTTCTTGTGAGACCTTTTCTGCATCTCCACGGGTTATGGTCTCGTCCATGAAGGTCTTGTAGTCTTTGTAATACTGTTCATTTTTTTTCAGCTTCCTTTCTAGGCACCTGAGACGATGGATGGCACATATCTTGTTGTCTGGTAAGTTGGGTCTTTCTTTCTTAAACGGCAGTGGCATCTCATAGTGACCATCCTCCTTGAGCCTGATGCCTTTTTCCATCCTTGATAGGAATCGGAGGTCTTCTTGAGAGATGTTGCCTTCCTCTGAAATTCTTTCCACAAAGTCAGCTTCCAGCACCTTGATGACAGCTGCAGGTGAGACTACTTCCTTGATCTGTGTTCTACAGATATAATGCACTTCGCTTGTGAGGTTTGAAGAGGACTGAATACCTGATATCACTTGCTTCACGACAACCTGGTGACTCACTCCAATAGCATCTCCATAATCGAGACATAGGTTGCCATAGCCAACTACACTCCAACCCGTCGGTTCTCAGTGCAAAGGGCTGATTTTCTTCACCAGGTAGCACTTGTCTTGGGACGAGAGCTTGAGGACAGTTGTAGCCAATTAGTAAGCCGACGTCGCAGCTTTGATGTGGAGCTATGTCATCTGCGATGTGTTCGAGATGAGGCCATGCCTTTGCAGTCTCTGGTGAGGGAATATGATCACTATTTGCAGGTATGAATCCTCTAGTGTAGGTCACTGGCAGCTGGATTATCTTGTCTGAGTAAAATCCTCTTACTTGTAGACCAGTCAGTTTCCTACAGGACACAACTGTGTTTCTTGAAGTCATTGTGGAGAGCTTTAGCTGAACTGGTTCGTTCTTCACATGTAGAGCCTTTGCAGTGTCTTCTACGAGAAAGGTTGTGTCACTCTGTGTATCCAGAAGTGCATACACAAGAACTTCACGATTAGGCTCACTTGTGGCTGACACCCACACTGGGATGATGGTGGACGTATGGGTGTCTTTGACATGCTGGATGACTCTATTGGATGTTGCCTCAGGTGAGGTTCTTGTTGTCTTATCTTGTGATCGGTTCATCTTGCCTTCCGTTGACCGCTCATGGTCTCTTGCTTCATCAGGCCTCGTTAACATCCTTCCTTCCTTGGTGCAATTGTCGTGGAGGCAAGTTGGATGTCTCCTTTCACATGTATTGCAGATCATTCTGTTTTCACATTCCTTTGAGCGATGGCCGGACTTCAGACAGCCAAAGCACAACTTACTTTCTTGAACAAACTTGACTCGCTCAGAGACCGTCTCATCCATGAATTTATAACACTTGTGTAGACTGTGACCTTCCCTCTCACAGAACACACAGCTTGTGGTGACAGCCTTCTCATCAGAGTTTGTTACCAATACCTTTGCTCCAGGACCTCTGTTCATTGAAGCCTTACTCTTCTCAACTTCCCTTGGTTTTAGAGCGTAGAGGGACGTTATCGGGTTGCAAGCAATTTTTGCTTCACGTGTGAGGAACTTGACGAATTGGCTGAAGCTTGGGAACTTGTGACTTTGTTCTTCCACTTCTATGACTTTCCTGTTCCATCTTGAGGTCAGCCAGTCTGGAAGTTTAGCAAGCAATTTCTGATTCTCGTTGCAGTCATTGAGTACCTCAAGACCTCTAATCTGAGACATGGCGGCCTCACAGCTGCGAAGGAAGTCAGTGAGTTCTTGAAGTTCTAAACTGCCTTTGGAGCTTATCTTGGGCCATGAATCAAGCTTGTCTCTGAAGGCTTTGGCGATGAGGAATGGATTGCCATATCTCTCTTCTAGGATGGTCCACGCTGCATGATAGGCTGACTCTGTGCCTAGCAGAAAGTAACTCTCTATGGCCTTCTTGGCAGCTCCACCCACATACCTTCGCAGATAATATATCCTTTCTTCACCTGGTAGGGTTTTCTTGTCAATTAATGTCTGAAAAGAAACCTTCCAGTCATTGAATCTGAGTGGGTCGCCGTTGAACGTTGACGGTTCCGGTGTAGGAAGACGACTCGCACTGATGGACTCTGCAAACACTTTCACAAGAGCTGCTGTGCTATCTTCTTGTTTTGGAAGTGTCATAGCTTGTGGTAGAGGGTGATGCTTCGACAGGTTACTTTCCTGGTTGACTTCCTTCTTCTCCTTCAGAGAGACGTGTTGATAGAGCAACTCGTCTATTTCATCGTCTGAGCATTCACTCTGTTTATATATTTGCTGTCGTGCCTTGGCAGCCTTTAGCTTCCCTATTTTCTTCAATCGCTCTATTTGCCTGCGTTTGGCCTCTTGCACCCTTTTTCTCTCTGCATCTTCCGCTTCAAGTCTTTCAAGTTCTATAATATGCTGTTCTTGCTCTAGCAGCACTTGTAATGTGGCTTCATTGGCTGCGACTTCAGCAGCGGCTTCTAGTCTGTGTGCAGAAGACTGGCTTGAACGTCTGGATGTGATTTTTGAGTTGCCTTGAGAACGAGCAGAGGACTGGGAGGATTTGGTGCGGTGAGATTTGATGCTCGTCTTATCTGAGGCTGCAGACTTGAACACAGATTCTGTATCTTTAACACCGTGTTCTTCATCCACTTGACATTCACTCTTTCCCGTGTTTAGATAACTTCTTGCAGTTTTGATTATCTTCTTTGTTACTGCTTCACAGGTGTCTACTCTGCGACGTGTGTCATGATCTAGAATGTCGATGTGTCTCAGCTCTTCATAAACAGCGTTCAGATTCCTTGAAGCATTGCTTACCTTGGTGATGTGTTCATTCAGCAGGTTGTTTGAGCATTGACCACTCAGCGCCCCTTTGGCGTCGTTAATGACAGCCTTCCACTTCTCGTAGCTCACACTGAAACGGTGTGCAACCTTTCTAACTTGCTCATCGTGCAGTTCTTGGCCCTTTTCCGTTAGCTTGCGAACTCTTTGGCCTCTTTGTGGCTCTTGTGAGGAAGTGTGGATATCATCTCCAGTGCCTTTGGTCGTTTGTGCCTTTGGGCAGTGCTGTTTCGTGTCATCACCTTCATCATCTTCTCTGTCACTTTCAGGGGATAGCTCAAACTCTGACATTTTACTTGGTTTACTTTAGTTTGGTTTAAATCTAATATTTTCTTATGTTGAGTAAGTACCTAATTGATAAATAAATGTTATAGTGTTATCAACTTAAATCACTATGAGTGATAATAGTAAGATTAAACGAGAACTTACCAGTTTGAAGTTTGATCTGTATTTTATGAGGAGTTACGATGAGGGATTACGTGAAGAACCCGCTCAGTGCGCAGGCGCGGCATACTTCCAAGCAGCGGTGTGGAATCACAGATAGACACAGGTATTTGAAGTAAACATAGTAAAGAAAAGGAGACATCAATTTATTAGTTTGATCCATATAATGAGGGTGGGAGCGGAGGGCACGTAATCCCTCATCGTAACTCCTCATAAAATACAGATCAAACTTCAAACTGGTAAGTTCTCGTTTAATCTTACTATTTTACTTCGGAGTCACGTGAGTGACTACGTGAAGATTTCAAAGCTCTGTGATTTCAAACCGTGTAACAGTTTTATTTCACTCACTGCCGAAGTTCTTGAGGGAGGAAGTGTTATCGTAATCAACCAATGAATCTGTTTCTCAAGAAACAAAAAAGGTATTTATTAACAATAACAAAATTAAATAGCTCCCCCGGGCTTAAATTAAATATTTGCAGCTTGTAAGATTTTCTCTGCAAATAAATCAGGTTTCATCAACGGCTTATTAGAAAAAATTCTGAATGTCGTTTCCCTCGACCATCCTGCTGTATTCAGAATATGGTCAACCGGTACGTCCATTCTGTCGGCCGTTGATGTAGATGCTGCCCTAGTGGAATGAGATTTAAATGTATTAGTATCTATTCCGGCAGCCTTCAGTACCTGTTTGAGCCATCTTGAAATGGTTTGGCTCGTTACCCAGCCATGAGGTTTCTTGTGGCTGACCCATAAGGCTTTTTCTCTCCCTCTAATATTGTGGGTTGTGTCTATATAATGTTGTAGATGGGACACGACACACTACCGTGGCTCTTGTGGATAGGCCCGGAATACCACCAGTGGATTAGCTGTTCCTGGCCTGCTTTGCTTCACCAGACCCTGTATGATGAATGTGATCTGATCTGGGGTGGTCACCATGTTGTCCAGCCTTAACTTGTGTAGTGACTGGACCCTCTGAGCGGATACGAGTGCCATCAACATGAGCGTCTTTAGTGTAGATTGCTCGAGGCTGAGGGATCTGGCTGGTGGCCATTCCCTGAGGTATGTCAGGACCACACTGATATCCCAAATATGGGTATACCTGGGTTTAGGGGCTTGATATTATAAATGCCCTTCATCAGTTTTACCACCAGTGGATGGGATCCCATTGCCTGTTGTCCTGCTGGTTTGAGATAAGCAGAAAGAGCACTTCATGCTGTGTTGATGGCACTGTAACTGATCCCTTCATCATGGTGTAGATGGGCCAGGAATTCCAGTACGTTGGTGGCTGTGGCTGTTGCATACGTTGTCCCTGTTTCCTGGCAGTACTTCTCCCATTTTCTTCTGCTGATTAAGTACTGCCTCTTGGTGGATGTTCGAAGGGATGCCGACATGGTGGTGATGGTACGTTCGGACAATCCCAGTTCCAGGTAAGGTCTATTCAAAACCTGCAACCCAGGAGTTTAATTTTCTCATGACATGGGTGGCTTATGCCTGATACTGGGTGAGTTAATAATCCTGGATCACTGGGAAAGACCATTGGTGACTCAACCACCATGTCATGTAGAACCGGGAACCATGGCTGTGTAGGCCAGTCGGGCACCATCAAAATTCCAGAAGCAGAGTCCATCTGTATTTTGCGAAGTACCCGACTGATGAGGCAGAAGGGAGGGAAAGCATAGAAGACATTTCCCCAATCCAGCGTGAAGGCATCTATCGCTGCTGCCTCTGGGTCTGGTTCCCAAGCGACATACATAGGTAACTGGTGATTTCGTCTTGATGCAAATACATCGATATCTGGCGTTCCATACTGCTTAATAACTTTAGCAAATACTTTAGGGTTTAACATCCACTCGATGTTATCATTGAATTTGCGTGACCTGGTGTCTGCCACTGTGTTTAGCTTACCTGGTAGATAAGTAGCTGATAGCCAAATATGTCTTTCGACACACCATAGCCAAATCACGTTGACCAATTTGTCGCATGATAATGATTTTATGCCGCCCATATGGTTAATATAAGCCACCACCGTAGTATTATCAATCTGTAACCGAACATGCAAGTGCTGCATATTAGATACATATGCTTTTAACCCATAAAAGGCGCCCAACATCTCTAGATAGTTAATGCCCAGTGTCAGTAGTAATGATGACTCTAGGTTAGTCCATCTACCACCTGTGCTGGATATGGAGTTAGTTGCTCCCCAGCCTTGAACACTGGCATCTGTTTGAAGAACTAAAGTAAGGTTAGTGATGATGATAGAGCTGAAACTATGCCAAACATTTTCTGCCCACCACTGTAGCTGATATTGCTTCAGTGGGTAATTACATGACACGAACATCGTGACCTGTATGTCGTTTTAGTGCCTGTACCTTTGCTGTTTGTAAATTTTGATAGTGCAAAGGTCCGCATTGTGTAGCTGGAAATGCTGCTACCATTTTCCCAATCACTCTTGGGACTTGTCGATTAGTTGGTCGTTTGTTGACCATTAAATAGGTGCATGATTGTGCTAATGCAACCATTTTTTTATTTTTTTTTATTTTTATTTTTATTTTTTATTTTTTTATTTTTTTTTCCTTTTGGCAAGGTAACTGTCATATGGACTGAGTTAATTGTGAAGCCCAGGTAGTCCATGATAGTGGATGGCTTCAACTTAGATTTATCTGGATGTAGGACGAACCCCAGAGTTTCGAGGAGCTGTTTTGTAGCTGATACTGCTGCCACAGCCAATTCCATCGTTTTCCCTACTATCTGAATATCATCCAGGTATGCCATGACAATATGTTTTTGTTTCTTAGTCTTGCCATGGCTATTTTCAATATTTTGATGAATAATCTTGGGGCTGGTTAGCCCATTGGGCAATGCTTCGTACTGCCTCAGCTGCCCTAACCAGATAAATTGTAGGTATCTGCAATGATCCTTGTGTATGGGTATTAGATAGTAAGCATCTTTAAGATCAATGCTTGCCATGAAGTATCCTTTGGAAATCAGTTGTTTGCCAGTAACAAATGTCTCCATTTTGAAATGTATATACACAACAAACTTATTTAGTGATGTTAAGTCAATGATGATGCGACATCCACCATCTTTTTTGGTTTTAGTGAATATATTTGATACAAATTCCAAAGGTTCATGTTTGGTCTTTTGGATGACCTCTCCACTAATGCTGTTGAGTATATACTTGTCACACGTAACAGTAACCCATGCTTCTTTAAACCAGTGTAATCTCCCCTCTGTTAGTAAAGCACCCTTATTCTCTATATGCTGGCAGGAACCAGACCCACCTACCTCCATGTTCATTGGTGTTTCTTTTGTTTCCTGATGTTTTTGTAGGTTTTGTTTGTCTGACGTGCTGGCGATGTTGGGGGGTGGCGCATTTTCCATGGGGTCCGCTGTGGGCCCTGATCTAAAAAAGATCTTTGGGGATAAAATGCGGTCCCCGAGCTTTCACCAGTCCCATATTGAGGACGTCGACTGGTGGATGCCATGGGGTGCTGCCGCTTGGGTATTGTAGCTCTTGGTTTTCTCGTCCCAGGGCCTGCCCTCATGAGGCCGAAAGATTTCGCTGCTTCCTCCATGTCCCTCAGTTTTTTGTTGAGGTCTTTCCCAAATAACAGAGCGTCCGTCTCTGCAGCTGGGGCTCTGCACAACCCAGCAAATTTGGGATTGAGGGCAGGTCTTATGTTTTCCCGCCGGAGATTGTTGATCTCAAATTGTGTGTTGCACATCAGTGCCAGCACATCCTGCTGGCACGTATCCATCTCCGTACTTTCCACAGAACGAGCAAAGGCTGTAATGGCCGACGTCAGGAGCCTTAGGATCCGCTGTAGCTTGATTTCATGGTTACGCATGTTTGACCCCACGTGCCCCCAGATCTGGCTGTTCACAGTCTTCACTCTGAGGGCCTCACAGTTCTCTGGTGCTGTGTAAAGTTCAAGCGCCTCAAGAAGTACCTTCTCCTGCAAGGGCTTATTTGACAGAGATGATTGATGCTGGCCGCCATTTTTGGTTCCAGCGGTCTTCCAGCACGTGGGGTTGCTACATAGCGGTCCACGACACCCAGCAGCTCTTCCTGCTCCTGCACCCCTTGCATACTGCCGAACTCGTCCGCCAGCCCCTGTTCCAGACCAGCCCAACCCTGGTCACCCATGCTAGCCTCCAGTAATGAGGGAGCAGAGGGCAGTGCACAAGACACTGTGGAGGAGGTGCCTGACCTACCTCCGCGAGAACGCTCTTTCTGCGTATCCCGCTGGAGCATCTGCTCCAAGTGCTGTTGTAAGCTCTGGTGGCTGTCTCTCCTCCGTTTCGGTGGAGACATGTCCCCATCCGACGAATCAGAAATTACCGGCCGGTTGCTTTTGCTCATGGCTTTCCTCCCTGTCCGCTGTTCAGGCATTAGCGGGGACTGGGCTTGGCTCGGTCTCGGGGATAGCGGAGCGCTCTATGTGCGGTCCCGCCGCCTGTTGCTGCCCCCCTGAGATTGAACGCTCCTCTGGTGGAGTTGAGCTGGGGGCAGTTCTTTTGGAGAGTCTTTTCTTCAGTGTACTTATTTTCTAAGAACCACCCACACTCTCTTTCTCCGTTAGACTAGTTCAATATACTCACCCCACGGTCCGTTTTTTAAAATGCAGCCGGAGAGCCTTCCTCCAGCTGCCGCCGCTGTTGCACTGCTGGCGTAATGCCGCGCCTGCGCACTGAGCGGGTTCTTCACGTAGTCACTCACGTGACTCCGAAGTAAAATTAGACAAATAAAGGTATCAACTCTTCCACAGGTAAGTTACATATGCATTAAACACTTGTTAAGTAACAGAAATGCACCTTTAAATTACTATGAGTACTGCTTGTTTTAACAGGATTTTTACAGTGTAACCATCAATAAACAAATTCTCAATATCAACACAGTGTGAGTATCAATGGTCTTCAATAAGGAAAGGTAAGTAAACAACATAAATGAAATGCACATTATATCTCAGTCTCTTGTGCAAAACACTTAAAGTCCTATAGTTGTAGAAATAACAACATCAACTTATTAAATGAAAATGTAGATAATATATCAGTCTCTTGTGCAAAACACGAGTCCTTTTTTCCTGTGGGCTTGCTCTTCTGTGTTTCGGCGTAGGTGGTGGTAGAAGATACACACGCAGCATGGATATGGTTCGTCTCTTCTCGGCTGCTGCCGTCTGGTGACGTCCTCCTCGGCTACTCATGCAGAGCAGTCGAGTTCTCACTGTAGCTCCCAAGTAGTACACGAGGCCCGAGATCGTGGTTAAATACGGGGTTTATTTTCGGTTCCAACCAACCCATGAGAACTGAGCCAAAAACGAGGAAACAAACAAAAATAAAAATGCACTTTACAAAATACATGCATGTACGTCCATACAGGAACACAACACCACACTAACCAAGCAAATAAACAACATACCTCGTCCACTGCTTACTACTTAAGAGGTATTTTCTTGGTTTCTTCTTAGTCCATGCTTCTGTCTTTCTTTATGATCTTACTTATTTAACATTTAACTTATTTTGGCGGTGTATCCCCTTTGTGTTGCTTCCCTTTTCTTTGCTGCCCTCCAAGGTGCGCCAACAACCGTGCCCCCCCGGAAACTGTCGGCAATTTAGTTCCGCCCTTAGGAATGCCACTATTTCAGGTAGGAACCAAAAACCGTGAGGTTCAGAATTTAACTAACTGCCGATGTGGGGCAGTTACAGAAAGTATAAGAGTACATCCGAATATTCACGGCTATAATACTAAATATTCTAATAATAAAATATCATTATATGCAGATGATGTATTACTTTATATCACCAATTCCCATTAGCATTCCAAACATACTAAATCATATAGAGGAATTCGGTTCCTTTTCACGATATAGAATAAACTGGAACAAAAGTGAAATCATGTCAATAAAACCTCAAGATCCGACACACCTTCTAAAATTCCCTTTTAGAATTGCTACGGAAAAATTTAAATATCTTGGTTCACGTAACTAGAAATACACTTCTCTATTTCAAGCAAACTTTCCTCCATTAATTACCAAACTAAATGCCCTTATTCAATTTTGGAAAACGCTTCCGATCTCTCTCATAGGCAGAATATATGCCATAAAGATGATCTTCCTTCCACAAATCCTGTACTTATTTCAATCAATACCGATTTATCTTCCTAAAAATTAAAAAAAAAACTCGACTCTCTGATCACAAACTTTATTTGGGATTATAAAACACACAGAATCCATAAACGACATCTATGTAAACCCAAAGAAATTGGCGGATTGGCTCTCCCTAATTTTTTGTACTATTACTGGGCAACGAATATTAAAAACGTAATCTATTGGATGGACAACACATGCCAACAGGTAAAATGGTTAATAATGGAGAGAGATTGTTCGCCTTTTAATATTTAATAATCTTCTCTCTCCAATAAATTTGAAGAAAACACTATATGAGAAAAATCCACAGTACCCTACGAATCTGGAAACAAGTGAAGTCAACCCTTAAACTGAGAAATCTATCTCTTCTCTCACCAATTGCCAACAACCCTTCGTTCAAGCCGTCTATTTTAGACAAGACATTCACACACTGGGAAAGATTAGGAATTAAAAAACTGGGAGATCTTTATGAGATGGGAACTATTCTCTCATTTCAAGAATTAAAGTCGAAATATCATCTGAAAGGTAGCCAATACTTTAGATACCTTCAAATACGAGACTATCTGAAATCATATACCCAAGACTATCAATATATGTTTCCAGACACACTAGACGAATGTATGAATAGAAACTCGGATTCAAACAAGTTAATATCGTACCTTTATAATACCCTTTTAAATATACAAACCCCATCATTAGAACTAATTAGAAGAGCTTGGGAAGATGAACTTGACCTAACAATTTTAAAAGGGATGGGAGGAAAACCTTCTATACATACACAACTGTTCTCTTAACTTTAGGCATTCGCTAATACAATTTAAATACTGCACAGACTCTATTATTCAAAGTCTAAACTGAATAAGATCTTCCCAAATGTTTCTCCTATTTGTGATAAATGTCTCCTTCAGGAAGCAACTATAACCCATTCCTTTGCCTCTTGAATAAAGTTACATAATTTCTGGAGGGGAATTTTTGAAATTGTTTCTAAAACACTAAAAATAAAATTGGATCCCGACACGGACCTGATCACTCTAGGTACTTCAGAAGCCTGTTCTGAGCTATCACTATTTCAAAGACGTTTCCTTCATTATGGCCTGATAATGGTGAAAAAACGAATACTTAAATTTTGGAAACATACATCAGTCCCTACTCTTAAGATGCGGATTATAAACATGTCCGAGACATTACATCTTGAAAATATTAGACTTGTCTTGGCAGAAAAACCATATCATTTTTCCAAGACATGGACACCCTTCACCGATTTCTTACAAGGATAGTATGGCGCAACACAACTTTGGATTTAAATCTAACTATGGGTTGGGTGAGGTGGGTGGGGAGGGACGAGAGGCAGGTATATCACACCTTTTTTTTTTCTTTTTTTTTTCTATTCCTCTCTTTCTTTCTTTCTTTCTGTTACCCACTCTTTGGCTCCACTACTTTGGTAGTCTAGGGGTCCTATCTTTGCACATCTCACTTTCTCTTTCTTGTTCTTTCTCTTTTCTTTTCTTCTAATTCAAAGCTAAAAAGTCAAAATTGAAGCTGTACAATAACTGTATAATTTTATATGCCGTTTTTCTACTCTTGTACATTTGCTTTAAAAATAAAAATAAAAAAATAAAATAAAAAGAGAAGGTGACACCCACGACAGCGGATGTGCGGGATATAGAGGAGACCTTGGTGAGAGCCTCATCTATAATAGAAGAGGGGAACCCACATTTCCTAAAGAATGAGGACATCTCCGATGCCCTGGTCTGGAACACCTCATCCTGGGTGCAGATGCGGCGTAGATGGAGGAATTGGGAGTTACGGATAGAGTACTCACAGGAAGCAGGGTGGGAAGAAGTGTAGTCAAAGCTGTGGCGGTCATTGGGTTTGTAGTAGATGTCGGTCAGTATGCGATGGAGATGGTGAGATCTACGAATGGTAGAGAGATGTCAGAAATGGTCCAGGTGAATTTGAGTGCCGGATGGAAATTGGTGGTGAAATGGATGAAGTCAGTGAGTTCTGCATGGGTGCAGGAGGTAGCATCAATGCAGTCGTCAATGTAGCGTAGGTAGAGTTCAGGGATATGGCCACGGTACGCCTTGAACAGGGAACATAGGAGATTAGTGGGCAAAATTAGGGCACATGGTATTGGGGGGTAGAGTGCTGACATGGATAGAAAATTGGTTGGCAGACAGGAAACAAAGAGTAGGGATTAACGGGTCCCTTTCAGAATGGCAGGCAGTGACTGGTGGGGTACTGCAAGGCTCGGTGCTGGGACCGCAGCCATTTACAATATACATCAATGATTTAGATGAAGGGATTCAAAGTAACATTAGCAAATTTGCAAATGACATAAAGCTGGGTGGCACTGTGAACTGTGAGGAGGATGCTATGAGAATGCAGGGTGACATGGACAGGTTGGGTGAGAGGGCAGATGCATGGCAGATGCAGTTTAATGTGGATAAATGTGAGGTTATCCACTTTGGTAGCAAAAACAGGAAGGCAGATTATTATCTAAATGGTGTCAAGTTGGGAAAAGAGGAAGTACAACAGGATCTGGGGTTCTTGTTCATCAGTCAATGAAAGTAAGCATGCTGATACAGCAGTCAGTGAAGAAAGTGCCTTCATAACAAGAGGAGTTGAGTATAGGAGCAAAGAGGTCCTTCTGCAGTTGTACATGGTCCTAGTGAGACCACACCTGGAGTATTGTGTGCAGTTTTGGTCCCCTAATTTGAGGAAGGACATTCTTGCTATTGAGGGAGTGCAGCGTAGGTTTACAAGGTTAATTCCCAGGATGGCGGGACTGTCATATGCTGAGAGAATGGAGCGGCTGGGCTTGTATACTCTGGAATTTAGAAGGATGAGAGGGAATCTTATTGAAACATATAAGATTATAAAGGGTTTGGACACGCTAGAGGGAAGAAACATGTCCCGATGTTGGGGGGGGTCCAGAACCAGAGGCCACAATTTAAGAATAAGGGGTAAGCCATTTAGAACGGAGATGAGGAAACACTTTTTCACACAGAGAGTTGTGAGTCTGTGGAATTCTCTGCCTTAGAGGGTGGTGGAGGCCGGGTCTCTGGATACTTGCAAGAGAGATCTAGATAGGGTTCTTAAAAATAATGCAGGGGATATGGGAGAAGGCTGGAATGGGGTACTGATTGGGGATGATCAACCATGATCACATTGAATGGCGGTGCCGGCTCAAAGGGTCGAATGGCCTACTCCTGCACGTATTGTCTATTGTTCGACGTACCCTACAAAGAGGCAAGCATAGCTAGGGCCCATGTGCGTGCCCATAACTACGCCTTGGATTTGGAGTCAAAGGAAAAGTTGTTAAGGGTGAGGACCATCTCCGCTAGGCGGAGGAGAGTATCAGTAGACGGAAATTGGTTGGTTCTACGGTCGAGGAAGAAACGGAGGGCTTTAAGGCCCTCCTGGTGGGGATGGAGGTGTAGAGTGACTGGACATCCATAGTGAAGATGAGGGAATGGGGTCCTGGGAAACGGAAGTCGTGAAGGAGACGAAGAGGGCGTGGGGTGTCTTGGACATGGGTGGGGAGGGATTGAACCAGGCGGGGGGGGATAGGCTGGAGTCGAGGTATGAGGGAATATGTTTGGTGGGACATGAGCAAGCAGAAACAATGGATCTGCCAGGACAGTTAGGTTTGTGGATTTTGGGGAGAAGATAAAATTGGGCCGTCCGGGGTTGGGGAACAATGAGGTTGGAGGCTTGGGCGGGCAGGGAGCCGGAAGCGATGAAGCCAGTGATGGTGCTTGAGATGATGGCCTAGTGCTTGTCTATGGAGTCATGATCCAAGGATAAGTAGGAGGAGGTGTCTGAGAGTTGTCGCCTGGCCTCAGATCGGTTGAGGTCAGCACGCCAGACTACCATGGCACCTCCCTTGTCGGCCGGTTTGATTACACAGTCGGGGTTGTTGCAGAGTGAGTGGAGGTCTGTACGTTCCGGGGGGGAGAGGTTAGAGTGAGTAAGGGGAGTGGAAAAGTTAAGGCGGTTGACGTCCCGCCGGCAGTTTGAAATGAACTGGTCTAAAGAAAGTAGATGGTCATTTAAAATAAAATTATACAAATATTTTTATTCAAAAAACCCCAAAACAAATTAGCACAATCAAAGACTGCCTATGTTGACAGTTTTACAAACAAATGATCATCAAATTAATATATATATATATATTTTTTAATTTATTTTTATTAGAAGTAATTGTACAAGGATAAGACGATCGGCATAACAATTATACAATTATTGTACAGCTTCATTTTTAACCTTATAAAATAAATTTAAAAAAAAGAAAAAAAGAAAAAAAAAGGAAACAAAGAAAGAAGGAAAAGAATAAAGAAAAAAGAAATAAAATAGAAAAGAGCAGGAAAAAGACCCCTAAGCTACCAAAGCAGTGCAGAAGAAAAGAAAAGAAATAAGAAAAGAAAAGATGGAGATATACCTTTAATATATTTTATATATATCAAATTAATATAACGCCAACTTTATCAACAAAACACTCAACCTCCCACGGCGACCAGCGTCCACGGAAGGCCTCCAAAGTCCCCGTGGACACCGCGTGTTTCCTCTCCAAGGATACGCGGGCACGGGCGTAGGCCCCGAAAAGTGGCAGGCAGTCAACCTTGGTGCGGCCGTCGACTACCCGCTGCCTGGACCCACGAATGGCCATCTTGGCCAGGCCCAGGAGCAGACGGACAGGGAGATTCCCCCTCCCTCCCGACCTTCCCCCCTGTGTACCGGGTGCCCAAATATCAGCAGTGTGGGGCTAAAATGTAGACAAAACTTGAGGACCAGCCCCTTCAGATAGTCGAACAGGGGCTGCACCTCTCACACTGCATGTACAAATGGAACATGGTCTCTTCCTCGCCGCAGAAGTGACAGGTGGCTGGCAAGTCCGTGAACCAGTTCAAGTATCAGTTACAGGCCACTGTCATGTGGAACATTCTCCACCACAGGTCCCCGATGTAAAGAGGGAGGATTCCCTTATAGAGAGATCTCCACTGAGGACCACTCCGCCGTTAGGTGGTAATACGGACCGCCAGGGCTCGTCTGGATGGAAGACAAGGGCGAGGAAGTGCAGAGTGTGCAGGAGCAGCCTGTACAACACGCACCTCTCCGCGTCACAGAACGGCTTGCTGGACATCTCGGAAAGGCGGCTCATGTTGCGTGGGGCCGGCTCTCGGGAAGGGACCCGAGCCGTAGGTCCTATGAGCAATTCCGACGGAGCGGGGGTAAGCTCGGCCGGAATCGCTCCACGCACACGCCTCTCATCAACACCCACCGTGACAGTGAGGACCGTCCACCCTCGCAGCCACAACACCTCCCTCACCCTGTGGCGCAGCGCCCTGGCTGAAGGTGACCAGATTCCTGGCTTTAAGTAGATCTCAATAAATGCCACCTAGGTAACTCCCGCCTAGCGTGTCGACTGATGCCCGCAACCGGGAGCTGTGTGCCCTCCTGAGGGCAGCGACCCTGGCGGAAAAAGTACATCGCCAGTGCGTGCCATCTAGGAGGACACTCGGAATACATATACCTCCGCAGGGTTCTGAGACGGAGAGCTGCCACCTGGGTACGGACGCAAACCAGTGCCTGACCGCCCTCCACCAACGGGAGACTCAGAACCCCTGCAGAGACCCAATGATTCTTCTCTTCCCAGAAGAAGTTCACCAACCTCCTCTGGATCATGGTGACAAATAAAGAAGGTGGGACAGGTTGGTCAGCTGGTACCACAACATGGAGGCCACCAGCTGGTTTATGACAAATGCTCTCCCCTGGTAAGAGAGCACGCCAAGGAGGCCTGACCAACGCCCTAGCCGGGCAATGACTTTCGCCTCTAGCTCCTGCCAATTCTCGGGCCAAGCCCCCTCAGTGGGACTCAGGTAGACCCCCAGGTAGAGGAGGTGCGTGGTACTCCACGCATAAGCTGTCATCTCCTCCGGCAGGGAGTCCACCTTCCACTGACCCACCAAGACACCAGAACACTTCCCCCAATTGATCCTGGCGGAGGATGCAGCTGAGAAAACATGCTGGCACTCATGCATCCTCCCCAAGTCAACAGGGTCGGAGAACATCAAAATGACATCAGTGGTGTAGGCCGAAAGAACCACCTCCAACCCCGGCCCCGATAAAGCCAGGCCTGTCAACCGCCTACGGAGAAGGCACAGGAATGGCTCTACACAGACGGAATACAGCTGGCCGGACATGGGACATCCCTGACGTACCCCCCTCCTAAAGTGAATGGGGACCAACAAAGAGCCGTTGACGTTAACAAGGCATTCCGCAGCAGCGTACAAAAGCCAGACTCGGGCCACGAAGTGCGGTCCAAATCCGAACGCCTGCAGAGTCCCAAAAAGGTAGTCGTGATCCACCCTGTCAAACGCCTTCCCCTGGTCAAGGGAGAGAAAGGCGACTGACTGTCCAGCCCCCTGGGACAGATGGATCAGGTCCCGAACCAGATGGATATTGTCCTGGATGGACCGGCCCGGGACTGTGTAGGACTGGTCTGGGTGGATCACTTGGGCCAGCACGGGACCCAGGCGGTTCGCCATTGCCCGTGCAAAGACTTTGTAATCTGTGCTGAGGAGAGAGACCGGGCGCCAGTTCTTCAAAAGGCGGAGATCGCCCTTCTTCGGTAGCAGGACAACAACTGCCCTGCACCACGAGAAGGGCATCTCCCCGGTCGCCAGGCTCTCCTCCAGCACCTTCATATAGTCACCCCCCAGGACATCCCAGAAGGCTCTAAGAAACTCCACCGTCAGCCCATCCAGTCCTGGAGATTTGCCCCCCTGAGCTGATGCAGAGTAGCGGTCAGCTCCTCCAGAGTTAAGAGATCATCGAGGCGTTCAGCCACGTCTTCCACAGGACCCCCTGCGCATCCCTACTAGATGTACCTGCGGAGAACAGAGTCCTGTAGAAAGACCAAACCGAGGCACAGATGCTCTCTGGATCTGTGACAGAGGAGCCATCATCCGCAAGCAACTCAACGAGCTGCCTGCGGGCTCCTTGCCACTTCTCCAGAGAGAAGAAAAAGGGGGAGGCGCGGTCCAGATCGTGCAACATCTGGACTTGCGACCTCACATATGCGCCCTGGGACCTCCTAAGCTGCAAGTCTCTCAGTGCTCCCTTCTTCTCCTGGTACTCCCTGCCACTCGCACGAGTCCCCACCAGTCCGACTCCAAGTCGAGCAACTCTCTCTCAAGCCATCTGATCTCGGAGTCTCGCCCCTTGGTCGACCCCCTCGCATAGTCCTAGCAAAACAGACGGACGTAGGCCTTCCCCGCGTCCCACCACTGCCTTAGGGAAAGGAAACGCCCCCTGCCTCTCTCTCCACTTCACCCCAAACTTGATGAACGAATCCCGAAATCGGCGATCCTCGAGCAGCCGGTTATTAAAATGCCAGTACACGGACCCTGCCCGTGTGCTCGCTGGGATAAAGTTCACTCGCACCAGGCAGTGGTCCGAGCACGGCACCGGCCGCATAGAGGCCACCGAGACACAAGAGACATAGGCCTTAGAAACGTACAAGTGGTCAATACGGGAACCACCACCCTCAAACCTGTACGAGAAGGCACTAGAGTCAGGATGGAAATTCCGCCACGCATCGACCAGCTCAAAAGAGTCTACCAGCTCTCTTAGAGTCTTGACTGCTGCCGGGTCACGCTGAATGCCAGAGCGATCTCTCGCCTCGAGGGTACAATTAAAATCCCCCCAAGGAAAACACACTCTCCACGGTCGATGGTATTCAACAAAATAGTCACCTCCCGGGTTAGGCGCGTCTCCATTGCGCCGGTCTTGGGGGCATACACATTGATAAAGTGTAACGGCATGCCATCCAGGAGCATGGCCAGATACAGCAACCGGCCTGGTACAATTTCCTGCACCTTGAGGATCTCCGGCTGGAAAGATGGGGCCAACCGGAAAGCCACTCCACTCGAATTGGAGTTAAGATGGCTCGAGTAGACCCCCCTTCCCACTCCAGGAGCCAGGTGGGTTCATCACTAGCCACAGTGTGTGTTTCATGCATGAAGCTCACCGTGTACCTCCCGTCCCTGAGCACCGAGAGATGGTGAAACCTACGGAGAGACCCCCTGCCCCCATTGATATTCAGGCTGGCTATAGTGAGCTTCATTTTGAATTTACACAAGATCTTTTACCAGCACCCGGTGAAGGAGTGGAGCCACCCCTAGCATTCTGCCCTTTCTTTAGGGCTTTAAAAAGTACTTGGAACATCCGCCGCTCATTTTTCGTGAGACCCGCCTCCTTTCCTTTCTTCTGAAGGATGGCATAAATGGACTGCATGGGTCCCGCCAAGTCCGACCAGCGGTCAGCAGCTAACTCCGCCTTATTCCGATTCCCTCTGGAATCCTTCAAGAACTGCCGGATTTCCCAGACCTCAACAAGTCGCGACACGGGGCCAGTCCGTCAACTCACTGTCGAAGGAGTCCGCATCACCCTCCTCCCTGCACTCAATGTCCGAGTCTGAGTCTGGACAGTTCCTACTCTCAGCCGCCTCGCTCGCTCACCCATCCCCGTGAGGTGGGCGTGCCGGCCACATCACACGGTCCCTCCTCCATCACCATCCCACCCCAGGATCAGTGACGGGGGCAAGTACCGGTACCTCCGATTGTGACAAGCTGCCTGGTGAATGGCCAGTCTCCCACACGCTCCCACCGCCCTCTGTAACCGGATTGGGAACAATGAAGTCGGAGGAAATCCCCGGGGCTGGCAGTGAACGGACCGGTCTAGAGCCCGACCGGAGGACACAATCCGAAAAGACCCTGCCCTTCTCCGCACCCATCTGGGGTTGTTGCCTCAACGGGGAGCACAGGCTGGTAAACCACCCCTACACTCAAGTCTTCCCCTTCAGGCTGCCCCTAGTCATCCTCTAAGCCAGGGGACGCGTTCTCTAGGGGAACAGTTCCCACGGGTAGTGCGTCGGCACCCTCAGGTGGTCCCTGCACTAAAGAGGCATCCTCCAGCTCTGAGGAAGCGTGTCCTGGATACTCCACCTCAACAGGGGGTGAAGGCCCCCCTTCAGATTGCCCCTGGACTTCAGGGCCCATGCCTCCTCCTCTTCCAGCCACTGGTGTGTGGTGGTACAGTGAAGCCTCTGCCTCCGCACTACCGTCTACCAGCTCAAGCTCTCCAGCCCCCCGTCGGACCCTAGGGTCCTTAGGCTTTCCTGGGCTAGGCTCGGAGGCGAGCATGAATTTATCTACTGCCAGGGGTCCCGCTTGGAGGTGCTTCTTCTATTTCTTAGCTTTCCTCCCCTTCTGACGCTCCCATCCATCATCCTCGTCCGCTCCACGCACTCTACCGGCATCCACCGCCACAGGTACAGGACATGGGGGAGGGGGGGTGGGGGTAAGGGAGAATTGCCTTTCCGAGCCACTGTGGTAGAACTGGCAGCCCCAGATGGGCCAGCAGTGTTTTCTGGGCCACCGTGGTAGAACTGGCAGCCCGGGATCTGGGACAATTCCTGCGAAAATGTCCCACTTCTTTGCAAGCATGACATCGCAATTGGCCCGAGTTCCAGAACACGCTATGGGAGAAACCATCCAATTCCACATTGAACCTCCCCTCCGTGTCCATCCCCTGTACCATCTGTATATACACGCGGCTCTTAAAAGCATATATATGCCGCCGTCTAGGATCATCAAACCTGTACAACAGTTTTGTGAGCCCCGACTGCAGAAAAACCATATCATTTTTCCAAGACATGGACACCCTTCACCGATTTTTTACAAGGATAGTATGGTACAACACAACTTTGGATTTAAATCTAACTATGGGTTGGGTGAGGTGGGTGGGGAGGGACGAGAGGCAGGTATATCACCACTTTTCTCTCTCTTTTTCTTTTTGTTCTTTTTTTTTCTATTCCTCTCTTCTTTCTTTCTTTCTTTCTTTCTTTTACCCACTCTTTGGCTCCACTACTTTGGTAGTCTAGGGGTCCTATCTTTGCCCATCTCACTTTTTCTCTTTCTTGTTCTTTCTCTTTTCTTTTCTTCTAATTCAAAGCTAAAAAGTCAAAATTGAAGCTGTACAATAACTGTATAATTTTAGATGCCGTTCGTTCTACTCTTGTACATTTGCTTTAAAAATAAAAATAAAAAAATAAAATAAAAAGAGAAGGTGACACCTACGACAGCGGATGCAGTAGAGGAGACCTTGGTGAGAGCCTCATCTATAATAGAAGAGGGGAACCCACATTTCCTAAAGAATGAGGACATCTACGATGCCCTGGTCTGGAACACCTCATCCTGGGTGCAGATGCGGCGTAGATGGAGGAATTGGGAGTTACGGATAGAGTACTCACAGAAAGCAGGGTGGGAAGAAGTGTAGTCAAAGCTGTGGCGGTCATTGGGTTTGTAGTAGATGTCGGTCAGTATTCTGATATCTGCGATGGAGATGGTGAGATCTACGAATGGTAGAGAGATGTCGGAAATGGTCCAGGTGAATTTGAGTGCCGGATGGAAATTGGTGGTGAAATGGATGAAGTCAGTGAGTTCTGCATGGGTGCAGAAGGTAGCATCAATGCAGTCGTCAATGTAGCGTAGGTAGAGTTCAGGGATATGGCCACGGTACGCCTTGAACAGGGAACATAGGAGATTAGTGGGCAAAATTAGGGCACATGGTATTGGGGGGTAGAGTGCTGACATGGATAGAAAATTGGTTGGCAGACAGGAAACAAAGAGTAGGGATTAACGGGTCCCTTTCAGAATGGCAGGCAGTGACTGGTGGGGTACTGCAAGGCTCGGTGCTGGGACCGCAGCCATTTACAATATACATCAATGATTTAGATGAAGGGATTCAAAGTAAGATTAGCAAATTTGCAAATGACATAAAGCTGGGTGGCACTGTGAACTGTGAGGAGGATGCTATGAGAATGCAGGGTGACATGGACAGGTTGGGTGAGAGGGCAGATGCATGGCAGATGCAGTTTAATGTGGATAAATGTGAGGTTATCCACTGTGGTAGCAAAAACAGGAAGGCAGATTATTATCTAAATGGTGTCAAGTTGGGAAAAGAGGAAGTACAACAGGATCTGGGGATTCTTGTTCATCAGTCAATGAAAGTAAGCATGCTGATACAGCAGTCAGTGAAGAAAGTGCCTTCATAACAAGAGGAGTTGAGTATAGGAGCAAAGAGGTCCTTCTGCAGTTGTACATGGTCCTAGTGAGACCACACCTGGAGTATTGTGTGCAGTTTTGGTCCCCTAATTCGAGGAAGGACATTCTTGCTATTGAGGGAGTGCAGCGTAGGTTTACAAGGTTAATTCCCGGGATGGCGGGACTGTCATATGCTGAGAGAATGGAGCGGCTGGGCTTGTATACTCTGGAATTTAGAAGGATGAGAGGGAATCTTATTGAAACATATAAGATTATAAAGGGTTTGGACACGCTAGAGGGAAGAAACATGTTCCCGATGTTGGGGGGGGGGGGGGTCCAGAACCAGAGGCCACAATTTAAGAATAAGGGGTAAGCCACAATTTAAGAATAAGGGGTAAGAGATGAGGAAACACTTTTTCACACAGAGAGTTGTGAGTCTGTGGAATTCTCTGCCTTAGAGGGTGGTGGAGGCCGGGTCTCTGGATACTTGCAAGAGAGAGCTAGATAGGGTTCTTAAAAATAGCGCAGGGGATATGGGGAGAAGGCTGGAATGGGGTACTGATTGGGGATGATCAACCATGATCACATTGAATGGCAGTGCCGGCTCAAAGGGTCGAATGGCCTACTCCTGCACGTATTGTCTATTGTTCGACGTACCCTACAAAGAGGCAAGCATAGCTAGGGCCCATGTGCGTGCCCATAACTACGCCTTGGATTTGGAGTCAAAGGAAAAGTTGTTAAGGGTGAGGACCATCTCCGCTAGGCGGAGGAGAGTATCAGTAGACGGAAATTGGTTGGTTCTACGGTCGAGGAAGAAACGGAGGGCTTTAAGGCCCTCCTGGTGGGGGATGGAGGTGTAGAGTGACTGGACATCCATAGTGAAGATGAGGGAATGGGGTCCTGGGAAACGGAAGTCGTGAAGGAGACGAAGAGGGCGTGGGGTGTCTTGGACATGGGTGGGGAGGGATTGAACCAGGGGGGGGGGGGGATAGGCTGGAGTCGAGGTATGAGGGAATATGTTTGGTGGGACATGAGCAAGCAGAAACAATGGATCTGCCAGGACAGTTAGGTTTGTGGATTTTGGGGAGAAGATAAAATTGGGCCGTCCGGGGTTGGGGAACAATGAGGTTGGGGGCTTGGGCGGGCAGGGAGTCGGAAGCGATGAAGCCAGTGATGGTGCTTGAGATGATGGCCTAGTGCTTGTCTATGGAGTCATGATCCAAGGATAAGTAGGAGGAGGTGTCTGAGAGTTGTCGCCTGCCCTCAGATCAGTTGAGGTCAACACACCAGACTACCATGGCACCTCCCTTGTCGGCCGGTTTGATTACACAGTCGGGGTTGTTGCAGAGTGAGTGGAGGTCTGTACGTTCCGGGGGGTGAGAGGTTAGAGTGAGTAAGGGGAGTGGAGAGGTTAAGGCGGTTGACGTCCCGCCGGCAGTTTGAAATGAACTGGTCTAAAGAAAGTAGATGGTCATTAAAAAAAAAATTATACAAATATTTTTATTCAAAAACCCCCAAAACAAATTAGCACAATCAAAGACTGCCTATGTTGATAGTTTTACAAACAAATGATCATCAAATTAATATATATATATATATTTTTTAATTTATTTTTATTAGAAGCAATTGTACAAGGATAAGACGATCGGCATAAGAATTATACAATTATTGTACAGCTTCATTTTTAACCTTATAAAATAAATTTTAAAAAAAGAAAAAAGAAAAAAAAAGGAAAACAAAGAAAGAAGGAAAAGAATGAAGAAAAAAGAAATAAAATAGAAAAGAGCAGGAAAAAGACCCCTAAGCTACCAAAGCAGTGCAGAAGAAAAGAAAAGAAATAAGAAAAGAAAAGATGGAGATATACCTTTAATATATTTTATATATATGAAATTAATATTACGCCAACTTTATCAACAAAACACTCAACCTCCCACGGCGACCAGCGTCCACGGAAGGCCTCCAAAGTCCCCGTGGACACCGCGTGTTCCCTCTCCAAGGACACGCGGGCACGGGCGTAGGCCCCGAAAAGTGGCAGGCAGTCAACCTTGGTGCGGCCGTCGACTACCCGCTGCCTGGACCCACGAATGGCCATCTTGGCCAGGCCCAGGAGCAGACGGACAGGGAGATTCCCCCTCCCTCCCGACCTTCCCCCCTGTGTACCGGGTGCCCAAATATCAGCAGTGTGGGGCTAAAATGTAGCCCAAACTTGAGGACCAGCTCCTTCAGATAGTCGAACAGGGGCTGCACCTCTCACACTGCATGTACAAATGGAACATGGTCTCTTCCTCGTCGCAGAAGTGACAGGTGGCTGGCAAGTCCGTGAACCAGTTCAAGTATCAGTTACAGGCCACTGTCATGTGCAACACTCTCCACCACAGGTCCCCGATGTAAAGAGGGAGGATTCCCTTATAGAGAGATCTCCACTGAGGACCACTCCTGCCGTCAGGTGGTAATACGGACCGCTAGGGCTCGTCTGGATGGAAGACAAGGGCGAGGAAGTGCAGAGTGTGCAGGAGCAGCCTGTACAACACGCACCTCTCCGCGTCACAGAACGGCTTGCTGGACATCTTGGAAAGGCAGTTCATGTTGCGTGGGGCCGGCTCTCGGGAAGGGACCCGAGCCGTAGGTCCTATGAGCAATTCCGACGGAGCAGGGGTAAGCTCGGCCGGAATCGCTCCACGCACACGCCTCTCATCAACACCCACCGTGACAGTGAGGACCGTCCACCCTCGCAGCCACAACACCTCCCTCACCCTGTGGCGCAGCGCCCTGGCTGAAGGTGACCAGATTCCTGGCTTTAAGTAGATCTCAATAAATGCCACCTACGTAACTCCCGCCTAGCGTGTCGACTGATGCCCGCAACCGGGAGCTGTGTGCCCTCCTGAGGGCAGCGACCCTGGCGGAAAAAGTACATCGCCAGTGCGTGCCATCTAGGAGGACACTCGGAATACATATACCTCCGCAGGGTTCTGAGACGGAGAGCTGCCACCTGGGTACGGACGCAAACCAGTGCCTGACCGTCCTCCTCCAACGGGAGACTCAGAACCCCTGCAGAGACCCAATGATTCTTCTCTCCCCAGAAGAAGTTCACCAACCTCCTCTGGATCATGGTGACCAATAAAGAGGGTGGGACCAGGTTGGTCAGCTGGTACCACAACATGGAGGCCGCCAGCTGGTTTATGACAAATGCTCTCCCCCGGTAAGAGAGCACGCCAAGGAGGCCTGACCAACGCCCTAGTCGGGCAACGACTTTCGCCTCTAGCTCCTGCCAATTCTCCGGCCAAGCCCCCTCAGTGGGACTCAGGTAGACCCCCAGGTAGAGGAGGTGCGTGGTACTCCACGCATAAGCTGTCATCTCCTCCGGCAGGGAGTCCACCTTCCACTGACCCACCAAGAGACCAGAACACTTCCCCCAATTGATCCTGGCGGAGGATGCAGCTGAGAAAACATGCTGGCACTCATGCATCCTCCCCAAGTCAACAGGGTCGGAGAACATCAAAATGACATCAATGGCGTAGGCTGAAAGAACCACCTCCAACCCCGACCCCGGTAAAGCCAGGCCTGTCAACCGCCTCCGGAGAAGGCACAGGAATGGCTCTACACAGACGGAATACAGCTGGCCGGACATGGGACATCCCTGACGTACCCCCCTCCTAAAGTGAATGGGGACCAACAAAGAGCCGTTGACGTTAACAAGGCATTCCGCAGCAGCGTACAAAAGCCGGACTCGGGCCACGAAGTGCGGTCCAAATCCGAACGCCTGCAGAGTCCCAAAAAGGTAGTCGTGATCCACCCTGTCAAACGCCTTCCCCTGGTCAAGGGAGAGAAAGGCGACTGACTGTCCAGCCCCCTGGGACAGATGGATCAGGTCCCGAACCAGATGGATATTGTCCTGGATGGACCGGCCCCGGACTGTGTAGGACTGGTCTGGGTGGATCACTTGGGCCAGCACGGGACCCAGGCGGTTCGCCATTGCCCGTGCAAAGACTTTGTAATCTGTGCTGAGGAGAAAGACCAGGCGCCAGTTCTTCAAAAGGCGGAGATCGCCCTTCTTCGGTAGCAGTACAACGACTGCCCTGCGCCACGAGAAGGGCATCTCCCCGGTCGCCAGGCTCTCCTCCAGGACCTTCATATAGTCACCCCCCAGGACATCCCAGAAGGCTCTAAGAAACTCCACCGTCAGCCCATCCAGTCCTGGAGATTTGCCCCCCCTGAGCTGATGCAGAGTAGCGGTCAGCTCCTCCAGAGTTAAGAGATCATCGAGGCGTTCAGCCACCTCTTTGCACACTATGGGTAAGCCTTCCCACAGGACCCCCTGCGCATCCCTACTAGATGTACCTGCGGAGAACAGAGTCCTGTAGAAAGACCAAACCGAGGCACAGATGCTCTCTGGATCTGTGACAGAGGAGCCATCATCCGCAAGCAACTGAACGAGCTGCCTGCGGGCTCTTTGTCACTTCTCCAGAGAGAAGAAAAAAGGGGAGGCGCGGTCCAGATCGTGCAACATCTGGACTTGCGACCTCACATATGCGCCCTGGGACCTCCTAAGCTGCAAGTCTCTCAGTGCTCCCTTCTTCTCCTGGTACTCCCTGCCACTCGCACGAGTCCCCACCAGTCCGACCCAGGTGAGACTCCAAGTCGAGCAACTCTCTCTCAAGCCGTCTGATCTCGGAGTCCCGCCCCTTGGTCGACCCCCTCGCATAGTCCTAGCAAAACAGACGGACGTAGGCCTTCCCCGCGTCCCACCACTGCCTTGGGGAAAGGAAACGCCCCCTGCCTCTCTCTCCACTTCACCCCGAACTTCATGAACGAATCCCGAAATCGGCTATCCTCGAGCAGCCGGTTATTAAAATGCCAGTACACGGACCCTGCCCGTGTGCTCGCTGGGATAAAGTTCACTCGCACCAGGCAGTGGTCCGAGCACGGCACCGGCCGCATAGAGGCCACCGAGACACAAGAGACATAGGCCTTAGAAACGTACAAGTGGTCAATACGGGAACCACCACCCTCAAACCTGTACGAGAAGGCACTAGAGTCAGGATGGAAATTCCGCCACGCATCGACCAGCTCAAAAGAGTCTACCAGCTCTCTTAGAGTCTTGACTGCTGCCGGGTCACGCTGAATGCCAGAGCGATCTCTCGCCTTGAGGGTACAATTAAAATCTCCCCCAAGGAAAACACACTCTCCACGGTCGATGGTATTCAACAAAATAGTCACCTCCCGGGTTAGGCGCGTCTCCATTGCGCCGGTCTTGGGGGCATGCACATTGATAAAGTGTAACGGTATGCCATCCAGGAGCATGGCCAGATACAGCAACCGGCCTGGTACAATTTCCTGCACCTTGAGGATCTCCGGCTGGAAAGATGATGCCAACCGGAAAGCCACTCCACTCGAATTGGAGTTAAGATACATAGATACATAGATACATAGAAATTAGGTGCAGGAGTAGGCCATTCAGCCCTTCGAGCCTGCACCGCCATTCAATACGATCATGGCTGATCATCCAACTCAGTATCCCGTACCTGCCTTCTCTCCATACCCCCTGATCCCTTTAGCCACAAGGGCCACATCTAATTCCCTCTTAAATATAGCCAATGAACTGGCCTCAACTACCCTCTGTGGCAGAGAGTTCCAGAGATTCACCACTCTCTGTGTGAAAAAGTTTTTCCTCATCTCGGTCTTAAAGGATTTTCCCCTTATCCTTAAGCTGTGACCCCTTGTCCTGGACTTCCCCAACATCGGGAACAATCTTCCTGCATCTAGCCTGTCCAACCCCATAAGAATCTTGTACGTTTCTATAAGATCCCCTCTCAATCTCCTAAATTCTAGCGAGTATAAGCCAAGTCTATCCAGTCTTTCTTCATATGAAAGTCCTGACATCCCAGGAATCAGTCTGGTGAACCTTCTCTGCACTCCCTCTATGGCTATAATGTCCTTCCTCAGATTTGGAGACCAAAACTGTACGCAATACTCCAGGTGTGGTCTCACCAAGACCCTGTACAACTGCAGTAGAACCTCACTGCTCCTATACTCAAATCCTCTTGCTATGAAGGCCAACATACCATTCGCTTTCTTCACT
The DNA here is from genome assembly GCA_038087875.1 of Malacoraja senta. Lineage (NCBI taxonomy): Eukaryota > Metazoa > Chordata > Chondrichthyes > Rajiformes > Rajidae > Malacoraja > Malacoraja senta. The sequence goes on along the minus strand of CM075978.1, from coordinate 52,640,615 downwards.
GCCTGCTGCACCTGCATGCCTACTTTCAATGACTGGTGTACCATGACACCCAGGTCTCGCTGCATCTCCCCATTTCCTAATCGGCCACCATTTAGATAATAGTCTGCCTTCCCGTTTTTGCTACCAAAGTGGATAACCTCACATTTATCCACATTATACTGCATCTGCCAAACATTTGCCCACTCACCCAGCCTATCCAAGTCACCTTGCAGTCTCCTAGCATCCTCCTCACAGCTAACACTGCCCCCCAGCTTAGTGTCATCCGCAAACTTGGAGATGTTGCTTTCAATTCCCTCGTCCAGATCATTAATATAAATTGTAAATAGCTGCGGTCCCAGCACTGAGCCTTGTGGTACCCCACTAGTCACTGCCTGCCATTGTGAAAAGGACCCGTTTACTCCTACTCTTTGCTTCCTGTTTGCCACCCAGTTCTCTATCCACATCAATACTGAACCCCCAATACCGTGTGATTTAAGTTTGTATCCTAATCTCTTATGTGGTACCTTGTCGAAAGCCTTCTGAAAGTCCAGATACAACACATCCACTGGTTCTCCCCTATCCACTCTACTAGTTACATCCTCGAAAAATTCTATAAGATTCGTCAGACACGATTTACCTTTCGTAAATCCATGCTGACTTTGTCCAATGATTTCACCACTTTCCAAATGTGCTGCTATCCCATCTTTAATAACTGACTCTAGCAGTTTCCCCACTACCGATGTTAGACTAACTGGTTTGTAATTCCCCGTTTTCTCTCTCCCTCCCTTCTTAAAAAGTGGGGTTACGTTTGCTACCCTCCAATCCTCAGGAACTACTCCAGAATCTAAAGAGTTTTGAAAAATTATCACTAATGCATCCACTATTTCTGGAGCTACTTCCTTAAGTACTCTGGGATGCAGCCTATCTGGCCCTGGTGATTTATCGGCCTTTAATCCATTCAATTTACCCAACACCACTTCCCGACTAACCTGGATTTCACTCAGTTCCTCCATCTCCTTTGACCCGCGGCCCCCTGCTATTTCCGGCAGATTATTTATGTCTTCCTTAGTGAAGACGGAACCAAAGTAGTTATTCAATTGGTCTGCCATATCCTTGTTCCCCATGATCAATTCACCTGTTTCTGACTGCAAGGGACCTACATTTGATTTAACTAATCTCTTTCTCTTCACATATCTATAAAAACTTTTGCAGTCAGTTTTTATGTTCCCTGCCAGTTTCCTTTCATAATCTATTTTCCCTTTCCTAATTAAGCCCTTTGTCCTCCTCTGCTGGTCTCTGAATTTCTCCCAGTCCTCTGGTATGCTGCTTTTTCTGGCTAATTTGTACGCATCATCTTTTGCTTTGATACTATCCCTGATTTCCCTTGTTATCCACGGATGCACTACCTTCCTTGATTTATTCTTTTGCCAAACTGGGATGAACAATTTTTGTAGTTCATCCATGCAGTCTTTAAATGCCTTCCATTGCATATCCACCGTCAACCCTTTTAGAACTAATTGCCAGTCAATCTTGGCCAATTCACGTCTCATACCCTCAAAGTTACCTTTCTTTAAGTTCAGAACCGTTGTTTCTGAATTAACAATGTCACTCTCCATCCTAATGAAGAACTCAACCATATTATGATCACTCTTGCCCAAGGGGGCACGCACAACAAGTCTGCTAACTAACCCTTCCTCATTACTCAATACCCAGTCTAGAATAGCCTGCTCTCTCGTTGGTTCCTCTACATTGTTGGTTTAGATAACTATCCCTCATACATTCCAAGAAATCCTCTTCCTCAGCACCCCTGCCAATTTGATTCACCCAATCTATATGTAGATTGAAGTCACCCATTATAACTGTTTTGCCTTTGTTGCACGCATTTCTAATTTCCTGTTTGATGCCATCCCCAACTTCACTACTACTGCTAGGTGGCCTGTACACAACGCCCACCAGCGTTTTCTGCCCCTTAGTGTTTCGCAGCTCTACCCATACCGATTCCACATCCTCCAAGCTAATGTCCTTCCTTTCCACTGCGTTAATCTCCTCTCTAACCAGCAACGCCACCCCACCTCCTTTTCCTTTCTCTCTATCCCTCCTGAATATTGAATATCCCTGGATGTTCAGCTCCCAGCCTTGGTCACCTCCATGTCTCCGTGATCCCAACTATATCATAATCATTAATTGCTATCTGCACGTTCAACTCATCCACCTTATTACGAATGCTCCTTGCATTGAGACACAAAGCCTTCAGGCTTGTTTTTACAACGCTCTTACCCCTTATACAATTATGTTGAAAAGTGGCTCTTTTTGATTTTTGCCCTGGATTTGTCTGCCTGCCACTTTTACCTTTCACCTTGCTACCTATTGCTTCCGCCCGCATTTACACCCCTCTGTTTCTCTGCTCACCCATTTAAGAACCCCACCACCTCTTATTCTCTGTTTATTATTGTTTTCTTCTTTCCCCCCTACATGTTGGGTCTGAGTGCTTTCCTTCTCTGCCTCCTGCCTCACACACTGTCTAATAGCATTCTCTATTTGAGTCCCTCCCCCCAACCATTCTAGTTTAAAGTCTCCCCAGTAGCCTTTGCAGATCTCCCCGCCAGGATATCGGTCCCCCTCAGGTTCAAGTGCAACCCATCCTTTTTGTACAGGTCGAAC
>CM075978.1:52579564-52637775 GCA_038087875.1 Malacoraja senta | reverse complement strand
ATGCCGGTAGATGTCGTGAAGGATCGCTCGGGCTGACGGTAGGCCGGTGAGTGCTGTGAATGATCGGTCAGGCCACTGGTGGATGCTGCGAGGGGTCGGTCGGGCTGTCGGTAGGCCGGTGTTGCAGCGAGCGAGCGGGCGGACTGCTGTGGCCGACGCTATGGGGGTGCTGAAGGTGGCCTGGGCAGCGTGCAGGGCAGTGCTGCTCCCCACTATCATCACCATGATGATCCAGAAGGGCATGCTGGCCGAGGTGGACCCGCTGAGCGGCCACACGTACGGTGCCTGCAGCCGGTCCCAAAGCGGCTCCAGCTCCAGCCGTGGGCAGCTCTGTAAGGGGGCGAGTTAGGGTTAGGCATTTTCCTGTCAGTGGAAGATACCTTAGCCTTCCCCCAGCCTGGCACTGCCCCAGTCCCACAATAATAATAATAATAATAATAAATTTTATTTATGGGCGCCTTTCAAATCTCAAGGACACCTTACAGATTTTACAGTAAACGGAATGAAATAAATAGTAAAGACATCACAAGTACACAAATTAATACAGAATTTTAAAAAAATCACAAAAATCAAAAACACAGTATGGAAGAGAGAGCAGCGGCTGCTAATACGCGCCTGCGTCCACTCCCCCTTCCGGCAGCCATCTTGGACACGAAGTAAAACAATCAATTAACATTTAACATTTAACATTTACACACAAAAATCATCCCCCCACAATGATTACGACTGTGGGGGAAGGCACAATGTCCAGTCCCCAACCCCAGTTCTCCCAAAGACGGCATATTGAGGCCTCCACAGTTGCCTCTACGGACGCCTGATGTTCCTGGCCGTTCTCGCCGGGTGCAGTTGTCCCGGCGTCGGGAGAGTCCTCGCAGCGGCTGGGAAGGCTGGAACAGCCGATCTCCTATTGGAGTCCGTGGCTTCCGAAGCCGACAAGGCCGCGCTGATTTGGAGCTCAGAGGCTCCCGATGTTGGGGTCGGTGCCGCCGTCCGCGGCTGGTCGCTCCGCAGTCCCGCAGCCCGGACGTGTTGAGCTCGGCGGTCACAGCTCACCGGAGCTCCAGCGCGTCGATCCAGCGCGGCGACCCAGGCAAGGCATCGCCCGCTCCACTCCACGATAACGCTCCAGCGCTGTGCCGCCACCAAAGCTGAAGGTGCGAGGCGGTCCCCGCGAGGAAACGCCGCTCCAGGCCCGCTGGTAGGCCGCAAGGACGGGTCGACGGGGCAGCCCGGAGAAAAAGCTGCCTCACCGACCTAAAAATAGTTTCCCCCATTGCCCCCCCACAAGAAAAGTCAAATTCCCCAGAAAAGACAGACAAAGGTAACTAAAAACTAAAGAAAAAAAGTGAAATTAACGGACGGCTGCTGGTTAGCAGCCGATCCCCAAGATGGCTCCTCCTCACTGGCCGTGACCCCCACTCTGCCTACTGGCAGTCAGTGGGGTTCAGTAAACGGGGGAACCTACAGGAACTGCCCTCACCCATTAATTTGGCGGGTTCAGGAGCCGGACCTCTGCGGCAATCTCATTCAAAATACACACTCACAATTATATTCATTATATTATTTTTATATGACTTCCGGTGGCGCCATGTTGGACTAACAGACGTGCACCTAGCTCCTCTCCCGAAAAATTTCACGATTTAACGTGTAAAACGGGTCCAAAAATCGGGATTGTTTTTTAAAACCTTACCGGAGCTTCTGGTCGCCGCGCTGATGACGTCATCACTAAGCGCGATGTTTTAAACGGTGGTTTGAAGCCCTTTAAATGAGTAAACTGTCTCCAGCTGTGAGCCCTCAGAGAGCAGTGAAAAAGCTGCTGAAAGACCAGAAGAAGTCTGAAGCAGAAGTTACCTCTGAAGTCTCTGAAGTCTCTGAAGTGGCTGCAGAAATGGATACAAGAGCTAAGAAAGAGTTTGATGACTTGAAGAAATCAGTGAAAAATATGAAAGATGAGATTTTGGACGAAAATAAAATTATGATGGAAAATATGAAGGAAAATATGAAGGAAGATAAAAAGGAAATGAAGGAAAATATGAAGGAAGATAAGAAGGAAATGAAGGAAAATATGGCAAAAATGATGGAAGGAATGGAGAAGATGATGAGGGAATTAAATGCTGGTAACCAGAAGAATATGATTGATTCACTGGACATTATGAATAAACGAATTGATGAGGTGAAAGATGGACTATCAGAGAGAATGGACAAGATGGATGAAACTACTACGGATAAGTTCACGGCTGTGCTTGAAACAGTAGCTGCAAGTATGCGCACAATTACGGAATTGGAGAAAAACAGGCTCGAATGGTTGAAGACATGGCGAAAATGAGGCAAGAACATGAGCAAATGAGGCGAGAAAACGAACAAACTTCACTACAGATGGTGACTCAACTGGAGAAAGTCTCAGTCAAATGCCTGGACCTGGAAGCTCGCTCTAGACGCCAGAATTTGAGAATTCTTGGAGTTTCAGAGGATGCCGAAGGGGAGGATGTACGTGAGTTTGCCATGGGCTTGCTTAAACAACTGATGAATCTTTCCAAAGAACCGAAGATCGAAGTGGCTCATCGTGTCCCAAGATTTAAACAAAGATCTGGTGCGGGAAAAACGTATCCACGACATATTATTGTGAAATTTCGGGACATTTTAGAACTGGAAGATGTTATGAGTAAAATCAAATACGGTGTGCAACTGCGGCTGGACAATGATACTATTAAGATATTCAGGGACTACCCGTATGAAATTGTGCAAAAAAGAAACAAATTTGAGAAGGTTAAAGATCTTTTAAGAGGGAGAGAAGGGATCAGATTTGGGATTTTTTATCCCGCGAAAATGCGTATTTCCTTTAAGGGTCTTGAAAAGTCATTTGTTAAGCCTGAAGAAGCGTTTAAATATGCTCAAACTATCGTTGAAAAATAGAAAGTAAAGGGAGGTTTGGCAGATCTCAACCATTTTAAGCAATGCTTTGTCTGGGGATAGTTACACTGTTATCTTCGGAATGTTGAATCAAGGACACTTTCTGTTCAAAACGAGTAAACAACTAAACAGATGGCAATGGTATATACCAGAAAGCATATAATTGCTTATTAGATTATAATATTATAACCAATTGTAAGAACTTATCCTATTAACAACTTAATAAGTTATGCATGTTAGATTAGAATACTAATAAAAACAAAAATAAAAAATAACGAACTAACATACTAATATGAATTTTTAATAAACTGAAACCTTATCTATAAGTGGGAGGAGGGGATGAGAAACGAGCAACTGGCTTAGGTCCAGGGGCACGTCTCGTTAACCCCTTCAACCATCAGTTGATTCTTATTGAAGTCAAAAGTATCGGTTTAATAATCAGTAGTTAAAATTCCGATATATATATATGTTACAATGAAACATACAGGGTAAAATTGTATTATATATCTGAATGTGAGGCCCCGTTTTAATATTATAATATGTTATGATTAACCAAGAGAGCGGAGCTATTTGTGTAACAACGCAATGGAAGTCAAAACAAGGTTTTTTCCCACCTACAGGTGGGACACTCGCTACAGTGCCGACTATATCAGACACTGTATCTTCACTTTTTTAGTTTTTTTTTATCACATAAAATCACTTGTTTGTGTTTTGTGTTTAGTGATAAGCGTAAAATGGACATACCAGCAAAACTTAAAAACTCAAAAGCTCCCCCAATACCTAAAGACCTGGGATTTGGATGCACCACAAGATTTAAAGGTACTATAATTATTCAAAATGCATGACACCACACAAAAGAACCTAGGAGGAATCTCATTTTGTAGTTGGAATATAAGAGGTATTAACGAACCTATTAAAAGGGGTAAGATACTAGCTCAGCTGAAATTGTACAACTCCGACATTACCTTCCTACAAGAAACACACCTAAAATCTCAGGATCAAGTTAGGTTGAGGGCGAAATGGATAGGTCAAACATACCATTCTTCATTTACTTCAAAATCTAGAGGCACGTCAATCATCATAAGAAAAGGTATACCATTTAAAGCAAAGAATATTATAACAGATATAGAAGGGAGATACCTAATAATTAATGGAGAAATCCATGATACTCCACTTACTTTGGTAAATATATATGCCCCTAACTTTCATAACCCCCACTTTTCCAATAAAATTTTCAACATAATTGCAGAGTCAAACTATCAAAATGTTATAATAGGAGGAGACTTTAACTGTGTTTTAGATCCGTACTTAGATAAATCAAGTCAAAAACAGAGAGGGAATATGAAATCGAAAACTGGGGAACTTCTCAATACCTATATAAACAACACTAATATAGCAGATGTTTGGAGAATTGTTAATCCAACTGGCAGGGAATACTCGCTTTACTCAATGGTACATAAGACATACTCACGTATAGACTACTTTCTGCTGGATACAAAATTAATCCCCAAACATCTAATGCAATATACCACACAAACTCGATTTCAGACCATTCTCCACTAACTTTCTTTTTAAAACTGGAAGGATTGTCTAAGAATAAATCGTTTTGGAGATTTAATTCTCAAATTCTAAAAGATCCACAAGCGAGTATATATTTAAAAGAACAAATGGAGGTCTTTTTTCAAATAAATGATACTCCAGATATATCGCCTACTGTATTATGGGAATCTTTTAAAGCATACATTAGGGGTATTATAATTTCATATCAAGCTTTTCAAAATAAAAAGAATAAGAATGAACACAGTTAGAAGAACTTATTAGACAAATGGATATAGATAATGCTAAAGATCCATCAATAGATAAACATAATAAAATAATAATTTTGAAATTTAAATTAAATAAATTATTATCTGCCAAACTTATAAGACTTTTTCAAATGACAAAACAAGAGCACTTTGAATTTGGGGATAAACCGCATAAACTTTTGGCTCGCCAGCTAAAAAAACGAGAAAAGGAACATACTATACCAAAGATCAAATCAGATAAAGGGGAATTATTAACAACACCAAAGGATATTAATAATAGATTTGCGCAATTTTATGAGAATTTGTATACATCTAAAACGACAATTGATTCCAATAATATCACAAAGTTCTTGGATACCTGTAATCTTCCAAAGTTAGAACTGAAGGAACAAGAGGAACTGGGTGCACAAATCTCAATTAAGGAATTAGAAGATACAATAAACTCACTAAAGAATGGAAAAACACCAGGCCCTGACGATTTACTAATGAATTTTATAAAAGCTTTTACGATAAAATAATACCAAGATTACAAAAAATGTACCAATATGCTTTTAAAAAACGAATACTACCTGATACATTAGCGGAATCAACGATTACATTAATACCTAAGAAAAATAAAGACTTAGAAGAACCTGGTTCATATAGAACTATAGCATTGTTAAACACAGATCAAAAAATATTAGCGAAAACATTAGCTAGAAGATTAAGTAAATACATTAGTAAATTAATAAACCCAGATCAGACGGGGTTTATCCCTAAGAGATACTCATCTAACAATATGAGACGTCTACTCAACATAATGCACTCACACAAATCTGAAGATCAAGAATTGTCAATTATTTCGCTGGATGCTGAAAAAGCATTTGATCAAGTAGAATGGAATTATATGGACAAAGTATTACAAAAATTTCAACTGGGGGAGAATTTTATTCTATGGATCAAGTTACTATATAACAAACCTACAGCTAGAATACTAACTAATAACATATTATCCTCGAAATTCCAACTATCAAGGGGAAATAGACAAGGATGCTCATTATCACCACAGCTGTTTGCTCTCATTATTGAACCGCTAGCAGAAAAAATTAGAATACACCCTGATATCCATGGATATAATACTAAAGATTCATATAATAAAATATCTTTATACGCGGATGATATATTACTGTACATTACAAAACCTTAAATCACTATACCAAATATATTAAATTTAATTGAAGATTTTGGATCTTTTTCTGGATATAGAATAAATTGGAATAAAAGTGAAATTATGTCAATAAAACCGAAAGATTCAACACATCTTTTAAAATTCCCTTTTAAAATAGCTACAGAAAAATTTAAATATTTGGGATCGAAATTACCAGATCATATCAAGGTATGTTTAGGGCAAATTTTGACCCCCTACTTAATAAATTAAACACACTAATTAAATCTGGAAAACGCTCCCGATGTCTTTAATAGGCCGAATAAACGCAATAAAAATGATCTTTTTACCACAAATTTTATACCTATTTCAATCAATTCCTATATACTTACCAAAGAAGTTTTTTAAAAAACTCGACTCAGATATCACTAATTTTATATGGGACTATAAATCACATAGAATACAAAAAACTCATCTGAATAAACCTAAAGTATTAGGGGGTTTAGCACTACCTAATTTTATGTATTATTATTGGTCAGTAAATATTAAAAATATGATTCAACTGATGGATAACTCTGCCCAGCAACTGGACTGGATTGTAATGGAGAAAGAGGATTGCTCCTCTAGAAACATTGGAGCGATCCTCCTCTCTCCAATGAAATTGAATAACATAAATTATAATAAGAACCCAATTATCCATAGTACAATCCGAATTTGGAAACAAATAAAACAAAATTTAAAATTAAGAAATTTATCACTTTTATTACCTATAGTCAATAACCCTTCGTTTAATCCTTCTATTATAGATAAAGCTTATACACAATGGGATAGATTAGGAATTAAAACGCTTGGTGACTTGTATGAAACTGGAAAATTACTTTCATTTCAACAATTACAAATAAAATATAAACTCGGAAATAATCAATATTTTAAATATTTTCAAATATGCGACTATTTGAAAAAATATACAAAAGATCATCATAATAACCCAGCAGATGTACTGGACGAGGCAATGCAGATAAAAGCGGAATCAGCAAACTTAATATCATATTTGTATAATATTATTTTAATGCACAAATACCATCTACGGAGGGTATCAGAAGAGACTGGGAACAAGAGTTAGCTTTTAAAATTTCAAAGGAAAGTTGGAATGAATACTTATTAAACGTGCATAAATGCTCGATTAATGTAAGACACACTTTAATACAATTTAAAATTTTACATAGATTATATTATTCGAAAACTAAAATTCATAAAATTTTCCCAAATATATCATCTATTTGTGATAAATGTCAATCCCAAGAAGCTACCATAACGCACTCATTCGTTTTCTGTACAAAAATTCAAAAATTTTGGAATGAAATTTTTGAAATCTTTACAAAGTTATTTAAAACTAGACTGATACCCAAAGCAGAATGGATTATCTTCGGTATAACGGAAGATGGTCCAGAACTAAATGTGTTTCAAAAGAAACTAATGGACTATGGGTTAATAACTGGAAAAAAGCTCATTCTAAAATTTTGGAAGAAGGCTCCAATACCAACTATAAATATGTGGATTTCAAATATGTTTGAAACATTACACCTAGAAGAGATAAGACTCCTCCTAGCAGGTAAACCAGATCACTTCCACCTGACGTGGTCTGCATTTATAGAATTATTACAAACATAGGGTGCAAAAGTACTTTAAAAAAAAAATTGAGGTCAGGTAAGGAGGGATGATAGTTGAAGAGTTGGTATGTCCCATTTACGTAATGCTCATAAAAATATTTGTTTCTCTCTTTTTCCTCTTTCTCTCTCTCTTTCTTTCCTAGGGTCTATTTCTTAACTCTTTTTCTTTTGTTTTTAATTTTGCTCTTATAGGTGGGTCTTCGTCCTTTTTTGTTGTCACATTTCCTACACTTTCACTTTTTCCTTCACTTTCTTCTATCTTTCAATCTTTCCTTTTCTAGTGTAAAAAATAAATGGAGTACATTAATTGTAAGAAGATATAAATGACAAGTACTAATGTATGTGGTTGTAATGTAATGTACTTCTAATAAAATACAAATTAAAAAAAAAATATTTTTATATAATATAATTATATATAATCATATACAATTACAGTCATATTCACGTCATATATATATATATATATATATATATATAGTAAAATAATATATGGTTTAAATAGACAGCAGCACGAAATTAGGCTTCCCATGGCAGGGCTCAAAAATAATGGTTGCCCGGTTGCCAATGGCCACCTAAAGTCCCACCGGGCAACCTAAAAGCAGTGTCATTTTGCCCGGCTTGATACTGCAGATTCTGGTTTATACCGAAGATAGACACCAAAAACTGGTGTAACTCAGCGGGCCAGGCAGCATCTCTGGAGAAAAGGAATAAGTGATGTTTCCGGGGCGGCGGCTCCACCTCCTCCTCCTCCCGCACCACGCCCGCCCTCATAGCTGCCGCTGTGTGCCACTCCGCCAACGGCAATAACCGCTTTCAAAACAAACCCTCCCGCACGCCGAGGCCGGGAGGAGGGAGGGAGGGAGGAAGACGGAGGCCCCCTTCTGCTGTCTGAAGCACCTGCACCGCTTGGCCCCGCACCTTCCTGTTGGCTGGTGGAGGAGGGGAGGTGGTGGCGAGGAGATCCCAACTGCCTCCCCCTTTGGCGGCGGCACTTGGCGGTGGACAGGGCCGGCCAAGGCAGCGGGGTGATGATGCCGGTGTTGTCTGAGGAGCGATGACCTTCCTTCCTCCCCACCTCCTCTGCCCCTTCCCCTCTCTCTCTCTCTCTCTCTCTTGTACCACCCCCCTCCACCCCCCTTATCTTGGGACCCCTCCTCTCCATCCCGCACTGATCCCCATTCAGTCCTCACTGACATCCCCTGTGCTCCCCTCCCCATCTACCTCTCCCCCCTTTTATTCATCATGCACTGATCTCCCTATCCCTATTGATTCTCCTGCCACCCCCCATCCATCCTACACTGGTCCCTCAATTCATCCTGTACTGATCCCCCCTTCCCATCCATCCTGCACTGCCCCCCCATTCATCCTGTACTGATTCCCCCCATTCATCCTGCACTGATCTCCCGATCCATCCTGTACTAACCCCCCTCCATTGATACTGCACCCCGATCCCCCCCATCCATCCTGTAGTGATCCCCCCATTCATCATGTACTGATCCTCCCATTCATCCTGTACTGATCCCTCCATTCATTCTGTACTGATCCCCCCATTCATGCTGTAGTGTACCCCCCATTCATCCTGTAGTGAACCCCCCATTCATCCTGTAGTGATCCCCCCATTCATCCTGCACAGATCCTCCCCATCCATCCTGTAGTGAACCCCCCATTCATCCCGTAGTGATCCCCCCTCATCCATCCTGCACAGACCCCCCGATCCACACTGAACTGACCCCTCCATTCATCCTGTACTGAACCACCCATTCATCCTGCACTGATCCCTCCCCAATCCATCCTGTACTGATCCCCCCCATCCATCCCGTACTGAACCCCCCATTCAACCCCTGCTAACATCCCCGCGCTCTCCCCTCATAATTTTACCTACTCCAACCAACACACACTAATTCCCCTGACTCAATCCATCCATATCGCAACTATTGCCTTCTCAACTCCCCCCCCCCCCCCATCTATCCATCCCGCACTGATTCACACCCCCCCCCCCCGACCCTACTGTGCTGGAAATATCTTCAGAGCGAACTTTGACTATGTTTGATAATGGAATGCAATCCAATGTGTTTTAATTCCCAATTTTATTATTTGTTTTAATCCATAAAGATGGATTAATTAAATTGTGAACACGTGAAACATTAAAACCACAGTGTTCAATTGTCACTGCTACCGTTGACACGTTATTACAGAATTCACTTTAATGGCAAATCAATGGTCTTAATATGGAGTATCAGTACTATGGTTATTTAATGAGCAACACTCACAACTACATGTTGGATTTATCCAGGTTTTACTTCTACAGTCGGTCATATACATCACGAATTTGGTCAGGAGATATTTCAGTTGAAATTTTAACGTTAATTCTGAAGTGGGAATGATGGAAGTTTCGTTCAGACCGAAAGGTCTGAATGACAATAAAGGAATCTAATCTAATCTAATCTAATGGAAACAGCGTTTATCAATAATTTTTTTTAAATCTGGTGCGTACAAACTGGGTATCTTCATTGCTGTTCACAAACACGTACATCTAATCTGAATGTCCGGTAATGTGCCGTTTGACACCTTTAAACATATTGCCAAAAGAACATTTGCTGCAGTTATGTCCTTTGGCCCTCTCTTGTCAGTTAGTGTAATGTTTAACCTGTCAGATGGGTATAGTCAGTTTTAACAGCTATTATCATAAAATGCCTTTAGAAATTTCCTTGCAACCTGTATATTTTGTTGTGGATAAATTATGTGGGAAGCAAGAGTGTTTAGTACCAATAGCAATAACGACCAATGCTATTGCCATGTCATGATAATTTTCGGTCCTTCACAGAAAACATGCTTGCATCAATCTGTAGTGTGCGTGGTTAAGCATATATATTACCATGGTCCAGGATTTATTGACACAGGTTGATTAGACGCTGAATAATCAAACCACATTTTTGTTTGGAATTGGAAAGAAATAATAGAAATTGCATTTATTGCAACGTGTAAAAAGAGTTGAAATACTGTATTATAATTTTGCTGCATGTCATTGTCAAGTCAAGTCAAGTGAGTTTATTGTCATGTGTCCCTGGTAGGACAATGAAATTCTTGCTTTGCTTGAGCACAACAGAACATAGTAGGCATTTACTACAAGGCATTCTATAAATATATGCATTTACTACAAGGCATTCTATAAATATATACACAATGGTCAATATACTGATAAAGTGCAAATAACAGTATTAGCTAGTAAAGTTCAGTGTTATGTCCGAGCCAGGTTTAATAGCCTGATGGCTGTGGGGAAGTAGCTGTTCCTGAACCTGGTCGTTGCAGTCTTCAGGCTCCTGTACCTTCTACCTGAAGGTAGTAGGGAGATGAGTGTGTGGCCAGGATGGTGTGGGTCCTTGATGATGCTGCCAGCCTTTTTGAGGCAGCGACTGTGGTAGATCCCCTCGATGGAAGGGAGGTCAGAGCCGATGATGGACTGGGCAGTGTTTACTACTTTTTGTAGTCTTTTCCTCTCCAGGGCACTCAAGTTGCCGAACCAAGCCACGATGCAACCGGTCAGCATGCTCTCTACTGTGCACCTGTAGAAGTTAGAGAGAGTCCTCCTTGACAAACCGACTCTCCGTAATCTTCTCAGGAAGTAGAGGCGCTGATGTGCTTTCTTAATAATGGCATCATTGTTCTCGGACCAGGAAAGATCTTCAGAGATGTGCACGCCCAGGAATTTGAAGCTCTTGACCCTTTCAACCATCGACCCGTTGATATAAACGGGACTGTGGGTCCCCATCCTACTCCTTCCAAAGTCCACAATCAGTTTCTTGGTTTTGCTGGTGTTGAGGGCCAGGTTGTTGTGCTGGCACCATATGGACAGTTGCTCGATCTCTCTTCTATACTCTGACTCATCACCATCAGTGATACGTCCCACAACAGTGGTGTCATCAGCGAACTTGATGATGGAGTTCGCACTATGTCCGGCTACGCAGTCATGAGTATAGAGTGAGTACAGCAGGGGACTGAGCACGCAGCCTTGAGGTGCTCCCGTGCTAATTGTTATCGAGTCTGACACATTTCCACCAATACGAACAGACTGTGGTCTGAGAGTGAGGAAGTCGAGGATCCAATTGCAGAGGGATGCGCAGAGACCCAGTTCTGCGAGTTTGGTAACCAGCTTGGAGGGGATGATTGTGTTAAATGCCGAGCTGTAATCGATGAATAACAGCCTGACATATGAGTTTTTGTTGTCTAAGTGGTCCAGAGCGGAGTGGAGGGCCAGCGAGATCGCATCCGCCGTTGATCTGTTGTGGCAGTAAGCGAACTGCAGTGGGTCCAGGTTTTTGTCGAGGTAGGAGTTGATCTGCGTCATGACCAACCTCTCAAAGCACTTCATCACCACAGGCGTTAGTGCCACAGGTCGATAGTCATTGAGGCACGTTACCTTACTCTTCTTGGGCACTGGTATAATTGATGCCCTTTTGAAGCAGGTGGGGACCTCAGACCTCAGAAGTGAGAGGTTGAAAATGTCTGTAAAAACTCCAGCCAGTTGGTCCGCACAGGTTTTTAGAACGCGACCAGGTATACCATCAGGTCCAGGCGCTTTTCGAGGGTTCACCCCTCTGAAGGATTTCCTGACGTCGGCCTCTGTGACTGAGACTGAAATACCATCACAGCGAATGGGGGCTCGGCAAGGCGGTGTTCTCCCTATCAAAGCGTGCGTAAAACGCATTGAGCTCATCAGGGAGTGATGTTTCGCCGACATTCGAGCTGCCTCCTGATTTCGCCTTGTAAGAGGTGATTGCAATCAGGCCCTGCCACAGCCGCCGAACATCAGTCTCTTCCTCCAGTTTGGAGCAGAAGTCCCTTTTGGCCTTTTTGATGGCCTTACCAAGGTCGTATCTGGACTCCTTGTAGGCCACTGTATCATCAGACATGAATGCCCGGTGTCTGGACTTCAGAAGAGTGCGGATCTCAAAATTCATCGAAGGTTTCTGATTGGGAAACGCTCGGAAGGTTTTGGTGGGGATGCAGTCCTCCACACACTTCTTAATGAAGTCTCTAACGACTGTGGCGTATTCGTTCAAGTCCGTTGCCGAGTCCTTGAACATTGCCCAGTCTACAGACTCCAAACAGTCCTGGAGTTGTTCCTCTGCCCCCCCCCGACCAGCTCTGTACAGTCCTCACCTCTGGGGGTGCGCTCTTTAATTGCTGCCTGTAGGCAGGAAGAAGCAGCACCGCGGTATGGTCGGATTTACCGAAGTGAGGGCGAGGGATAGAGCGATAGGCATTCTTGATGGTGGTGTAGCAGTGGTCGAGGGTGTTTGATCCTCTGGTGCAGCAGGAGACATGTTGGTGGAAGTTAGGGAGTGATTTCTTTAGGTTTGCCTTATTGAAGTCCCCGGCTATGTTGGTAAACGCCTCGGGGTAAGACGTCTGGTGTTTGTTGACCACGGCGTGCAGCTCCCCCAGTGCCAGACGGACGTCTGCCTGGGATGGGATGTAGACCACAGTCAGGATGATGGAGGTGAATTCCCTCGGAAGGTAGAAGGGACGACACTTCACCGCCAGATGTTCGAGGTGTGGAGAGCAGGAGTTGGACAGGACTGCCACGTCTGAGCACCACGCAGAGTTGACCATGAGGCAAACGCCCCCTCCTGACGATACAAAAATGGGAGGAAAAGTAGGGGATGAGGAGGATAGGAAGAGTCTGCAAAAGGATATAGATAAGCTAGGTGAGTGGGCAACAACTTGGCAGATGAAATTTAATACTAATAAATGTGAAGTCATTCACTTTGGGAAAAAAAATGATAGGGCAAGTTATTTTCTAAATGAGGTGGAGCTGCGTTGTAATGCAACGCAAAGGGATCTAGGGGTAGTAGTACATGAATCACTAAAAGTTAGTATGCAGGTGCAGCAAGCAATCAGGAAGGCCAATGGAGTTTTGGCCTTTATTGCTAGGGGGATTGAGTATAAAAACATGGAGGTCTTGCTGCAGCTGTACACAGTATTAGTGAGACCACATTTGGAATACTGTGTACAGTTCTGGGGTCCATACTTAAGAAAGGATGTACTGGCCCTGGAGGCAGTGCAGCGAAGGTTTACAAGATTAATTCCTGCAATGAGGGGATTGACATATGAGGAAAGGTTAAGTAGGCTGGAACTCTACTCTTTGGAGTTTAGAAGAATGAGAGGCGATCTCATTGAAACATATAAGATCGTGAGGGGCCTTGATCGGGTGGATGCACCGAGGATGTTCCCAATGATCGGGGAAACTAGAACTAGGGGACATAGTTGTAGAATAAGAGGGGGCTCTTTTAAAACTGAGATGAGGAAGAACTTCTTCACCCAGAGGGTGGTTAATTTATGGAATTCACTGCCCCAGGGAGCAGTGGAAGCAGAAACATTAAATATATTTAAATCTAAAATAGATGGTTTTTTAGCTGCCAAGGGGATAAGGGGCTACGGGGAGAGGGCAGGGATATGGACCTAGGTATGGTTAGTATAGTAAGACCTGAGTGATCTCCTGGACAAGTGTCGATCGCCTGGATTGGGGTCGGAGAGGAATTTCCCGGATTTTTTTCCCGAATTGGACCTGGGTTTTTATCCGGTTTTTTGCCTCCCCCAGGAGATCACGCGGTTCTTGGGGTGGAGAGGGGTGATAGCGATATAAAGGGGAGGGTAGTGTCTTGTGTTCTGTGTCTTGTGTCTACTGTTTGTGGGTAAGGGTGTCTGTTTAGTGTTCAGCCATGAGCGAATGGCGGTGCGGGCTCGATGGGCCTGGTGGTCTACTCTCGCACCTACTTTCTATGTTTCTATGTTTCCTCTCCCTTTCCCAGATGCCAGTGTACGGTCCATACGATGGATGGAGAACCCTTCAGGCTGGACCGCTGAATCTGGGGAGCTGGGGGTGAGCCATGTCTCTGTGAAACAGAACACAGAGCATTCCCTCAGCTCCCTTTGATAAAGCAGTCTTGCCCTTAAGACCTCCACTTTATTTTCAAGGGACTGTACATTGGCCAGTAGGATAGTAGGGAGAGGGGGCTGAAGTCCCCTGCGCTTCAGTCTGACCTGAAGTCCTGCCCGTCGGCCACGTTTCCGGACACAATGGAGGCATATTGTGGTATATATCATGTGTTTAAGAAAGAACATTGTGGTATATATCATGGTATATATAAGGAGGCACATTGTGGTATATATCATGGTATATATAAGAAGGCACATTGTGGTATATATCATGTGTTTAAGAAAGAACTGCAGATGCTGGAAAATTGAAGGTAAATAAAAATGCTGGAGAAACTCAGCGGGTGCAGCAGCATCTATGGAGTGAAGGAAATAGGCAACGTATCGGGCTGAAACCCTTCTTCAGACCCGGCAACGTTTCGGGCCGAAACCCTTCTTCAGACTCACAACATTTCGGGCCGAAACCCTTCTTCATGTGGTATATATCATGTCTTGATTGGTGAATATGTTTAGTTTGTGACTTTATTTGAAGGAGAAATAATATGTGAATGCTTCATTGAGCATAATTCCGACTGGTAACTACGCACTTCGTGCAAGCACATTATCGCACGCGTCATGCAAGCCATCTTATATGACCACCTAAACTGTCATTTGGCAACCTAAAAAGCTGCCTAAGTATTCTTTAATTATGGGTTAATAATTGGAAAGAAATTGATACTTAAATTTTGGAAAAATACAGCTATACCAACTATTAAAATGTGGATTAGGAATATGACGGACATAGCACACCTTGAAGAAATGAGACTCCGCCTAATAGATAAATATGACCAATTCTTAAGGAGTTGGTCCCCTTTCATCGACTTTTTGGAATCATGTGATGCAGCAGTACCGTAAAGATTACTGATTTCGGGTCAGGTCGTGGATAGATTTACATCTCCAAACAAAGATTTGAAAATTTCTTTTTAAGGGTCTTTTTATACTATTTCTACTTTCTATTTTTTCTTTTCTTATATACACACTTCACGTTTTTCTATTTTCTACTATTTATTTTTCCTCTTTTCTCTATTTAAAATTTTTTTTTTATTTTTACCTCCTTTTCAAAAACATAAAACTAGAGGTTGTACATAGAATGCATTACGTTATGACATAGTTGGCACCTAAAATTAGGTGCCACTGTATTGTTTTGTATTGTATTAACTTCTAATAAAATAAACAAAACAAAAAAACAAAAAAAGCTGCCTAGGTTGCCCGGCTGGAAACAAAGAAAAAAAGTGAAGTGAGAGCCCTGCATGGAGTAATATGAGCATTGAACACTAGATGGCGCTTACTTTTTAAAATCTCATTTTCTAATTAGCTTAATTAATTAATGTGCAACTTTTGGCACTAACGAGTTATGACTTCCTTCTCAATTATATTTTATCTAAATCTGTGCAAAATTTCAAATAGTTCCCAGACATGGGTCACGAAAGTTAAATTCTAGACACATTTTCGATGCTTGGCCCACAGCCTATAGCGGGTCTGGGTTAAGACATGGTTGTAGAGTTGGAGGGAAGGAGGAATCACAGAGGGGGGGGCAGCGTGAGAGGATGTTGGTAAAACTCTTGGGAGAGAGGAGGAGAACTTCAAAGTAGACATACCTTGAGGAGATTTCGCAATGGAGTAGACAAAATGTTTAAGAAGAAACTGCAGATGCTGGAAAATCAAAAGTAGACAAAAGATGCTGGAGAAACTCAGCGGGTGAGGCAGCATCTATGGAGAATAGGAGTGGACGACGTTTCGGGTCGAGACCCTTCTTCAGACCAAAGATCATAGAGCAGAGGAAGATACTCCACTCGGCGAAAAAGCCATAGGATGTCATGGGTAATTTTTCGCGCCATCTTGATGTGCTGTCTCGAGAATTACCTCATGCTCGGACATCTATTGAAAATACAGCCAAAGATTCGCACCCCAAAACAGGCTTGTTTTACTTCACCGTAATGTACAATCAGCACTATTACCCCGGTTTGCCAATAACGAGAGTCCAGTCGCTGCAATATATATATATTTTTAATTTTCCTTCGCCGCTTTTGGACTTTCCTGAATATAAAATAAAACCCCGTGTGATTGGAACTTTCGGTTGATTTAACAAAATGATAATTCTAATTGGTTCCATAGATATTTACACCAACTATAACAGAGTAACAATTATATTTTGACTACCACAATACATACACTATCGTGCATCTTAAGGGCCAGTGGTCCTTTGGGTGTGAATCGAGAAACCAGACGAAAAATATGACTGCTTTTTAAAGAATAGCTTAGCTCCCTGAGTCGGTTCAGTGATATGACAGTACTGGTCGTTTTGCGCTCGGCGATTTCCTTCGGGTTGGAAAAGTGGGTCAGTTGTAGAGAAAACCTTTATCAAATGCATTGGGCAAAATTAAACAAATTTCAGAATCAGCTTTCGTCTGATCTAACCGACCGCATCAATTATATTCTGCTTTCCAATAGGAAATACACTCAGTGAGATAGGGGAAATTGTAAAAAATATGCAGTATCAACAATGCCAACTATTTGCACCGGTTTGTAACTGAAGGTGCAGGGTACAAATGCAAGGAGTTTGTGTTGAACTTCGTTAAAACATTGGTTTCATTAAGGCTGGGATATTGGGCACTGCACTGTACATCGAGAAAGCACGGCAGAGAGCGCAGACAAGATTTACTAGAACAGTGTAGGAAATAACTGCAGATGCTGGTTTACACCAAAGGTAGAAACAAATTGCTGGAATAACTCAGCGGGATGGGCAGCATCTCTGGAGAGAAGGAATGGGTGATGTTTCGGATCGAGCCCCTTCTTTGGTCTGAAGAAGGGTCTCGACCCAAAACATCACCCATTCCTTCTCTCCGGGGATGCTGCCTGTCCCGGCTGAGTTACTCCAGCATTCTGTGTCCATTTCTTAGAACAGTCCTATGACCTGGAACTTTGGTTGCAATGCTGGAGAATGTCTTTCAGGAGGAGCAAAGGATGAGAGGAGATTTGGTTCAAAATCATCGTGGGCAGAGGGATTAAAGTGGAACAGGGTTGCACCGGAGTTTGGGCTGTTTGATCTAATGTTTTGATTTCATTGCACAGTATTTTTCTTTTCATTGTCTTGTACAATTTTATGTATAATTTATGTTTTTGTGCATTGTCTATGTGTGTCTGCGATGCTGCTGCAAGCAAGATTTTCATTGTCCCTGTACCTCAATACACTTGCGCATCCGAAAATAAACTAGACTTGAGAACTGGAGACCATAGACTTTAAGTGGTTGTCGAAAGAAACAGGGATGCCGAGACAAAAAAATTAATGAGTTAAGGGCCTGTCCCACGAGCAAGCGACTGCATGCGGCAAGCGCGACCTAACGTGGTCGCTTGAGCCGTACGGCCTCGCGGGGCCGGTCCCACTTCGATCGTCGGAGCCGTATGGAGTTGTGCGGAGCTGGTCCCGACATCGCGCGGGGCTCCGAAAAACTGACACTTCAAAAATTCCGCGCGGCAACGGCCTGCCGGTCCGCAGCCGCCTCGACGCCGTACGCAGTGTCTTGCGCGAACTTCCCGCGGACTTCGCTTGAACTTCACATCACTCACTCGACCTCCGCGCGGCCCCCGCTTCCGGTTTGTTCGCGCTTTCCGCATGCAGTCGCATGCTGGTGGGACAGGCCCTTAACTAGGATCTGAATCCAAAGCCTGACGAGATCGAAGGAGCTTTAATCGTGTTTTTTATATGCGATTTGATAAGCATCTGAACTGAAACAGGTTATGGGAGATACATAAACAATGGCAGTAAATCGACTGCTCTTACAGAAAGCATATGGACAGCAGACACTCCACCTCTCCCATCCAACCTTCAGTCCAAACCAGTTATATAATTCCATACAACGCCTCCACGGGGTCTATATTCCACAGAGATACAAAGAGTACTTGTGAATAGACACAAAATGCTGGAGTAACTCAGCGGGACAGGCAGCGACTCTGGAGAGAAGGAATGAGTGACGTTTTGGGTCAGTACCGGTCTTCAGACTGAACTGAACTCTCGTCGGTGAGAGTACTTGTGATTGTTTGAAGAAGTGTCTCTATTCAAAACGTCACCCATTCCTTCTCTCCAAAGATGCTGCCTGTCCCGCTGAGTTACTCCAGCTTTTTGTGTCCATCTTTGGTTTAAACCGGCATCTGCAGTTCCATCCTACACAAAACGCATAAAGCTGAGCGAAAAACCACAAAAATACAACCAAAACCAATAAAATGCAGGCCAATTCACGCTAATTCTTATCTCTAGAACACAGTAGGCCCAGCCTACATACAACAGACTAGTTAACAGCTTGAAAACTTATTCGGCAGAAAAGCCGGCTGTTTCGAAGAGATTCGTAGGCATATTATCACAAAACGAACCAATTTCAGAAGGGTCTCGACCCGAAACATCACCCATTCCTTCTCTCCAGAGAGGCTGCCTGCCCCGCTGAGTTACTCCAGCATTTTGTGTCTATCTTCAATTTCAGAGTTAAATAAAAAACACAGAGTGCTGGAGGAACTCAGCGGGCTAGGCGGCATCTGTGAAGGGAATGGATTAGGAATTGTTTCGGGCCAGGGTTCTTCTTAAATAGGAAGGAACTGCAAATGCAGTTGTCTGCAAAATGCCAAATGATTCCGGGAATGCCGAGTCAAGTGAGTGAGAGAGAGCGAGTGAGATAGATAGAGAGAGAGAGAGAGAGAGAGAGAGAGAGAGAGAGAGAGAGAGAGAGAGAGAGAGAGAGAGAGAGAGAGAGGCTGCGTTTTTTTCAGCTCTGAAGTTGAGAAGGATTCAAACAGCTTTTCAAGGACGTTGTCGATGGAGAAGGAACAGAGGCAGAGGGGCTTCATAGTTTAACTTATTGTTGGACTGGTGAAACTTTTCTCTGCTCTAGGAATCCTCCACAAGTGCGAAAATTCCGGAGATTTTTCTCTATTGTCAAGGTGCGGTTGTCGTTGGCGGACTGCCAAGAGTGCCTGGAGATTGTGGTGTTTTGTTCTTTTATTAGCACTGTTTCTCTGCCCTAAAGACATTTTGCTCAGGCGGATGCCGGGCTTAATGTGAAGATGGTACTTTTGAGTCCGGCAAGAATGGGATAGAGCTTCCCAAAAGCTGCTCTCGGCTGTGGACGTCTTTGGGGATTTTCTGGCTTTAGCTGGAGGCTTCTGAGTTCTGCTACTTGTTTGACTGTGACTGTTTGCGGGAATTAACGTGGAGCTGAGCTGCTGGGTCGATTGGAGCTGGTTGTGCCTCTGTCAGTAGGGCGATGGCTGGGGCACGGCCGAAGAACCGGAGCTACGCAGTGGCGGCATCAGAGGCGGATGGGAGGACATTGGAGTATGAGCCTTATTTGGACTTGGATTGGGCCAGGTTTGGTATCTCGGTCCAAACTGGGCCCCAGATGTCAAGGGGAGTAATTACCAAGGCCGTGAATGACCTTATTGGGGGGCGGGCTGTTGTCTCTTCCGAGCTTGAAAGAGGAAAGGTGGAGATGATATTAAAGACCCGGGAGGGTGTGGAAATGGCGTTGGAGAGGGGGATATCAGTGGGGGGGATCCAATTACAGGTGGATCCGTGGTTATCTAGGGTGAGACCGGTTCTCCTGCGGAGTTGCCCCATGTATATTCCGGATGTTGCACTTATGCCACACCTGTCTAAGGTTGGGGAGGTGAGGTCTAAGTGCTTTAGGCTCAGGCACCTCGGGGGGACCCGGAGGAAAGAGGGATCTTGAGTTTTAAGAGGAGGGTGTTTATGAAGGTGGGTGAGGGCGAAGGCGGGGAGGGGAGCATTGAGGTGGAGTGTAAGGGTCTCCGTAGAACCGTGTATTGGAGTTGGAGGAAGGCAAGGTGTCATACGTGTGGAGCATTTGGACATTTCCGTAAAGAGTGTCTTTCTCGCGGGGTCGATGCTAGAAGTTCTAGCGTAGCGGCCCAGGATTGCACTGCTGGCCCATCCGGGGTGATACATCATGCCTCGGTGGAGCTGGGCGGCACTGCTGACCTGGCTAGGGCGGCTAGCTCTACCTCGGGGATCCGGGGCGGAAGTGATAGGCCATCTGGGTCTGAAAGTTCTGCCTTGGGGACCCGGGGCGGGGAAGGCCTCCGGCCCCTGCGTCTTGAGACTGTGGAGGTGGTGGTGGCTAATGGTGAGGTAGAGGGAGAGGGTGGAGAGGGGGAGGAAAAAGATGGGGAGGGGAAGTGGGAGGTGAAGACGTCGAGGAGGAGGAGGGGAAAGGGCCATCCAGAGAGTATAACGCAATCTGAGAACACCCAAGGGGTGCGTGTCAGCTCTAGTGAGGTCCAGAGTGTGCTTGCCGTGGCCCAGCAAGGCGATGAGGTCGCGCAGACGGGGGAAGGGATGGTAAAGTGTACGGGTGGTACAGTGGATGGGGGTAGTGAGGAGGTGGAAGACACTTCCTTTATGGAGGTCACCGTACTGCCGCATGTTAGTGGGGTAAAAAGGAATAGGCCTGGCGAGGAAGAGGAAGGGCGTGAGGCGAAAATTAGGGGGACGTCTTTTTCCAGACCTTCCACCACTGATGTGGTTGGGGGTCAAGAAATAGTGTCTTCCGGGGTGGAGGGTGAGTATCCATTTCAGGGATCCTCCGCGGGGATTATAGGATCAGGTGAGGGGGTTGATTCCGCTGGAGTTGTGTCCTCGGGGCGGGTGGCTGGCACTTCATTTCAGGGGTCCTCCGATGGAGTTATCTCATCGGGTGTTGAGGTGAGCTCCCCTGGGGGTGTGTCCTCTGGGTCGGAGGAGGTCCCCTCGTTTCAGAGGCCTCTTGAGGGTGATGGAACGCCAGAGGATGGGGTATGTGCCCCTGGTAGTGGGGCCCCTGAGATGGGGGATGAGCAGAGTCAGCCCGAGGGGGGTGGTTCGGGGGCTGTGGTGTTCCAGTCTATGCTGCACATCAGAGCCAGTGGTGGTAATGGGGGGTGTGCTGCATCGCCGGATGAGGTGGAAGGGGAGAGGCTAAAAGAAAGTGGAGAGCCTCTGGGTGTTGCCAGTGGAGGGGATGCTATAGGTGCTGTGGAGGTCGGGGATAGTTCGGGTGGTGATTTCCCTTTCGTTTCCAGGGGTGCCAGTGTATCCCAGGCCCTGGGGGTGCCTAGTGTTTTTGTTTCCCCAGGCCAAGGCGTGGAGGGTGATGGTAGCGTGCAGGTGCCAAGCCAGTCAGGGGGATGCCTGTTGCAGTTGGGGGTTTCGGGGCCCTTACCCGGCATTGATCCTGGGGGTGGTGCCTTGCTGGAGGAGGGGGAGAGTGCTCAGGAAAGTTTGTGTAGTGGGGGTGAAGAGCTGTCGGAGGGCTCTGGTCGTTCAATTACTGAAAGAGACCTTGAACGGTGTGGTGTGGAGCCTGTTGGTGCAGGTGCGAGTGAGTTGGCCGAGTGCCCAGGCTCCAAGGCCGAGTCTCTTGTATGTGATATACAGGCGGTTCGAGAATTTCTCAGAACAAACCGCTCCATCAGAACAAGATTGGAGGCTGCTAAAAGGCGGTGGGGTGATCTGCCAGGTTTGATTCAGACTCTCGAGGATATTCTTGGCAACAGGGAGAGTGATCTTCCTGACTTAGAGGAGAGGCAGTTTGGGGACTTTTTGGTGTTCCTCAGACAGAAAGTTGTTGTGTCTACGGGGAGTGTGGTGGTTTAATATAGTGGGCCTTTACATTCACCGTCGCAACATTAAACTTAAACGGGAGCGAGTTTCCGTAGATTTCAGCTTTTATCAGTCCTTAAAGAGGGGAGATTTGCAGTGTGTTTTTTGCAGGAGACGCACACAGTTGTTCGTGATGAACCTACCTGGAGACTGGAGTGGGAAGGAGGGGTTTACATGAGCCATCTCAGCTCAAATTCGAGTGGGGTGGCTTTTTGTTGGCCCAGAATTTCCTGCCAACGATTTTAAAAGTGAACGAAGTTGTGCCAGGACGGTTGCTCCATCTGGCAGTGAGCATGGATGGCATGCCGTTGCATTTCATTAACGTGTATGCCCCTAGCTCTGGTACGATGCAGGCCGGCCTAATTCAGGAGGTGACAGCTCTGTTGAGCACTATTGATAGGGGAGAGTGTGTTTTCCTTGGTGGGGACTTTAATTGCACACTTGAGGCGCGAGATTGTTCTGGTACTCAGTGTGCCCCTGCTGTAGCGAAGAAGTTGAGAGGGATGATTGAATCCTTTGAGTTGGGTGATGCATGGCGGAACCTCCACCCGGATTCCACTGCTTTTTCGCGGAGGTATGAGGGTGATGGTTCCCGTATTGACAGAATATATATTTCCCGAGCGTTTGTTGCCCGTGTCTCAGAGGCCTCAATGCGGTTGGTGCCATGTTCGGATCACTGTTTGGTGCGTGTGGACTTCAATCCGGCGCGTACTGGCACTTTAACAACCGGCTGCTGGAGGATCGGTGTTACTGGGAGTCATTCAGTCGGTTTTGGGGGAAGTGGAGAGAGGGGCAGAGGTGCTTCTCTTCCCTTAGGCAGTGGTGGGATGTGGGGAAGGCTCACATTCGTCTCTTTTGTAAGGAGTATACGTGGGGGTCGACCGGACGGAGGGACTCAGCGGTCGCGAGGCTTGAGAGGGAGCTACTGGGTGCAGAGTCTCGCCTGGGTCGGGATGGTGAGGACTCCTGTGAATGGGGAGAGTTTCAGGAGAAGAAGGAAGCCTTGAGGAATCTGCTGCTTGAGCGGTCCCGAGGCGCTTTCGTGAGGGCGCGGGTCCAGATGATGCAAGATCTGGACCGAGCTTCGCCTTTCGTTTTCTCTTTGGAGAAAGGGAGGGGAGCCTGCAAGCAGCTCGTAGAGCTGCTCGCAGATGATGGCTTCTCTGTCACTGATCCGGAGAGGATCAGTGAGGAGGTCAGGTCCTTTTATGGGTCCCTGTTCTCCGCAGGGGGATATAACGGGGAGGCTCAGCAGGACTTGTGGGAGGGTCTACCGACTGTTGATAGGGAGGTGGCCGATCTTCTTGATGGCCCCTTATCTTTGGAGGAGTTGACTTGTACATTGTTTCAGCTCAGGAAGGGTAAGTCACCCGGGCTGGATGGGTTGACGGTAGAGTTTGTTAGAGCTTTCTGGGATATCCTGGGGGGTGATTACATGTTGGTGCTGGGGGAGAGTCTGGCGGCCGGGGCGATGCCCCTCTCGTGGCGTAGGGCAGTTGTTGTCTTGCCGCCTAAGAAGGGTGAACTCCGCTTGTTGAAGAACTGGAGGCCGGTATCTCTCCTATGTACAGAGTATAAAGTATTTGCACGGGCAATGGCAAATCGCCTGGGCCCTGTGCTGTCTCAAATGATTCATTTTGACCAGTCCTATACAGTCCCTGGCAGGTCCATTCAGGATAACATCCACCTGGTTAGGGACCTGATTCATCTAGTTCAGGGTACTGGTCAGTCAGCTGCTTTTCTGTCTCTTGATGAGGAGAAGGCTTTTGATAGGGTAGAGCATGATTACCTATTCGGAACGTTGCAAGCGTTTGGATTTGGACCGCATTTTGTGGCCCGGGTCCGGCTTCTGTACGCTGCAGCGGAGTGCCTGGTGAAGGTTAATGGTGCGTTGTTGGCTCCCTTTCATTTTGGGAGGGGGGTCCATCAGGGGTGCCCCATGTCGGGTCAGTTGTACTCGGTCTGTGTGGAGCCGTTCCTGTGTCTTCTTCGGAGGAGGTTGACAGGCCTGGCCCTACCTGGGCCGGGGTTGGAGGTGGTTCTTTCAGAGTATGCAGATGATGTCCTCCTTATGTTCACTGATCCTGGTGACCTGCGGAGGATGCGTGACTGCCAGGAGATTTTCTCAGCTGCATCTTCTGCCAGGATTAACTGGAGTAAGTGTTCTGGTCTTTTAGTGGGTCAGTGGCAGGTGGATTCCCTGCCGGAGGAGATGGAAAGGTATGTGTGGAGCACCACACATCTCCTCTATCTGGGGGTTTACCTGAGTCCCACTGAGGATGCTTGGCCGGCGAACTGGCAGGAGTTGGAGACGAAGGTGGTTGCCCGGCTGGGGCGATGGTCGGGCTTGCTTGGAGTTCTTTCTTTTCGGGGGAGGGTGATGGTCATAAATCAGCTGGTGGCCTCTATGTTATGGTACCGGCTGGCTACTCTTGTCCCACCTTCCATATTTGTAAATGCTCTTCAGAAGAAGCTGGTAGATTTCTTCTGGGGAAATAGGAAGCACTGGGTCTCTGCAGCGGTCCTGAGTCTCCCGTTAGAGGAGGGCGGCCAGTCCTTGGTATGCGTGCGTACCCAGGTGGCGGCTCTCCGTCTCAGGACTCTGCGGAGGTATATGTATGTAGAGAACTCCCCCAGATGGCACGCTCTGGCCACGTATTTTTTTCGTCGTTGTCGTTGCCTAGGGGGGGGGGGGGGGGGTCTCGCGGCTCCCGGTGGCGGGCATCAGTCGACCCGCCCTAAGGGGTTTGCCTGTTTTCTACCGGGATGTGATCAGAGTGAGGAATTTGGTTGTTTTCAGCCAGCGTGTTGTTCTACGAGGGGAGGGGGATGGTGCGGCTGCGGGAGTGGCCGGTCCTCGCCCAGTCATGGCGGGTGTCGAGGAGAGGCGAGCGCCTAGAGTGGTTCTGGCTGAGCTTTCAATTGCTCCGTCAGATCTGCTCATCGGGCCTAGGCTCCGGGATATATCTCGGGCACCGGCTCCACACAACCTGAGCCGCCTTTCTGAGATGATCAGCATACCGTTTCGTGATGCGAAGAGACGCACACTGTATCGGATGTTCCTGCACATTCTGCACCTCCTTGCCTTTGTTTCCCGTCCTGACACACCTTGGCGGATGATGTTACCACCTGACGGTGGGGGGGGGGGGTCCCTGGTGGGGGTCCTTCTATACGGGAGTTGTCCCCCTTTACATTGGGGACCTGGGGTGGAGACTGTTGCATGGAGCGGTGGTTTGTAATAAACTTTTGAGTCGGTTCACGGGTTCGTCCGTCGCGTGTATTTTCTGTGGCAAGGAAGAAACCGTGTTCCACGTATACATGGAGTGTGAGAGGTTACTGCCCCTGTACCAATATCTGAAGGGGCTGTTCCTTAAGTTCTGGTTGCATTTTAGTCCCACGATTCTAGTGTGTGGGCATAAGGTAGGGTGTGGGGAGAGCCAAGTGGGGGGGTGGGACCTCCCTGTCGGTTTGCTCCTGGGCCTGGTTAAGATGGCCATTCGTGGGTCCAGGCAGCGGGCGGTCGATGGTGAGGCGAGAGTTGGCTGCCTGCCCCTCTTCCGGGCGTACGTCCGTGCACGGGTGTCCCTGGAGCGGGAATATGCGGTGTCCATGGGGACTCTGGAGGCCTTCCGTGGGTGATGGTCACCACGTGGGGTGGAGAGTATAATAAATAATGAATGTACTGTTGTACTATAATGATGTGTTTTGATATAATGTATCTTTTGATTATGTATTGATGTGATGTATCATTGAGTGTGTTGAATAAAGTTTTTGAAAAGTAAAAAAAAAGAGAGAGAGAGAGAGAGAAAGAGAGAGAGAATGAACGAGAGAGAGCGAGCGAGAGAGATAGAGAGCACATCATCGGCCGCCCTGCACATGCGCACTGCCACGGCAACTTGTCAGCGCCGGGCACTTTCTCCCTCCCTTTGAAACATACAGTAGCTGTAAAGGGGGACATAGCGTCACTTGGAGATTTAAGACTGAAAATGGATAGTTTCTTTTTTTTAGTAACCAAAGTTATCAACGTATATTTTTTTGTTTGTTGGAAAACGAAATATAGTGGCACATTTGGTAGACTTGTGTTCGATCCTGTCCTCGGGCACTGTCTGTGTTGAATTTGCACATTCTCCTTGCAAGCATGTGGGTTTTCTCCGACATCCCAAAGACACATTAACTTGTGTTAACTAGGTTAACTTGTATCTATAAAATTGCCCCTAATGTGTAAGGAGTGGGTGAGGAAAGTGTGATAACAGAACTTGTGTGAATGGGTAGACAAAAATGCTGGAAAAACTCAGCGGGTGAGGCAGCATCTATGGAGCAAAGGAAATAGGCGACGTTTCGGACAAGACCCTTCTTCAGACTTATGTGAGGGTGGGGGGGGGCGGGAAGAAGAAAGGAAGAGGCGGAGAGTGGGCTGTGGGAGAGCTGGGAAGGGGAGGAGAAAGCAGGGACTACCTGAAAATGGAGAAGTCAATGTTCATACCGCTGGGGTGTAAACTGCCCATGCGAAATATGAGGTGCTGCTCCTCCAATTTACGATGGGCCTCACTCTGGCCAAGGCGGAGGCCCATGACAGAAAGGTTGTATTCGGAATGAGAGGGGGGGTTGAAGTGCTGAGCCACCGGGAGATCAGGTTGGTTATTGCACACCGAGCAGAGGTGTTGAGCGAAGCGATCGCCAAGCCTACGCTTGGTCTCACCGATGTAGAGCAGCTGACACCGAGAGCAGCGGATGCAATAGATGAGATTGGGTGAACCTCGGCCGCACCTGGAAAGACTGTTTGGGTCCTTGGATGGAATCAAGGGGGGAGGTAAAGCGATACGTGTAGCATTTCCTGCGGTTGCAGCGGAAAGTACCAGGGGGAGGGGTGGTCTGGGTGGGATGGGACGAATTAACCAGGGAGTTACGGAGGGTACGGTCTCTACGGAAAGCAGAAAAGGGAGGAGTTGGGAAGATGTGGCCAGTGGTAGGATCTCGCTGGAGGTGGCGAAAATGTCGGAGGATTATATTTTGTATATGCCGGCTGATGGCGTGGAAGGTGAGGACAAGGGGGACTCTGTCCTTGTTACGAGTAGGGGGATGGGGAGTAAGAGCGGATGTGTGGGATATAGAGGAGACCTTGGTGAGAGCCTCATCCATAATAGAAGAGGGGAACCCACATTTCCTAAAGAATGAGGACATCTCCGATGCCCTGGTCTGGAACACCTCATCCTGGGTGCAGTTGCGGCGTAGACGGATTGAATTGGGAGTAGGGAGATAGAGTCCTTACAGGAAGCAGGGTGGGAAGAAGTGTAGTCAAAGCTGTGGGAGTCAGTGGGTTTGTAGTAGATATCGGTCAGTAGTCTGTTCCCTGCGATGGAGATGGTGAGATCAAGGAACGGTAGGGAGATGTCGGAAATGGTCCAGGTGAATTTGAGTGCCGGATGGAAATTGGTGGTGAAATGGATGAAGTCAGTGAGTTCTGCAGGAGGTAGCACCAATGCAGTCGTCATTGTAGCAGAGGTAGAGTTCAGGGATAGGGCCACGGTACGCCTCGCACAGGGATTGTTCGACGTACCCCACAAAGAGGCAGGCATAGCTAGGGCCCATGCGCATGCCCAGAGCTACGCCTTGGATTTGGAATGGGAGGAGTCAAAGGAAAAGTTGTTAAGGGGGAGGACCATCTCCGCTAGGCGGAGGAGATTATCAGTAGACGGAAATTGGTTGGTTCTACGGTCGAGGAAGAAACGGAGGGCTTTAAGACCCTCCTGGTGGGGGATGGAGGTGTAGAGTGACTGGACATCCATAGTGAAGATGAGGGAATGGGGGCCTGAGAAACGGAAGTCGTGAAGGAGACGAAGAGCGTGTGGGGTGTCTTGGACATAGGTGGGGAGGGATTGAACCAGGGGGGATAGGATGGGGTCGAGGTATGTGGAAATAAGTTCGGTGGGACATGAGGAAGCAGAAACAATGGGTCTGTCAGGACAGTTAGGTTTGTGGATTTGGGGGAGAAGATAAAATCTGGCCATGTGGGGCTGGGGAACGATGAGGTTGGAGGCTTGGGCGGGCAGGGAGCCGGAAGCGATGAAGCCAGTGATGGTGCTTGAGATGATGGGCTGGTGCTTGTCTGTGGGGTCATGGTCGAAGGATAAGTAGGAGGAGGTGTCTGAGAGTTGTCGCCTGCCCTCAGATCAGTTGAGGTCAGCACGCCAGACTACCATGGCACCTCCCTTGTCAGCCAGTTTGATTACCAAGTCGGGGTTGTTGCAGAGTGAGTGGAGGTCTGTACGTTCCGGGGGGGGGAGAGGTTAGAGTGAGTAAGGGGAGTGGAAAAGTTAAGGCGGTTGATGTCCTGTGGACAGTTTGAAATGAACTGGTGAAAATGAACATCGACTTCTCTAATTTCAGGTAGTCCTTGCTTTCTCCCTCCTTCCCCTCCCCCTTCCCAGCTCTCCCACATAGCCTACTGTCTCCGCCTCTTCCTTTCTTCCCATCCCGCCCCCCCGACATCAGTCTGAAGAAGGGTCTCGACCCGAAACGTCGCCTACTCCTTTTCTCCATGGATGCTGCCTCACCCGTCTTCCTGAAAAACAATCAGTACAGGAACACCTCAAGGCTGTGTGCTCAGCCTCCTGCTCTACTTACTCTATACTCATGAGTCATGACAGTGCGAACTCCATCTTCGAGTTTGCCGATGACACCACCATTGTTGGACGAATTACAGATGGTGATGAGAGTATAGAAGTGAGATCGATCGACTGACCAAAAGGTGCCAGCACGACAAACTGGCTCTCAATGTCAGTAAGACCAATGAACTGATTGTAGACTTTGGAAGAAAAAGGATGAGGACCCACAAACCTGTCCATATCGATGGGATGATGGTGGAGATGGTCAATAGCTTTAAATTCCTGGGTGTGCACATTTCTGAAGATCTTTCCTGGGTCCAGCACACTGATGCAATTATAAAGTAAGCCCATCAACTCCTCTACTTCCTGAGAAGATTACGGAGATTCAGTATGCGAATGAATGAATGAATGAATACTTTATTGTCACACGTGACAAGTCACAGTGAAATTCTTTGCTTGCATACCCAAGGTATGCAATATTCGCCACTTAAAAGGTGCTTACAAAGTTATAAAGGTCCTCCTTTGTTCTTCCCCCTCCCACACGGTGGTCCCCTCACGCTGAGTCCTCCTTTGTTTCTCCCCCCCAGCAGCAGCATCCTCACTCCCACGTGGCCCGTCTTTGTCCGTCGGTCGGCGCCCTCATCGAGCGCTGCACTGATCTCTCCACTATCGCCGCTGGGACCCCTCCTGTTGTTAGAGAGGATTTTCTTGAACATCTACAGGTGTACAGTAGAGAGCATATTGACTGGTTGCATCATGGCCTGGTTTGGCTACTTGAATGCCCAGGAGCAAGGAAGACTGCACAAAGTCGTGAACACTGCCCAATCCATCACAGGTTCTGACCTCCCCACCATCGAAGGGATTTACCGGAGTCGCTGCCTCATAAAGGCAGCCAGCATCATCAGAGACCTACACCATCCTGGCCACACACTCATTGCACTCCTGCCATCGGGAAGAAGATATAGGAGCCTGAAAACTGTAACGTCCAGGTTCAGGAACAGTTTCTTCCCTACAGCCATTGGGCTATTAAACACTTCTTTCTATGGAGTCCACATCTTAAGATTAGAAATTCTTCAGCCAGAGCTCAACACACTTTTGGCATCTGCATACAATGGAATCTTACACTTGTGCTTCTCGTGTGTGTTGGTGGAAAGATTGGTGGAAACAGGGCCGCGACGTGAACGCTCTTTCCTTGACCCCTATTAAACACTACACTCTCCAAATAAGCACTGAACTACATGCTATTATTGTTATTATTGCACTATTATAGTTTGTATTTTTATGTGTACGTATGTGTGCGTGTGTATGTACATATGTATGTGTGTATATATATATATACATACATCGAGTCCACGCCGACCAACAAATATATATATATATACTTATGTATGCATATATATACACACACTGAACTTTTTTTTCTCGTTTATTATATTGTTTACAGTATACTATGTTTAAATATGCCGTTGTGCTGCAGCAAATAAGAATTTCATTGTTCTATCTGGGACATATGACAATAAAACACTCTTGATTCTTGACTTGGCTCTGTTCCAAACAATCGTAAAACTTATGTAGTTGTGATCGCTATTTCCAAATTGTTCTTTCACCCCAACACCAGTCATCTGGCCAGGCCCATTTCCCAATACAAGGTCCCAGTATGGTCCCTCCTCGAATCAGTATCCATATATTGTTTAAGGAAACCTTCTTAGATTTGTATCCAACAAATTATATTTGTAGATAGACACAAAATACTGGAGTAACTTACAGCACCTCTGGATAGAAGGAATGGGTGATGTTTTGGGTCTGAAACGTCAGAAGTCTGAAGAAGGGATCTGACCCGAAACGTCACCCATTCCTTCTATCCAGAGATGCTGCCTGTCCCAATGAGTTACTCCAGCATTTTGTGTCAATCTTTGGTTTAAACCAGCATCTGCAGTTCCTTCCTACAAAATTCCACTTGTATCCTCACAAATTCTGCCCTGTCTAACCCTCTTGCCTTGTGTGTTAGTCCATGCCGATATTGGTTCTTGCATTTTTCTGTAGTTTGTTTTTGGATTTTGAGATACGTGGAAACAGGCCCTTTTGGGCCCATCAAGTCCACACCGACCAACAATCACCCATACCAGTTCTATCCTACACACTAGAGACAATTTACAGAAGCCAATTTATCTACAAACCTGCACATCGATGGAATGTGGGAGGAAACTGGAGAATTCAGGGAAAATCCACGCGGTCACAGGGAGAATATACAAACTCCATACAGACATCCGTAGTAAGGATTAAACCCAGTCTATGGCGCTGTAAGGCAACAGCTCAAAGGCGGCACAGTGGTGTTTAGTACCTCACTGATATCCACCTACAAGCATTGATTCCCTCCTTTATATTTGAGCGGTCCAACTTTCTTCCCTTGTCACCATCTCCTTTTTAACACGTAAAAAGCCTTGGGATTTTCCTTAATCCAACTCGCCAATGATATTTAATGGCCCCTTCTAGTCCTAATTGTCTCCTGAAGTTATTTCCTACTCACTTTATATTCCTCATAAGCCCTGTTTGATGTCACCTTCATAAACCTGACATACACTTCCTTTTTCTTCTTGACCAAGTTTACAACCTCCTTGGTCATCCATGGTTCCTTTACCGTGTCCTTTTTTTCTTGCTTACTGCAACATGCTGATCTTGCACTTTAGTCAGCTGCCCTCTAAACGACTCCCACATGTCATCTTTGGACTTACCACATTACTGTTACCAAACTACCTTCATTAGCTGTTGCCTAATGGCATTTGTTATACGAGAATTTTGCCCGAACAGTCTGTGACCAATAGCGCTGTGGCCACAGCGCTATAATTAAAGTCCAAAGCATTGCGGCGGGTAGCGCTATATTTAGCACCTATAGCACTGGAGCCGACAGCTCTTTGTTTAAATTCCCACACACTAAGCTGACAGCGCTCTGTTTAAACCTTTGCACGCCAAACCGGAAGCGCTGTTTATTGCCCTTAGGTGCCCAGTCTGTAGCACTGTGTATTGCTTTACGCGCTAGTCTGCGGCTGATAGTGATTTCTTTCCGGGGGGGGGGGGGGAGGGGCTCGCTCGGATGCAGTCCCCTGCCATTGGTCATAGTTTGAATTTGGGAGCAGCACTATTGGCCAGGACTTGCAGGCGGTTATTTTAACAGCTGATTTCTTATCTGTAGTTTTTTGTATGAGAGGGATTCAGCGACGGGCTGAGTCATGATCAGCGCCGTGGAAGAAGGAAGAGAGAGAGACAGAGAGAGAGGTGTGCTGCTGTAAAATGGACCCCACCCATACCAAGACAAGTATTCTCTTTGTTCTCTCTCTTGCCAATACATCTGATGTGTTCATGTACGAGAGGGGTTCACTGACAGGCTGAGTCGTGTTCAGCACCACGGACAGAGAGAGAGAGGTGCTGCTGTAAACCCGCGCATACCAAGACAAGTATTGTTCTAGTTCTCTCTTGCCAATAAAACTGATTTGTAACTAAACAGATGAGTGAGTCTTTTTCTGTTCTACTAGTCAGATCCTTGAACCTGTTCCCTTGTTTTAGCATTGTAATCTGCCTTGCCCCAATTAAGAACCTTCCCCCAACATCTAGACCAGCCCCTATTCAAAAATGTGATTATCTCCCAATTTTTCTTCCACTGCAATACCAGTCACTTGGCCAGGCTAGTTTCCCCAATATAAGGTCCATAGTTCCTAATACAAGGTCCATATTGTCCCTCCTTGAATCAGGCTATCAACCTACTGTTTAAGGAAAACATCTTAGAATTATAGATTGATACAGTGTGGAAACAGGTCCTTCGGCCCAACTTGCCCACACCGGTCAACTACACTAGTCCAAGCTACACTAGTCCCACTTGCCTGCGCTTGGTCCATATCCCTCCAAACCTGTCCTATCCATCGGATACACCTTACAAATGTTGCCGTCTAATCCTCTTGCCCTGCGTCAGTCACTATTGGGGACGTGAAAAGTCACCCACTACACTAACCCTGTGGTTCTTGCATCCTTCTGTAATCTGTCTACATATCTGATCCTTGGGCAGGTGTTAAATTACAATTAAAACACAAAGTACTTGTGCTATAATTCCAGGATAGCGCTCAACTAAGAAAACCAATCCCAAAACCAAAGTATTATCTAACTAAATACACCAACTTACAATAAATGACATCATATGTGGAAAAAAACCCAGCTACCTACATATTAATTCTCTTTAAAAAAAAACTAATCCTGTAGATGCAAGTATATCATTAGGGTTATCAAGTGGGCACATCCCTTCATTGATGTTTCATTGAGTTAGGCCCACGACACCTCGGTAAGGCTCGACAGTTGGTTCTGGCACATACTGCAAGTCATACGTTTCCTTTCTGCCTCCAACTGACATTATTTCTTCTCCACCAAATCCACCTACCGCCTTGCTCTGCTGCCTCTGACATTTGCTTTACAACCTGACGCAAACTCTGTCCGTGAATTCCCAGTTCTCCAAATAGCGACATGGTTGAACTTGCTATGAAACCTCTACAACCCACCTCCACAGGACATACTGTTGCTCTTCATCCTCGCTGTTCAACATCTGCTTCCAACTCTACATATTTAAACTTTTTTCTATTATAAGCCTCATCCACTAAGTTCTCCAAAGGCACCGTCATTTCTATAAAATACACTATCTGCTGACTAACTGAACATAACATTATATCAAGCCTCAACCTAGTAGTAATTATTTCCTGCGGAACAAACTTTCCTCCTAAATCTACCCGCATCTCCCAATCATTGGCTCCCCGTAACTGGCCTGACTTCATACCTAGCTGCAAACTTCCCTCCTCTACCTTTCTCTTCCTCACAGACAAAATGAATTACTGCACTCCCAGTCCTGATGCCTACTAAATTCACCTGTACTCTCCTCCTATCAATTGCTGTGGCAATGCACTTCGATACCTGGTTAATCCTGCAAGTATACCGACCCTGAGAAAGACTAGTCCTATATCCTGATAAAATATGCCTCAACATTGCCACCTCTGAACACAAGGGACACGCCGGGTCCCCACCTACCCATTGTTTAAGATTCTGCGGTGATGGAAGCACATCATAAATACAGCGCTCGAAATTAACGGTTGCCAATGGCCACCTAAAGTCCCGTCGGGCAACATAAAAGCCATGTCATTTTGCCCGGCTTGGCAAGCGAAGGAAAGCTTGGCTGATGACAGCGGACGGCCTGATGCAAACCGTGCTGCCATTTCTCAGAGAGCTCCTGCCTTATCCTTGTTCCCTGCTTTGCCCTGTGGAGTTGCTGCTTGTTTGTGAACCAGCGGCTCAGGCAGCGGATTGGCGCTCGACACCGCTGCAATTTGTTCTGTTGCTGTTCCCTTAAAGGCCCTGTCCCACTTTGCGATTTTTTCGGCGACTGCGGAGCGTCAGTGACGGTTTTATAGGGCGTCAATCACTGACGCTCCGCAGTCGCCGAAAAAATCACAATGTGGGACAGGCCCTTTAAGGGAACAACAGCAACTATCGCACACTATCCCACATAGGCTAGGGACAATTTATGCAAACCTGTGCGCCTTTGGAGTGCAGGAGGTAACCCAAACCCTAACTCTAGGTTGATAAGCTTGGTATTTAAGTATAAATTGTCCCTAGCGTGTGTGGGATAGTGTGCGGGGGATCGTTGCTTGGCGCGGACTCGGTGGGCCGAATGGCACTGTATCTCTGAACTAAATGTGACCCAGGGGCCCCAGGGATTGGACTCGAACCCCCAATGTTCTGCCTGCTCCTCATGGGAAGTAAACTGTTGGTCACGACTTGTCCCAGAGGCAGATCTCTCTTCCAATGGTCTCTCCAAACCCCCAGAGGCTGCGGGCTTTTCAGCTGGGTACAGGCAATGTTGTCAATGTACCAGTGCCACCCACCTGCTCCGGCCACTGAGTCTCAATACCCACCAACCATTTGAAGCAAGGCGATGAGGGGGGGGGGGGGGGTTGTTCCCAAAGTCTGCATTAATCCCATTGTCAATGTTACTAAAACAGATTATGTGGAGTAGACTCTGTGCAGTACTATTAGTGGGATCTAGCTGTCACGGGCTGGGTCCACAAATGGGGGGCGTCGGGGAAAGTGGGAGGGCGGGGAGGGTTGGAAAATGGGAGAAGGGGGGAGAGGGGGAGAAGGGGATGTGAGGGGAGGGGGGAGTGGAGAAGGGGGAGAAGAGTGGAGCGGGGAGGAGGAAGAGGGGGAAGGGAAGAAGGGGGGAGAGGGGAAGGGAGAAGGGTGGGGGGGAGTGGAGAAGGAGGAATGGGGCGGGAGGGGGGAAGAGGGGGGTGGAGGGGAGAAGGGAGAGGGGTTCAGTCTACACTCACTGAATCCATCCCTGTGAAAAGTTAGATATGGTGATTTGGATCTGGAAGTGGACCAATACAAAATAAAACTGAACGATTCAGACATCTTTTCATTTGCACAATTGATTTTATTGTATTAATTTTAATATATTAATGTTAAAATCCATGCGTTGAAGGAAGAATATTTTACAGCCCATCTGTGGTCCCTAACCCCAACCCTAACACTAACCGGGCGTCACCCGCAGGACAGTATACGTCAGTGTGTGACAGGGCGCACGACATGATGAGACACCCAAATGTCGCCCCTGGATTTTGAACATTCCAAAATCCTGGGGCGACAGGGAGATATTGTGGGTCACCCGCGCGTCACTACATGCGTCACGGCCCGACCACGACGCGACAACCTCTTTTCAGGCTGTCGCCGAAAATGTCGCCCAAGTGGGACAGGCCCTTAAATCCCTCACCCCACGGGAGGGGGAGAGAAACTGCAAAGCCACCTGCCCATGTTTGGTCCATATCCCTCCAAACCTGTCCTATCGAAGTATATGTCTCTGTCCCTGTCTTTCTATCTGTCTCTGTCTCTCTCTGCCTCTGTCTCCATCTCTGTCTATCTCTGTCTCTGCCTCTGCTCTTTCTGTCTCTCTCTGTCTCTGTGTCTCTGTCTCTCACTTACCAGTCCTCCCCCACTTTTTCATCAGAAACCCACCCTGAAATTTGGGCATTGAAGCTCTCCCTAATGCTCCAGTGTAGTGCCAAGTAACAGCCATGTTGCTGAAAGGGTTGATGTAATACAGCATGGTGTTCCTGAAGTCCCACACCAGAAGAGCTACCCAACATCTACACTCTCCTTGATCTCGTCCTTACCATACCGGCAAGTTCAGCTGAGGCTGAGTGAGGCTTCAGCCGACTGAAACAGCTGACCACCATCCGAAGTTTCCTCCAGGACGACTAGGTGACGGACCAGCTCCTCATCATGCTGCATGCCAGTAACATCAAGGACTTTGATCCCCGGCCAGCCATCAGCTTGTGGCATCCAGGAGGGATGAGGGCAAGGAGGCCTGACACGGGAGAAGACCCAGCTGCAGCATCTG
The DNA here is from genome assembly GCA_038087875.1 of Malacoraja senta. Lineage (NCBI taxonomy): Eukaryota > Metazoa > Chordata > Chondrichthyes > Rajiformes > Rajidae > Malacoraja > Malacoraja senta. The sequence continues at coordinate 52,601,592 of CM075978.1, read as the reverse complement.
CCTCGGGACCTCACCCTGGCAGTGACAAGTCTGATGAGGAGGATGCTCTGCTCGAGAGTGACTCAGATGACAATTAAAGTGACTTTTAGATGCATTTGAACAGCTCTGTCTTTACTTTGCTTTTCAGGAGATGGTTTAAATATCAAGCAGGAAAGTTACTCAAGTTCTCACAAATATAATGTTTCTGTTCATTTAAAGTTGATATTCCCCCCCCCCCCCCCCCCCCCCCAAATAAATAAATAACCACTTCAGCCATTTTTATTGCCCTTCTGGGCAATCCCACTTGCCAAGTTCTTCAATATAGTCACATTCTTAGTGGTCACAGAGTAAAAGAGGTACTATGTATATTCAAATGTATGGTGTAGGTCTGGTCAGGTAATAATAATAACACAGTAAGAAGTATGTTACAAGGAAAAGAAAATCAAAGTACACTTCCATTCTCTTTATTTCTTTTAAATTACAAAATCCTAGAGCAGAAGGGATATATTATGTATCTATTTCCCCCCTCTTGATGTTCTTACTGTGTCTACCTTCAAAGGTGTAAAACAGATCGATTCAATTCTTTATCAACTTACCTTGCATGGGCACAACAGAGATTGATGATTGAAGATTCAAGAGGAAAAGACCCCTGCTATGGTCCATGTCATGATAATTTTCAGTCCTTCACAGAAAACATGCTTGCATCAATCTCTGCATATATGTTACCATGGTCCAGGATTTATTGACGCAGGTTGATCATACGCTGAATAATCCAACCACATTTTTGTTTGGAAGTGGAAAGAAATAATAGAAATTGCATTAATTGCAACGTGTAAAAATAGTTGAGATACTGTATTATAATTTTACTGCATGTCATTGTCTTGATTGGTGAATATGTTTAGTTTGTGACTTTATTTGAAGCAGAAATTATATGTGAATGCTTCATTGAGCATAATTCCCACTGGTAACCACGCACTACGTCCGAGCACATTATCGCACGCGTCATGCAAGCCGTCTTAAATGACCACCTAAACTGTCATTTGGCAACCTAAAAAGCTGCCTACAAACTACTGTGGACAAACTGCAATAGACAATAGGTGCAGGAGATGCTGGCCCGCTGCAGACTGCAGGAGTACGTGCTGAGAGATGCACAGAAGCTCGGTGCAGCCAACGCCAAGGCTCGGTGGGGGAGGACCACAGTCTAGCGTCCTTCCGCTGTTGGACATGGGGGGCAGGGTGTGGTGGAGATGCCCCTCAAAATAAGGGAAGGGATTCCATGCCAGTGGGCCACATGAGTGGCAAGGGTGGGGGATAAATTTGTGATTTGGGGAAACTGTATTGTATATATGAATAGCCTCCGAGAATGTCGGATGGAGTTTTGTAAGGATCATGTATTGTATATATATAAAGTCTATTTTGACATTTTGAAAAAGTAGGTCATTCGGCCCTTCAAGCCAGCACCGCCATTTAATGTGATTATGGCTGGTCATCCACAATCAGTACACTGTTCCTGCCTTCTCCCCATATCCCCTGACTCTGCTATCTTCAAGAGCCCTATCTAGCTCTCTCTTGAAAGTATCCAGAGAACTGGCCTCTACTGCCCTCTGAGGCAGAGAATTCCACAGACTGTGTGAAAAAGTGTTTCCTCATCTCCGTTCTAAATGGCTTACCCCTTCTTCTTAAACTGTGGCCCCTGGTTCTGGACCCCCAACATCGGGAATATGTTTCCTGCCTCTAGCGTGTCCAAACCCTCAATAATCTTATATGTTTCAATAAGATCTCTCATCCTTCTAAATTCCAGAGTATACAAGCCCAGCCGCTCCATTCTCTCAGCATATGACAGTCCCGCCCCATCCTGGGAATTAACCTAGTGAACCTACGCTGCACTCCCTCAATAGCAAGAATGTCCTTCCTCAAATCTGTAAACCAAAACTGCACACAATACTCCAGGTGTGGTCTCACTAGGGCTTTGTACAACTGCAAAAGGACCTCTTTGCTCCTATACTCAACTCTTGTTATGAAGGCCAACATGCCATTCTCTTTCTTCACTACCTGCTGTACCTGCATACTTACTTTCATTGACTGATGAACAAGGACCCCCAGATCCCGTTGTACTTCCCCTTTTCCCAACTTGACACCATTTAGATAATAATCTGCCTTCCTGTTTCTGCTACCAAAATGGATAACCTCACATTTATCCACATTAAACTGCATCTGCCATGCATCTGCCCACTCACCCAACCTGTCCAAGTCACCCTGCATTCTCATAGCATTCTCCTCACAGTTCACACTACCACCCAGCTTTGTGTCATCTGCAAATTTGCTAATGTTACTTTGAATCCCTTTGTCTAAATCATTGATGTATATTGTAAATAGCTGCGGTCCCAGCATCGAGCCTTGCGGTACCCCACTAGTCACTGCCTGCCATTCTGAAAGAGACCCGTTAATCCGTCTGCCAACCAATTTTCTATCCATGTCAGCACTCTACCCCCAATACCATGTGCCCTAATTTTGCCCACTAATCGCCTATGTGGGACCTTATCAAGTGCTTTCTGAAAGTCCAGGTACACTAAATCCACTGTCTCTCCCTTGTCCATTTTCCTAGTTACATCCTCAAAGAATTCCAGAAGACTAGTCACGCATCATTTCTCCTTCGTAAATCCATGCGGACTCGGACATATCCTGTTACTGCTATCCAAATGTGCCTCTATTTCATCTTTTATGATTGACTCCAGCATCTTCCCCACCACCGATGTCAGGCTAACTGGTCTATAATTCCCTGATTTTTCTCTCCCGCCTTTCTTAAAAAGTGGGATAACATTAGCTACCCTCCAATCCACAGGAACTGATCCTGAATCTATATAACATTGGAAAATGATCACCAATGCGTCCACGCCATCAATCCCATCAGTCTACCCAACACCATTATTTCATGCCTAATGTGGATTTCCTTCAGTTCCTCCATCACCAGATCCTCTGGCTTAGTACATCAGGAAGATTGTGTCCTCCTTAGTGAAGACGGATCACGGATCCAAAGTACCTGTTCAACTCATCTGCCATTTCATTGTTCCCCATAGTAAATTCACCCTTTTCAGTCTTCAAAGGTCCAACTTTGGTATTAACTATTTTTTTCCTAGTCACAAACCTACAGAAGCTTTTACTATCCTTTTATATTCTTGGCTAGCTTACCTTCTACCTTCGTACCTCATCTTTTCTCCCCGTATTGCCTTTTTAGATATTTTCTGTTGCTCTTTAAACGTTTCCGAATCCTCAGGGTATTTTTCCAATCAACTTTGGTCAGCTCCCTCATGGCTCCATATAGTCCCCTTGTTCAACTAACACTGACACCTCTGATTTAGCCTTCTCCCTCTCAAATTGTAGATTAAAACTTATCATATTATGTGGTCACTACCTCTTCGTTCCCTTATCAAATCCAGTTCATGACACAACACTTACTTCAGAAATGCCTTCTCCCTGGTAGGCTCCAGTACAAACTGGCAAACACCACAACTTCAACTTGCCTGGAGGCCCTGACCTCTATCCTTTCTAACCCGTCAGTAACATCCTTTCTAAGTTGCTGAACCTGTTCAGTGTCATCCAATTTCCTGTACAACCTACCCAAACGTTTAACTGGTTTCTCCATTATAGACAGGATTTCTTCTTCATCTTCTTTAGTGAATATGCTTTTACTAAACTTACTATTGATCCTGGAATGCTAGATGGAGAATCTGTAATATAACTTGCTAAATGTGCCACTATGCTAAAGAAAATCTTGCCTTCGACATTGGGACATATAGGCCTAAACTGACTTAATGTAACTGAAGACTTTCTCCTTGGGAATGAAAATTCCCCCTTGGGTTTTTATATTCCCGGTAATGGACTACATTCGGCCCTGGAGAGATTATGTGCCAAATGGGGAATATTGGACTCGTTTAGAAGAGGCGTTTGTTTGGCATGGACGAGTTAGGCTGAAGAGCCTTTTACCACTAAAGTTTAGGTCACAACCACTTTACTCCATTTCCGTTTAAACCCCTTCCATGCACCATTATAGTTGACAAAAGTTACTGATAAAAGGCAAATAAATACACAAATACAAAAAAAAGACAAGACTTCATTTGCTTTAGTCCAATTATATTTTATTTTGCATTATTTTAATTACCCTCACCCTAACATGCTGGTAATGCTGAATCCTGGGGGAGGCAAAAAACCAGAGAAAAAACCTGTTGCCAATTTCAGGAAAATCTTTGGGAAATTCCTCCCCGACTCCCTCTCTCAGGGCAATCAAGCAGAGCTCCAGGATGTCACTGCAATCTGTGATGCATTACCAGCAAACCTGTTTTTGTACAGTTGCAATTTTTGGAATTTGTGATTTGAATCTGACAGATTTGCCAGCTTAGTCTGCGGAAAAAAAGACAAATGTATTAGTAATGAAATAACTGCAAATAACCCCGATCTGGATGTCCCTGTTGTGACCTGTAACTCCCGACAGATTTGCAAGGTTAGTCTGCGGAAAAAAATACATTAATATATTAGTAATGAAAACACCGATAAGTTCCTACCTTAATAATGACCAGAGCAAAAAGCATAGAAATAACAACTACAAATAACCCCAATCTGGATGTCCCTGTTATGACCTGTAACTTACCACCAAAGATACTAGAGTGCTTACCACTGAATGATGTGTGATCCAGGTTCAATTCCGCGTGACAGCCAGATTAGTCCAAGCAATTCACATGGGGACTATGTACATGGGGACTATGTGCCAATTATACAATGTACAAGCAACTACATAACTACGTTGGCCTTTATAGCAACCTACATGGAACCTTTGGACAGTTAATAAGCATCTGTATTAAAAATGTTAGATATTACAGTAACATCATGCCACAAAACTGTAAAGTGAATTAATCTATATTACATTTAAACTGAACTCTATGAAGCTGCATGACAATTAAAACATAGGAAAAAAGTCACAGTACAGGAACATCCTGGCCCTGTGTACCAGGGTTAAAAGACTGACAAGCTCAGTTAACTCTGGCACTTTGTGTCATTTTGGTTAACATGCCAGAGTTGTATGACTGGGGAAATGGGGTACTCCTCGGTATAACAGTTTGACAATGTTGTGTAATTGCATTGCAGAGCATGTGTAAAGCATTAAAGGATCACTTAGCTTTGCATCTGGACTTTGGCTCATCCGCCACAGACCTTCTTAACTTCGGCTCATCCGCCACAGACCTTCTTGACTTCGGCTCATCCGCCACAGACCTTCTTGACTTCGGCTCATCCGCCACAGACCTTCTTGACTTCGGCTCATCCGCCACAGACCTTCTTAACTTCGGCTCATCCGCCACAGACCTTCTTAACTTCGGCTCATCCGCCACAGACCTTCTTAACTTCGGCTCATCCGCCACAGACCTTCTTAACTTCGGCTCATCCGCCACAGACCTTCTTAACTTCGGCTCATCCGCCACAGACCTTCTTAACTTCGGCTCATCCGCCACAGACCTTCTTAACTTCGGCTCATCCGCCACAGACCTTCTTAACTTCGGCTCATCCGCCACAGGACCTTAACTTCGGCTCATCCGCCACAGACCTTCTTAACTTCGGCTCATCCGCCACAGGACCTTAACCGGCTCATCCGCCACAGACCTTCTTAACTTCGGCTCATCCGCCACAGGACCTTAACTTCTCGGCTCATCCGCCACAGACCTTTCTTAACTTCGACTCATCCGCCACAAACCTTCTTAACTTCGGCTCATCCACCACAGACCTTCTTGCCTTCGTCTCATCCGCCACAGACCTTCTAACTTCGGCTCACAGTACAGGAACGCCCTTTGGCTCAAAATATCTGTCAAATATAATGCTGTTAAACTAAACTAAACTCCACTACCACAAAGGCAGCACTACCCACTACCCAGTGACCCAGGGTAAAAAGACTGACAGCTCAGTTACTCTGGCACTTTGTGTAATTTTGGTTAACATGACATGTGGCAATATAAGTGGTTTGATAGACCGGCAAATGGCACAGGCCCTTTAAAGTTCAAAAAGGAACTGCAGATGCTGGAAAATCGAAGGAAGACAAAAATGCTGGAGAAACTCAGCGGGTGAGTTTCCTCACTCGCTGAGTTTCTCCAGCATTTTTGTCTACCAAGCCAAGCCCTTTAAAGGTTCACTTAGCTTTGCATCTGGACTTTGGCTCATTCGCCACAGACCTTCTTAACTTCGGCTCATCCGCCACAGACCTTCTTAACTTCGGCTCATCCGCCACAGACCTTAACTTCGGCTCATCCGCCACAGACCTTCTTAACTTCGGCTCATCCGCCACAGACCTTCTTGACTTCGGCTCATCTGCCACAGGACCTTAACTTCTCGGCTCATCTGCCACAAACCTTCGTAACTTTGGTGCCTAAAGATTTTTAACATTTCAAAATCCAGCGGCGACAAAAAGATATTGCGACACTTGAAAAAACACTGTTCGTCATAACATCATCCCACTGCGTCACCGCCGCGTCATGCGTCATCACGCCGCATATATTTCGGTGACCTGTTACATCAGCGTCAGTCTCTGAAAAAATCGGCAAGTGGCACAGGCCCTTTAAAGTTTAAAAAGGAACTGGAGATGCTGGAAAATCGAAGGTAGACAAAAATGCTGGAGAAACTCAGCGGGTGAGTTTCTCCAGCATTTTTGTCTACCAAGCCAAGCCCTTTAAAGGTTCACTTAGCTTTGCATCTGGACTTCGGCTCATCCGCCACAGACCTTAACTTCGGCTCATCCGCCACAGACCTTCTTAACTTCGGCTCATCCGCCACAGGACCTTAACTTCGGCTCATCCGCCACAGACCTTCTTAACTTCGGCTCATCCGCCACAGACCTTCTTAACTTCGGCTCATCCGCCACAGGACCTTAACTTCGGCTCATCCGCCATAGACCTTAACTTCGGCTCATCCGCCACAGACCTTCTTAACTTCGGCTCATCCGCCACAGACCTTCTTAACTTCGGCTCATCCGCCACAGACCTTCTTAACTTCGGCTCATCCGCCACAGACCTTAACTTCGGCTCATCCGCCACAGACCTTCTTAACTTCGGCTCATCCGCCACAGACCTTCTAACCTCAGGTTTGGAGGGCATCAAGTACCTGACAAGTGACAATGAAGTATCATAATATTGCTCAAAGTTCATAATGAAGACATTTACAATTAAATCCAATTAGTTTTGTTACAATTAACCTAGTTATATTACAAGCCAAGCTCAATAACAAATGAATATCAAGTTATGTTACAATTCTTCTATTCAATAATATTAACAATGAACACTGCTTGGCAATAATAGACCTATCCAATAACATACATTATTCAGTTAACTAAACAATTAAATCCAATTAGTTTTGTTACAATTAAACTATATATTACAAGCCAAGCTCAATAACAAATGAATATCAAGTTACGTTACAATTCTTCTATTCAATAATATTAACAATGAACACTGCTTGGCAATAATAGACCTATCCAATAACATACATTATTCAGTTAACTAAACAATTAAATCCAATTAGTTTTGATACAATTAAACTAGTTATATTACAATTAAGCAAAGCTCAATAACAATAAATATCAAGTTACGTTACAATTACAATCTCGACCTCCATTGTTGTCTTTGTGGAGTTTGCAGGTTGTTGTCACACTGCGGCTCTGGGTGGCTTCCGGTTTCCTCCTAATATTCTAACAACATGCTTATTTGATAGAATTGTACACAGTAAACTATGTTCAGTGTAGAGGGGTGAGAGGAAAGCGGGTGAATAATAGGGAAACAGGTGGGGGAATGGCACTGGTAAGAATACGAGAGCACTGGACCATGCATAAAATATACCAAGGTGTATAAACTAGATTATATATGCTAAAATTTACATTCTGCTAACATACTTTGTTAATTCTGTGATTGCTCCTTGGGCGTGTAATTGTTACATAGAGTTGAGAGGAACAGAGTTTTTACATATAGTCTAACAAATATTTTGGACAATGTTGTGTGATTGCTTTATAGTATTTGTCACAATGTAAAATAGTGCTATGTGATGGTTGTCATGTGTTATGTGGGATGTGTGTATGTGACAAGATAACAATTAAAGGAATACTTAGATTTGTCTGAAGAGGGGTTCCGACCCAAAGTGTCACCTATCCATGTTCCCCAGAGATCCTTCCTGATCCACTTAAGATGTTTCCGTAGTTTCACCTCATCGCCATGTAAAGAGCATGCGAGTTTCCTCTGATAACTACAAAAAACAAATGTCAATGAAACAACAAATATCAATTGTAACAATATTCATCTGGCAGATTACAATCAGGTCATTAGATTACAATTAGGTTGTTCTAATGTAGGAGAGATCAATACCGGGTGTGCAGGCTGGGACTTACCTTCCATGTAGCTTGGAGGCGGCTCTGGGTTCGAGGGCTGTGATGGTCTTCGGAGGCATCTTGGAGCTCGAGTGGATCAGGCGTTGCACCAAGTGGCCAAGAGGAGCGGTGGAGGACATCGACACATCACCAGTTTCACTGCACACCTAGGTACACATAACAAAGTACCATTAAGCCATCGAGCAATTACAATTACACCAATTACATAATTAAAACAAGTTCTAGCAAAATGTACCGTTTTATAATTAAAGCTTGTCAATACCAATGTGAATCTTTATTACAATTATGTATGCTAAGCTTAAAAACAATATTAAGCAATTGTTTACGATTATTCTGTTCAATGATATTGACAAATAACACTGCTTGGTAATAATATACCATAACATACAATAATGGACTCAGCAATTTTAGCAACCCCTCCCCAGCTCAATTCTGACCTCTGGAATTTGAAGAAGTTTCCCGACCAACTTGACCCAAACTGGAATGTAGTCTGTCCATTTTCTCTGCAGATGCCGTCTGATCTTCTGAGTTCCTCCACCACTTTGGTTTTGCACAGCGCCCTGGCGTCCATTGTTGTCTAGCGTGGAGTTTGCACGGTCACTGTTGTCTTCTGGCTTCCACCGCCAGCATACCCTAAAAACGTGCTTGTTTGACAGGTTAATTGTCCGCTGCAAACTATGTTTGGTGTCGGTGGATGATGTGGAAATTGGGTTAATAGTAGGGAAACATGTGAGAGTGGTCTCTGGTCAGAAGGGATACAAGAGGCAACATAGGAGGAACCAAGTTGCCTCCTTCAATGTTCTCATGTATGTATATATGGGTATGACAGCAATGTGACTGACAAAATACTTACCACCGTGCTTCCATGACAGTGTGTGGAGGACAATGTATAAAAAAGTTTGCTTAAAAAAGTTGCAAAAAAGTGATAACTTAGCTTTGGACCTGTCGCTTCACCTCATCCTCCAGGGAAACGTTTGATTTCTAAACACAAATAAGATCAATGGAACAAACAGTTTGAAATATATGAATCTATGTTACAACTGCCAAATATCAAAGTGTTAAACTAAACATCTGCTTGCACATGAGTGACTCCACTAGCACAAAGGCAGCACGTTTCAGACACCCTACCAGTGCGCCCTAGGTAAAAATACTTTGCTCAATGTAGTTAAGAAAACTGCTGTCAAATTCTATAACCATGAATTTTATTCCCACATCAATCTTTTCATCTCTGGCCTTTGTCCAACCACCTGCCTATCAAAAAACCCCTCCTCACCTGTATTAACCTATTACCTGACAGGCATGTCCTGCCCAACACTTCTTTTAGCTTTCTCTCCCCTCTCTATTATCAATCCGGAGAAGGGTCCCGACTCAAAGGGACCCTTCTCAAGGGATGCTGTGCTGCCTGACTCAGCTCTGGCACTTTGTGTTGTTTTGTTAACCAGTATCTGCAGTTACTTGCCTATAAATATTACAATTATGCCATGCTCAGCAAGAATAAATATCAAGCTACGTTACGATAATGCTATTCAATAATGTAGATCTAACCAATAACGTACATGATATAATAATGTAAACTACTTTAGTTTTAGTTATTTAAGTTTTGTTAGTTTAACTAAAACTAAAGTGACAATGAATGTGACTGAATTTTGACAATGAACACAAAGCTAAGTTAAAATATACAGACCCATGCGCATGTATATGTACATGATGTTTTATGACAATGCACAGAGCTATGTGATTGTATATAACAGAGTTGTATGACAGCGCAAGATGGGGTACTCCTCGGTATAACAGTTTGACAATGTGTAATTGCTTTACAGGGCAGGTGACAATGTAAGTAGTTTGATAGTTCTAGTGTTTTATAACACGCCACTGACCTTCTAAAACGTCGGATGAACTTCGGCTCACCCGCTACAGGACCTTCTAACTTTGGCTCATCCGCCACAGACCTTCTAACTTCGGCTCATCCGCCACAGACCTTCTAACTTCGGCTCATCCACCACGGACTGTGTCGAGGAGGTATCGGTGTCGGATCAGGCGTCACATCAAGAGCGTGGTTTAGAGGGCATCATCACCAGTTGAAATGTACCTGACAAGTAGTGACAATAAAGTAATTATAAACCATTGAGCAATATTACAATTGCATCATTCATAACGAACAAACAGTATTACAATTAAATCCAAATTCAAACAAAGTTCATCTTAGTTTTGTTACAATTAAACTAGTTATATTAGTTAGGCCAAGCTCAATAACAATGAATATCAAGTTATGTTACAATTATGCTATTCAATAATATTAACAATGAACACAGCTTGGCGATATACGGACCTATTCAGTAACATACATTACAGAGTTGCATTGTATTATATACATAGACCCCAGAGCAAACGTACAATGTTTTTTCATTGACAATGTCCCCAAAACGTTAGCAACCCCTCCCCACATCCAGCTCAATTCCTACACCTTTGGTGTTTGAAGGTCTGGTCCAACCCGACCAAACCCAAAACATTGTCTGACCATTTCCTCCGCAGTTGCTGGTTGACCAGCTGAGATCTCGACCTCCATTGTTGTCTTTGTGGAGTATGCAAGTTGGTGTCACGCTGTGGGCTCTGGGTTGCTTCCGGTTTCTTCCTAACATCCTAACATGCTTATTTGATAGAATTGTTCACTGTAAACTGTTCGGTGTAGGTGGGGGAAATGGCACGTAAGAAATACAGAGCACTGGTCCATGCATAAAATATACCAGGGTGTTTAAACAATACTCAATTTATGCTAAAATTTACATTCTGCTAACACATACTTTGCTCATTAGGTTATAAACATATAGTTTAACTTACTTAATACTTAAATATTTTGGACAATGTTGTGTGGTTGCTTTATAGTGTTGTCACGATGTAAAATAGTGCTATGTGATGGTTGACGCATGTTATGTGGAATGTGTATGTGTAACAATTAAAGGAATACTTAGATTTGTCTGAAGAGGGGTTCCGACCCAAAGTGTCACCTATCCATGTTCCCGAGATCCTTCCTGACCCACTTAGATGTTTCCGTAGCTTCACTTCATCATCCATGTAGAGCATCATGCGAGTTCTTCTGATACCTAAAAAAAACCCAAAGTCAATGAAACAACAAATATCAATTGTAACAATATTCATCTGGCAGTTTACAATTAGATCATTAGATTACAATTAGGTTCTTCAATAACTATGGTCAATGGAATATGCTTCAAGATGGCGGCTGGGGATAGAAGGAGGGACAGAAGCTGGGCTTACCTGGCTCTGGAGTGCTAGCATGGGTGTTGTGGGCTGAAGGGACTGGTTTCCAGAAGGCTAGCATGGACAGAGATTCTGCTGAAAACAGGTGAGAGACAGAGAAGGAGGGAGAGGGTGGACAATCAATTAGACATTTTCAAGACAGTTGTAAAAGGCACACAGTTGCAAAAAGGTACACATTTCAATAGCCACAGTTGCAAAATGCAGAGTTTAAAAACACATAAAGGGCACTCAAAAGGACACAGTTGCAAAAGGCACAGTTGCAAAAGGCACAGTTGCAAAAGGACACAGTTGCAAAAGGCACAGTTGCAAAAGGCACAGTTGCAAAAGGCACAGTTGCAAAAGGCACAGTTGCAAAAGGCACAGTTGCAAAAGGCACAGTTGCAAAAGGCACAGTTGCAAAAGGCACAGTTGCAAAAGGCACAGTTGCAAAAGGCACAGTTGCAAAAGGCACAGTTGCAAAAGGCACAGTTGCAAAAGGCACAGTTGCAAAAGGCACAGTTGCAAAAGGCACAGTTGCAAAAGGCACAGTTGCAAAAGGCACAGTTGCAAAAGGCACAGTTGCAAAAGGCACAGTTGCAAAAGGCACAGTTGCAAAAGGCACAGTTGCAAAAGGCAGTTGCAAAAGGCAGTTGCAAAAGGCACAGTTGCAAAAGGCAGTTGCAAAAGGCAGTTGCAAAAGGCAGTTGCAAAAGGCAGTTGCAAAAGGCAGTTACAAAAGGCAGTTACAAAAGGCACAGTTGCAAAAGGCAGTTACAAAAGGCAGTTACAAAAGGCACACAGTTGCAATAGGCACACATCTCTCCCCAGCTCAATTCTGACCTCTGGAATCTGAAGAAGGTTCCCGACCGAACTTGACCCAAACGGGAATGTCGTGTCCATTTCCTCTGCACAGCACCGTGGCCTCCATTGTTGTCTAGCTCCAGTTTGCACGTTGTCACTGGTCTTCTTCCGGCTTCCTAAAAACCTGCTTGCATTTGATAGGTTAATTGTCCACTGTAAACTATGCTTGGTGTCAGTGGATGATGTGGAAAGTGGGTGAAGGGAACATGCGAGACTGTGATCACTGGTAGGAATACGAGGGAGGAACCAAGTTGCCTCCTTCATATATATGTATACATGGGTATGACAGCAATGTGACTGACAATACTTACCACCGCACTTCCATGACAATGTGTGGATGACCATGTATAAAAAACGTGTACGAGAGTTAGAGTTAAAACAATACTAGAGTAGATTGGTGCTATGTGGTTAAAGCAGAGCATTAAAGTGATAACTTAGCTTGGGACCTGTCGCTTCACCTCATCCTCCAGGGAGACAGCTTTTGAGTTCTAAACACAAATAATATCAATGAAACAACAAACATGGTTTGAAATATATGGAGCTGTGTAACAGCTGCCAAATATCAAAGTGAATGGAACTATATTATGAAACATATGGTTGAAATATATGGAGCTATATATTACAGCTGCATAGTGAATGGAACTATATTAAAATTAGGCCAGGTTTTATGGCAATAGATTATTATTACTAATATGCCCAGTTCTGTGGTTATATTAGTTATGCCAAGCAATAACAATGTGAATGGAGCTGTATTACAATTACACAATACTCCATAACAATGAACAAACAGTATTACAATCATAAAGATCATCTAGCTTTGTTAAAAAAATTGTCTACGATAACATGGATCTAGTTATAATAAAATTACAAACAGTATTGCTATACAGTCTATGACAACGTGAATCCAGTTAAATTAAAATTTAAAATTACAATCTTAAAGATCATCTAAATTACAAACAGTATTGCAATAGACAGTCTATGATAACGTGATTCCAGTTAAATGAAAATTACAAATTACAATCATAAAGATCTAGCTTTGTTAAAAACTTGTCTACGATAACATGAATCTAGTTATAATAAAATTACAAACAGTATTGCAATAGACTATGATAACGTGAATCCAGTTAAATTAAAATTACAAACAGTATTACAATCGTAAAGATCATCTAGCTTTCTTATAAACTTGTCTATAAAGCAAATCTAGTTATACAAAAATTATGCCAAGATCAATAACAATGAATATCAAGCTATGTTACAAATATTCTATTCAATAACAATGACATTTAACACTGCTTGGCAATAATATACACAGACGTATCCAATGACATACAGACAGTGCGACAATGAACATATCCACTTTGAATTACTACACAGAGACTAGTGGGAACATACAGGGTAGTACCGCATGACAATGTTCAAGTGACATTGTGACAATGACCTATGTAATAATATACAGTACTGGGTGGCAATGAGACTGCGCATGAAATTTTGAAACAATGTACACCTAGCTATGTTCAGAGCTGTATGACACTGATAACGCAGGGCTGCAGCAGGTAGTCCAAACTATCCCAAACTTTTAGCAAACCCTCCCTTATCCCCCAGCACAGTGTCCGAAGACGGGCCCTGACCTGACTTGACCGAACCCGAAACGTCTTGTCAATTTTCCTCCGCAGATGTTGACTGACTCGCTGAGTTCCTCCAGCAGATTGTGTTGTACATGGTCCTGATGTCCAGCGTTGTCTTGTGTAGAGATTGCGCGTCCACCAGCAGCAGCAGCATCCCCAGCAGCGAACAGCAGTGAACAGCAGCACCAACTACTGCTCGTCCAGTGGCACCAGTCGCATTTATACTGTAGGAATACATCACAATCCACAATGGCAAGTGTGTAACAATGGCTATCAGGGTTGGGCTCAGTCATTGCCAAATAAGGATATTTTGATCCCTAGTTTTAGCCAATGTTTGCATTCGTGATAAACCTTTGTTGTTGTTATTGTTGACACGGGGATGGTAACCATAGCAACACATCATCGCCATAACATCGTGAGGCAGCAAATTTTTCAAATTTGGAAAAATAATTATTATATCCAATACAGGGCATGGCACTAATTTAAATCTTCCTTCAATGTACTTGTATGGGTCTGACGGGCCAAATAGCTTCTTTTCGTTGTGTTTAATTCCCTAATCTTTCGGGTTCAGCAAGCAAATAAAAATAAAGGCCTTTTCACAATCACAAATATTAACTTATATAGAAATATAAACTGAAATGTCGTCAACGCTTTTCTTCCAATGGTTACGTTAAACCCTCATAACAGAGTAATACAACGGCGTTGTGAGATGAAATAGCCATTAAGAAATTAAACCATTGGATAAATCATTTGAAATCTCTCAATAATTTTGGAGTGGAAAATCTTGAGTAGTAGGTCCATAACAAGCTAAATGTAGGAGGGAGCTGGTACTCCAATACCATTGGATTTTTTTCCATAATAATCGCCCTGATCGTCCCACCCATTTCAATATTTAGCAGTTAATGACATCCCTTGTTATCTGACAACTATCTGGTTATCTGGTTTGGTCCCTGGAGGCGATGGAACTATTACATTTTGGTTACAGGTCCAGGGTCCTACGTAGCCACAACAACAAATAGCAACTGATAAGAATCATAGCACAATTTCCCAATTATTGGGTTCAAGTAATTAAATATATTTTCTAGTGACTAATAGAACATTGAACATAGCACAAGCCTAAAACAACTAAGCTGAACAAAATGCCAAGACAAACTATTATCTGTCGCATTAGTCGAAACAGGGTGGACCACGTGAAGGTTGCAATCTCCCACCCCGATATTACACTTAAATTAATGATTCCTTCATAGGGTTTTTAAAATTAAAATAACTAAGCTGAACATAATGCCAAGACCAACTCTTATCTATCTGCACATAGTCCATATCCCTCCATTCCCTGTATATTCATTTGCCTATCTAAACATGTCTCTTAAATGGCACTATTATATTTGCATCCTCCACTAACTTTGGCACTGTGTTCCAGGTACTCTCTGATCTCTGTTTTTAAAAACCTGCCCTGCACAACTCCTTTAAACTTTGCCCTTCTGACCCTTATATCTATGTTCTCTACTATTTGATATTTCTCTCCTGGGTGGTTTTGATCATCTTCCCAACAATCATCAGGCTATTGAACACAACGACTCCAACTAAACTCCAAACTATGAACTGCTTGGGTTGCTCTCAAGACAGTCCTGGGCTCTCTCTCTCTCTCCCCATTATGTGATCTCCCTGAGCCAGGAATTCCCCATCCCTCAGACCTGAACGACACAGCACATTGTGGGACAGGCGAAGATGAAGGCTGCCCGGTCCAGATTGCCTCCTTAAAGGAGTTTCACATCTTCCTTTCTACTGACTAAACCAAGCCCTTGATCCTGTCCTGCCAGCCTTTTTTCAAAATTTAGCAACTCAAAATGGGGGTGCGTCTTCAATGCCGGGAAATATGGTATATTATTTCTTGTGTACTGTGTTTACAAACCTGTTACATAGAAACATAGAAACATAGAAAATAGGTGCAGGAGTAGGCCATTCGGCCCTTCGAGCCTGTACCGCCATTCAATATGATCATGGCTGATCATCCAACTCAGTATCCTGTACCTGCCTTCTCTCCATACCCCCTGATCCCTTTAGCCACAAGGGCCACATCTAACTCCCTCTTAAATATAGCCAACGAACTGGCCTCAACTACCTTCTGTGGCAGAGAATTCCACAGATTCACCACTCTCTGTGTGAAAAATGATTTTCTCATCTAAAAGACTTCCCCGTTATCCTTAAACTGTGACCCCTTGTTCTGGACTTCCCCAACATCGGGAACAATCTTCCTGCATCTAGCCTGTCCAACCCCTTAAGAATCTTGTAAGTTTCTATAAGATTCCCCCTCAATCTTCTAAATTCTAGCGAGTACAAGCCGAGTCTATCCAGTCTTTCTTCATATGAAAGTCCTGCCATCCCAGGAATCAGTCTGGTGAACCTTCTCTGTACTCCCTCTATGGCAAGAATGTCTTTCCTCAGATTAGGAGACCAAAACTGTACGCAATACTCCAGGTGTGGCCTCACCAAGACCCTGTACAACTGCAGTAGAACCTCCCTGCTCTTATACTCAAATCCTTTTGCTATGAATGCTAACATACCATTCACTTTCTTCACTGCCTGCTGCACCTGCATGCCTACTTTCAATGTTACACCTGCTGCTGCAAGTAAAAATGTCATTGCTCCTTTACAGGACATATGACAGTAAAACACTCTTGACTTGCTATGCATGGCCTATAGTACAATAATAATAATAATAGATTTTATTTATATAATGCTTTTCAGGACTCAAAGTCGCTTAACCATTAGAGTGCTTGCACCTTTCTTATTTTTAAGCTCTACCCATATTGCCTGAGCGGATGAACCCTCCTGTATGTCCTTTCTGAGTGCCGTCATAAGGTCATCAGGTCATGTGATCCGAACAGAATTAGGCCATTCGGCCCATCAAGTCTACTCCGCTATTCAATCATGGCTGATCCATCCCTTCCTCCTAATCCCATTCTCCAGCCTTCTCCCCATAACCCCTGACACCCGTACTAATCAAGAATCGTCGTGATAGTCTATCTGATTAGTAGCGCAGCTCCTCCACCCCTTTTGCCTCCCTCTCTAACACTCCCTCTCTAAAAAAAATGTTTCATCAGAAACAAATATTTTTTTTCTGTATCCCTCTTTCATAATGTATATAATTAACCCAAACGTATAGAATTACAACACAAAAAAATATTTTATTTATTCAAATCAAATTCTCTTGAAATTTTTCAATGATGTTATTGACTAATTGACTATTGAAACTTTTCTTTGATGGTTATTGTCTAATTCACCATTGTGATGAAATTTGTTGCTATGCACATGTGGTACCAAGAGTCAACAAGCAACCAGTGATGGATAAAATCTGAACTGTTCATTGTCCTTATTTTCCAATTACTGTCCTTGGATGAAAATTAATACACTAAGGTTCACATCTAGAGATACAGAAGAGCGAAACTGATATTAAACTACTTCTTCTTCTCGCGTATGGCGTGCACAGCCTAAAGTTGTAGGTCATCTTGTTCTATTTGACCTATTTGTTTGTGCACATCGGGTTGATGGCATTAGTCGAAACAGGGTGGACCACATGAAGGTTGCAATCTCCCACCCTGATATTAAACTTAAATTAATGGTTCCTTCATAGGATTTTTGTAACTAAAATAACTAAGTTGAACATAATGCCAAGACCAATTCTTCTGTCTGCACATAATCCATATCCCTGTATATTCATTTGCTTATCTAAACATGTCTCTTAAATGGCACTATTACATTTGCATCCTCCACTAACTCTGGCAATGTGTCCCAGGTACTCTCCTATCTCTGTTTTTAAAAGCCTGCACTGCACATCTCCTTTAAACTTTGCCCCTCTGACCCTTATATCCATGTTTTCTACTATTTGATATTTCCATCCTGGGAAGTTTTGATGGTCTTCCCAACAACCATCAGGCTATTGAACACAACGACTCCAACTAAACTCCAAACTATGAACTGCTTGGGTTGCTCTCAGGACTTCGAGCCTTGTTTGTTTATTGCACTGTATTGTTTCTTTTATTGAACTTTTTTTGTTTGTTTATTACCATATTTCCTGGCAATGAAGATGCTATTTTTTACCCTAACATAAGGCCCGAAAATTTACCTGCGTCTTGGAGGCCGAAGGCTAGATTGTTAGCCAAGAAAGATAGACTTGGGCTAAATCACTTATAAAACATGGGGGGGGGGGGGAGGGACACAATGAGGCCTAACACAAGGGTCGGCAACCTACTGCCCTGATCAGGCCTGTAACACGAAGTCATCCGGCCCGCAGGCGTATTTTTTTTCAATTTGTTTTCACGACCTGGGAACTGCAGCCGGTCCCAGGGCACGCAGGTGACCTGAGCGCTACAGCCAGACCTGCCAGCCGACCTGGGCGCTACAGCTAGCCCCGGGGCAGGTGAGCTGACATGGGAACTGTAGCCATTCGCTGGGCAGGCAGCCGACCTGAGTGTCACAGCCGAACCTGGGGCAAGCGAGCCGACCTGTGCGCTAAAGCCAGACCTGGGGCAAGCAAGCCGATCTGGGAACTCCAGCCAGACCTGCGCAAGCGGGCCGACCTGGGCGCTACAGCTAGGCCCGTGGCACGCAGCCGACCTGGGAACTGCAGCCAGCCCAGGGCACGCAGCCGACCTGGGAACTACAGCCAGACCTGGGGCAAGCGATCCGACCTGGGCACTACAGCCAGACCTGGGCTCTCTCTCTCTCTCCCCGTTATGTGATCTCCCTGAGCCAGGAATTCCCCGTCCCTCAGACCTGAACCGCAAAGCGCATTGTGGGACAGGTGAAGATGGAGGCTGCCCGGTCCAGATTGTCTCCTTGAAGGAGTTTCACATATTCCTTTCTACTGACTAAACCAAACCCTTGATCCTGTCCTGCCAGCCTTTTTGCAAAATTTACCAACTCAAAATGGGGATGTGTCTTCAATGCCGGGAAATATGATATATTATTTATCGTGTTCTGCGTTTACAAACCTGTTACACTTCTGCTGCTGCAAGTAAAAATGTAATTGCTCCTTTTCAGGACATATGACAGTTTTAAAACACTCTTGACTTGCTATGCTTGGCCTATAGTACAATGCCATTAGAGTGCTTGCACCTTTGTTATTTTTAAGCTCTACCCATATTGCCTGAGCGGATGAACCCTCCTGTATGACCTTTCTGAGTGCCGTCATAAGGTCATCAGGTCATGTGATCCGAGCAGAATTAGGCCATTCGGCCCATCAAGTCTACTCCGCTATTCAATCATGGCTGATCCATCCCTTCCTCCTAATCCCATTCTCCAGCCTTCACCCCATAACCTCTAACATCCGTACTAATCAAGAATCGTCATGATAGTCTATCTGATTAGTAGCGAAGCTCCTCCACCCCTTTTGCCTCTCTCTCTAACATTCCCTTTCCAAAAGAAATTTCATCAGAAACAAATGTTGTTTTTCTGTATCACTCTTTCATAATGTATATAATGAACCCAAACGTATAGAATTACAACACAAAAAAATATTTTATTTATTCAAACCAAATCTTCTTGAAATTTTTCTATGATGGTTATTGACTAACTATTGAAACTTTTCTTTGATGGTTATTGACTAATTCACCATTGTGATGAAATTTGTTGTTATGCACGTGTGGTTACCAAGAGTCAACAAGCAACCAGTGATGGATAAAATCTGAACTGTTCATTGTCCTTATTTACCAATTACTGTCCTTGGATAAAAATTGATACACTAAGGTTCACATCTAGAGATACAGAAGTAAAGAGATAAATTGATATTAAACTTCTTCTTCTTGTGTATGGCGTGCACAGCCTAAAGTAGGTCAACTTGTTCTATTTGATCTATTTGTTTGTGCACGTCGGGTTGATTGCATTAGTCGAAACAGGGTGGACCACGTGAAGGTTGCAATCTCCCACCCTGATATTAAACTTAAATTAATGGTTCCTTCATAGGATTTTTGTAACTAAAATAACTAAGCTGAACATAATGGCAAGACCAACTCTTCTGTCTGCACATAATCCATATCCCTCCATTCCCTGTATATTCATTTGCCTATCTAAAAATGTCTCTTAAATGGCACTATTGTAGCGGCGCCTGCTGGCGCACGCAGGTATCGACCCTGGCGTTCGGAAGCCGTGGTCACGTGACTCGGGAGGGGCTGCTTGTTTTCGCGCGGTTTTGCTTTCGCGCGGCAGTTCAGTGCTGACCACTGATGTGGCCAGACGTGTCTAGAGAACCTGTGCACTGAAAACCGAACTTTCGAATAAAGATCAGTTTAAAGCTACAGTTGTCGTTCTTGAGACCGCCAAACTATTATATTTTTTGACTTGGGCCAAATCGCTTTTAAAACATGGGGGGAACACAATGAGGCCTAACACAGGGGCCGGCAACCTACTGCCCGTATCCGGCACATAACCTGAACCCATCCGGCCCGCAGGCGTATTTTTTTTCAATTTGTTTTCACGACCTGGGAACTGCAGCCAGTCCCAGGGCAAGCAGGTGGCCTGGGCGCTACAGCCAGACCTGCCAGCCGACCTGGGCGCTACAGCTAATCCCGGGGCAGGCGAGCTGACATGGGAACTGTAGCCATTCGCGGGGCACGCAGCCGACCTGGGTGTCACAGCCGAACCTGGGGCAAGCGAGCCGACCTGGGCACTACAGCCAGTCCCGTGGCATGCAGCCGACCTGGGAACTCCAGCCATTCGCGGGGAATGCAGCCGACCTGGGTGTCACAGCCAGATCTGGGGCAAGCGAGCCGACCTGGGCGCTACAGCCAGTCCCATGGCACTAAGGCGACCTGGGAACTACAGCCAGACCTGGGCTCTCTCTCTCTCCCCTTTATGTGATCTCCCTGAGCCAGGAATTCCCCGTCCCTCAGACCTGAACCGCACAGCGCATTGTGAGACAGGCAAAGATGGAGGCTCCCAGATCCACATTTTTTCAAAATTTAACAACTCAAAATGGGGGTGCGTCTTTAATGCCGGGAAATATGGTATATTATTTCTTGTGTACTGTGTAGCGATGTTACAAATCTAACCTTCAGCGATGCTGCAGTTCTGCCACTGGCCGTGTACACGACTTTGGCGCCTTTGAGGTGGGGGGGGTGGGGGTTTCGGGATTAAAACGCCGTTTCGTACTGCCTATCGGTGGTGGACTTCCTCGGGCTGCTAGCTGCCGAAGAAAAATCGAACTGACTCCCGTTCGCGCTATATATATTTTTTAAAATCTCTGGACAATTTAATATTTGGATTAAAATAAAAAGCGACCGAATGTCCTCAACGCCTACAACGTGACAGATCGCAAGAACGGGACAAAACAAAGGGTACGTCGTCTATTTTACATATAATCTTGCTTCTTGGGACAGCTTTCATCTAATTTTACGTTGCGAAAATGTTATTTGCACCCCATACGAACCGGCAGTGTTTTTCCTGCCGATATGGGGTTCAAATTCACCACAACGTTCAATGTTCCAATCGATCGCGTTCCAGAAGCAAGATGATAAAAATGCCCATTTTTATTGGACTATCATGTCATAAGCCGTCCAAATTGTCTATATTTTGTGTTATTCTCTCTCCATGATCATTATTTTAAAACTAAATATTCACAACAGTTTATCACATGTATTGTGCAAAAAACAATAATTTTGATTATATTTTGAGAGGATGTTTCTGGATTAATTTATTGGAATTAAACATTAAATTCCTTCCATCTGGCATATAAATTCATGACAGTGAGATTTAAAAATCATGTTATATTGTGAATTCCTGCGTGAATGGGATTATTTTGTTATTTGGATACATAGGCTATTTAAAAAAATCTGAGGAGTGTGATGATGCTACTGATTATGATATGCCAATGTACCAGCGCTACAGCCAGACCTGCCAGC
>CM075978.1:52473796-52579364 GCA_038087875.1 Malacoraja senta | reverse complement strand
CTCTAACACTCCCTCTCTCTAAAAAATGTTTCATCAGAAACAAATATTTTTTTTCTGTATCCCTCTTTCATAATGTATATAATTAACCCAAACGTATAGAATTACAACACAAAAAAATATTTTATTTATTCAAATCAAATTCTCTTGAAATATTTCTATGATGTTATTGACTAATTGACTATTGAAACTTTTCTTTGATGGTTATTGACTAATTCACCATTGTGATGAATTTGTTGCTATGCACATGTGGTTACCAAGAGCCAACAAGCAACCAATGATGGATAAAATCTGAACTGTTCATTGTCCTTATTTACCAATTACTGTCCTTGGATAAAAATTAATACACTAAGGTTCACATCTAGAGATACAGAAGTAAAGAGATAAATTGATATTAAACTTCTTCTTCTTGCGTATGGCGTGCACAGCCTAAAGTTGTAGGTCAACGTGTTCCATTTGATCTATTTGTTTGTGCACGTCGGGTTGATGGCATTAGTCGAAACAGGGTGGACCACGTGAAGGTAGCAATCTCCCACCCTGATATTAAACTTAAATTAATGGTTCCTTCATAGGATTTTTGTAACTAAAATAACTAAGCTGAACATAATGCTAAGACCAATTCTTCTGTCTGCACATCATCCATTCCCTGTACATTAATTTGCCTATCTAAAAATGTCTCTTAAATTCCACTATTACATTTGCATGCTCCACTAACTGGCACTGTGTTCCAGGTACCCTCCGATCTCTGTTTTTAAAAGCTTGCACTGCACAACTCCTTTAAACTTTGCCCCTCTGACCCTTATATCTATGTTTTCTACTATTTGATATTTCCATCGTGGGAGGTTTTGTTCGTCTTCCCAATAACCATCAGGCTATTGAACACAACGATTCCAACTAAACTCCAATCTATGAACTGCTTGGGTTGCTATCAGGACTTCGAGCCTTGTTTTTTTATTGCGCTGTATTGTTTTTTTTCATTGAATTTCTTTTTTTGTTTGTTTATTACCATATTTCCTGGGAATGAAGACGCTATTTTTTACCCGAAAATAAGGCCTGAAAATTTACCTGTGTCTTGGAGGCCGAAGGCTAGATTGTTAGCCAAGAAAGATAGAGTTGGGTCAAATAATTTTTAACACATGGGGGGGACAAGATGAGGCCTAACATAGGGGTCGGCAACCTACTGGGACTTTTTCTTTCCAATTAGCTTTGGCCTCCTGGGGACTGCAGCTCTCTCTCTCCCTCTCTCCCTCTCTCCCTCTCTCCCTCTCTCCCTCTCTCCCTCTCTCCCTCTCTCCCTCCCTCCCTCCCTCCCTCTCTCCCTCCCTCCCTCCCGCCCCCCCTCCCCCTCTCCCCCTCTCCCCCTCTCCCTCTCCCTCTCCCTCTCCTCCCCAACATCGAAGGGATCTATCGCAGTTGCTGCCTCAAAAAGGCAGCCAACATCATCAAGGACCCACATCATCCTTGCCACGCACGCATCTGTCCGCTACCATCGGGCAGAAGGTACAGGAGCCTGAAATCTGTTACATCCAGGTTCAGGAACAGCTACTTCCCCACAGCCATCAGGCTATTAAACTCACCAACAAACAGACTCTGAACTGTAACAGCCTATTGCCCTTTATCTGCTTATTTATGTGTATATTGAACTGAACTGTTCTGTATTTTTGCTTACAATACTCTGTTGTGCTGCAGCAAGCAAGAATTTCATTGTCCTATCTGGGACACAGCACAATAAACTCTCTTGACTTGAGTGCTTGCACCTTTCTTATTTTTAAGCTCTACCCATATTGCCTCAGCGGATGAACCTTTCTGAGTATGTCCTTTCTGAGTGCCGTCATAACGACATAAGTGATCGGAGCAGAATTAGGCCATTCGGCCCATCAAGTCTACTCTGCCATTCAATGATGGCTGATCTATCCTTTCCTCCTAATCCCATTCTCCAGCCTTCTCCCCATAACCCCTGACACCCGTACTAATCAAGAATCGTCATGATAGTCCTTCAGATTAGTAGCACTACTCCACCCCTATTGCCTCCCTAACACTCGCTCTCTAAAACAATTTTCATCAAATACAAAATTATATTTTTCTCTATCCCTCTTTCATAATAAGGCTATAATGAACTCAAACGTATGGATTACGACACAAAAAATTATTTTGTTTATTCAAACCAAATCCTCTTGAAATTTTTCTATAATGATTATTGATTCATTTTTCTTTGATGGTTATTAACTAATGACTATTGTGATGAAATTTGCTGCTATGCACATGTGGTTACCAAGAGCCAACAAGCAACTAGTGATGGATAAAGTCTGAATTTCATTGACCTTATTTACCAATTACTGTCCTTGGATGAAAATGGATACACTAAGGTTCACATCTGAAGACACAGGAGTAAAGAAAGAGACAAAATGATATTAAACTAGTGATTCCTCCATAGGATTTTTTGTGCATGATTCTTTTATCCATATGATAGAAAAGATTTAGCTGCATTGGAGAATGCACAAAAAATTAAAAGGATGATATGAAAACTGTATTTATAACTGATGTGGGAAATTCTGAAAAACTTGAGTAGTTAACATACCAACTACTTGCCTCTTTCAGAATTTCCAACATCAATAACTATGAGAAAAATTGAACAGCCTGAGACTGTTTGACAGATTGGATGTAGAAAAGAATGCCTAGAAATTAAATCTCTTTGTGCACAATGTTTTGTGTGAAATCTGCACACAGCTGAGAATTTATGTGTCGTATATCACTCGTGACCGTTTCTGGTGAATTAGCAGATGTGGGGAAGTTGATACGATTCACATTAGCTCTGCTGAGCTGAAGGAGAGTATGAACTTGGCTTGTGTTTAGTTGAGTATGGCAGACTGACGACTGCTCAATAGGTTTAAAATGTTAATAGGATTCACAAGGACAGACATGAAGCACGTATTTAATACTGCTGCAGAATCGAACGTCTACCAGTTGTGAACACGATATGCTTTAAATAGGGATTAGATTTACTTTATATGTCCTTTTTCAGTTGCCCTCTAACTTGCTGCAGCTTCTCAAATGATTCACCAACTAACCATATGAGAATCAATTACGGTAACTGATTTCAAGCCACTTGAATCATACTCTTAAGATGCATGTCAGAAAACTAATGCTACATTAATGTCGGGGATTGAAATCTACAAACTTGAGCAAACTACCTTTCATGATCCGAAGACACCCCAGTTTCATACCTTGGACTATTGCCTGTGGAAGCTGTGTCACCCCCTCTACTCCAATAAAGACCCTCATAATTTTGAACATTTCCAATATATCTTCCATAAACATCCCGGTTCTAAGGAGAAAAGTACAGGTCCACCACTGATTTTCCAACAACTGATGGTCTGGCGCCTCCATTAATCCTGACAAAATTACGAGAGCGCAATTAAAATTGCCCCTAGAAATCCCCAAGAAAATGTGGCGCCTAGGGCGAGGTGGCCGATCTTGACCTCATTGGGACATCTACAGCGAGCAGCGGGTCAAATTTTCCTCCTGCGACTGGGGCTCTGGAACTCCAGCCCAGCAGGAGCCGGTGAATCCATTCCCATAGCCGACTTCCAAGGCCAACTTTGAGGGCCAGTATCTCGCCCCCTTGGTGGCCTAGGTGGACCATTATGGTACCATTCAACACCCCTCGGCGGTCCATGTCGGAGACGGCAGGGCGGTGGGTGCGCCCACACTACCGTATTTTTGGCAGATTCGGCAAATCTCAGGTCGGCGGTGGACGGCCGGTAGTTCTGCTGGGAAAGCGGTGCCTCGGCTCCACAGATGGCCGCCGATCAGAACCCTCATCGGCGGCCAACATGTTTACTGTTGCCCGAGCTGCCTGCACAAGACATGTACATTTTGCTGTAAAATTAATTTACATTTAATATTTGCTTTATTTAAGTTTCTAGCATTCAATGGCGCTTTCGAGACACGGGAGAGGTATAATTAATGGGTCAGAGGTGTATTGTTGTATCAGTATTGTGTGACATCTGTTGTTCCGACAAAATGGATAATAAGGCAAGGCTCTGGAACCAAGAGTGCCGGAAAATCGGTGGTGGACCTGTACCAGTTTCTCTATTCTCCCTATATAAGAAAGACTATTCAGCTTACCTTGCCTGTGCCGGCCTTTAGAAAATTCATCCTGTTAGCTCCCTATTGTTTCCAAATCCTGCAAGTATTTATTTTTCAACTATTTATCTAATTTCCTATTTGGAAATTCCATTTGAATTTGTTCACAAGATTTTCAGGCAGGACAGTCCAGCTCATCACAGCGGATATTACTTTAAATCTGTAATGTTATTATACCAGGATAGTAGTGGTGGGCATTTCACCCCCTCTACTCTAATCAACAGCCTCATAATTTTGAATCTCCATTATACAGTATCTTCCTGTCCTAAAGAGAAAAAAAATGGCAGTGTCTCTAGTCTCCCCACATAAGTTCCTCATTCCTGGTCTAATTCAAGTATAATTCTGATGTACAGAGGAATCTTGGGGTTCAAGTCTATAGTTCTCTGAGAGTGGCAACACAAGCGCAAAGAATGGTAAAGAAGGCATATGGAATCAGAGAGTCATGTAGTGATTCAGTGTGAAAACAGGCCCTTCGTCCCAACTTGCCCACACCAGCCAACATGTCCCAGCTACACTAGTCCCATCTGCCCGCGTTTGGTCCATATCCCCCCAAACCTGTCCTATCCATGTACCTGTCTAACTGTTTCTTAAATGTTGGGGTAGTCTCTGCCTCAACTACCTCCTCTGGCAGCTTGTTCCATACATCCACCACCCATTGTATGAAAAAGTTACCCCTCAGATTCCTATTAAATCTTTTCCCCTTCACCTTAAACCCGTATGTGGCATCTCGGCATGTGGCATGATGCAGCTCTTTAAAACTTTGGTTAAGCTGCATTTGGAATATTACATAATGTTCTGGTCACCCCATTGCAGGATGTATGTGGAGCGTTTGGATAGGGTGCAGAAGAGATTTACCAGAATGCTAGACACAAAAAGCTGGAGTAACTCAACGGGACAGGCAGCATCTCAGGAGAGGAGGAATGGGTGACGTTTTGGGTCGAGACCCTTCTTCTTCAAGGTGGGGTAGGACAGACTTGGAGGTTGAGGGGGTAACCCTATAGAAGTAAATAAAGTTATGTGAAGCACTGATAGGTTAGACTGTCAGAACCTTTTCCCAGGATGGAAATGTCATAGACTAAAGGGCATAGCTTTATGGTGAGGGAGGCTAAGTTTAAAGGAGATGTGTGGGACAAGTATTGTTACATGAAGGGTGATAGGTGTCTGGAACGCCTTGCCATGGTGGTTGTGGAAGCAGATATGATAGTGGCATTTTAGAGGCCTTAAGAAAGGGAAAAAATTGAGGAATATGGAACATGTGCCGGCAGATGAGATTAGTTTATCATGGCATCATGTTCGACACAGACAATATGGACTGAAGGTGCTGTACTTTAGTTTAGTTTAATTTAGAGATACAGCGTGGAAACAGGCTCTTTGGCCCACCCAGGCCACACTGACCAATGATCCATTCCACTAGCACTATCTTACACTAGGGACAATTTACAATCTTTACCGAAGCCAATTAACCTACAAACCTGTACGTCTTTGGAGTGTGGGAGGAAACCGAAGCAGACAGCACCCATAGACATGATCAAACCTGGGTCTCTGGCGCTGTAAGGCAGCAGCTCTACCGCTGTGCCACTGTGCCGCCCTGTACAGTTCTATATTCCATGTTCTGGTCTATATCTCCTCTTCAAAGCCTTCTAAAATGTCTTGTCCACAACTGAATGCATTATTCAGTTGAGACCGAACTGGTATTGCAATGTAAACTAAGCAGCTATGAATATAGAAGTGTGCAGCTGCAATAGAAATCAATTTTGCTAGTTTATTCAAAGCTATGTAATTCCAATTAGTCATTGCCGTGGTAAAATGATAGTCTCATTAATATTATAAGGTGCAAATAGCAGTGGAAATTGCTTTAGAATTTCTCGGTCCAAGGACAATGTCATAACAGGACCGGCAGGCTGGAACGAAGCTTCTATTTTTAAATTCCAGCATGTAACCTGCATAAATATTAAATGTCAACTGTGAGAGGAAGTTGATAAGGTCAGAGGGAGTACTACACCGCCAACAGAAAAAAAATACATTTCCATCGCAAATTTAGTGTAATAAAAGATCTGAATCAGAGGCAGAGCGGAGTAGGTGACCAGCAATGCATGATTGAGATTAAAGGTTAAAAGCAATGCCTGCCGTAAGAGGAAAGGTAAAAACAGAAACCCATTAAAACTCTTATTGGACCAGGCTGCACCTGAAGGGGGAAACAGGTTGAAGACCTTCCATCCTAAGTGTCCAAGATAAAACAAGTTTTCAAGTTACAAAGTTGAGCACTGAGGAGGTGGAGTGAAGTGTGGGTTCATTGGTGAGGTGGTGGGAACCAGAACAATGAAAGGGAAGGTCGGTGATAGGATGGGGACCCGGAGAGATGGAATGATGCAAGTGCCGATGTTATTGAAGGAATGTCTGGAGGGGAGGAGAGGAGTGGAGGAATTATACTCAGAGAGGACAAGCAGCAGCATGGTTATTGACGTACCATTAAAGAGATGAGTGAGGGGGCACGAGTCTTTAGACTTAAAAGATACAGCACGGAAACAGGCCCTTTGCCCCACCGAGTCGGCACCAACAATCACCCCGTGCACGAGCATTATCTTATACGCTAGGGATAATTTTTACAACTTACCAAAGCCAATTAACTTACAAACCTGTATGTCTTTGGAGTGTGGGTGGAACCTGGAGCACCTGGAGAAAACCCACGTGGTCACGGGGAGAACGTCCAAACTCCGTATAGACAGCACCCATGGTCAGGATCGGACCTGGGTCTCTAGGGCTGTAAGGCAGCAACTCTACCGCTGCACCATTGTGCTGCCCTAAAGTCAGGGTGAAGTGAGGATTGTTCTACGTTGGCCATGAAGAGATGGGCAGTGTTTTGATACATGAGGACACCCATAGCATGATTCACTGTGATTTGAAGCAAGAGAGTGGAAGTAAAGTAGAAATTGGTCGTTGCGAGGGTGACTTAAGCAAGACAAAGGGTCTAGTTGTGCAAAGAAGAAGGGCAGGGCACACCCCCTGTCCTGGTAAGATCAGAGGTCGTCGAGTTACAGCATACTTTGGCCCACTGAGTCCATGTCAATTATCACCCACCTATTTACACTAATCCTACATTAATCCTCCCATGTTCTCAATACCCACCACACTACACTTCGCACATGCAAGCTAGTGGCAGTTTGCAGTTCCCAATTATCCTACCAATCCACACATCCTTGGGATGTGGGAGGAAACCAAAGAATGCTGACATAAACCCACACGGTCACAGAGAGAACATGCAAACTCCACATAGACAGCACCCGATGCCAGGAACACCCCCTAGTCTGACAGCAGCTCTGTGCTGTAGATATAAAGGGTTAGATTAGACTAATAAGTACAGTGGAAAAATTGAGATACTCAATGTAATGGTGCCAGTTTGAAATTATTAGCTTATGAAAGATTAAAGCTAGGCAAAAAGGATTACTAAGAGTCAAACATTGCCGTGTGGTCATATTTATTCATCCCTGCTGCTAGCCAAGGTGAAAGTGACACTGTAATAAACTTGTTCTCAAATTCACATCAACTGGAGTAGGATTGTGGAACAGTTTGAATGTGGAATTAAAGCAATGTCCAAACATGAACCAGTTCAAAATGACATACAAAAAACGTTTTTTCACAAGGTACAGGGATGAAGGGGATGGTTGACAAACAGGGGTTAATGTTTATTTATTATTTTATTTATTATTTATTTATGTCTTTTGGTTACTTCATACATATTACTTGTATGTGTATATCAGTTGTATGTATATATATGTCTGTATGTATCTCTAAAAATTGTCTGGGGTATTATTATCATTAATTAATTAATTATTAAATATGGAAGAAGGGTTTAGGGAGAAGGGGTGAGATTAAATAAGTTATTCTTCTTCTCACTCCTTTTCGAGCTTGTAAAGAAAAAGTGTTGGACATTTAAATTTTGCATTATCCTTTTCATTGCTTTGCAAATATTGCCTGGAATGTCCAATGTTTGACTATTTCGATTTTGTTGTTGTTATTTACTCCTATTTATGTCTTTACTTGTTCGAAACAAACAAATAAATAAAAATAAAATTAAAAAAACTCCTTAGGCATTGATACTATATAAATCAATTGTTATTTGATCCAATTATTCAATTGTCTTGCTTCTTACGAAATAGGAGGAGGCCATTCGGCTTCCAACAGAATAATCCTATCAGTCCCGTTCCCCCTTTCCTTATTTCCAGTCACCCTGTAACCTTCTCCCTCCCACATGCCCCTCCACTCCCTTTAATGCTTTAGCTACTCATCCACATGGGTAATTTACAACAGGTAATTAGAGCAGCCTGCCTTTGGTACCTGGATCGCTGGAGTAGAGAGGAGGCATCACTAATGCACCACCAAAGTCGTGAACTTCAGTAAAAGGTAATATTAACACACGTAGACAATCCCACATAACATGGATAAAATCTCACAGTAACTCTCTCGCCACGTGTAAAGCTCCTACGGCATTGCTTTGAGAGCACTCCCCAGTGTGAAGATACATTTATTTTCCAGCCGAAACCACTCAAGCAAATGATGATACCCTCATAATCATTATTCTCTTCAACAATTGAAGGGGCTCTTCTCACCAGGGTTAGCTGCTCACGCTGCCTACAAAAAGAGGTTTATTTATGACAAAAATAATATTTAATCGCATAAACATTTTATACAGGAAATATAAATTCGTGTAGGCCTGATGGAAGGGCTTAACCCGAAACATTGAGGTGAAAATCTTTCTCAGAGAGTTGCGAACCTTTAGAACTTCCTTTCTCAAAGGTTGAAAGACGCAGAGTCTCGGAATATTTTTTAAGCCAAAGGTAAATAGATACGTGATAAAAGAGTGGGAGAAAGGTTATAGTGCGGGTCTCGACCCAAAACGTCACCCATTCCTTCTCTCCAGAGATGCTGCCTGTCCCGCTGAGTTACTCCAGCTTTTTGTATTTATCTTTGGTTATAGTGAGTGGATGGGAATGGGAGTTGAGTTTACAATTAGATCAACCGTGATAGTATTAAATGACGGGGCAGGCTTGAGTAGTCAAATGGCCTACACCTGCTCCTAATTCCTGTATGTAACAGAATGCCAGGTGCTACCCAGCAGTAAGCATTATGTTCACCAATAGATGGTGCTCTTTCCACTAGTAGGAGGAGCTGCATCCATCAATGAAACAATGCTCCCTTTAAAAAAAATCAAAATAAATTTTATTCATAAATAAAAAATATATACAGTACAAGAACTGTGCAAAAATTTGGCTATACATATTCATTAGTCTGAAGAATGGTCTCGACCCGAAACATCACCCATTCCTTCTCACCAGAGATGCTGCTTGTTCCGCTGAGTTACTCCAGCATTTTGTGTCTCTCTCATACATTCATTAGCACTGAATTATCATTATACAGAATTATCACAGAATTATCATTATACCTGGCATCCTTGCCACTCATGTGACCTATAGAGGTGTATAAAATTTTATAAAGGTGTATAAAATCATGAGAGGAATAGATCAGGTAGATGCACAGTCTCTTGCCCAGAGTGGGGGAATCGAGGACCAGAGGACATAGGTTTAAAGTGAAGGGGGAAAGATTTAATAGGAATCTGAGGGGGTAACACATTCACACACAGGGTGGTGGGTGTCTGGAACAAGCTGCCAGAGGAGGTAGTTGAGGCTGGGACTATCCCAATGTTTAAGAAACAATTAGTCAGGTAAATGGATAGGATAGGTTTGGAGAGATATGGACCAAACGCAGGCAGGTGGGACGAGCGTAGCTGGGACATTGTTGGCCGGTGTGGGCAAGTTGGGCCGAAGAGCCTCTTTTCACGCTGTATCACTCTATGACTGGAAGGGTATTAATTCTCCACACCACCAGGAAGCATCTCCCCAACAACCATTTCAGCTCCCCTTACCATGACCATACCAACCAGCCAGTTCTCATCCTACTCCAACCAGAAGAACATCACCTCATACTCCACCTGTGTAGACAATAGACAATAGGTGCAGGAGTAGGCCATTCGGCCCTTTGAGCCAGCACCGCCATTCAATGTGATCATGGCTGATCATCCCCAATCAGTACCCCTTTCCTGCCTTCTCCCCATATCCCCTGACTCCACTATCTTTAAGAGCCCTATTTAGCTCTCTCCTGAAAGTACCCAGAGAACCGGCCTCCACCACCCTCTGAGGCAGAGAATTCCACAGACTCACAACTCTCTGTGAGAAAAAGTGTTTCCTCGTCTCCGTTCTAAATGGCTTACCCCTTATTCTTAAACTGTGGCCCCTGGTTCTGGACTCCCCCAACATCAGGAACATGTTTCCAGCCCAATGGTATGAACATTGAATTGGCCAAGTTAAGGTCACCTACACTCCCTGTGATCCTTTTTCTCTTGTGGCCCTCCATCCCCACTCCTTTCACAATAGGTTTCTTTGTTTATTGTTTTTCTTTTCGGCTTTATCTTGTTGCTAATAGTGGTATTAAAATTGACTGATCTTTTAGGGGAAAAAAATAAGGTGAGGGGGGAAAAAAATTAATAGGAACCAGAGGTGCAGCCTTTTTACACAAAGATAGGTAGGTACAGTATATGGAATGAGCTGCCAGAGGAGGTAGATGGAGCAGGTACTTGACTGGTTCCACCTGCCTGACCCTGCCTGAAGCCACCATCCTATCCAGTGTACTCTCTCCCACCCTATCAATTTCCCTCCTGAGATAAATAAAGTTCTATCGTATTGTTAAACTGGTCATCTCCTCTCTAAACTCTCAATCCTAATGCAGGATCTCGACAAAAAATGTTGACCAGCCCTTTGCATCCACAGATACTGTTCGACCTGCTGAGTTTAGTTTAGTTTAGAGATGCAGCATGGAAACAGGCCCTTTAGCCCATGCCAACCGTCAATCACCTGTTCACAATAGATCTGTTATCCCACATTAGCATCCACTTCCCATACACTAAGCATAATTTACAGAGGCCAAGTAACCTGCAAACCCACACGTCTTTAGGATGTGGAGCACCCGAAAGGAAACCCACATGGCCACAGGGAGAACATGCAAACTCCACGCCGACAGCACCCAACGTTAGGATCGAACCGGGGTCTTTGGCACTTTTCGTCCTGCAGTTTGCTTTTTGTGTCATTTTGTGTTGGGAAGAGGGGAAGTACAACGGGATCTGGGGATCCTTGTTCATCAGTCAATGAAAGTAAGCATGCAGGTACAGCAGGCAGTGAAGAAAGCGAATGGCATGTTGGCCTTTATAGCAAGAGGAGTTGAGTATAGGAGCAAAGAGGTCCTTCTGCAGTTGTATAGGGCCCTAGTGAGACCACACCTGGAGTATTGTGTGCAGTTTTGGTCCCATAATTTCAGGAAGGACATTCTTGCTATTGAGGGAGTGCAGCGTAGGTTTACAAGGTTAATTCCAGGGATGGCGGGACTGTCATATGCTGAGAGAATGGAGCGGCTGGGCTTATATACTCTGGAGTTTAGAAGGATGAGAAGGGATCTTATTGAAACATTTAAGATTATTAAGGGTTTGGACACGCTAGAGGCAGGAAACATGTTCCCGATGTTGGGGGAGTCCAGAACCAGGGGCCACAGTTTAAGAATAAGGGGTAAACCATTTA
Source organism: Malacoraja senta (assembly GCA_038087875.1). Classification (NCBI taxonomy): domain Eukaryota; kingdom Metazoa; phylum Chordata; class Chondrichthyes; order Rajiformes; family Rajidae; genus Malacoraja; species Malacoraja senta. The sequence goes on along the minus strand of CM075978.1, from coordinate 52,567,599 downwards.
GAACGGAGACGAGGAAACACTTTTTCTCACAGAGAGTTGTGAGGCTGTGGAATTCTCTGCCTCAGAGGGCAGTGGAGGCCGGTTCAATTCAATTCAATTCAATTCAATTCCTTTATTGTCATCTTGCAAGCAACAGTTGTGCAGTGCAAAACGAAAAGACGTTTCCTAGGGAATACCGGAGCATCGCACATGACGTTTAAATCATTTCACACATAATAATAACACTAAAACAATCCAGTCCCTGATGGAACAGTATAAGTTAAAATAGATACAAACAACGTTAAAGTACAGTAAGACCAATCATAAACATGTCCGGGGTGGCTGATTTGAGTGGCCAGTGCCAGTTATTGAAGTGGCCAGTTTTATAGTGTCCGTGCCAAGCCGCAGAATCAGGTGACTGTGAGTACAGAGTGGCTGTTTAGCAGCCTCACAGCATATGGATACTTTCAAGAGAGAGCTAGATAGGGCTCTTAAAGATAGCGGAGTTGGGGGAAATGGGGAGAAGGCAGCAATGGGGTACTGATTGAGGATGATCAGCCATGATCACATTGAATGTTGGTGCTGGTTCGAAGGGCTGAATGGCCTACTCCTGCACCTATTGTCTATTGTCTATTGTGTCTCCAATAAATATGATCCTCTCTCTGTAAGCAGGAGCCACTCTTTTTGCCAATGGTAATTGTTCAGCCATAAAAGATGATCTCTCCAACCATGGTTGGTGCTCTCCGACATCTGAAATAATTCTATTCATTAGTCTAAGGTGCCCTTTTCTTAAGAAGATTCTTTTCAGCGATAGAAATTGCACTGAGGTACACATTGTATCAATGGGCAGCAAAAAGAGGTGCTCTTGACATCCATATGTGGTACTCTAATAACAAATCTCGCATCAGGAAAAAAGGTGCAGATGTGTGAAAACACATATCTTCAGATTCAGGGACAGTTTTTTTCCAGCTGTTATCAGGCAACTGAAACATCCTTTCAACAACTAGAGAGCTGTCCTGAACTACAATCTACCTCATTGGAGACCCTCGGACTATCATTAATTGGAATTTACTAGACTATATCTTGCACTAAATGTTATTCCCTTCATCATGTATCTGTACACTGTGGATGGCTCGATTGTAATCACATATTGTCTTTCCGCTGACTGGTTAGCACGCAACAATAATTTTTCACCGTACCTTGGTACACGTGACAATAAATAACCTAAACTTAAATATCAGGTCACTCTCTTCCATGGGAGGTGCATTCTTCAGCTATTCAAACTCTTCATATTTGGTTGGAATTCTCTTCACCAACAATAGATGTCGTCTACACCAGCTCCCAGTTGCCCCCCTTCCCATTCCCACACTGACCTTTCTGCAATGGGCCTCCTCCACTGTCAGAGTGAGGCCAAACGCAAATTGGAGGAACAGCACCTCATATTTCACTTGGGCAGCTTACAACCCAGCAGTATGAATATTGATTTCTCTAATTTCAGGTAACCCTTGCATTCCCTCTCTCTCTGTCCCTCCCCCACCCTAGTCATCCAGCTAGGTTTCACTGTACATTTCCCCTTGTTATTACCTTTTCCACAATGGACCATTGTGAGCACCTTTCCTTGATTATCGATGCTGGCTTTGATCTGCTCTTTTCACACCTTTAATTCATTTGTTCTATGTACCTTTTCATACCTCTAGTTTCCCTCTCCCCGACTCTCAGTCTGAAGAAGGGACTCGACCCGAAACATCACCTGTTCCTTCTCCAGAAATGCTGCCTGACCCGCTGAGTTACTCCAGCAATTTGTGTCTCTCATCTCCAATAGGATGAATGGAGCTCCCCTCAAACTCTTCTCCAAGAGGTCCTTCCTCTCTTCAATTGGAAGCACTCTCTTCAATAGATAGAACTCCCATCAATCGGAAATATTAGAAGGTCTTTTGCTGGGGATCGCCAGTATTGGAGCTCTGCCCGCTCGGCTTGTGGACTTCAGAAGCCGCGGTCTCCGGTAAGAAGCGGCCGATTCGGAAACTCCAAGCCGCAAGTGTGTTCCTCCGTTCCGACGCCGGAGTTCCGATCATCCCGGCGAGAGGGCCTGTACATCGGGCCGTCCGTAGCGGCGACTGCGGAGGGTTCAAAGGTCCCGACCACGGGTGAACAAAGAGGAAGATGACTGAACTTTATTGCCTTCCTTCACAGTGTGGAAATGTTGATTCCGCTGTGATTGATGTTTATGTTAAACTCTATCGTGTATTGTGTTCTTTTTATTTGTATGGCTGTATGGTAACTCAAATTTCATTGAACCAATTGGTGCATGTGACAATAAATGTGAACTTGAACGTGAAAATGGTACAAACTTCAGACGACTCAGCTGAAAACAAATAAAATTATTGTTTAAGGTGAATGACCTTAATTGGAATTCTGTTCACTATTAAGGGCAGCGTTATCAACGGGATAGGTTCCACTCAATAACAGGAGCTTCTTGTCAATAGTGTTTGATCTCATTCTTTGCTCCAGGCAGCCGACCCATTTGGGTTCAGGATCAGTCATCTCAATTATTATTATTCTGACAGGCCCTTCGACCCTCCAAGTCTGCGCCGACCAACAGTTACCTATACACTAGTTGCACCCTGGGGACAATTTACAGAAGCCAATTAACTTACAAACCTGTGCGTCTTTGGGATGTGGGAGGAAACCGGAACGCCTGGAGAAAACCCACATGGTCACGGGGATAACGTACAGGCTCCATACAGACAGCACCCATAGTCAGGATCGAACCGGGGTCTCTGGAGCTGTAAGGCAGCAACTCTACCCCAAGCGCCACCATGCCTCCCCAGGTATTTATCGTAAATGAAGAAAAATGAGAATATTCCCCTTGGCGGAGTTAAATGTTGACAGTTGTGGAACCAAATACAACCTTATGGTAGCAGTAACAATAACGCACATTTATATATTTTTTTCTTTTGATACTGTAAATTGCTTCAGGGCTGGAATAAGATAACAATGTTCAATTCTATCCCATATTGGGACAGGCATGCAAAATATACAAACTAGGCACTCAGGGACATTAAGAACGAGGTACAGAGAGGGAAACGCTTGTCGATGTAATTCCTCAACACCTTGAGAAATAAAGACTCATTCAAGCTACTGAAGATAAGCCACAAAATGCTGGAGTAACTCAACGGGACAGGCAGCATCTCTGGAGAGAAGGAATGCCAAGCTGCTGATCTGCGAATTGCTTTATTAGCCCTGGCTGAATCATCACGTAGCAATCATCCGCCGGATTATTATAATCTCCATATTTTTTTATTATCACGATATTCATTAAACAAAGCAGCGACGTGCCTCTGTTTTCCAGGGGGTATTGTGTGTCCAGACTGTCACACACAGACCCTGCTTGTGTGCTGGTGTCTCTTCTGCCGGCGAGGAGAGAAGGGGGAGGGGATAAGGAGTGACGGCTCTCTCTCTCTCTCTCTCTCTCGCCTCTCCATTTCACACAGGCAGGCTCGCAGGGCTGCTTCTTCTTGCTTGCTGCTCACTGCTGCTCGGAGTGCCAAGTGTTTTATTGCCACAACTCAGCCAAGGCAGGTCACTCTGACGATGGCAGAGCCCAGCACGCAGCCCCGGGTCTACTTCCAGTCGCCGGGCAAGGAAGGGGAGCCACAGACTCAGAGGAAGCTGGGCAAGTTCACGGTGCGATACGACAGGAAAGATCTACAGAGGAGACTGGACATTGAGGAGTGGCTGGATTTCCAGCTCCACCAGCTATATGGATGCGAGGTGAGTGTTCACCCATGGTGTACAGTCTCTCGCCTTGGCTCAGGCCCGGCCGGCCTGTCAATACTAAAAGGCTGTTCATCATTAACTGCTGATGCGGTTAACCCTGTCCGTCCAAGACGGTGGGGAACGCAACTCCTCATTCTCTTTTGCATCAGCCGAGGACGCGGTCTAAACCGTGAGACCCTCACCTTAGACTTGTGAAAGAGTGAACGATGCAAGAAATTGGATCAATGAGTAAAACATACAATCCTGCTAAACAAGGCTCTGAATTTGGAATGGGTTGGATTTTATTGAGGATACTGAATGTGTCATTCAGGCGACACGGGTCACCGTGGAACTGTATGACCTTACAGACAGCGGAGATACAAGAGGATGCAGGCGCAGGGGGGGTGACCTTAAGCAAAAAGCATTGCTGGAGTAACTCAGGGGGTCAGGCAGCAACTGTGGAGGGGAAATGGCCTTAAAACGTTTCTGGTCGGGACCCTTCTTCAGAGTGATGGAGTGGAGGGCAGATAGCTGGTGGAATGAGGAGAGGAGAAGACGGGCGGAGAGAGCTGCAAAGAGCTAGGTGGATCCTGGCGAGGAGGGGTTGCTCCGCAGATGGGTGAGGTGGGCGGGAAGGAGAAGGGGTGGAGGTGGTAACCAAGGATGGAGGTGATGAGTGAAGAGGACAAAGGGATGAAAATGGTGGAATTTGATAAGAAAGGAAGTTGTGGAATGAAATGTAGAACCAGAGGGAGGGATGGTCAGTAGAAGGAAACTAGGGGGGAGAGGGGGTCTGGGAAATAAAAATGAAGGACCTGGAGTAGGGAGGGGTGGGTGATGAGCGAGTAGAGGAGGAGAAATGAACTATGTGACAGAATGGGGGAAGCTGCAGAGGGGGGGGGGGGGGTCTATGGGAGTGTGCAGTTCTGCAGGAGCGAGTGATCTGAGATGGTTGGTCTTTAGGGATGAATGAGACTGTTGGAGTTTTTTTTTCTTTGAGGCAATAGGACATGTAAGAGCATAACCCACTAAATCCCTGAATCAGAACAGAATATCAATTTTGATTCTTTTTCCAAAGCTATCTCTCCAGACGGAAGATGGCTTGCTTTTGCACAGGTTTCATTGGTCCTGGTGTGGGACCCATAGGCCGAGCCTTGGGTTGGGCAAGCTCTCTCTTCTCCCCTCTCCCAACAGGCAAGAGGTACAGATGTGTGAAAATGCACATCTCCAGATTCAGGGACAGTTTCTTCCCAGCTGTTATCAGACAACTGAACCGTCCTCTCACCAACCAGAGGTCCTGACCTACCACCTACCTCATTGGAGACGTTTGAACTATCTTTAATCGGACTTTACTAGGCTTTATCTTGCACTAAGCGTCATTCCCTTTATCCTATATCTGTACACTGTGGATGGCTTGATTGTAATCATGTATAGTCTTTTCGGTGACTGGATAGCATGCAACAAAAAGCTTTTCACTGTACCTCAATACATGTGACAATAATAAACTAAACTAAACAGTGCTTGGAGTAATGGATGGGTGCTTTAGGAGGTAGACGTTCCTTCCACCATCTACTCTGGTCCTTGGTGTGCTCCAGGTTTGTGGGCTCAACGTTGCCATTTTCATTCAGATCGCTGCATCTTCACTTTGATCAGTTGGGGTTTACTGATTGTGCAGGAAGGAACTGCAGATGCTGGGTTGCACTGAAGATAGACACAAAATCATTATCACCTCCTCCACAGCCAACAATGGACCATTGTGGGCTCCACCTTTCCTTTGGTCATCCGTGCTGGCTCTGATTTGTTTTGAACCTTCTCATACCTCTAGTTTCCCTCCCCCCACTGACTCTCAGTCTGAAGAAGGGTCTCAACCCGAAACGTCACCTATTCTTTTTCTCCAGAGATGCTGCCTGACCCGCTGAGTTACTCCAGCATTTTGCGTCTATCGTGTAGTTTACTCATTCCGAAGTGTGTTTGAGGGTTGCTGTGTTTTGCCTTTGAAGATAATTGTAAATTTTTTCTTCCATCCACATGCTAACCTCTTTCCACGGCGGAACTCAGAATGAAGTGCCTCTCTGAGGAGTATTAGTACTTCAGTACAGTGAAGGTTGGCCTAGGAGAGATTGTTTACTTAGGTTTGATTATCTTCTCGGTGGATTCTGGAGAGTGGATCTGTGGGAGTGTGTGAGGTTGAGTGCACTGATTCTAGCGTGGCATTCTGTGTGTGACTCGTTCTCTCATCCCTGTTTTTCACTATTAGCTAGCTTGAGTATGGTTAGAAATTTGGTTTCAAGGCTCACAGAACAATACCACCAAAAACAGAGAGATTTGCAGTTCGGGAAAGGAAGAGAGATGTCAAATCACGTTTAGTTAATGTTATAACACACAAGACAGAAATAGATGTGAATAGGTTCTAGTATTCATTGACAACAGTCAGACAGTAACAAGCCATTTCAAATCAGTTAGTCACCAATCGAAAATGGAATTTGAAATAATCTTGTTGCATTTGTGATTGAAAACAGATATGTTTAGCTTGGACTTCAGAGATACAGGCCTTTCGGCCCATCGAGTCGCTTCATATAATCACCCCATACACCAGTTCTATCCTACACACGGGACAATTGACCCAAGCCAAATAACCTACTAACTTGCACATCTTTGGAATGTGGTAGGAAACCGGAGCACCCGGAGAAAACCCACGTGGTCACAGGGAGAACATGCAAACTCCGTACAGACAGCACCCGTAGTCAGGACCGAACCTGGGTCTCTGGCACTGAAAGGCAGTAACTCTATCGCTGCGCCACTCACTGTACTGCACTGTGCCACCTTTAAATGGACAGTAAATGGACACTGGTTGGTAACTGCATCGGATTATAGGAATAGGTACACTTTATTGTCACATGTGACTAGGCAGTGAGATTATTTGCCTGCATGCACAATGTATACAAATAGCAGCCACCTACGATACTGATAAAGTTACAAAGCACGTCGCCTCCCCCTTTTGTCCCCCACACCCCAACAGTTCCCCCACGCCGGGTCCTCCATTGTTCTTCCCCCTCCCTCACGGTGGTCTTCCACGCTCTCATCGACCATCGACCTCGCCGTCGCGAGGCTTCACCACCGCCAAGGCCCCATTGTCACTAGGCTTCACCACTGTTGAGGGCTCACCGCTGTTGACGCTCCACTTCATGCCTCCGTGGTGCCGACCCGGGGCCCAGCCATGGGCTCCGTCAGTCGCTTCGTCTGACCCAGGCTTCTACCCGCGAGGCCCCGACCTGGGCTTCTACGCGGAATCGGGGAGGCATCAAGACTGCGGCGCCTCGATAGAGGCCACCGGCCGCGTTCCCAGTCCACAGACACTGATTGTAGATCTTGGGTAGACAAAAATGCTGGAGAAACTCAGCGGGTGCAGCAGAAGGGTTTCGGCCCGAAACGTTGCCTATTTCCTTCACTCCATAGATGCTGCCGCACCCGCTGAGTTTCTCCAGCATTTTTGTCTACCTTCGATTTTCCAGCATCTGCAGTTCCTTCCTGAACATAGCTCAATCTTGGATTGCGTGCAAAAAGATGTAAGCTGGGAATGGCTCGAATCATTCAATGTTTGGTAATGCTTTCTGGCAGGTGTGCTTAGTAGTTGGATCCAGTTCAGACATTGATTGGAAATTGATTGAATCAAACATTATTTAAGACCTAATCGGTCATGGGTGTGAAATGGGTCCAGTCAGGTTTGAATTATAAATAGCTCCTATCAGAGTGTCTAATCAATATCTAGCATGGAACTTGTCCAATCAGCTGCTGAAGATAGACACAAAGTGCTGGAGTAACTCAAGCAGCATCTCTGGAGATAAAGGATGGGTGAAGTTTTGGGTCAGGACCCTTCTTCAGACTGACTGTAGGAGGTGGGGATGGGAAGAACAGGTGAGGAAATACCTGGAAAAATCAGGGCCGGTAACAAATGATCTCGGGCAGGATGGTGTCCTGATAGGCCAATTGTTGGCTCGGGAAGGTGTGATCTCAAAAGGGATACAATGTGGTGAATTGTAGAACTGGTTAAACGACTAGGGTGGAGGAAGGGAGAAAGGGGAGTGTAAGGTGAAGTTACTTAAAATTTGTGAATTCAACATTTGTACTGCTGGGTTTGTAAGCTGCCCAAGCGAAATATGAGGTGCTGTTCCCCCAATTTGTGGGTGGCCTCACACGGGCAATGGAGGAGGCCCAGAACTGAAAGGTCAGTGTGGGAATGGGAAGTAGAGTTGAAATGGTCGGAAACCGGGAGATTCCGTAGGCCTCGGCAGACCAAGCATTAAGTGTTTAGCAAAAACGGTCCCCGAGACAACGTTTGGCTCGCTGATGTACAGCTGCTGACTGGGAATGGATCTAACCTTTCTCGGCAGGAGTAAATTAAATTAGTTGGCTGTCTAAAATAAATTGTATGGAGATAGTGAATAGAATGGATATGAATAAATGCAGATTGCCTGCTGGAATGAAATACTTTTAGCAGTATTTATTTGTATTTCTGTAATTTCCTTGACACGTGATAAACTTCAAGGGACGTCCGATTATGGGAAATGATGGCCAGGAGAAAAGTGAGTGTGTGGGATCAAAGAGAGAGGCTTTTAGAAAAAAACTCTTAAGGTGGAAGAGGTGACAAAGAGATTTGAATAAAAGATCCAGCATAGGCAGGAAGGAAAGGAAAAAAAATGTGCATATATGTAGTGTTTTTGCAAGTTTCATAGATCAGTATGTACAGGAGAGAGAAAGGAACAGAAAGATGTACTAGAGATAGACACAAAAAGCTGGAGTAACTCAGCGGGTCAGACAGCATCCCTGGATAAAAGGAATAGGTGACATTTTGGCTCGAGACCCTTCTTCAGTGTCTCCAGGGATGCTGTCTGACCCACTGAGTTACTCTAGCTTTTGTGTCTATCTCGGTTTAAACCAGCATCTGCAGTTCCTTCCTACACAGAAAGATGTGCTAGTGGAATGAGAGGCTTCTCTGGAGCATACGCCCCAGTGTAAACCTGCTGACGCACAAGGCTAGGTGTAGTAGCAGGGATGTGGGGCAGGTACAGGCAAGTAGCCTGGCCCAGCAAATTCAGAAACTAACCAAATGAGGGCAAAGTTAATGGAGCAAAGGACAAATGGGGCTGAAAGTGAGTCATAGCAATTTGGTGAAATTGCAGAAGGATGCTGAGGACTTTGAATGTCAAGGAGAGGGGGCGTCAAAGGGCGACAAAAACATGGTAATGGTGGAATGAGGGTGAAGAATGAATAGCAAAATTGGTTTTGAGATGGTATGACCATTTTTGATCGTCTTTCACATGACAAAAATGGCCATCCAAGCACAATTCGTCCAATTTGAAAAATACATGATGGAAGTGAAAACATTATGAAGATAAGTTCATAAGTGATAGGAACAGAATTAGGCCATTCGGCCCATTAAGTCTACACTGCCATTCAATCATGGCTGATCTATCTCTCCCTACTAACCCCATTCTCCTGCCTTCTCCCCATAACCCCTGACACCCGTAGTAATAAGAATTTATCTATCTCTGCCTTAAAAGTATCCATTGACTTAGCCTCCACGTCCTTCTGTGGCAAAGAATTCCGCAGATTCGCCACCCTCTGACTAAAGAAATTCCTCCTCATCTCCTTCCTAAAGGAAGTCCTTTAATTCTGAGGCTATGTATGGCCTCTGGTTCTAGACTCTCCCACTAGTGGAAACATGCTCTCCACATCCACTCTATCCAGGCCTTTCACTATTTGGTAAATTTCAATGAGATCCCTCTCATCCTTCTAAACTCCAGCGAGTATAGGCCTAGTGCTGTCAAACGCTCATAAGATATGGCACAGTCTATGAATGCTGTTAAAACAGATCAGTCCAAACAGTGGCTCTGCCTTCAATGGCGTTGGGAAGTTATTCTGGAGCTCAGGACTAATTCTTGTTGGGTCAGCACTGGATATGTTGATCTGAGTTGAGGGCCATGCTAATATTGCAGTTGTGCGCCTGAGTTAGTGAGGTTGTTAGCCAGGGATTTTGCATGAAACCTTTAGAGAAAAACTGAATCTGCAGTAACAACTTATGGTCAGGCAATGCTTTAGTTCACTCACTGGCGTTTCCACTGTAGGAACCAAACAAGTGTCAGAATTTGTCTCTATCTAATAATCTCGAATGTCTGATAATGGTGTTATGCCGTGGGATGTGTAAATGTAAGTGATTACCATTTTCATGAAAGATGTGTCTCTTGGTAAATAAATGATGGGGAAAGCTGCTGTTGGGTGGTGACTGTACCAGGAACAGTTCATAAATGCGCAAGTTGAACATAAATTATGTCACAATCAGGTACTTAAAATAATTAGATGAGGAAATTTCATTTAATTGAATCTTTAAATAACAATTACAGATTTGATGCTAAACCCATCAGGGATTCCAGCGGCTGTGTCTTGGGATCTAGGCCTAGTCACTGTCCACAGTCTGTTCTGCCATGTGAGAGAGGTCGTTCAGAGATCCATGGGGCAGGGCCTCTGAGAGGAATTTTATCAGTGGGTTCAAAGTTTCTTTCGGGACCCCTTCCCTTCGCCATTAGTCATCCTGTTTTTATCCACTACGGTTTTATGCCATGAGCTGTAGCCTGTAAGGCAAAAAGGGGTATGGGAGATGAGAGAGGGGTGGAATGGAGCGCTCTGTTGATTTTCTGCATTTAAGGCCTTATGCTCCTATACTCCCTCCATGATAAATATAAATAAATATAAATAAAATAAAAGGATCAGAAAGAAGAAAGCACATTTGTTTTGAACATTTTGTTTATGCTACCATACAGAGAAGGAGAAATAATTCACACTGAAACATCCTTTTATATTTCAATGCAGATCAGATCATCAGAAGACATAATTATTAGTAAAAAGTAAAATGGTAGATTAGTATTTACTCTAAATAAAGAGCTTTCTTGCCCTTTTTTTGTGAACAATTTTGAATCACAGCATGAACATTTATTGTTCTGGCAATGTTTGATTCAATACTTAGCCTGGCCAAATCCACAAGACATTCCTGAGACATTGTAGTCCTTAAATAATTCTTAATCAGCTTGAGTTTGCTAAATTACCTTTCTGCAGAAGCTACTGTTGCTGGAATTGTTAATAGTATTATTAAGCGAACGCAAACATTTGGAAACAGGTCACCAAGTCTGTACTCTGTTAACAAGTTCAACAGATCTAATGGCTTTAACTGTGCATTTACAAAATTTACCCTCCCACTAACACACACACACTCAGACACACACTCACTCATCCACCCACATTCACTCACTCACACACACCCATTCACACACCCATTCACTCACCCACTCAGTCTCACATACCTACTCACTCACTCACCCACACACACCCACTCACACACACCCACACACACTCACACACCCACTCACACACACCCACTCACACACACCCACTCACACACATCCACTCACACACACCCACACACACACACTCTCACACACACACACCACACCCAATCACACACCCACTCACACACACCCACTCACCCACCCACACCCACACCCAAACACCCACACCCAAACACACTCACACCCACCCACACCCACTCACACACACACACTCACACCCACCCACTCACACACGCCCACCCACACCCAAATCCACTCACACCCACCCACACCCACTCACACACACCTACTCACACATACAAACCCTCACACACCCGCCCACACCGAGATGGCCACCACCAGGAGCAGCAACAGCATCCACCGCCTCTCCGACCCTCACTGCCTACCTGGCCAAACCCAGGCCACTGAAACTGCCGCCGCGGCTGCCGACTCTCACCACCACCACCGCAGCCACTGTCGCCGACCTTCACTGTCTTCAGAAAGCCACCGATGCTGCTGCCCGTATCTCTACTCCAGCCCCCCACGGGCTTCCACCAGCGACTCCGCCGACCCTCGCCTCTCCACCGGCCACCAGTGGGACAGAGCCGTCACCTCACCAGAGTTCCAGGCGCAGCACCAGGCTCACAACCTCCACCATGAGCACAGCACGTGGTCTGACTCTGCTGGGTCCTAATAATAATAATAATAATAATAACTTTATTTATAGAGCACTTTAAAAACAACCACAGTTGCAACAAAGTGCTGTACATGACTAATCATGGACAAGAAATTATTACATAACAATAAAAACATTAAACGAAAGAGTAAAAACAATAAAATTAAAAACATTAAAAGCACTAAGAACAGGAGCAAAGTCTCAAGCAGTGACAAAAGCCAAGGAATATAAATGTGTTTTAATACTGGTTTTGAAGATGGACAGTGAGGGGGCCTGTCTGATGTGCAACGGCAGGGTGTTCCAGAGTGCCGGAGCAGCAACAGAGAAGGCTCTATCCCCTCTGAGCTTCCGCTTAGACCTCGGTACCTCCAGGAGCAGCTGATCAGCTGACCGGAGGCACCGGGCAGGAGCGTATGGGTGGAGCAGTTCAGAGAGGTAAGGCGGGGCGAGCCCATTTAGAGATTTAAAAACAAATAAAAGAATTTTAAAATGAACTCGAAAGTGCACCGGGAGCCAGTGGAGGGAGGCCAGAATTGGCGTTATGTGCTCCCTCTTGCGAGTTCCAGTTAAAAGGCGAGCAGCAGCATTCTGAACCAACTGGAGACGAGCCAGTGAAGATCGTGCAACTCTAAAATAGAGTGCGTTGCAGTAATCCAGCCTAGATGTAATAAAGGCATGGATTATTGTTTCAAAATGCTGCCGCTCGAGAATGGGCTTCACCTTTGCCAGCTTCCTTAGGTGAAAGAAGCTGGACTTAACCACCGCGCCTATTTGATGATCTAATTTAAAATCACTGTCCATCCTAAAACCTAGGTTCAAAACTGTTGGCTTCACGTACCGTGCCAGTGGACCCAAGTCAACAAGGGGAGGTTCACGGCAGCCATTGGGGCCAAACAATATCACCTCTGTCTTCTTTTCATTAAATCCTAGAAAGTTTAGGGCCATCCCGGACTTAATGTCCTCAAGACATGACAGAAGTGATTTGACAGAAAAGGCGTCTTCCTTCCTAGTGCTCCCCCCCCCCTCCTACAGGGAAGACCCATCAGTAGTGACGGGTCTTCCCCTTCCCCCTCTTTTAATCAGATTACCCCGACCTCACACCCACTAGTTAAAATTCCCCGCTTTATTTTTTCTACGAATTACGATATATAAAACTATGTAGGCTCACACAAAATGTGAATGCTAGTCTTCACAAAATATATGCAAACATTTTCTGAGATTTCAGGAAATTCCTGGCCCCCCTCCTTTGGCTCCCGGGCCCCCTTTTGGACCCCAGGCCCGGGTACGACGTACCCCCTGCACCCCCTCATATGCCCAGCCCAGACGTCATAGTCAACGAGCTATAAAGTATGGAAGGAGGACAGTCAGCCCAGCTAATCCATGTAGATCATGTTGCCTAACTGAGCTAATCCTACTTGCCTGCGCCTGGCCCATATCCCTCCAAACCTTTCCTATCCATGTACCTGTCTAAGTGTCTTTTAAATGTCATAACTGTACCCACTTCTAATCCTTCCCCTGGCAGCTTGTTCTATACAAGCTCCTAAATTCCCTTTTAAATCTTTTCCCTCTCACCCTAAACCTAATCCCTCTCGTTTTCGATTCCCTTGGGGTGAAAAGACTGTGACGTATCTATGCCCCTGATTATTTTATATACCTCTATAAGGTCACCCGTCAGGCACCTACACTCCAAGGATAAAACCCCCCATCTTATATAAAGCTCTATATAGATAGAGTTAGATAGAGCTCTTAGAGATATGGGGAGAAGGCAGGATTGGGGTACCGATTGTGGATGATCAGCCATAATCACAGTGAATGGTGGTGCTGGCTTGAAGGGCTGAATGGCCTACTCCTGCACCTATTGTCTATTATTTAACATCTCCTTATAGCTCAAACCCTCTAAAATCCCAATAAAATCCTCGTAAATCTTTTTGCACTCTTTTCGGCTAAACGTCATCTTTCCTTTAACCAGCCAACCAAAACTGTACACAATATTCCAAATGTGACCGTACCAATTTCTGGTACAGCTGAAACATGGCATCCCAACTCCTGTACTTAACGCCATAACCAATGAAGGCAACTGTGCAAAGCCCTGCCTTCACCATCCTGTCCACCTGGGTCACCACCTTCATGGAGCAATGTACCTGCTCCACAATGTCTCTCCTTTCCACAACATTCCCACTTACTGTACAAGTCCTGCGCTGGTTTGGGCAAGTTGGGTCAAAGGGCCTATTTCTACGCTGTATGACACAAATACTCTATGGTTTGTTCTACCCAAATTCAACCTTACATTTATCTGAATTAAACTCCATCTGCCATTTCTCAGCCCATTGGCTCAGTTGATCAAGATCCCATTATAATTGTAAACTACTTCACTGTTCTTTACATCACCATATTGTGTGCCATCTGCTAACTCAGCTACATACATTCACATCCAAGTTGTTAATACAAACAATGAACTACTGTAGATCCTGTACGGTGGGTTAATTTTTCACTGCAACTATTAGGCTGGTGAGTGGTAGAATCTGGGAGAGTTTTTTGGGAATGTGGTATCCATGTACCTGTCTAACTGTTTCTTAAATGTTAGGATAGTTCCAGCCACCTCCTCTGGCAGCTTGTTCCATACACCCACCACCCTCTGTGTGAAAAAGGTATACCTCAGATTCCTATTAAATCTTTTCCCCTTCACAAACCTATGTCCTCTGGTCCTCGATTCACCTACTCTGGGCAAGAGACTCTGTGCATCTACCTGATCTATTCGTCTCCTGATTTTATACACCTCTATAAGATCACCTCTCACCTCCTGCACTCCAAGGAATAGAGTCCTGCCTACTCAACCTCTCCCTATAGCTCAGACCCTTTAGCCCTGGCACCATCCTTGTGAATCTTCTCTGTACCACATTCGTGTAGGATTGGTGAAATGAATGGTTGATAGTTGGCATGCTGTATGACCCTGTTTGACCCTGTATATCCGAGGGCAGCACAGCGGTACAGCCGGTAGAGCTGCTGCCTCAAAGAACCAGATCCAGGTTTGTTCCTGACCTCGGGCACTATCTGTGTGGAATTTGCACATTCTCCTTGAGATTGCTTCGGTTTCCATCAGGGTCTCCTGTTTCTTTCCAAATCCCAAAGACGTGAGGGTTTGCACGTTAATTAGCCTCTGTAAATCACACCAAATGTGTTAGAAGCGGATAAGAAAGTGGGAAAACATAGAACTAGCATGAATGGGTGATCGATGATCGGCGCAACCCATTCCTTCTCTCCAGAGATGCTGCCTGTCCTGCTGAATTAAGGGCCTGTCCCACTTGGCCGTCATTTGCGCGTCAGGCTGATGGCGCGCGAAGATTTTGTACATCACAAAATCCTGCGACGCCGCGCGCGGCCGCGCGTCACTGCCTATGTCATCAAGCACCATGCACGCGTAATGCGCACCATGCGCGCATCACGTTCGTGTCACGGCGCGCGCGTCATGCGTCGTGACGCGTAAATGATGTCGCGTAAATTACGCGCAAATGACGGCCAAGTGGGGCAGGCCCTTTACTCCAGGATTTTGTGTCTATCTTCGATGATCGTGGACTTGGTGGGCTTGTTTCCATGTTGTACCTTCAAATTAAAGTAAACTAAATTCAATTAAATCGTTCATAGATGGAACAGGAAAAGTATATGAAAGCAAAGTATTTACAGGGATAATGGAACAGAGCAGTGGGGTGGGATTAACTGGATCTCTATTCCACACTGGGATAGACTGTAAGAGCCATATGTTCTCATTCCCTGTTACAACCATTCTTTCGTTCTGCTTCACTGTGAGAGTAGGTTTGGGAGTGGGATTGCGGGTGAGTGAGTTGGGGGCCCTGGTTAAAAATGCAAGTGGTTTTCCATGAAAATGTTAGCCCACTTCTGCATTTAGTAGGGCCATCAGTCTGTGCATGTGTTCACCGCACTGGAGGGGGATGTGGTAGTTTCAATGGAGCAATCATCCATGATGAGCTTGGCAGTGAAGTCGAGAGAGTGCAGCGGTATTGGAGGGGGAATGAAGAGTTGGTTTGCAGTCTAGCCCCAAACACCAAAGAGCGTGGCGGTAGAGTTGCTGCCTTACAGAGCCAGAGCTGGAGACTAGGGTTCGATTCTGACTACGGATGCTGTCTGTACAGAGTTTGCACGTTCACCCCGTGACTGCATGGGTTTTCCCTGAGATCTTCGGTTTCCTCCCACACTACAAAGACGTACAGGTTTGCAGATTGATTGGCTTGGTATGAATGTAAATCATCCCTAGCATGTGTAGGATGATGTTAGTGTGCGGGGATCACTGGTCGGTGCGGACTTGGTGGGCGGAAGGGCCTGGTTTCCATGCTGTATCTCTAAACTAAACTAAACTAGAGCCTCCTCACTGCTTACTGCAGTGATGTTGTGGGAAGTGCTCCTTGCAGACACATGCAAAGTGAGCATAAGAAAGTGTTGATTGGATTTGCATGAGGTTTGTAATCCCTGCAGTCCAACTGTTGGCAGCTCCACCTCACTCATTGCAAATTACAGCTCTCCATGGCTGCACCACATTGGGCACTGCTGAAGCTGCAGCACCCAGAGGAGAACCCGTCTCCGAATCAGCAGGAGGATGACGGGTGATCTTATAGAAGTGTATAAGATCATGAGAGGAATAGATAGAGTAAATGCACACAGTCCTTTACCCAGAGTAGGGGAATCAAGAACCATAGGACATATGTTTAAGGTGAGGGGGGAAAGATTTAATAGGAACCTGAGGGACTCCTTTTTTACACAACGGGGGTGGGTGTATGGAATGAGTTGACGGATGAGGTCACAACATTTATAAGATATTTGGCCAGGTACATGGATAGGATAGGCTTAGAAGGACATGGGCCAAATGTCGGCAGCTGGGTCCAGTGTAGATGGGGCATGTAGGTTGGGGTGGGCGAGTTGGGTCGGCGGGCCTGTTTCCAAGCTGTATGACTATGTCTGGATACCAGTATCTCTGAAGGCTTTGTAAGCATGCCAGCTGCTGGTATGCACTTGTAGCCAACTGAACCATGATCTGCCATCCGATGGACCTGGTGACCATGCATTGCAGGGACTGTCAGGTTCACCAGCACCTTTCATGTTGTGATCCAGCACCTTTCATCTTGTAATCAAGGCCAGATTGTGCTGAAGATATTTGCGAGATCCTGGAGTAATTCCAGTGCAGGAGTGCGCAAGGCAGGTGACCAACCTTGCTTGCAATAAACCCCATCAGAATGTGGCCCTTCAGTTCTGTGGCTCAGGCAGGCTGCCTAATGATACCAGGCGCCATTGAGTGGGCATGTGGCTGGCAGTGCCCAGGAGTGTTGGTCAACCAGAGCATTTCCACTGCACAATGTGCGGCTGGATTGATAGAGTGGGTGGAATCCGTCACGCCAGATGAATACAAGGTTATCAACTGTGGTCCTGATGCCAGTATTGGGCGACACAGTGACACAGTGAGGTAGGGTTGCTGCCTCGCATCACCAGAGACCCTGACTCGATCCTGAACTCGGGTGCTGTCTGTGTGGAGTTGGTACGTTCTCCCTGTCACCCCGTGGGTTTTTCCAGGGTGCTCCGGTTTCCTCCCACATCCCAAAGTCATGCAGGTTTACAGGTTAATTGACCATTGTAAAATTGCCCCGGTTGTGTGGGGAGTCAATGTGAAAATGAGATAACATAGAGTGAGTGCGAACGTGTGATCAATGGTCGCAGTGGGTTTGGTGGGTCAAAGTGACTGTTTCCTGCTCTCTCTCCCTTTCTTTCCCCGGTTTCCTCCAACACTCTAAAGATGTACGTGTTTGTAGGTTCATTGGCTTTGGCAAAGACTGCAAATTGTCCCTACTGTGAAGGATAGTGCAGGTCGGCGCGGACTCGGTGGGCCGAAGGGCCTGTTCCCGCACTGTATCTTTAAACTTTATAAGGGCAGATGATGGAAAGCGGCAATAAATGAGACACAGTCAACATTTTGGATTCCAGACCCTGGGAGAGTGAGGTATCAGGTTAGTATGAAAATGAAGGGAGGATGGGGGAGTGATGAGTCATGGATTGGGCAAAGGGAATATCTCAATTGGGTGAGAATCACGTGATTCCAGTGTTTATGGAAGTGTCTGGTTAATAGATTGATGAAGGCAGTTAAAGAGGGAGAGAAAACAAACAAATCGACATTTGTACCAGTGTTCTACAACGATAGTCTTGACCCCATCAGTACTGTACTCCAGTGTAATACAATGGCAGAACTATGCCCACCAGTATTATACCCTGATGTTATACAGTGACTGACTTGTCCACACTAATATTAGAGTCATAGAGTGATAAGGTGTGGAAACAGGCCCTTCGGCCCAACTTGCCTACACTGGCCAACATGTCCCAGCTACACTAGTCCCACCATTTGGTCCATATCGCTCCAAACCTGTCCTATCTACATATCCATGTATCCAATATATCCATATTGTACCTCAGTGATGTAGAGTGACAAACCTGTTGTCATCAGTCCTCATCATCATCGCTGAAAACATCAACGGGCACGGTGCCTTACAATGCTATGTACGACAGTGATCGCCACTTCTACTGAAGTGTGGATGGCCGTTGGCTCGCTAGGAGCTCATCCGTCCTTTGACAGGTCTTGTTTTTTGGTCCTGCTGGGGGTCCACAGCCCCTTCCTCACCTGGCAAACCAGGTGGGGGAGACGGTTTGGTCGCTGACTATTCAACCATGGAGCAGGTAGCACGGGATTACATGGTACCCGTGGCGGGGGGGAAACTCCCCCCGACCTGACTCTCCAGTCTTACATCCTGTATTATACAATGATAGATCCATCCTGACCAGTACTATACCCAGTGTGACATATTCATAGACCCGTCCACATCAGTACTATACCCTGATGTTTTACAGTGATCGTCTCATCCCGTCCCCCACCAGTAGTGTACCCCAGTGTTATACAGTGACATACCCCATCCCACAACTATTATACCCTAATGATTTAAATTGACAGACCCGTCCCCGCCAGTAATGAACCCCAGTGTTATACAGTGACAGACACGTCCCCAGCAGTGCTGTACACAAGTGTTATACAGTGACAGAACCCATCTCACCACTATAAGACTCCAATGTTATACAGTGACAGACCCGTCCCCACCGTGCTGTTTTACACCTACAGACCTGTCCCCACCATCCTGTACCTGGTATTATACAGAGGCTCCAAATCCCTGGATCTCTGGTTTTGGATTTTTGCTGACCATGGTCTGAGCCCAGGCCCTGGGGCCCAGTAATGTGTGGGTCCCGTGGCTTGGCATCCAACAGAAGGACAATGTTAAGTTCCGGGGCCATGTGTGGAGAATGACTGCCTGCAGTACAGAGGGGCACTGGGAACCACACCCTGGGGAGACAGAGTGTGGTCGGGTACAGAGTCCCTCCATTCACAGCCTCTGCAGTTGGTCTCCACACACTGGGTCTGATGACATTACACACCCATTCCCCTCTTTCCCTGCCCTCTTTAGCTTAACACTCCTCGCCTTTCCTGACCTGGGGAAGCCATTCCGATCCAGATTAGTGTACTTTAGACATACAGTGTGGAACAGGCCCTTCGGTCCACCAAGTCCACGTCTACCAACTATCACTAGTTCTATGTTACCCCAGTTTCAGAGGCCAATTGACCTACAACCTGCACGTAACCAGAGCACCCGGAGAAAACCCACACGGTCACAGGGAGAAGTACAAACACCGTAAGGATAGCACTCGTAGTCAGGTTCGAACCCGGGTCTATGGTGCTGTAAGGCAGCAACTCTACCGCTGCGCCACCGTGCCGCCTTTAGTTTATTGTCATATACATTGGGGTGCGATGAAATTCCTTGTTCACGTGAAGATCGCGGAATAAACAGTTTACATACAGTATCACAAGAATAAATAAATCGTTCAGTACTAAACAGCAAAATTATGCAAAGATTGCAGGGCAATCTGAAGTAGCAAAGAAGATGTCAAGGTGCAATAAAGGAATAACCGAATGAGGTATAAACTGCTTATTGCACAGGGTAGGGTCCAGGACCACACTGAGGGCTGCCTGCAGCCACACGTTGCTGGGGTGTGAGTGGACTCCCTCCCATCAGATGTCACTGTAGCCCTCTCACTGCCACAGAATGGAATAAGGAGTCAGATGCTACCAGCAAACAGCCTGTGTTCTGCCTCCCATGTACTGTGCAGCCCGTCCACAAAATGTCAGCGATATCTTTAAATGTCTTTAAATAGTGCAACTAAAATTAAGTAATGGCACCTGCTCACGCTAATTGGTCCGGAAATCCGGAAAGAATATATTAGTATCTCAGCCAGCTGAGCAAGGTAGAGCTGGCTTCAATGTGAGTGCAGGTGGGTTACAAAACTACAACCATAATTAGCGAAACACAACAAGGGACAATGAGGAGATAATTTATTTTTTAAGGAATAAATCTTTATGGTCTGGATTGAAATTGATGATGAAAGCAGATTTAAGAGTAACTTTTGAAAGGAGCTTCAACAAATTTTTAAAGGAAAAAAACATTTCAAAAGGTGCAGAAGTAGGATAAATCAGATTGCCTTTTTCAAAGAGCTGGCAAATGTAGTTAAATTGGTGCTGCTGTGATGTTTAAACATATGCATTGAAGGAGTCTGAAGAAGGGTCTCGTTCTATGTAAGGCAGCAACTCTACCGCTTCCTTCTAGGTCACCCATTCCTTCTATCCAAAGATGTTGCCTATCCTGCTGAGTTACTCCAGCATTTTGTGTCTATTATTGGAGAAGGAGGTTATTTAAAGCCAACAAAGTTGCAAATGAAACATCTGCTGTAATTTCCCAGAGTGAAAATTATCGGATGGTTTATCTCTGGGCTTGATCTCTCTTCATGCAAACTGATTGAAGAGCTGTCCCCATGTTGCCACTTTGCTGAGTGCGAGCACTCTGCTGCTGCCCTGTCACGGGGCAAGCCACTATATTAAGGGGGTCTGCGCTCTTGGGGTCTGTATTAAAGACCCAAAATATTACAGACATAATAACAAATGTGATCTTCCCATGTACTGGATAAAACAGAACCTTTACCCAACAACACAAGCTGATACAGTCCACGAGTTATTTAAGTGTTCCGTTCCTGAGAACTGTGCGTAAGCAGATTTCTCCTTAAGAGGAAACGTCCATTTTCTATAGCTCGCCATAGCTTATCACTGCATACTCTTGCTGTAATTCTCTCATTGCATTGAAAAATCAGCCTAACCCCAACCATAATTATAATGGAATCTATACTTCACCCGAACATTGATAATACCATGAAACATTATTATTATTACTTGGTTAAAATATATGGGAGAATTTGCATAACGACAATTCTACGTAAGTCAGGTCATTTGTAACTGTTCAGAGTTCCCTGAGAGAGGTACAGAGTTCCCTGAGAGTGGCAATACAGATAGACAGGTGGTGAAAAAGGCTTATGGTATGTTTCCCTTCATCAGCTTAGTCATTGTGTATAGGAGTTGGCTGGATGTGTTGAATTGTGTGTGGTTTTGGTGGAAGAACATCATCAAGCTGGAAAGGCTGCAGGAATATGGTCTGGACTGCACGACTTGAGTTATTAACAGAGATTGGACAGGGTGGGACTATTTTCTCAGGAGTGAAAGAAGCTGGGGGATAGCTTTAAAGAGGTTTATGAAGATTATCATGTGTACCAAGGTACAGTTCTTTTTTTGCATACAGATCAGTAAGATTATTGCCATGCATTAGTACAATCACTGATTAAGTATGGGATGCATAGAAACAGCCCACTGAGTCTATATGCAAGATTTGGAAGATTTTGACGCCATTTTCGCAGTCCCAGCCGCAGCTGGCCATGAAGGCCCATTGCAGCCGTCACCTCCATCCGCATATCGATGTCCCTCTCCTCGTCCGGTCACCTTCAGTCTTGTGCCCCGCTGCCGACCTTGAGGGCGCGGAATGTAAGACCCCCAGTTCATCTTATCGCCCTTTGCCCAGCGTCTGAAGCTGTCGCCGACTCACTCCACCTCCTCTCCGGTTCCTGGTCTTCAGGGGTGAGCAGGGGACTAGTCTCGGACGGGACTCCCACTCCAGGCGGGTTCCCGGTTCTGCGGCGGGTGAGCCAGGCCTGCTGCCTGCCGGGGCGTGACCGCGGCCCATCACAAGTCCTTCTCGACAGGAGTCAATTGCCGACCAAATCGCACGTCTTTGAGATGTGAGAAGAAACAGGAATACCTGAGTGGAACCCGTGCGTCACAGGGAGAACTTGCAAACTCCACTCGGTCAGCACCAGATATGAGGATTGAACCTGGGTATCTAGTGCTGTGAGACAGTGGCTCTAGCATCTATGCCACTGTTTGGACTACAGGTCTATCAGGCACCACTGGGAAAGGTTAACACTAAGCATTGCCATTTTAGTACCAAGGGAAAGATAAAGCAAAGAAAGGAGCCGTGTGTCCCTCTGATCTTTGTCCCCTTCTCCCACTCCAGTTCCTTTCATTCCTTCTCATGTGGCAGAACTCCTGCAGGTTGGATCTTAAGAAGAAGCAATTTATTTCCTTCCTGAACGAATGATAAAATGAATCAACGGGGATGCTATTGAGCTAGGATGCTCTCTGTTTGTGCTAACCCTAGGATATAGAAGCGAGCGGAGCCCATGAAGACAGGGCCACAATGTAATAATATCAGGGGCTATGTCTCCATCTCATTCCACTTTCCCACCTGATCCCCATATTCCTTCATTTCCATTTATATCCTAAATATATTGACTATACAAGTTATGGTCACAACATGTTTTGTTTTAACTGGGCCAGTTAACACCGGCATGAAATTGAATCCTGTCACAAAACCTGTGGACTTTAACTTCAGAAAATTAAACACTTTTGGAAAACAACATTGTGCCTGTAATGGTGAGCATTAATTCATATATGGTCATAAAACTGAATATCTTTCAGAGAAGGAGATTTGCTGGGGTGGCTCAGTGTCGAGTTGCTGTCTTACAGCGTCAGAGGCCCAGATTTGATCCTGACTAGGGGTGCTGTCTATACAGAGTTTGTATGTTCTCCCTGTGACTACGTGGGTTTTCTCTGGGTGCTCCGGTTTCCTCCCACATTCCAAAGATGTACAGGCTTGTAGGTTAATTGACTTCTGGAAATTTTCCCTAGTGTGCAGGATGCAAAACTGGGATAACATAGAACTAGTGTATAATGTTGGTCAGCACGAAGTCGGTGGGCCAAAACGCTTGTTTCCATGCTGTATCTCTAAACTAAACTAAATCTTATTGAGCCCATTTGTTACTGCAGATTGTGTCTGACTATTAAGTTGTCTCTAGGAGACATTAAGTCGAAGGGCTATTAGTGACGGCCCATAAATGCTGGTCTCGTCAATGGCAGGCACATCCTCCGAATGATTAAACGTAAAAGAAATTTAGTGACTGGAGACCCACAACCCTGATTTACAGATCTCGGTAAAGAAACATTCATTCATTTCAGTCCCAGATGGACAATACGTTACTCCTCTGCCTACTGTCATTATCTTAAGACAAAGGAACTAGGCTCTTACCATTTGTTCTGTCTGGGGAATGGAAGCATAGTGATTATTTTATTGAACTAGTATTCCAGAAGCCTAATAATAATAATAATAATAATATCTTTTATTGTCATTGCACATATGTGCCACGAGATTTGGTATGCAGCTTCCATCCGATGTCATAACTTAAACAACTAATAACATTTAGATTTAGATACCCCGAGAAACATGATTTATAAAAAGAACAGTAAAACAGTAAAACAGTCTAAAGTGCAAATGTGTCTGTGCCGGGTCGATGTGCGATTTTCATACTGTGGAATTGTGATTTCATATGATGTGGAATTCATACTTCCCTCTGCAGACTGTGATGTTAATTAACGCTATTAAATAAATCTGAAGTAAGAGCTAAAATGATGATGGTCATAGAAACTTGCCTGTTTCATTAATATATTTTAGGGAAGGTAATTCGCCACCCTTACCTGGTGTGGCCTCTGGACATGGGATGCAGTGCATTCCTGATTAGCCCTCTGAAGTAGCCCAGTTAGACACCCTTCCTTGTACCTCTGTGTTATAACAGGTCAGGAAGGCACTCACCTCAACCAGGGCAATAAATGGCACCAATGCCAAAGACACCCACAGTTCATAGGTGAAAAGAAACAAAAGTGAGATTATTTTTTTGAACTACAATGAGTGTTCTACCCAATTTCTCCTCACTGGACGACCACTTGCCACGTTAATATCTAGTAAACCTTCAATGCAGTGGCTCTATGCCAAGCATATCCAGTTTATTGAAAGCTGCAAATAGGCTACCAGGTGTGGTCACTCAAGTCCTGTACAATGGGAAATACAGCACGGAAACATGTCCTGGATGAAATGGATGAGGGATTAATGATCTGGATGAGGGAATTGAATGCAACATCTCCAAGTTTGCGGATGACACGAAGCTAGGGGGCAGTGTTAGCTGTGAGGAGGATGCTAGGAGGCTGCAAGGTGACTTGGATAGGTTGGGTGAGTGGGCAAATGCATGGCAGATGACGTATAATGTGGATAAATGTGAGGTTATCCACTTTGGTGGCAAAAACAGGAAAGTAGACTATTATCTGAATGGTGGCCGATTGGGAAAAGGGGAGATGCAACGAGACCTGGGTGCATTGGTGCACCAGTCATTGAAAGTAGGCATGCAGGTGCAGCAGGCAGTGAAGAAAACGAATGGTATGTTAGCATTCATAGCAAAAGGATTTGAGTATAAGTGCAGGGAGGTTCTACTGCAGTTGTACAGGGTCTTGGTGAGGCCACACCTGGAGTATTGCGTACAGTTTTGGTCACCACATCTGAGAAAAGACATTCTTGCCATAGAGGGAGTACAGAGAAGGTTCACCAGACTGATTCCTGGGATGGCAGGACTTTCATATGAAGAAAGACTGGATAGACTTGGCTTGTACTCGCTAGAATTTAGAAGATTGAGGGGGGATCTTATAGAAACTTACAAGATTCTTAAGGGGTTGGACAGGCTAGATGCAGGAAGATTGTTCCCGATGTTGGGGAAGTCCAGAACAAGGGGTCACAGTTTAAGGATAAGGGGGAAGTCTTTTAGGACCGAGATGAGAAAATCATTTTTCACACAGAGAGTGGTGAATCTGAGGAATTCTCTGCCACAGAAGGTAGTTGAGGCCAGTTCATTGGCTATATTTAAGAGGGAGTTAGATGTGGCCCTTGTGGCTAAAGGGATCAGGGGGTATGGAGAGAAGACAGGTACAGGATACTGAGTTGGATGATCAGCCATGATCATATTGAATGGCGGTGCAGGCTCGAAGGGCCGAATGGCCTACTCCTGTATCTATTTTTTATGATTCTATGTTTCTATGTCCTTCAGCCCAACACATTCATGCTGACCAAGATGCCCATCTAAGTACATCCATTTAACTGCATCTGGCCCAATGTTGATATCGTACCTGCCTCACTTACTTCCTTTGGCAGCTCGCTCCATTAACTGCCACCTTCTGTGTAAAAAATGTTGCCCCTCAGGTTCCTTCACAATCTTTCCACTTTCACCTTAAACCTCTGCCCTCTAGTTCTTGATTCCACTACCCAGGGAAAAAGACAATGCACATTCATCCCAGCTGTTCAACTCCTGATTTTATCACCGCCCAGCCTCCTGTATTTCATGCAACAGAATCCTAGCCTGCCCAACCTTTCCTGAAAATCTTGTATAGCTGTAACATAATGTCTTAACGACTATACTCAAATCCCTGGCTGATAAAGGCCAGCATGCTAAAAGCTGCCTTCATCACCCTATCTACCAGATTATCACTTTCAAAGAACTATGTACTTGTACTCTTAAATCTCTCTGCTCTGCAATACTCCCCAGGGTCCTACCATTCACTATGAAGGCTTATGGCTACTTCCCCATTTCCTGAGATATGACATAACCAATTTCCCATTCATAAAACCATGTAAAGAGTGCCTTATCAGAGTTGTGGTTATCTAATTGGCCTCTTCTCATCTTCTTGCTGATGGATTCCTACAGTCTTGCCACAACTTATACCAGGTTAAATAGTCTTGAGGTTCTTCTTTGGATCTGCTATCATGAATAGTCGCGTTACATTTGATTCTTTCCAACCCATGGGTCAATCTAGAATTTAGGGAGCTTTTAAAGATTCCACAATTCATCATCCACTCCATTTGTAGATCATCACATTCTGAGAATACTCTTGATTTTTTTTTCTGTATGTCTCTTAAATTAAATTTCCGATCTTCACTTTCATTATACCTGGGACTTTTGGTAATTTATTGTATCTTCTCCTTTGGACAGAAAATCCAAATGACTTAGGGCGACACAAGGGGTGCAGCGGTAGAGTTGCTGCCTTGCAGCGCCAGAGACCTGGTTCAATTCTGACTACAGTCTGTATGGAGTTTGTACGTTTTCCCTGTGACCGCGTGGGTTTTCTCCAGGTGCTGCGGTTTCCTCCCACACTCCAAAGACGTGCAGGTTTGTAGGTTAATTGGCTTCTGTAAATTGTAAATTGTCCCTGGTGTGTAGGATAGTGCTGGTGTATCGCGGGTCAGCATGGACTTGGTGGGCCGAAGGGCCTGTTTCCATGCTGTATCTCTAAACTCTAAAGTCTGCTTGAATAATTTCTCACTCGTTTACTTATTCTGCATTTCAATCTTTCTCAATGGAATGGGGTTAGCTTTTGCTGCTCTCTCACTGTTTCCATGCCTACGGAAGCTCAATTTTTCACATTTCCTCCATCCTATTCCCATATTCACTCTTATCCCTCATGATTTTCCGGACAGTTGTAACTGCTTCCGATAACTGCCTAATTCATCTCGTAACATTGAATCTCTAAATTTTAATCAAATTCTGGCCTTGTCCTCCCTCCTTAGTTAGCTACAGATTAAGCATTTTTCTAAAAGAGAGCTGCATTATATACATTAAACATTTCAAAATATCTTTGGTTTGCCATTGCTCATTCATCTCACTTTGATCCAATTGCCCTAATTACTTCTGTAAAACTGGCTTCCATCTCCAATAGCTTTATTTAAGACTGTAGTTTCACATTTAAGCATGTCATTCTCAAATACAGTAACATTTATCATCTGTCTTCACGGGAGGATATCCATCTGAGACTATTAATTAACATTGGCTCATTACACAAAGTCTAATAAATGTTCTGTTTTTAAGTCCGTGACATATGGCTCCAGGAAGCTGTCCCAAGCTCATCCTCTCAGTTACGTTGGACAATTTAATTTGAGTCTAAATAAAAGCGATCTCCAAACCTCCCAAGAGTCATGGGTTCATAGGGATAAAGCAGCACAGTAACAGACCCCTCAGCCCAATCCGTCATTGCCAACCAAGAACCTCTCCAAATGTCTTTTAACATAGAAACATAGAAAATAGGTGCAGGAGTAGGCCATTCAGCCCTATGAGCCAGCATCGCCATTCAATTTGATCATGGCTGATCATCCAAAATCAGTACCCCGTTTCTGCTTTCTCCCCATATCCCTTGATTCCATTAGCCCTAAGAGCTATATCCAACTCCCTCTAGTAAACTTCCAGTGAATTGGCCTCCACTGCCTTCTGTGGCAGACAATTCCACAGATTCACAACTCTCTGGGTGAAAATGTGTTTCCTACTCTCAGTCCTAAATGGCCTACCCCTTATTCTTCAACTGTGACCCGTGGTTCTGGAACATTTAAACTGTGCCCCAACATCGGGAACATTTTTCCTGCATCTAGCCTGTCCAATGCCTTAAGAATTTTATATGTTTCTATAAGATACATTAAATGTTGTAAATGTAAGCACTTTTAACAGCTTGTTCCATACAATTACCATCCTCTGTGTGAAGAAGGGCCCCTTTTAAGTCTTTCTCCTCTTACCTTAATCCTAACTCTTGTTCCTCTTCTTGGAAAACCGATGGACCCTATCAACTGACCTGCTTCCAGTCCACTATTCCTCCAGGCTAGGGGAGGAGAAGATCCCACTTTGGGACCCTGACCTAGATGCCCCCACCCCCACCCCACCCCAGAGCTGGATAGCAGCTGAGGCAACAATTCCCCAAAAAATAACTATGGTCACCACTCAGGTAAAAGGCAACATGTTGCACACCATGAAAATCAATAAATGCAGTGCCCCTCCATAATGTTTGGGAAAAAGACCCATCATTTATATATTTGCCACTGTGCTGCACAATTTGAGATTTGTAATGGACAAAATCACATGTGATTAAAGTGCATATTGTCAGATTTTAACAAAGGCCATTTTTATACATTTTGGTTTCACCATGTAGAAATTACAGCAGTGTTTATCCATAGTCCCCCCATTTCAGGGCACCATAATGTTTGGGACGCAGCAATGTCATGTAAATGAAAGTAGTCATGTTTAGTATATTGTTGCATATCCTTTGCATGCAATGACTGCTTGAAGTCTGCGATTCATGGACATCACCAGTTGCTGGGTGTCTTCTCTGGTGATGCTCTGCCAGGCCTGTATTGCAGCCATCTTTAGCTTATGCATGTTTTGGGGGCTAGTCCCCTTCAGTTTAATCTTCACCATATAAAAAGCAGTATTTTTTAAGATCATTGTCTTGCTGTAGAATGAACTGTCAGCCAATGAGTTTTGAGGCATTTGTTTGAACTTGAGCAGATAGGATGTGTCTATACGCCAGAATTCATTATGCCACTACCATCAGCAGTTGTATCATCAATGAAGATGTGAGCCAGTACCTTCAGCAGCCATACATGCCCAGGACATAACACCCCCACCACCATGTTTCACAGATGAGTTGGTATGCTTTGGATCTTGGGCAGTTCCTTCTCTCCTCCATACTTTGCTCTTGCCATCACTCTGATATAAGTTAATCTTCATCTCATCTGTCCACAAGACCTTTTTTCCAGAACTGTGGTTGCTCTTTTAAGTACTTCTTGGCAAACTGTAACCTGGCCATCCTATTTTTGCGGCTAACCAGTGGTTTGCATCTTGCTTTGTAGCCTCTGTATTTCTTTTCATGAAGTCTTCTGCGGACAGTGGTCATTGACAAATCCACACCTGAAGAGTGTTTCTGATATGTCGAAAAGGTGCTCGGGGATTTTTCTTTATTATATAGAGAATTCTTCTGTCATCAGCTGTGGAGGTCTTCCTTGGCCTGCCAGTCCCTTTGCGATTAGTAAGCTCACCAGTGCTTTCTTTCTTCTTCATGATGTTCCAGACAGTTGATTTTGGTAAGCCTAAGGTTTGTCTGATATCTCGAACAGTTTTATTCTTGTTTCTCAGTCTCATAATGGCTTGTTTGACTTTCATTGGCACAACTTTGGTCCTCGTGTTGATAAACAGCAATAAAAGTTTCCAAAGGTGGTGGAAAGACTGGAGGAAAGACTAGGTGCTGAGAACTCTCTTATACCTGCATTAAGGAGGCAATTAAGCACACCTGAGTAATTCCAAATGCCTGTGACGCCATGTGTCCCAAACATTATGGTGCCCTGAAATGGGGGGACTATGTATAAACACATCTGTAATTTCTACATGGTGAAACCAAAATGTATAAAAATATCCTTTAATAAAATCTGACAATGTGCACTTTAACCACAAATGATTTTTTTCTATTACAAATCTCAAATTGTGGAGCACAGAGGCAAATAAATAAATGATGGGTCTTTGTCCCAAACATTATGGAGGGCAGTGTAACTGCAGGAGAGGCCGGAACCACTCAGCGGGCCGGGCAGCATCAGTGGGGAAAGAGAGAATGAGTTAACATCGGAGACCCCGAAGAACCAGCTTTGTTGAGCGTATCCAGCATTGCCGGATTTCATTCAAGATGTTGCTGACTTTGCATCTACCACATCATCAACAAATAGCAGCAGAGCCTTGGGTACTGAGAGGAAGCCTGCCAAAGGCAGAGAGATTACCAGCACTGATTTGAGAGGGGACAGAACAATAAGCATTTATACGTCCAGGAAGAATCAAAGTCCACTGAAAACAAAAGGTTTGTACAGAAAATCCACTCCCTTCTCAGAATATAGTGTAATTAGTCTGACCATATAAACCCTTAGATCCCAGGAACGCTACTGCGGACTCTGACCTGTGTTGCTGAATCCTGCCACCACACCACAGGTTACAAAGTCTCCCCGCTGCTTCACTTCTTTCTTCTGGTGCTGTTAACGTTTTTCTCTCGGGATATTGTTAGTTTAGGAAGGTCTGAGGCCAATTCCATGTAAGATTTACCTATTCAGATTATCTATTTACTAACGAAAGCCATATTTTAGCTTTGACAGATTATAAACCAGCGGTATGAATGTTGACTTCTCTAATGGTAGACACAAAATGTTGGAGTAACTCAGAGGGACATTCTCTAATGTCTTCTCTAATTTCAGGTAGCTCCTGCATTCCCTCTCTCTCTGCCCCTCCCCCACATAGCCATCCTGCTGGCTTCACTGTTCGCATTCATATATCCCTTCGTCATCACCTCTTCCACAGCCAACAATATACCATTGTGGGCTCCACCTTTACCTGGTCATCGGTGCCAGCTCTGATTTGTTCTGTGTCTTTTCGTACCTCTAGTTTCCCTCTCCCCTGACTCTCAGCCTGAAGAAGGGTCGCGACCTGAAACGTTACCTATTGCTTTTCTCCAGAGATGCTGCCTGACCCGCTGAGTTACTCCAGCATTGTGTGTCTTTCTGCATTTGAGCTTGCTAGGTTCCCATTCCCCCCCCACCCCTTTCATTCTTTGCTATCTTCTGAAATTCCCTCTTTTAATCCTTCATTATGCAATGCTTAGCTGCTGTTCTCAATTGCACAGCAGTCATGACTTAACTGGATAGATATCTGATACTATTTAAAACCATTAGCTCACATAATAAGCATCTTGCTGTCACACCCCTCACCACCTTCCTGTGTTACACCCCTTGCTGGGACTCCGACAGACTCCATCAACACTTCATATTCTATTCCTGCCCTGATGCTGCCACAATATAGCTTCACCTCATAAAATCATAGTTATACGATCATACAGCAGAGAAACAGGTCCTTTTGGCCTGCTTCGTCCATGCCGACCGTGACGCCCACCAACACTAATCCCATTTGCCTGCATGAGGCCAGTGTCCCTCTTTTCCAACTAAGTACCTGTTCAAATGCCTTCAAACATTGTCATTGGATTTTCCTGTACTACCTGCTCTGGCGGCTTTTTCCAGGTAAGCACCACCCTTTGTGTGAAAAATCTCTGAGACACAAAAGTCGTTCTTTAATTCATGGGGCATAAACATATATACAACATTCACTGCCCATCCCTAACTAGATGGATAGAGAATTGGTTGGCAGACAGTCCCTTTCAGAATGGTAGGCAGTGACTAGTGGGGTACTGCAAGGCTCGGTGCTGGGACCGCAGCTTTTACAATATACATCAATGATTTAGATGAAGGTATTCAAAGTAACATTAGCAAATTTGCAGATGACACTAAGCTGGGTGGCAGTGTGAACTGTGAGGAGGATGCTATGAGAATGCAGGGTGACTTGGACAGGTTGGGTGAGTGGACAGATGCATGGCAGATACAGTTTAATGTGGATAAATGTGAGGTTATCCACTTTGGTAACAAAAACAGGAAGGCAGATTATTATCTAAATTGTGTCAAGTTGAGAAAAGGGGAAGTACAACGGGATCTGGGGGTCCTTGTTCATCAGTCAATGAAATTAAGCATGCAGGGTTCAGCAGGCAGTGAAGAAAGCAAATGGCATGTTTGCCTTCATAACAAGAGGAGCTGAGTATAGGAACAAAGAGGTCCTTCTGCAGTTGTACAGGGCCCTAGTGAGACCAATCGTGGAGTATTGTTTGCAGTTTTGGTCCCCAACTTTGAGGAAGGACATTCTTGCTATTGAGAGAGTGTGGCGTAGGTTTACAAGGTTAATTCCCGGGATGGCAGGACTGTCATATGCTGAGAGAATGGAGCGGCTGGGCTTGTATACTCTGGAGTTTAGAAGGATGAGAGGGAATCTTATTGAAACATATAAGATTATTAAGGGTTTGGACACGCTAGAGGCAGGAAACATGTTCCCGATGCTGGGGGAGTCCAGAACCAGGGGCCACAGTTTAAGAATGAGGGGTAAGCCATTTAGAACGAAGACGAGGAAACACTTCTTCACACAGAGTGTGGTGAGTCTGTGGAATTCTCTGCCTCAGAGGGCAGTGGAGGCCGGTTCTCTGGATACTTTCAAGAGAGAGCTAGATAGGGCTCTTAAAGATAGCAGAGTCAGGGGATATGGGGAGAAGGCAGGAATGGGGTACTGATTAGGGATGATCAGCCATGATCACATTGAATGGTGGTGCTGGCTCGAAGGACCGAATGGCCTACTCCTGCATCTATTGTCTATTGTCTACCCTTGAGAAGGGGCGGCATGATGGCGCAGCGGCAGAGTTGCTGCCTTACAAGGCCAGAGACCTGGTTCGATTCTGACCTCGGATGTTGTCGGGGACAGAGTTTGTATGATCTCCCCGTGACCTGCGTGGGTTTTCTTCAGATGCTCCGGTTCCCTCTACACTCTAGGTTTGTGGGTTAATTGGCTTTGGTAAAAAATTTAATTGTCCCTAGTGTGTGTAGGATAGTGTTAGTGTACGGGAATTACTGGTTGGCGTGGACTCAGTGGGCCGAAAGGCCTGTTGCTGCGCTGTAGCTCT
The DNA here is from genome assembly GCA_038087875.1 of Malacoraja senta. Taxonomy (NCBI): domain Eukaryota; kingdom Metazoa; phylum Chordata; class Chondrichthyes; order Rajiformes; family Rajidae; genus Malacoraja; species Malacoraja senta. Next base: position 52,535,117 of record CM075978.1, on the reverse strand, counting down.
AAACTAAACTAAGCTAAGGAGGTGTTGAGTCCCTGCCTTGAAACACTAAAGCACTTTAGATACTGCTACTCACACTGCTATTGGATTTAGATTCAGTATAATGTACGAGCATTCTGTGCCTCTTGCCTGCTTGCTGTGTTATTCAATATCATGATTGATCTTTTGCTTGCACTATCCCTATTAACATTGAGAACTCAACCTCTCTCTTGAATATACTCAAGGACGGAGCATCCAAAGCGTTCTTAAATCAAGAATTCTAAAAATTCACCGTCCTCTACATGAAATAATTTTATATATCCAAGTTAGCAATGGTGTGTGACCTATAGAGGAACCCTGCAACTGATTGTGACCCTATGCAACTTGTAGGGGGTAGTGCTTGTGCATTAAGGAGCTGCAGTGGTGGTAGCCCAGTGCTTAATTACTGTCGATTTTGTATATGCTGCGCACCGCAACCATTGTTCACCAGGGTTGGACGATATTAATGTTTATTGTCAGTGTGCGTACCTCTCAGGCTGCTTCATCCTGGATGGCGTTGAGCTTGGTTCGTTTAGTTTAAAGATACATGAGGAAACAAACCCTTTGGCCCACCGAGTCCACGACGACCAGCGATCTCCCTCCCGCACACTAGTTCTATCGGACACAGTAGGGACAATTTCCAGAAGCCAATTAACCCGCAAACCTGCATCTTTGGAATGTGGGGGGAAATCTCAAAATCTAATGGCTGATACTTGTTTTGAAACCATAACCCTTATTTTGGTTACATCTGCCAGGGGAACCATCATCACTGCAATTATCCTGTCAAGCCCATAGGAGATTTGTCTCAATGACATTACCTTTCATTCTTTTAAAATGTAGAGATGAAAGATACTATCTGTTTCAATTGTTGTCATAGGACAACCCTCCCTTTTCAGGAATCTATCAGTGAATCTTTCTACACCCTCTCTGTTACAGATATATCCCTCCTTGGATAAGGAGCCCAGATCTGGCCATAACATTCTTGGTCATCTGTTGCCGGCCTTGATTTGTCCTGGTATTTTATTGCTTCCACTTACCCCCCCACCCCACCCCCCACAATCAGTCCAAAGAAGCGTCCCACCCCAAAACATAACCTTTCCATTTTCTTCAGAAGTGCTGCCTGCTTCGCTGAGTTACTCCAGCATTTTGTGTGTAAGTTTGGTATAACCAGCATCTGCAGTTTCTTTTATTACATTTCACAACATTCTTGGTGTTGGATTAACAGTGTCTGATATTATTGCAGTGAGGTGACATTGGTTTTGGACTTAAATTCTCTTGCAATAATGCCCAACGTACGTTTGCTTTGTACTTGTTTTCTTTAGCTGGATGTTAATTTTCATTAGTTTGTTCACAAGCACACCCAGTTTCCTCTGAACACCAACATTTTAATCTCTCAGGATGCTTCTTGCTACTTATCAGCCCCTGCCCGAGTGTTGTCCAAGTTCACACTTGATGGAGGCAAGGGCTGCTTCATTATCTGAAGAGCTGCAAATGGAATTAAGAAAGCGGAACAGTACAACACAAGAACAGACTGTGAAGAAGGGTCTCGACCTGAAACATCACCCATTCCTTCTCTCCATTGATGCTGCCTGTCCGGCTGAGTTACTCCAACTTGTTGTGTCTATATTCAGTTTAAACCAGCATCTGCAGTTCCTTCCTACACAAGAACAGGCTCTTTGGCCCACAATGGCCATGCCGATCATGATGCCAAGTTGAAACTAATCTCCTCTGCCTGAATGTGATCCATATCCCTCCATTCCCTGTATATCCATGTGCATCTCCATCAATGGCGCTATCTTATCTGCTTCCACCACCATACCTGACAGTTTGTTCCAAGCATCCACCACTCTCTCTGTTAAGAAAAACTTGCCCAGCATTGTGCAATCGTCAGCATATATCCCCACTTCTTACTATTGATGGAAGGAAGGTCATTGATGAAGCAGAAGGTAGACAAAAAATGCTGGAGAAACTCAGCGGGTGAGACAGCATCAACGCAGAGAAGGAATAGGCGACATTTCGGGTCGAGACCCTTCTTCAGACTGATGTTGGGGGGGGGGAATCTTTTTCCATCGCCCCCTCCCCGACATCAGTCTGAAGAAGGGTCTCGACCCGAAACGTCGCCTATTCCTTTTCTGCATTGATGCTGCCTCACCCGCTGAGTTTCTCCAGCATTTTTTGTCTTACTTCGACTTTTCCAGCATCTGCATTTCTTTCTTAAACACCATTGATGAAGCAGTTGAGAATGGTTGAGCATAGAATATTGCCCTATGGAAACCTTGTTGTCATGTCCTGGATGGGGCGTGGATAATTGACCTTGAACAACCATCCATCCATCCCAACCATCTTTCTTTTGTATGAGCTATGGCTCCAAGCATTGGAGTGCCTTACCCTTTATGCCCATTGATTTCAGTTTTCCAGCTATGTAAAACATGTTTGTTATTGTTGCTTTATAACCTGCCCTTTATGATACATTGCTGTGGAACTCCTGCTGCGTGACTCGCCCTTCATTTTCTGTTGAGTTGGCACAGAGATGGCACAGTTGGGGTGACATGGTGATGCATCCAGTAGCTGCCTTGCAGCTACAGTGTCCCAGGATTGACCTTGATTTCTGTGTGCCCTCAGTATGCATGTTTAGTTTAGTTTAAAGATACAGTGCGAAACAGGCCATTGGGCCCAACGAGTCAGCACCGATCAGCGATCCCCGCACATTAACACAATCCTACACAAACTAGGGACAATTTACATTTATTCCAAGCCAATGAACCTACAAACCTGTGCGTCTTTGGAGTGTGGGAGGAAACCGAAGATCTCAGAGAAAACCCACGCGGTCATGGGGAGAACGTGCAAACTCTGTACAGACAGCACCTGTAGTCGGGATCGAACCCGGGTCTCCAGCGCTGTAAGGCAGCAACTCTACCTCTGCGCCACCGTGCCGCCCTTCCTCTTCCTCTGACCCCATGGCTTTCCAGGTACTCAAGTTGCCTCCCACATCCAAAGAACTTTCTGGTAGGGTATCTGGCCCCTGTAAACCGCCCCTACAGTGTTGGTGAGTGGTAGAATCTGGGCAAAGTTGATGAGAATGGGAGAATAAAATAGACAAATGTAGAATTAAAGTGAAAATTGGTGCTTGATAGTAAAAGTGGATTTGATGGGCCAAAGGCCCTGTTTCTCTGCTGTATCTCTCTATGACTCTAACCCTGTAATCCCATCGCTGAAAGGAACAAAGAAACACATTGATATCTTATCTTCTCCAACCAGATCCCACATCTTCTTTAAGCCTAATGCTGTAATTTGCAGTTTTGGCATTCAATTGATGTTCTGCAGGAAAAGCACTGCGCCCAGGGACTGAGTAGTTAGTGGATATCCCAGTTCCGCTTCAATAGGGAGCAGAGAAGGTTTCTCTGCGGAGGATGGCGGGCTTTCAGGCGAAAGGAAAATACAGTATGGAAGCAATCGCGATAGTGATTATATGACCCAGTCATTACATTGGGCTGGTTTAGCTTAGTTTGGATAAACAGTGTGGAAACAGGCCCTGCGTCCCACCGAGTCTGCGCCGACCAGCGATCTTCATACACTAACACTATCCTCCACACTAGGGACAATTTACAATTTTTACCACAGCCAATTAACCTACAAACCTGTAGGAAGGAACTGCAGATGCTGATTTACACCAAAGATAGTCTGGAGATAGTGCTGGTGTAACTCAGCGGATCATGCAGCATCTCTGGAGAAAAGGAATAGGTGATGTTTTTCTGAAGTAGGGTCTCGACCTCAAACGTCACCTACTCCTCTTCTGCAGAGATGCTGCCTGACCCGCTGAGTTACTCCAGCATTTTGTGCCAACCTACAAACCTGTATTTCTTAGGAGTGTGGGAGGAAAGTGGAGCACCTGGGCTGGTAAATAGGTGTAGTCACTTTTGCTGCCTTAAAAGTGAACTCCTAAACCAGTTCACTGAACCAGTTCAGTTCATCTTGGGATGGTGCCAGGTGAATTTGATCTCCTGTTGTACAAACCAGAGGCTTAAAATAGAACCTAATTCAAAATTCCTGGATGACTCAACCTCGATTATTTACAGATTTTCTAAAATTAGGAGGGATTGTGATAGAATAAATAATGAGCAACTCTTTCGATATTCTGTAGGGTTAGTAACGAGAGCACATGGATTGATGTATCCAAGGAAAGGGTGAACATTCGATACTGCTGATTGCAAAAGAAGCAGACAGGACACAACAAAATGTTTCTTTACACTAACTGAAATCCTGGTGAAAGCTGTCCGGAACAGTGGCGCAGTAGTAGAATTGCTGTCTTGCAGCGCCTGAGACCCGGGTTCGATCCTGACTATGGGTGCTGTCTGTACGGAGTTTGTATGTTCTCCCTGTGACAGCATGGGTTTTTTCTGGGTGCTCTGGTTTCCTCCCACATTACAAAACGTGCAGGTTAATTGGCTTCTGTAAATTGCCCCTAAAGTGCAAGGATAGAACAAGTGTACGGGTGATCACTGGTCGGCATGGACTCGGTGGGCTGAAGGGCATGTTTCCACACTGTAACTCTAAACTAAACAATTTCAGCAATAAATTCCCCACCGAATCCTTGCCGACTGTCGATTACCCATTCACACTAATTCTGTGTTATTCATGGATATTTAAGGATAAACATTTAGGAAAAATGGTTGGAGGTTCACAGGTAAAGAGCACACTGTTGAGCTAACTAGATAATGATTTCAAAGATTCAGCATGACTCATTGAGGCTTAACGCCACTTTCTATATAAAGTGGAAAAACTTGTGTTAATTTTGTACTTTTAAACTTTTATTCATGTTTAGTTTAGTATTGAGATACAGAGAAAGAGGTCCTTCAGTCCACCGAGTCCACATTGACCAGCGATCCCGGCACATTAATACTAGCTTACACTAGAGCCAATATTTACATTTATACCAAGCCAATTAACCTACAAACCTGTATGTCTTTGGAGTGTGGGAGGAAACGGAAGTTCTCGGAGAAAACCCACACGGTCACGGGAGAACATATGAACTCCGTACAGACAGCACCCGTAGCCAGGATGGAATCTGGGTCTCTGGCGCAGTAAACGGTGTTAGGCAGCAACTCTACCGCTGCGCCACCAATGGCGACCATGTATATTTGGACAAATATTGTATGCATTGTTGTATTTGGACAAATTGAAATTGTACTGCTTTGTGCCCTGCTAATCTATGTTCTCTTAGTTTTTCCTTGGCTCCAGAATGTACTTCCCAATTCTTTGATTATAATTTTTCGAAGAGGGCAATGAATCCCACTTATACTTTTGTATTGTCCGGAGACAAAAGAGACGACAGATGAAGGAATCTGAAACAAAAAATAAACTGCTGGAAGTACTCTAGGGTCAAATGATATATGTGGATCCAACAGTTGTGGATGGCCCACATTTCTGGCAGAGACCTGCATCAGGCCTGGTCGATGTACCCAAACCACCCCCTCCCCAAGTACTTTCCTCTGCAACCGCAGGAGATTTTACATCTATCTCTATACCTCCTCCCTCGCATCCATCCAGGGACCCCAGCAGTCCTTCCAGGTGAGACAAAGGTTCACGTGCATCTGATGTGGCCTCCTGTGCATCGATGACACCAAACGTAGGCTTGGGAACTGTTTCGCCAAACACTTGCGCTCGGTCTGCCAAGGACTGGTGGATCTCCCGGTTGCTAAGCACTTAAATTCCTCTTCCCATTCCCATACGGGCCTTTCTGTCCTGGGCCACCTCCTTTGCCAGAGTGAGGCCACACGCAGACTGGAGGGGCCACATCTCATATTCTATTTGGGTAGCTTACAGCTCAGCGGTATGAACATTGAATTCTTCAATTTCAGGTAACTACATAACCCTCCCTCTACCTTCTTCTCCCACATCCCCCCCCAACGTGCCCCATCCTATGACCCACCTGGACTCTCATCTATTTTCTCCCCTCCCGCTCCATTCCACTTACATTCTTTCTTCTAGCTTCACAATTTGCAACTCTTCAATTCTTTTGTCTCACATTTCTGTCTTTTCATCAACCCATCAAAAAACCCTCCTCACCTCTATCAACCTATCTTCTGCCAGGCTGTCCTAACCCTTTTTTCCAGTTTTTTCTCCAATCTGTTTGAAGAAGGGTCCTGACCCAAAACATCACCAATTAATAGATTATCTGTTTTGGTGGTGGTCATTGATTATTCAATATCATCCAATATACTAGGATAAACCTTCTAAAGAGTGCCAGGTGATCTATTACATCCAGCATTTGTCCTCATTTATTATCTCACCCAAGCAATGATTTCTGACATTACAACAATGTTAGTGTCGGCATGACTTTTGTACTTAATTCCCACTGCGAGCCCATGATGGAAGCCTGGTGTGTTAACCCTGACCCCTGGCCGATCTTTACACTTCTGACTTGGCTCCTTCCTTCAGGCCCAATCCTGCTTCAAGCTTCAGCGGGTTAATTTGTTGAAACAAGGCTTCTTTCTACTAAGCTTCCCGAACACAGTGTTTTCCTCTGAATTGAAAGAAGTCTGTGTGAAATAGATGTTGAATGAGCATTTTTCTTAGGGACAAACACAAGGGACATTCAGTCTCGCCCGTCAGATGACAAGCAATGATGCCACCAGCGGCTGACACAACCTGTAACGCTTTAAAGACTTGGTAACATCTGTCGGACAAGCACAAGGCTATTTAATCAGGCTGCTCGCTTGGGAAGGCAACCGATTATTAGCCACTCCTTCTTGCCCTGAGAAATTTGGTGTTGGTCTTTCTTGAACCATTGATGTGATACGATTGTGTAGCTGTAGCTTGCTGGAGTCACTTCAGATAACATTAACATATCGGGGTCCCATGTAGGGTAAGGACAGGCAATCTACTTCCTGGTTTTACAATATCGGCTTTGCAGTTCCGTTGTCACCTTCGCGGGTCCCAGTAATTCATAAACTGAGATGGTCAGATTTTTTGGATTATTAGTTCCAGCTGCCAACTCAAAGCTGCATGATCTTTGCCTCAGACTATCAAAAGTCAAGTGCTTTTATTGCCACATGTCCCAAACAGAACAATGACATTCTTACTTGCAGCAAGCAGCACAACAGGATATGTAAACATGGAACACTGTAAAGAATATAATAAATGAAAAAAATGTTCAGCATATTTTTATATATATAAATATTGAGCATTTATATATATATATATATACACACACACATACATTTTCTACGTGTGTGTGGGTATATGTATATATACTGTACATGCAAACAAACAAACAATAATAGTGCAAAAAGACAAAACCAATGTAATCCAGGTCTATTTAGTTCGAAGCTTACAGTATTTGGAGGTTGTAGTGTTTAAAAGCATGGTGGCTGTGGCGAACAAGCTGTCCCTGAACCCAGATGTTCATTTTCAGGTTCCTGCACTTTTTTCCCAACGGAAAGAGTGAAATGAGTGTGTGGCCAGGGTGGTGTGTGCCTCTGATGATGCTGGCTGCCTTTTTGAGGCAGCAACTTCTGGAAATCTCTTTGATGTTGGGGAGGTCAGAACCCATGATGAACTGGGCAGTTCACCTCTTTTTGCAGTCTTCTTCGCTCCTGGACTTTAATTTGGCAGTGCTGGTGTTGCATTGCATACAACCCCCAAGTCTGGCTCTGTGTTTGCTGTTTAATCTGAGGAAGGGCATTAGTTAGTGTGTGATGGTTTCCCTCCTTCCATATCACTGTAATTCACTGAGTTTCCCTTCCAGGTGCGCAATGAAACTAGAGACGGCCACAAAATGATTTAACTAGTCCAATTAAAATGCTGAAGGATGTCTCATTTGTTGTGATACCGTAAACTAGATATGTTCTAGGGTAGAGTGGCTGACAGTGTAAATGTGGGTGTTCTCTCAACAGGAAATGAAATAGGGTGGTTGCAAATGGACTTAATCTCTATGTTACAGGGTGGTCAAATAGGCTTTTGACACATTGGTCTTCATCAGTCAGAGTATTGAGTATAGAAGTTGGGAGGTCATGTTGCAGTTACATAAGATGTTGGTGAAGCCATGTTTAGAGTATTGCATTCATTTTTGGTCACCATGTTATAGGAAAGATGTTGTCAAGCTGGAAAAGGTGCAGAGAAGATTTACAAGGATGTTGCCAGGACTGGAGGGCTTGAGCTATAGAGGTTGAGCAGACTTGGACATTATTCCTGGAGTGTAGGGGGATGTGGGATGATCATATTGAGGTGTACAAAATCACGAGGGGAACAGATTGGATAAATGCGCAGTCTTTTGCTCATAGGGGAATCGAGGACCAAAGGACATGGCTTTAAGGTGAGGGGGGGGGGGGGAAGATTTAATAGGAACCTGAGGGGTAATTTTTTACACAAAGGGTGGTGGGTGCTTGGAATGAACTGCCAGAGGAGGTAGTTGAGGCAGGTACTATCACAATGGTTAAGAAACATTTAGACAGGTACATGGATAGGACAGGTTTAGAGGGATATGGGGAAAATGCAGGCAGGTGGGACTAGTGCAGATGGGATATGTTGGTTCGGTGTGGGCAAGTTGGGCCGAAGGGCCTGTTTCCACGTTGTATGTGGAACGTCCTATGACTCTTAGAATGAAAGGATATACCTTTAGGAAGGAGATGAGGAGGAATTTATTTCGGCAGAGGGTGGTGAATCTGGAATTCCTCTTCCACATCCATGTTGTATGGATTCTCAAAGTTGAATCAGTGGTAAGTAAGGCAAATGCAAAGTTAGCATTCATTTCGAGAGGACTAGAATATAAAAGCAGGGACATAATGCTGAGGCTTTATAAGCCACTAGACCGCATTTGTAGTGTTGTGAGCGAGCGGTTGTGGCCCCCATATCCAAGGAGAGATGTGCTGGTAGACACAAAAACCTGGAGTAACTCAGCGGGACAGGCAGCATCACTGGAGAGAAGGAATGGGTGACGTTTCGGGTCGAGACCCTTCTTCAGAGAGATGTGCGAGCATTGGTGAGGGTCCAGAGGTTTACGAGAATGATCCTGGTGATGATGTGGTTAATGTATGATGAGCGTTCGACGGCTCTGAGTCTGTACTCGTTGTAGTTTAGAAGGATGATGGGGGGACCTTTTTGAAACTTACCAAATAGTGAAAGGCCTGAAAGAGTGGATGTGGAGAGGATGTTTTGCACTAGTGGGACAGTCTAGGACCAGAAGGCACAGTCTTAGAATGAAAGGATGTACCTTTAGAAAGGAGATGAGGAATCTCTTTAACACAGGGTGGTGAATCTGTGCCTTAGACGGCTGTGGAAACTAAGACATTGGGTATTTTTAAAGCGGAGATTGAAAGGATGAGTAAGGGTGTCAAAGTTACGGGGAGAAGGCAGGAGAATGAGGTTGGGAGGGGAAAATAGATCAGCCATGATTGAGTAGCCTTGATGGAGTGAATTGCCTAATTCTGCTCCGATGACTTATGAACACTTGTGAGCATCGTTTTAGTCAGCAGGGACCCAGGCTTCTGAAATTACCCAAGTGAACCTCTCTCTACAATATTTCTTAAAACCTTCCCTTTGACTAATCATAATTTCTGCTCAAGTGGATCTTCAAAGTTTGTTCAGTTACAATCCCGTGAAAGTGACTCAAGAGGATAATCGAGCATTAAGTCGCGATATCAGTGTATGTTGTTTTATGATCTATGCTTCGGGTCTTAGCCAGCTCAGTCGATAATGATGCTACAAAGAATCCTGGACATTTAAGCTCCTGACCACACTCTCTTCTCTCGCTAACCTTGGTGCTTCTTTCCAAGATGGAGCAGTATTGAGAGGTCAGCTGAAGGTGGTTAGCAGATGGTGATTAGTGGGAGGTATCTCAGCCATGTTTACCTGAAGTGATGAAACCACAGGATTAGATGATGATATAGAGGGCTCCCTTGGACACTATCCTGGCTTCACATCCCTGTGCTACCACCTCTGGTGCATCTGTTCTTCCAGTGGGAGAGGACATCCACGGGGATTTTGGCCGAAATATATGAATCTGTCCATATGACTTTGTTAAGTTGTTGATTCAACTTGTGATGGTTCAGTGGTCTCAGTAGCATATAGAGGCATGAGTGATAAGCACTGTGTAGGTGTGTCTGAATTGGCTGTGTCCTCACTTTTGACTAATCTGGTACCTAGACTGACATTGGATTCATTGTTTCTGTTTATAGCACCTCCATCTTGTAGTCAGGTATTGAAGGTTGGTCATTTTCCTTTCCTAAAGATTATTATTGAACTCGTTCATTTTTTTTACAACAACCAGGTGTTTTCATGGTCACTATTAGTGACCCTAGCTTTTTTATTACAGGATTGTTTAATTCCCTTGGTGGGATCTGAACTCCTTCCCTGGATTATTAGTTCAAGGCAAGACACAAAGTAGCTCCGTGGGTCAGGCGGCATCCCTGAAGAAAATGGATTGGTGATGATTTGGGTCGGGACCCTTCTTCAGTGTGATTGCAGCAGGGAGCAGAGAAATACTGGGAGAAAAGAAGGGTCCCAGCCCTAAAACGTCATCTCTCCATTTTCTCCAGAGAGACACAAATTGCTGGAGTACCTCAGCAGGTTACTCAGCATCTCTGGAGAAAAGGAATAGGTAACGTTTCGGGTTGAGACCCTTCTTCAGACTAATGAAATATGAAGAAGAGTCTCGACCCGAAACGCTATCTTTTCCTTTTCTCCAGAGATGCTGCCTGACCTGCTGAGTTACTCCAGCATTTTGTGTCTATCTTTGGCATAAACCAGCATCTCCAGTTCTTTATTATTAGTTCAAGGCTATTAATTTTCACTCTAGAAACATAACTAGTATACTATAATGCTGAAAACATTGTTCATGTCCAAAGTTGTTAAATTATATCTTGTTTAATCTTGGAAATATGTTGTTGTGCTTTGGAATATTACTTTCCCAGTGATGTACCTTTACAATTTAATTGATATTTTTGCTAACGTCAAGTAAGGATACCAAGCTCAGTTTGGCATCAAAATTGATGACCATAGATTGATGACCAAATTTCAGTCAATAACTCATTTATAATATTTAAACCTGCATTGTGCAATTAACATGGTACTCACTCCCCAGTATCTATCATGCTGTACCTTTAAGGACCGTGAAAGGGATGAGAATGAGTTGACATTTTAAAAGTGAAACTAATATTATCTTGGAGATGGATTTTTACTGTTCATGAGTGTGCTTAATGTATGGTCATTTCCTGGTCTATTTTGTGTGACTAATTACCTCCTGCATATGGATGATGTCTTTCGTGCTATGTGGTCTTCATGGATATGCCCATTATGGTCTCTCTAATCAATATTTAATATACTAGAAGGGCAGAAATGATGCTGTAAATTATATTCAATCTTTGTTTTGTCATTGCTTCCCTCCTCCTCCCACTTCATTACTTCACTCAGATGCTCCATTTCATTGATTATACGACCTCAGACATGTTAATAATCAATTAGAAGCAGCCGCGGAATCATCGAGCTATAATGTTGGCTCCAACTGACAAGTCCACTGTTTATTCCGCTCTTTGATGGCCCTCTTGTGCAGTGTAGAAATATTGATTATGATGGGATATGATCTTGGAGTTTTTGTCACGTGATTTTACTTATTCTGGCCCCTCATCTAATCTTCCCAAATGGTTGCTTTGTGAAGCTCCCCCAACCCCATCTAATCATGAAATTGACATTTTAGCTGTTTCACTTAGAGATACAGCATGGAAACAGGCCCTTCGGCCCACCGATTCCATACCGACCACACTAGTTGTATGTTATCCCACTTTCGCATCCTACACACCAGGGGCGAATTGACCTACAAACCCAAATGTCTTGGGGATGTGGAAGGAAACTGGAGCATCTGAGGGAAACCTACGTGGTCTCGGGGAGAACGTGCAAACTCCACACAGACTAGTCAGGATCGAACCGAGGTCTCTGGTGCTGTGAGACAGCGGCTCTACCAGCTGCGTCAGTGTGTCACACAGTTCAGCTTTCAGCCTAATGCGTCTCCTATCCATGTTCTCCAGAGATGCTGCCTGATCTGCTGTTACTGCAGCACGGTTTGCCCTTCAGAAATTCCTGACCCAAGTGAATAATTCAGTCACAGAATGAAAATGGTATGGGTTAATATTTAGTTCCATCTTTTCAAAACATTGTTCATGGAGAAGGCACGCTTTGTAATTCATTCTTTCTGTGCACTGTAAACTGGTTAGTCGACACACAAAGCAGCACAAAGTACTTGTGATGAAGGGTCAGGGTGTTTGAGCTGTTTACATAACCAACAATTTGCAACTGTAAGGGGTGTTTATGTTGGAGAGGTTGGCCTAGAGATTCATCACGGCCCTGAATGGAGCCAATCGACAGGAATCGGTATGTGATTGTTCTTATCTATTGCAGTGTGTATAAAGATGTAGATAAAACACATTTGGATAGCCCCGAGGTAAATTCTCCTTATGGCACTGCTTAATGTATTATAAATTAACACAGTGCAGAAAACATCTTCCACCTCAGGCAAACATAACCCAATAGGACACAACTGCCTTCCGTTTCTGGTGCGGTTATTCAGAAACTCTACCACTACACCTCTGTAGATAGACAATAGGTGCAGGAGTAGGCCATTCGGCCCTTCGACCTATTCAATGTGATCATGGCTGATCATCCCCAATCAGTACCCCGTTCCTGCCTTCTCCCCATATCCCCTGACTCCGCTATCTTTAAGAGCCCTATCTTGCTCTCACATGAAAGTATCCAGAGAACCGGCCTCCACCGCCCTCTGAGGCAGAGAATTCCACAGACTCACAATTCGCTGTGTGAAAAAGTGTTTCCTCATCTCCGTTCTAAATGGCTTACCCCTTATTCTTAAACTCCGGCCCCTGGTTCTGGACTCCCCAACATCGGGAACCTGTTTCCTGCCTCTAGCGTGTCCAAACCCTTAATAATCTTATATGTTTCAATAAGATACCCTCTCATCCTTCTAAACTCCAGAGTATACAAGCCCAGCCACTCCATTCTCTCAGCATATGACAATCCCGCCATCCCGGGAATTAACCTTGTAAACCTACACTGTACTCCCTCAATAGCAAGAATGTCCTTCCTCAAATTAGGGGACCAAAACTGCACACAATACTCCAGGTGTGGTCTCACTAGGGGTGTACAACTGCAGAAGGACCTCTTTGCTCCTATACTCAACTCTTCTTGTTATGAAGGCCAACATGCCATTTGCTTTCTTCACTGCCTGCTGTACCTGCATGCTTAATTTCATTGACTGATGAACAAGGACCCCCAGATCCCGTTGTACTTCCCCTTTTCCCTAGTTGATACCATTTAGATAATAATCTGCTTTCCTGTTTTTCCTACCAAAGTGGATAACCTCACATTTATCCACATAAAACTGCATCTGCCCACTCACCCAACCTGTCCAAGTCACCCTGCATTCTCATAGCATGCTCCTCACAGTTCACACTGGCACCCAGCTTTGTGTCATCTGCAAATTCGCTAATGTTACTTTGAATCCCATCTAAATCATTGATGTACATTGTAAATCGCTGCGGTTCCAGCACCGAGCCTTGTGGTACCCACTAGTCACTGCCTACCATTCTGAAAGGGACCCATTAATCCCTACTCCTAGTTTCCTGTCTGCCAACCAATTTGCTATCCATGTCAGCACTATCCCCAATACCATGTGCCCTAATTTTGCACACTAATCCCCTCTGTGGGACACAGATAGACACAAAGTGCTGGAGTAACTCAGCGGGACAGGCAGCATCTCTGGAGAGAAGGAATGGGTGACGCTTCGAGATGAGATTCCTTCGTTCCATTCTTTCTCTCTAGAGATGCTGCCTGTCCCGCTGAGTTACTCCAGCATTTTGTGCCTATCTTCGATTTAAACCAGCATCTGCAGTTCTTTCCTACCCATTATGGCTGCACCTCTGTGCCGCCCTCAGGGCCCTCTGCACCCTTTCTAGTGCAATCACATCCTTAATACACACCAAATTTGAGAATTATATGCTTGTTGAATGTCAGTGTTGGACTTAATGTAACCCCTGGGTCTGTTCTGTCACTTTCAATAACCATTTCTTTTCTTTCTGAAGGAGGAAGAAATCCCAGAACTGGAGATTGACATTGATGAACTGCTAGAAATCTCAGATGAAGACCAACGCTCCAAACTCCAGGTAAATGCTCACTGGTCGATGACGACTTTTAAGTTTAGTTGAGAGATCCAGAGCGTAAACAGGCCCTTTGATCCACCGAGTCCGGACAAACGAGCGATCCCCGCACATTAACACTCTCCTACACATTAGGGACAATTTACAATTTTACTTAGCCAATTAACCTACAAATCTGTACGTCTTTGGAGTGTGGGAGGAAACCGGAGCACCCAGAGAAAACCCACGCAGGTCATGGGGCGAAGATACAAACGGCGTACAGACAGCACCCGTAGTCAGGATTGAACCTGATTCACTGGCGCTGTACGACAGCAACTCTACCACTCGGTCACCGTGCCGATGTTGATCAAAGTAGTGGTGGGAAAATGGAGACCTTTATCGGGTGAGCGGTGGGCTGGGTCGTCAGTTGTGCAAACAATATTGGATGGTCACCTGATTGGAACTGATGGAATTGCTCTGCTGGGTGCCAGCATAGACCTGATGGGTCGAGTAGTGTCCTTCTGTAATTCATCATCGTTGAAAACATTAGCGATACAGTGGTGCTGGTTTCCGACTGGAACAGTGACGGACGCACCACACATTCCTGGGGACTTCGTCGCTGGAAGTATAGGATTTTGGTGTGTGTGCTTTATCATCATTCCTTACAATGCTATGTACGGCAGTGATCGCAACTTCTACTGAAGTGTGGATGGCCGTTGGCTTGCTAGGAGCTCATTCGCCCTTAGACAGGTCTTGTTTTTGGTCCTGCTGGGGGTCCACAGATCCCTCCTCACCTGGCAAACCAGGTGGGGGAGACGGTTTAGTCGCCGACTATCCAACCATGGAGCAGGTAGCAGGGGATTACATGGTACCCGTGGCGGGGGGGAAACTCCCCCCCGACCTGATCTGATGTGCTCGAAACCAGGTCTCTGTGTAATTGGGCAAAATAAAGACACCATATATTATCACATTTATCTTGCCTCATTATTCAATTCTCACGCTGTCCTGCACATGAGGTACTGGCCTTTCAATTGATACTTTAATGGTGACTGGCAGGTTGGTACGTTCAATTTGATATCCATGAAGGAGAAATGGACTATAGGGAATATCAGAACCATGACACAAAAAACATGCCAGGTATTTTAACGTCGCTTTGCTGGTGTCTCTGGCCTGAATTCAGTCTTCCCTTTTTATTACAGGAGATGCTACACGAATGCTGTAAACCCACAGATGTAAGTG
Source organism: Malacoraja senta (assembly GCA_038087875.1). Taxonomy (NCBI): domain Eukaryota; kingdom Metazoa; phylum Chordata; class Chondrichthyes; order Rajiformes; family Rajidae; genus Malacoraja; species Malacoraja senta. Next base: position 52,519,725 of record CM075978.1, on the reverse strand, counting down.
AGACCTTCCGCTCGGTAATGTGCCTCTCAAACACTGTGATCTCCATTTGCAGGGACAGTGTGTGGGTGGGTTAGTCTGGGACGTTCGCAGGATGCACAGTGAGGCCATTCAGCCCCTCAGTCCTGCTTCACTGTTTAATAAGATCACAACTGATCTTTTAATTGGAGTCATCGAGTCCCACAATGTGGAAACAGGCCCTTCGGCCCAACTTACCCATACTGACCAACATGTCCCATCTACACTAGTCCCACCTGCCTGCATTTTGCCCTTATTCCTCTAAACCTGTCCTATCCATGTACATGTCTAAATGTTTCTTAAACCTTGCAAAAGCTTTCCTGAACTAACATCATATCCCAGGATTCCCTTAATGTTGATTTCTAACCTTAATATCCTCAATGACTGAATCTCTCATAGCTGTCAAGTGGTGAATTCGAAAAATGTTGGTGAAAATATTTCATCTCATTTGTCCTTAACGTCTCTTACCTGTCAAGCCCCACAAGGATTTTGATAGTTTCTATGAGATCGCCCCTCAGTCTTCTGACGTCACTTTGAGCCAAATCACTTCTCATTTGGGTCTAGTAGGATGAGATTCTATTCTATCTGTACAGTAATAGGTGTACAGGTGATCGATGGCTGGCATGGACTTGGTGGGCCGAAGGGCCTGTTTCCATGCTGTATCTCTAAACCTAAACTAGTTTATTGTCACGTGTACCGAGCAAGGTACAGTGAAAAGCTTTTTGTTGCATGCTATCCAGCCACTAAAGTCCAGCAAACTAAAACTACCGTCTGGGTAGAACGGTGGGGATTATAGTAGTGATCCCACAGTACTTTACAGTTGAGATCAGAACTTGGATGAGCAAATCCGAGAGAAATAGAATAAAAAAAATCAAGGAGATCAAGTGAAAATCAAATGAGCTCAGTCCTGGCCAGTCAGTCATTCAGCCCCTCCGCCCCACCAAATACATGCCCACCATCAAGGACCCTCCTACTTTAATCTCATTTGATTCTCCCCACATTTCCATCAATCTCCCCTCCCCCCTCCCTTCCTCCCCAAGATTTAATAACTTATTTGTACACCGGGAGCAATTTACAAATTTATCAACCAACTTTGGGATGTGGGAGGAAAATGGAAGGTTCAGCATTCACAGCCCATCCAGTATGAATCCAAAATGGCACAAGCCTGCCCCCTGGAGGTAACGTGCCACCACATTAAAATGCAATCATTGCACAAAATCCAGTGCCTCAACAAAAATCTAATGTGCATAGGTGTCCTATTGTAGAAGTTTAAGATAAAGCAAACACAAACCCATCTGATTTCCTTGAAGCTCTCCTCTTGCAGATGATCCCATCAACATTCTACAATTCTCCTTTTCATCCTGGATAATTATGTCAAAGGTTAACAGTGCATTTAAATTAGGGATTATGCTTTCAGTTGTTCCTGGGGTTAGACCAGAATACTCACAATGTAAGTGTGGTGGTTGTGTTAAACAAATAATTACCTTTCAACAGGACCTTCTTACAAAATTCAATTCATGAAAAGAACATTAAGGCCCCTTCATCAAATCACTTTAAGATGCTAACATAACTGCAGATGCTGGTTTAATTAAAAAAATACTGCTGGAGTATCTCAGCGGGTCGAGTTGAGTCGCAACACTAAAGAATATGGATAGGCAATGTTTTGGGTCAGGATGCCTGAACTTCCTTGTTTCTATATTTTACTGCTCCACTGAAATATCTCAGCAGGGTATACCTACCCTGAAGAAGTTCTCCTCTCTCTGACGGGAGTTCAGTGAGATCCCCTCTCACTGTGATTCCTGCTGTTTTCCTGTTCTCCAACCATGTTCTGATTTGGAGTCTGAAGAAGGGCAGTACAATGGCACAGTGGTTAGGGTTGCCAACTGTCCCGTATTAGCTGGGACATCCCGTATATTGGGCTAAATTGAACTGCCCTTGTCCATTATTTGACTGGTACTACCCGGTTCGAGGGGATTGTCGGGTTGGAGCGTCCGTCACCACCTCACTCGTCCCGACGCAGTGCAGCCCACGGAGTGCAGCAGCGGCGCCTCGCCCCCGTGGACCCGTCGTCCGGCAGCTCGGCCAGCTGTCCGGCCTTCGGACCTTCGCTTACCGCCGACACCACCATCCCTCCTTCTCATGGCCAATCATCGGTTCATGAGTTGGATGGGATACCGGACTTTGCTAGTGACGTCGCGCGCAAAGTCCGGTGCGCAGACCAAAATTACTCAGCTGGCCCGCAGGATGGGCTTTGTGTGCAGTGCAGCACCCACCCACGGCCGAGTTGGTCAACGAATTGCCGTCGGGAATTTGTCCCTTATTTTGACCTTTTGTCCCTTATTTGGGAGTGACAAAGTTGGCAACCCTAACAGCGGTGCAGTTGCTGCCTTACAGCTCCAGAGATCCAGGTTCCATCCTGACTAAACTGCTGTCTGTACGGAGTTTGTATGTTCTTCCCTGTGACCATGTGGGTTTCCTCTGGGTATAGACACAAAAAGCTGATGTAACTCAGCGGGTCAGGCAGCATCTCTGGAGAAAAGGAATGGGTGACTTTTTTGGGTCAAGGCCCTTCCTCAGACTGAGTCAGGGGCCCTGCTGTATCCATGTGCTCTAGAGATGTTGGCTGACCTGCTAGGTTACTCCAGCACTTTGTGTCTTTTTTTTCTCTTTAAAATGCTTGTGAACATTGTTGAAATCTCCATCCCCCTTGTATTCCCAGCTTCCACGGGCTCCTGCGTGCCCCAACCACCCCATGCTTCAGGAAAACAAAGGCTGACTCCTCTTCCATTTCTTTCTTCCTCCATTCTATGATTTAGGATTTTATCAATGAGCTGCTGATTAGAATAAAGGGCCTTCGGAAAATGTCCGTCTCGCAGAAGAAGTGACAGTGAGGTCAAGCACGGAAGAAACAGATTTGCAGTAGCGGAGGCGAGTGTGTGGTCAGACAAGCCCTGCTCCAATCTGTCACGCAAATGACACCCTTTTTTGGTCCAATGAAAAGAAAGAGGACCAATTGCAAGACCAAAATCTCTGAAGCATCTTGTGCTGGGGGATTGAAGTCCACATATTTGTAAAAAAAAAACAGAAAACGAGCAAAATATGTTTGTGGTTATTTATGACTTTTTTTGTTAAAAGTGTTAATAAATGATGATGTTTAAGTGTAACTATTGTTGGCTACCGTCCAAGAAATGTGTACTTTGAACCATTTGGTATTCAATGCCTTTCAAAAGCTGCACACACAACCTCAGCTGCTCCAGGGACTTCAACCCACAGATCGGCAGCAGGGTGGCGCAGCGGTAGAGTTGCCACCTTACAGCACCAGAGACCCGCGTTCGATCCTGACTATTGGTGCTGAACAGCAATCAATTTCTGTTAGGTTTATGTAGGGTCTCACTCACACTACAAGTGGAACCACGTGCAGATTTGTTTGCCATATTGGGAGAACAACAAACACTTGGAATGTGACAAAGAAGGTTTACAAGAATGGTATAAGGTCAAGATGGTACAGCGGAGCCATAGTGGAAGGATACTCGAACAGAGTACAAACTAAGACATGGTGCAATGAGACCGAGTGCCTCTGCTGTAGATGGGTGGCAGAATCTGGGGGAGATAAGTGATTGAAGCAGAATTAGGCCATTCAGCCCATTGAATCTACTCTGCCATTCAATCATGGTCGATCTATCTCTCCCTCCTAACTCCATTCCCCTGCCTTCTCCCCATAACCCCTGAGATGATAGGATTGTGGCGAGAAGGGAAGACAAGGAAAATTAGTGTGGCAATGGCATTGTTCTAAGAGCAGGCAGTGACTTGATGACCCAAACACCTTCTTTTATGTTGTAAGAAAATATGATGCTATCTTTTCAATATTGAGTCCAACACCCTGTTGCCAGCATGCTGTGTTGATTGAAATATACAGCATGGAAACAGGCCCTTCAGCACTCCGGGTTCACACTGAACATCGATCATTTCTTGATTAGAACGGGTGTCACACTTATGATCTTATGAAGTGTGTAGCTTGCTTGTGGGGAGTGTAATGGTAATTTATGATAAATTGTAGATTATTGCTTTGTTTGGGCAATGGAGAGACCTTGTAGTGTGTATCCATGGATTCTTTAAATCAACTAGATGGTTAAGCAGGTATAAGGGAAACTTTCCTTTATTCGGTAAGACACAGAACATATGAGAAAGGTGGTTATTCTAGAACTGTACAAACACTTGTCAAGTCATAGCTCAAATACGACATGCAGTATCGGTCACCACATTACATGAAAGAATGGTGGTGGAGAGAAGGCGGAAGGCGGAAGAACTGAGGGCGGAGAGAAGATTTACATTGGTGTTACCAGGACTGGGAAATGTTAGCAATGGGGAAAATACTGGATAAGTCAGGGATCTAAACCTAGTAAATCTGAAGGACCTATTTTTCTTACCCTAGGGAGAAAGAAGTAAAGTAATTAGAAGAGAGATGAGACAATATGTGACTGAAACTCACTGCCTCCAAGGAGAACAGACGCCAGAAGCCGTCAATACATTTCAACAGTGCATAGTTTTTTCCGGATGTGGATCGGATGCTGGAAGATGAGATTAGGTTGGGTGGTCTGAATACCAGAACAGACACTAGGGCTAAATGATCTCATTATATGTTGCAAACATTCCATAATTCTATCGGAGAAATAACCAGCAAGTCGCACAAGGCTGAGGTTTTCAATGAATCATTATGCCGAGACCTTGGGCTGATGGGCTTGAGACAGTCCAGTGTAATTCTGGAGACAAACAACACGTGGGGAGGTAGGGAAGGGACCGAAGATGATCAGGAAATATGATGGCTTATTAATCCTGGCGGGCAGTTTTCTGTTCCTTGCAAAGCAGATCATCACACGTTGGACAAAGTCAGTTCAGCTTTCAGTGGAGACGGAAACAGCTGCGATGCTATGCTGTGAATTTCTGCACAACACTTTGCAACATCAAATGTGTTATTTTAGTAAGAATTTTTACATCTTTTGACCATTAAAGAGGCCTGCTGTAATGAAAACATTTAATTTGACACAATGTTCATTCGTTTATTGGGCAGTGGTTTGGTACAGTCTTCTCAATGTGAGTACGCCAGCCCTTTAAACTACCTCACATATAGCAGAGGAACCCACAGCTCTAACTATAAGGTGCAACAATGCCTCCACACCAGCGGAGCTTAAAATATAGCTAGAATATTCAGCGGGTCAGGCAGCAACTGTGGTGAGGGACACTTCCTGACCTGACAGACAATACCAGCGTTTACATTTTTTTTTCTTTTCAGATTTCCAGCATCTGCATTTTTTGTTTTCTATTTCTATACAGCTGGGGGTAGGGGGAGAGATGGGGGTGGGGGGGGGGTGGAGAAAGGAGAGGCAATGCAACTTTGAATGTGATCCTAATGCTTCCCGCCACCCTTCTGTTCACCCAACACAAAAATTTGGACTCGACACCACAAGTCTCAGCAAGAAAAAGCAACAAGGCAAGTGAAGGCAGATGGCGAGACGCAACCCATCTACCAACGTGGCTGATTCAGCCCCTGCTCTCCAGTGTGGGAGTGTCTCAGCAACCAGGCGTGACTGAAACCAGTAGGTAGCCTTGTGTAAACTGCACACACTGACCCACAGCCCAGTGTTCAGCGGGGAGGTATTCCCAACTCTCACAGTTATTGGCTTCACAATACGAGGGGATCACTACACTCCGCACTGCAACAACCTTGCTTCCTCCCACTAAACTCCAGGACCTGCCTAAATAATTTTCCTTTCCTCAGCAACAACACCCTTTTGTACATTCACAACAGGGTTTACAATCCAGAGGACGCTACCTGCTCAATTTTGGGAGGGCTGGAACAATAAATCAACCATAAAGTGAACCTGACTTTCAGCGTGAGTCCATACCTACGATCCCAGTGGCTAAACTACTGCAGTGAATACCGGAGCTCGGGAACAAAGTGTGGGAGGCCTCGCTTCTCCCCCGTGGAACACAACAGACTTGTTCCTTCATTCCCAGCGTGCGACGTGCTCCTCTCCTGGAAGCATAAGAGATTCACTGGTTATAGTCACTGGCTGTAAGACAACAGACTGTAACACTCCTGTACTTTACATTTGTTTTTAAATTAATCAAAAAATGTATTCAATTATTAAAAATATTTGCAATGCAATAAAACAAAACAGAACCCACCACTAATATACAAGACACACAAATATACGGAATAAACTACTATACAACTATATTACAATCCTTATTGAGGATGCATTCAACCCACTGAGGTGCCCAGCGGTCCCAGAAATCCCCCAGGGTGCCCGGTGGACAGGGCGTAGTCCCACCCTGGAAAAGGGGCAGGCAGCCGGCTCGGTCAGAGCCCTCTTCTGCCTGTCGCTGTGACTTGCGGATGGCCAGCTTGGCCAGGCCCAAGAGCAACCCAACCAGGGCATCTTCGGCCCTACCCTCTCCCCTACGCACAGGGTGTCCAAAGATGAGGATGGTGGGTGAGAAATGCAGCCAGCAGGAGAGGCCCCATTTAGATATTGGAACAGCGGCTGCAGCCTCACACACTCCATTGTACTTTTCCAGCCCGCAAAAGTGGCAGGCGGCTGGTGAGTCTGTGAACGCGGAAGAAACAGGTTGCAGGGGAAACCCACCTGGACTCAGCAGGAGCTCAATGGATGCCATGAGATATCTTACACTCTGCTCAGTAGACAGGGGCAGCCTCACCACAGAGAAGGCAGCTAAGCACTGTCCACAGGCGCCGCGGGGGATTTCCAGGACCGCTGGGCACCATGGAGGGTGGAATGCATCCTTGACAAGGATTGTAATATAATTGTATAATAGCATATTTCATTATATAATAGTATATAAGATATTAGTTTAGATAATTGGGTGATTTTGTACCATGGTGATGGGGTTTGTTTGGTATTGTGTTGTATTGTAAATATCATTTTTGTAAATAATTGATAAAATTATTTATTGGTTAAAAAAAAAAGAGAAGGCAAGTCCCCCTTTTCCGGGGTTTACGCCTGTGCCCGGTGTGGTACTAGAGAGGGAGGAAGCACTGTCCACGGGCACCCTGGGGGATTTCCGGGACTGCTGGGCACTGTAAGGGGGTGGAACGCATCCTTGACAAGGATTGTAATATCGTTGTTTAGGAATGTTAACATTTAAAATATTTGTTTAGATCATTGGGTGACTTTTGTAATATGTTTTTGGTATTGTTTTGTATTGTAAATGTTATTGCAATAATCAATTAAATAAATTTTTGTTAAAGAAAATAATTTTTTTTAAAAGGCAGCCCCATTACCACTGGGAGCCTCAGTCGGTCTATTTAACCCAAGCCTCGGGTAGGGCAATCAACACTCAAGTTGGTCTGTCAGACATTAGCAGGAGTGATACCGAATGAGCCAAAATTGACACTGAACTGGTGTCTCCAACTGGATTCATGAATTTAGTTTAGTCTGAGCATGGAATCAAACATTTCGGCCCAACTTGCCCATGCTGACCATCTACACTAGTCCCACCGTTAAGACTTGAGAGATCCAGCCCGGAAACAGGCCCTTCGGCCCACCGAGTCCACGGCTACCGGCAATCACCCCGTAAACTTGCTCTATCCTACACACCAGGGACAATTTACAATTTTTAGCAAAGCCAATTAACCTACAAACCTGCATGTCTTTGGAATGTGGGAGGAACCCGGAGCACCCGGACAAAGCCCACATGGTCACAGGGATAACGTACAAGCTCCTGCAGTCAGGATTGAACCCGGGTCTCTGGCCCTGGAAGGCAGCAACTGTACCATTGCGTCACTATGCCACCCCTGCATTTCCCCACATCCCTTTAAACGTAAACCTTAAGTTTTGTTTTAGGGATACAGCTTGGAAACAGGGCTTTCAGTCCACTGAGTCTACGCCGACCATCGTTGTTATCCCACTTTCTCATCCGCTCCCTACACACTCGGGCAATTTACAGAAGCCATTTAACCTACAAACTCGCACATCTTTGGGATGCGAGGGCAAATCAGAGCACCGGGAGAAAACCCACGATGACAGGGAGAACACGCAAACTCCACACAGACAGCACCTGAGTTCGATTTAAACTGTTGCTGTGAGACAGCAACTCTACCAGCTGCGCCACTGAGCCACTCTAATGCTACAGTATAGCATCCAGCATTATGTGACACAATGTAATTATGAACATGCTCATTGATTAGCCATATGTGGGGACAGGTATTGGTTTATGGACAAGGGTCTCAAAGTGTTGGAGTAACTCAGCGGGTCAGGCAGCATCTCTGGATAACATGTTGTTTAAGAAGGAACTGCAGATGCTGGAAAATCGAAGGTACACAAAAATGCTGGAGAAACTCAGCAGGTGCAGCAGCATCTATGGAGCGAAGGAAATAGGCAACGTTTCGGGCCGAAACCCTTGTGTTTCGGCCCGAAACGTTGCCTATTTCCTTCACTCCATAGATGCTGCAGCACCCGCTGAGTGTTCTCCAGCATTTTTGTGTACCTTCTCTGGAGAACATGATGGATAGGTGTGTTTTGGGTCGAGACTGTTCCTCAGACGGATTGTGGGGGGGGGAAGAGAAGAAAGCTGGACAAGGGGCGAGGCAGGACAAAGCATGCTGGGTAATAGGTGCACAATGGCGGGGGGGGGGGGTTGACAGACGGATGGCTGGAACAAAGGCCAGAGACAAAAGTAGGTGTGAGACAGCGTTGAAGAGTTGCAAATTTGTGTAGCCAGAGGCTAGAAAGTAGCATGGAGGAGGAGGAGGGGGGGGGGAGACCGGCTGCTTGGAATTGGAAGGGCAGATTCCCCTGACAATAAAAGATCCACACTCATAAAGCTGCTGTTAATCTTCCACCTTTAAAACTCTCTTTAATTATACCCAGGATGAATTAATATGGGATAAAAATGAACCAAGAAAGGCAACTATCAAGGGGGAAAATTCTGGCCACACTACACCATGCAGGTTAAACTCAGCGGGTGCAGCAGCATCTATGGAGCGAAAGAAATAGGCAACGTTTCGGCCCGAAACGTTGCCTATTTCCTTCGCTCCATAGATGCTGCTGCACCCGCTGAGTTTCTACAGCATTTTTGTCTACCTTCGATTTTCCAGCATCTGCAGTTCCTTCTTAAACACCATGCTGGTTAATTGGCTTTGGTAAAATTGTAAATTGTTGCTAGTAGTAGGAGAATGCTAGTGTACGAGTCGCGTCGATCGCAGGTCGCCGTGGACTCGGTGGGCCAATGGGCTGGATTCCACGCCGTATCTCTCAAGTGTAAAGCCCACGACAACAGTGCATGAACCTGTCAGGAGGCAGTACTCACGGAATTGGCAGATGTATCGGTTGCGTGTCTTGCAGCGCTGGTCATTCCAATTAAAGGCGCTGGACACTTGCAACTCAACGCAGTTTCCAAACCTGCCCAGACAAACAAGTTTGATGATTAACTAAAGGAATGCATTAGATTACACGCCCAGCTGCCTCACCGAACACACCGAGTTTAGAGGCAATCCTGCAATGTGCTCATGATTTAAACACTTTGGTCAATGGCCCCATTACTGTAAACAATGCGTAACAGCACATCACTGTAAGCATTATGTTGTGGACAAATACATTGTCTGTCTGGAGCAATATTCGATCACTGAGAATATTGTAGCATCACTGCTGGAAATACTATATTCAGGAATGCTAAAATTTAAAAAAACGGGAATATTACCGTAAATACTGTGCAAGGAAGCACGACTGTTAAGACTTTAAAGAGACATTATTGTAATTACAATGCAGGAATATATATTGTAAATCCTGACCATGGTTCTTTCTATAAACACCACTCAGCAGCACCACTTACATTGTCAATAGTGCTTAAGAGGCGATTCCATTACTATCAAGAGCATTTCCAGTCATGTGCCAATACCCAATGCTCAGAGATATTATTGTAAATATTGTTATGTAGGGGATACTGCGTCATTACTGCAAATACTGTGCATAAAGAAACAGTTAGCTGCTAGTTAATGCTAAGCAGCTTTTAGCTTTTGTAGAACGGTCAATTATCATACATACAAAGGCAGATGATGAGCAAAGATTTCACCGTGTAGAAACCAGGAAATGCTGGTTTATCAAGGAAAGACACAAAATGGGGGAGTGGCTCAGTGGGTCAGCAGCATCCCTGGAGAATGTGGATAGGTAACGTTTCAGATCGGGGACCCTTCTTCAGCCTCTTTTGACCTGTCGTGGGTGTCAAGGGTTGTGGGGAGAAGGCAGGAGAGTGGGGTTGAGAGGGAGAGATAGATCAGCCATGATTGAATGGCGGAGTAGACTCAACGGGCCGAATGGCCTACTTCTGCTGCTATGACTAATGGACTGCAGTACTGTAAACTGTGCACAGGGCTCGGTTCTAATACTGTGCGTTCCCGGGGAACAAGGGTGGACAGGCGAGGAGAGGGACGTCAGTTCGCTGGTCGATCCACACGTCCAAGGAAGGCAATGGCTGGATGTCCGCAGAAGGCTGGGGCTCGCCTGGAACGGGAACCACTCATAATACCTAGAGCATGGACTGTATTTTGAAAATGGCGCCAAAACATGGTGCCTCTCGCACACGGGATCAGTAGACTATTTCTATACACTTGCTAATCGGGGATGTGCTTGGCTATGGTAATACTCTAGTGGGCTGTTGTAAGAGAAGAATTTCACGGTGCGTTTGCACTTCACAGCAGGGGACAATAGAAGACCATCGAAATACTGTGCACAGGACTCTGTAATACTGTAAATACTGTGTATTGCAGCTAGTTCTAATATTGTAAATGCAGGTCGCAGGGACCCACTTCTAAGCCAGTAAATACAGTGGCCATAGGGATCCAGTTCTATTACTGCAAATACTGTGCACAGTGACTGTTCAATTACTGTACATGCTGTGTATCAAGACACTCTTCCAATGCTGAGTTGTTAACTCACTGGTACTATTCATTGTACAACCCAACTGCTGCAATTACCGCATATGTTTGTTTTATCCAATCAATAAATATCTACTATTGGCTTTGTTCCTTTAGAGATAATATTTTGCACAGTGTCTCTGGTTCGTTAGTACAAAGTACATCTATAGGCACAGTAAAAACGTTGTAACAGGGTGTCTCCCATTACTGTAACTCCACTGTAAACCAGACCTATCTTGATATTGTTTGCGCGATGCATGGTTACTGCATCTGCAAATCATAGTTTCAAATCCCAATGGACGCGTTGCTTTCTAAAAAAAATAAAACACGGGTTACTTGCACCCTGAACGCAACAAATTCCCAACTATCCCACCATCCCGGAGGATCCAAATCCAGCCGAGACCATTTACTCCAGTAAAACTGCAACGTTCACTCTCACTAACACACGTGCAGTACAATGAGTCAGACACAATGAGTTATCACAGCAGCTCACTCCACAGAACAGGGAGAGATCATCTGAAGAAGGGTCTCGACCCAAAACATCACCCATTCCTTCTCTCCAGAGATGCTGCCTGTCTCACTGAGTTACTCCAGCATTTTGTGTCTGTCTTAGGTTCCTTCCTACACACGTGATCATCTGGGGATTGCTGCCATACTCACCCTTGATTATCCGGCTGCCCAAATGCAAAGCTGTAAAAGGAGGGAGTCTCTCCCGTGTCCCAACGGAACGAGTCTTTCAATGTTTTATACGTCAAGCCTGAAAATAGCATATGATCAAATTATTGCAGTAAATCGATCACCATCTTTATCCATCTCTCTCCTAGTAACCCCACTCTCATACTACCGCGTGTCACTAACTGCATCTCCATTGGTGTTACACCAGCTCCCTTACACTGTCCCTCAGAAACCCCTCTCCCCCATCACCCTGTGTCACTGACTGCATCTCCAATCACTCCCCCTCCCCCCCCCCCCCCAAAGCACCCTGTGAGGTTATCCACTTTGGTGGCAAAAACAGGAAAGTAGACTATTATCTGAATGGTGGCCGATTAGGAAAAGGGGAGATGCAACGAGACCTGGGTGTCATGGTACACCAGTCATTGAAGGTAGGCATGCAGGTGCAGCAGGCAGTGAAGAAAGCGAATGGTATGTTAGCATTCATAGCAAAAGGATTTGAGTATAGGAGCAGGGAGGTTCTACTGCAGTTGTACAGGGACTTGGTGAGACCACACCTGGAGTATTGCGTACAGTTTTGGTCTCCTAATATGAGGAAAGACATTCTTGCCATTGAGTACAGAGAAGGTTCACCAGACTGATTCCTGGGATGGCAGGACTTTCATATGAAGAAAGACTGGATAGACTCGGCTTGTACTCGGGGGGGAGGGTTGAGATGGTACCCGCTGCTGGATGTAAACACGCCTTGGTTTAACTACATCTTGCCCTAGGTCGGCCAGTGTTTACATTTTACCATATTGCCCAACAGCCATATTTCTGGTTTGCAAATTCTTTGGGCTACCAGCACTTCTGAGGGACAGAACCCTCTGGTGACCTGGATTCAATCCACACTTGCCTCTGGACCTCCATCCCACCAACCAATACCAGGGCCCTTGTCCCACGGCCCACCACACATCTCACTTCATCTCTGATCTGAGGCTGTCCCAGCCCCACACCGCCCACTCTACCACCAGCAGCTCACCAATCCAGAAGTTGCGTGTTTCAAAGTCAGTGTTGGTAACCTCGTTGGTGTTCTCCAGCTGGCCGAGGTAAAAGGCCAGGATATCCTGCACCTTCTGGTTTTTCACTTGTGCCAAAATCCCACCACGCTCCTGGGCAGAAACACAAGAATAACAATCGACCAGGAAGATTTCCAAACAGCCCAGTGCACAAATCAGTCTTGGTTTGCTGCGTGCTGAATAACTTTGTTAATCCACTGAGATTTCTTCTGGAGTATATTTGAATTGTAAATGACAAGGGCTGAATACAGTGGGAGCTTACTTCTCCTCATATGCAATCTGCTCAAAACCGTATATTTTAACCTGTTCAGTGCCACCCCGAGTGCTCTCGGGTCAAAGTACAAAAGTGAAATACAAAACTTGGCAGTGAACAGGTTAATCACAAACACAGAAAATGCCAAAAACATTCAGCAGGTCAGAGAGCATCTGTGAAGAGCGAAGCAAGTTTATATTAGTTTATAATTGTCACGTGTACTGAGGTACAGTGAAAAGCCTTCCCGTTGTGTGCTTTTCAGTCAGCGAACCTGATTACAATCAGGCCGTCCACGGTGTACAGATACAGGATAAAGGATATATGTTTTAAAATACTAACACATTGTCAGAACAAGTGAAGAGAGAAAATAAGCATGTTTGATGCTGATTCTGTCTCCTTCGTAGCTACCTGATCTTCTGGGTGTATCGAGCATTTTATGGGTTTCTTTCAGATTTCTGGCACCTGCACTTTTTTAAAAATTCTGTGCTCACTGTTTAATGAAGGCAGTCCCTGGGTAACGGACAGGTTCTGTTTTTTTACAGACGTCCACAAGACAATGGGGCACGCGAGTGAGGAATGAGTGAGTTAACATATGATGAGCGTTTGATGGCACCGGGCCTGTACTTGCTGGAGTTTAGAAGGATGACGGGACACCTCATTGAAACTTACCGAATAGTGAAAGGCTTGGATAGAGTGGATGTGGAGAGGATGTTTCCACTAGTGGGAGAGTCTAGGACCAGAGGTCATAGTCTCAGAATTAAAGGATGTTCCTTTAGGAAGGAGATGAGGAGGAATTTCTTTAGTCAGAGTGTGGTGAATCTGGGGAATTCTTTGCTACAGAAGGCTGTGGAGGCAGTCAATGTATATTTTTTAAGGGAGAGATAGATTCTTGATTGGTGCGGGTGGCAGGGATTATGGGAGGGGGGGGCGCGGGGAGGAAGGAAGGAGAAAGGGATTAGGAGGCAGAGATAGATCAGCCATGATTGAATGCAGGAGTAGACCTGATGGGCCAAATGGCCTAATTCTGCTCCTATCACTTATGACCTTATGAGTGCAGATACAGAAATCTAGACAATTTACACACAAGCTTTCTCTACACAATCTTATCAGAGCCAATTTCCTTCGATCTCCTCTTGCGAAAAATATCACACAACTAAATACAAAATCATGGTGTATAGCAGGATATTGTTTTGATTTTGTTCAGGCTGTTACCTGACATTTACTCTTGGCTCCGTAGTATGTATCTGCTTCGGGAGAGACCATGAAGCAGTCCCCATCGATCAGGATATCACAGGTGTGGAATGGAAATTCCAGTTTTTCTGGGAAAGGAATGCCAGACACAAATTAATTTGGTGAAATGTGGGATGGAGGGGATGGGAGGAGAATAGGAATGTAAACGATTTAGGTTTCGGTTTATTATTGTCACATGTACCCAGGTAGTGAAAATCTTTTGTCTGCATGCAATCCAATGTCTGCTATACATGAATACAATTAAACCAAACACAAGTACGGAAAGAGACAACAGGAAATGCAAGCGAGTACATTAGGTAGAGCAGAGAGAAAGATATCACAGTGCAGAATATAGTTTTTTCAATCTTGTAGCACAACAGCTCCAAAGAAAAAATCCAACGTCTGTATGAGAACGGTTGGAGACTTGTCTGTAACTTAGGTTATTGAAGGACCATTTAGAAATCTGATAACAGAGGGGAAGAAACTGCTCCGGAGTCTGGTGGCACATGCTTTCCAGCTCCTGTATCTTCTGCCCAACAGTAACGGGGAGAAGGAGGAATGACTGGGTGGGAAAGGTCCCTGATTATGTTGATTGCTTTCTCGAGGCAGCCTGAAATGGAGATGGAGTCAGTGGTGGGGAGTCTGGTCTGTGTGATGGACTGGTCTATATCCTTGCTCTCTCGGGCAGAGCTGTTCCCAAACCAAGCTGTGCTATCCAACAGTGTGACGAAGGGTCTCGACCCGAAACGCCACCTACTCCTTTTCTCCAGAGATGCTGCCTGACCCGCTGAGTTACTCCAGCATTCTGTGCCTATCTTCAGTATGTTTTCTACGATGCATCTGTAGATGTTTGCAAGAGCCGTTGGAAACAGGATGAATTTCCCCAGTCTCCCGAGGAAATGGAGGCATCAGTGTGCTTTTTTTGGCTTGGATACTCATTTTGAAATAGTCCAATGGTAAACCAAGCTCCCTGGGTTCAAGTAACCTTTCCTTCAACTCCATTGTGGTTTTCCTTCTCATGCTCAAATGAGTTTAGCTCATGTCTGAAGTCTGAAGAAGGGTCTCGACCAGAAACATCACCCATTCCTTCTCTCCAGAGATGCTGCCTGTCCCGCTGAGTTACTCCAGCATTTTGTGTCTATGGTTGAGTTTCGCTCATACTCCGATCTGCGGTTCTCTCAAAGAACCATCCTTGAACAGGCTCTCTGAACGCTGTAGATGTTGAAAGGCCTCCAATGGATCCCCATTGTCAATTACTCTATCAATGACGGCTGTACCTTCAGTCTTCTGGGTTCTCATTGAAACATGGAACATAGAAAATAGGTTTAGGAGTAGGCCATTCGGCCCTTCAAGCCAACACCGCCATTCAATATGATCATGGCTGATCATCCCGTGCCTGCTTTCCCCCCATATCCATTGATTCTATTAGCCCCATGAGCTAAATCTAACTCTCTCTTGAAAACATTCAGTGAATTGGCCTCCACTGCCTTCTGTGGCTTCTCAGCTCTCCTGAGTCCCTCTCGTTTAAGAACGCCCACTTTGCCAAATTACCGGCAAGGTAGCACAGCGGTAGAGTTGCTGCCTTACTGCGCCAGAGACCCGGGTTCAATCCTGACTATGGGTGCTGTCTGTAATGAGTTTGTACGTTCTCCCCGTGACCCTGTGGAATTCTCTGCCTCAGAGGGCAGTGGAGGCAGGTTCTCTGGATGCTTTCAAGAGAGAGCTAGATAGGGCTCTTAAAAATAGCAGTCAGGGGATATGGGGAGAAGTCAGGAACGGGGTACTGATTGGGGATGATCAGCCATGATCACATTGAATGGCGGTGCTGGCACGAAGGGCCGAATGGCCTACTCCTGCACCTATTGTCTATTGACCCATGTGGTCTTTCTCCGGAAGTCCGGTTTCCTCCCGCACTCCAAAGACCTACAGGTTTATAGGTTAATTAACTTGGTTAAATTGTAAATTGTCCCTAGTGTGTGTAGGGTGGTGTTGGAGTGAGGGGATTGCTGGTCAGTGAGCCTGTATCTCTAAACTAAACTACCCCCTAACACTTTGGCTTTGCTTTTGCTCCATTGTTCTAAAATCTCTTTACAGGGCTTGTGTCAAACTCTGATTGGTAACACTTCCATGAACTGCCTTTGGATGCAAGTCATCGCTGGACCATTTTACGATGTTATTATTGTGTCTTAGTGCAAAACTTTCATTCAATCGCTTAATGATAGGTCCCAGATTTAACCACCTGAAGCATTTTGCAATATGCGTGCCCGGCCCATGCAGCAGAATACAGAAGGCAGACAGAAAACCATTTAATGTTTTAACTGCAGTCCTACAAAGTATTCACATCAGGAGCTGTAACCTCGACAGCCACTGGATGGAGCCTGAGGATTGTTGATGCTCTCCTAGCAGAGTCAATGATTCAGTTCAATGATACTTTATTGCTACATGTACCCAGGTACAGTGAAATGCTTTGTTTTGCATACAACCCAGTAAAATCATACAGCAGACCTCACCAAGGCAGTACGCAAGACTTGCCATGTTTCTGGTGCCGATAGAGACTCCTGTACCTTCACTCCTCCAGTCCAAGACGGGAATAAACCAGTTTAAAGGAATATTTTCCCAACTGAGTAAATATTATATTTACACATATCCAGTTTATAGAAAAATTTACTGTGCATTTTATATAGGGTGTCTATATAAATACTCTGACAGGATGCATTGCGTCATGGTATGGCAACAGCTCTGCCCTTGATCACCTGAATCTGCAGTGAGTGGTAAACATAGCCCAGTCCATCACAGGCTTGTCACTTCCTTCTCTCCAGTCCATCTGAGATGTGCCAACCACAACTTAGAGATGTCTTATAGAGGTTACATTGATCTTATAGAGGTGTACAAAATCATGCAAGGAATAGATCAGGTAGATGCACTGAGTCTCTTGCCCAGAGGAGGGGAATCGAGGACCAGAGGACATAGGTTTAAGGTGAAGGGGAAAAGGTTTAATAGGAATCTGAGGTTTTCACACAAAGGGAGGTGGGTGTATGGAACAAACTGCCACAGGAGGTAGTTGAGGCAGGGACTATCCCGACATTTAAGAAACAGTTAGACAGGTACATGGATAGGGTAGGTTTGGAGAGATATGGACCAAATGCAGCTACGTGGGACTAGTGTAGCTGGGAGATGTTGGCCGGTGTGGGCAAGTTGGGCCAAAGGGCCTGTTTCCACACTGTATTTCCACACTAGGATTCTATAACCTGTCCATGGACACTTGTTGCCTGGGAGGTGTCCATCACCACAGGTCGCTCTCGTTTCAATCTGCAGCTTGATGTGAACAAGTTGTCACTCACCCCCACACAGCGCGCCACCGTATCCCACGTCACAGATGCAGGAGCACTCCTCGTCCCTGTACTTGCCGTAAATACACTGCAGGCTGCACCTGACTGGGAGAAAAGGACAAACACCAGAGTGAGATAGACCAATAACACTTCAATCTGTTCCCACTCACATATGGAGCAGCCCCGAAATGTTGGCTAAATTCCAATAAAACAAATTCCTTCCTGTCCAGTCTTAGTATTTAGAATTCCAATTAATAGACTAAACATCCCTGCTCGACATATATGTGGGGGGCAGTACTCAGAGTCCAAAGAGATTTGAAATCCAGAAAAACTACAGACAATTCCTTATGTAGGAAGGAACTGCAGATGCTGGTTTATACCAAAGATAGACACAAAATGCTGGAGTAACTCAGGGGGTCAGACAGCATCTCTGATGAAAAAGGATGGGGGACGTTTCAGGTATGAAGAAGGAGGATTCCGACCCGAAACATCACCCATCCTTTTGCTCCAGAGAAAACATCACCCATCCTTTTTCTCCCAACCCCCTGAGTTACTCCAACACTTGTGTCTATAATACCATGGCTTTTCCTCAAATGTTGGGATGTTGGCAAGGCCAGTGTTATTGTCATTCCCACTAGCCCCTGACCTGGCAAAAGCACTTACACAGTGTTGTTGAGGAGGGAGCCTCAGGGCTTGTACCTCATGGCAATGAAGGAATCACAATGCATTTCCAGGTCGGGATGGCATGTGAACAGGGGTGAAGGAGGGTGGGGAACCAGCAGGTAGAGGTGCTCCATGCACCGGCTACCCTTACATAGAACAGTGCACCACAATGTAGAAATAAAGAACTGCAGATGCTGGTTTACACAAAAGATAAAGTGCTGGAGTAACCCAGCGGGTCCGGCAGCATCTCTGGAGAAAAAGGATTGTTTTTTGGTTGGGTCTCCTCTTCAGACTGGAAGTGGGAGGTGGCGTGGAATGAGCTGGAGACGAGACAAGACCAGCACTGATATTTCCTCGCCTCCAGCTCCCCCTACCCCCCTGCCCTCCACCCCACTTTCAGTCTGAAGAAGGGTCCCAACCCAAAATGGCACCTATCATTTTTCGCAGGAATAATGCTGCCTGACCCACTTAGTTACTCCAGCACTTAGCATCTACCTTTAGAACAGTACATCACAGGAACAGGTCCTCTGGTTCACAATGACTGTGATCCCAAGTTAAATGTACTCTGCTGATGCTCCATCTCCCACTGGCGATACAAACTGAGGCCTCTCAGATCTCTGGAGCTGGATACTAGACTTCACATGGATTAAACTTGGAGCCAGCCCTTATCCCTGGAGTCCAGCCCTTATTTATACGTCAGTCACCACCATGAAGACAATTATTGGATCGATACTATACTTGGAGGTTTTGCCAGGTGAAAATGAACTGCCTGCCTTCTGGTCTTTAACAGCAAATAACTTATTCATGTGAAAACGGAACAGCAAATATAAAAACATCTCTATTTTGTTATTACTGTATGGGTGACTATTGGGCCAACCAGGTCCAGGGTGGCTCCCACTAAAGCTATCCCTTCAGTCCCATTCTCTCCCTACAATTAGGGCGGCACGGTGGCACAGCGGTAGAGTTGCTGCCTTACCGCACCAGAGACCTGGGTTCGATCCTGACAATGGGTGCTGTTTGTATAGAGATTGTACCTTCTCCCCATGACAATAGACAATAGGTGCTGGAATAGGCCATACGGCCCTTCAAGCCAGCACCGCCATTCAATGTGACCATGGCTGATCATCCACAATCAGTACCCCATTCCTGCCTTCTCCCCATATCCCCCGACTCTCTCGAAAGTATCCAGAGAACTGGCCTCCACCGCCCTCTGAGGCAGAGAATTCCACAGATTCACAACTGTGTGAAAAAGTGTTTCCTCATCTCCATTCTAAATGGCTTACCCCTTATTCTTAAACTGTGGCCCCCGGTTCTGGAATCCCCCAACATCGGGAACATGGGTTTTCCCCCCAGGTGCTCCGTTGTCCCCCCAGACTCCAAAGATGTATAGGTTTGTAGGTTAATTGGCTTGGTAAAATTGTAAATTGTCCCTAGTGTGTGTAGGATTGTGTTCATGTGCAGGGATCGCTGGTCGGCGCGGACTCGGTGGGCTGAAGGGCCTGTTTCCGCGCTGTATCTGTAAACTAAACTAAATTTATCCTTCGTTATATGCTCATCAATTCCACTTTCATTCTTTTGCCACCTCCCTACACCAGGGGTGATTTATTTTAGTCACTTCACCCACCAGCTCATCCCTGAGACGTGGGAGGAAACTGCATCAGTCAGGAGCAATGTGCAAACTTCACGCAGAGACTATTGGAGGATGGGACCTGGGTCTCTGGAGCTGCGAGGTAGCAGCACCAACAGTTGCTCCACCATTCTGGCCTATTGCCCCCCAAACCAGTACCCAAGAGGGTGAACGGGTCTCATTTCCTGTACGTACCTTGGCAATATCTTCCAGTGAATCCGGGTAGACACTCACATCGACACAAGGTCATGTTCAGCTGGCCCCTGTTCCCACAGCTCATCCGACATGGATTCCTTGGCACCTCTGGAAGAGAAGATTGCATCTACATAGCACCCATCACAACCATGCGATATCCCAAAAGGTGTTTCATCACCAACCGTGTCCTTAACTTAAGCCGCACCTGAAATGTAGCAACCACAGCAGACAGCTTTTGCCTAGTAAGATTCCAAAAATTTGCCATGAGCCAAAATTAGTGATCTTGGCTGAATTCCTCTGCTCCGCTCCTTCAACAGTGAGATTGATAATGTACCAACGTGTGGGCTGTGAGGCTCAGGTATCACAATCCATCCATAGTCCCTCACTTCTAGCAATGGCACTTCTCAATCATGACACTGATTTTCCCCAGATCCTCCCTTCTCCCTCTACACGCATGTTGATACAAAGAAATTCCCTAATACGCTTGATTTCCTTTATGTCATTCAGAGAGTCACTCTTATCAGATTTCAAAGCGTCCATGTAACTTAATGCTTTTCTTTTCCTTCATATAATTCATAAAAATACCGTGCTGAACACTTTTAAATCCAAGGGGAGTTGTGTAATGATTTTAATCAAGAAGAAACAAATGATTGTTATTCGCGTGCTGGCTTTCAGCAGGAAGGACATTGAGTGTAGTAGCATGGACGTAATGTTGCAGTTGTACACGACATTGGTGTGCTCACACTTGGAGTATCATGTTTAGTTTTGGTTACCCTGTCATAGGAAAGATGACGTTAAGATGGGAAGAATGCAGGAAAGATTTAAGACGATGTTGCCAAGACTCGAGGGGCTGAGTTATAGAGAAAGGTTTAGCAAGTTAGGACTTTATCGACTTGATCGTAAGAGACTAAGGGGTGATCTTCTAGAGATGCACAAAACCATGAGTCTCATAGAGATCTGGATGAATTCACATGGCCATTTCCCCCCAAGGTTGGGGTTATCTAGAACTAGAGGGCATTGGTTTCAGGTGAGAAGGGAAATATTTAATAGGAATCCGAGGGAAAATGTTTTCATACAGAGGGTGGTCTGAATATGGAATACGCTTCGAGAGGAAATGGATGAGACATCAAGAACCAGAGGACATGGGCTTAAGGTGAGGGGTAACTTTTTTTACACTAAGGGTGGTGGATGTATGGAACGAGCTGTCGGAGGGGGTAGCTGAGGCAGGTACTATCCTAACATTTAAAAGACATTTGGACAGGTACATGGATATGATAGGTTTGGTGTGTAAGAAGGAACTGCAGATGCTGGTTTAAACCAAAGTTAGACATTATCTCATATTTCGCTTGGGCAGCTTACAGCCCAGTGGTATGAATATTGATTTCTCTCACTTCAGGTAGCCCCGGCATTCCCTCTCTCTCTCTATCCCTCCCTCACCCAAGACACACTAGTTTCTCATTTGCACCCTACAGACAGCTTACAATGGTCTATTTCCTTTACTCCAGCTTTGTGTCTATCTTAGGTTTAAACATAGAAAAACATAGAAACATAGAAAATAGGTGCAGGAGTAGGCCATTCGGCCCTTCGAGCCTGCACCGCCATTCAATATGATCATGGCTGATCATCCAACTCAGTATCCTGTACCTGCCTTCTCTCCATACCCCCTGATCCCTTTAGCCACAACGGCCACATCTAACTCCCTCTTAAATATAGCCAATGAACTCAACTACCTTCTGTGGCAGAGAATTCCAGAGATTCACCACTCTGTGTGAAAAATGTTTTTCTCATCTCGGTCCTAAAAGACTTCCCCCTTATCCTTAAACTGTGACCCCTTGTTCTGGACTTCCCCAACATCGGGAACAATCTGTTAAAGAAGGAACTGCAGATGCTGGAAAATCGAAGGTACACAAAAATGCTGGAGAGACTCAGCGGGTGCAGCAGCATCTATGGAGCGAAGGAAATATGTAACGTTTCGGGCCGAAACCCTTCTTCAGACTGATAGGGGGTGGGGAGAAGAAAGGAAAAAAGGACAAAGGCGGAGGAGGAGCCCGAGGGCTGGGGGAGGGGAGGAGACAACCAGATGGCTGATGAAGGGGAGGGGACAGCAAGGGCTAGCAGAATTGGGAGAATTCAATGTTGAGGCCCCCAGGATGTAGACTGCCCAAGCGGAATATGAGGTGCATTTCCTCCAATTTACGGTGTTGCTCGCTGTGGCCATGGAGGAGACCCAGGACAGAGAGGTCAGATACGGAATGGGAGGGGGAGTTGAAGTGCTGAGCCACCGGGAGTTCAGGTTGGTTATTGCGGACCGACCGGAGGTGTTCGGCGAAACGATCGCCAAGCCTCCGCTTGGTCTCACCGATGTAGATCAGCTGGCATCTAGAGCAGCGAATGCAATAGATGAGGTTGGAGGAGATGCAGGTGAACCTCTGTCGCACCTGGAACGACTGCTTGGGTCCTTGAATGGAGTGGAGGGGGGAGGTGAAGGGACAAGTGTTGCATCTCTTGCGGTTGCAAGGGAAAGTACCAGGGGAGGGGGTGGTATGGGAGGGAAGGGAAGAATTGACAAGGGAGTTACGGAGGGAGCGGTCTTTGCGGAAGGCAGACATGGGGGGAGATGGGAAGATGTGGCGAGTGGTGGGGTCACGTTGGAGGTGGCGAAACTGACGGAGGATCACTTGTTGTATGTGACGGCTGGTGGGGTGAAAGGTGAGGACTAGGGGGACTCTGCCTTTGTTGTGAGTGGGGGGATGGGGAGAGAGAGCAGTGTTGCGGGGTATGGCAGAGACCCTGGTGCGAGCCTCATCTATGGTGGAGGAGGGGAACCCCCGTTCCCTGAAGAATGAGGACATTTCAGATGCCCTGGTGTGGAACGCCTCATCCTGGGAGCAGATGCGGCGTAGACGGAGGAATTGGGAGTGGGGGATGGAGTCCTTACAGGAAGCAGGGTGGGAAGAAGTGTAGTCCAGATAGCCATGGGAGTCGGTAGGTTTGTAGTGGATGTCGGTAAGGAGTCTATCACCTGCGATGGAGATAGTGAGGTCAAGGAATGGTAGGGAAGTGTCGGAAATGGTCCAGGTGTATTTGAGTGCCGGATGGAAGTTGGTGGTGAAGCGGATGAAGTCAGTCAGTTGTGTGTGGGTGCAGGATGTGGCACCAAAACAATCATCGATGTAGCGGAGGTAGAGGTCGGGGATGGGGCCCTGGTACGCATTGAACAAGGATTGTTCTACGTACCCGACAAAGAGGCAGGCGTAGCTGGGGCTATTGCATTCGCTGCTCTAGATGCCAGCTGATCTACATCGGTGAGACCAAGCGGAGGCTTGGCGATCGTTTCGCCGAACACCTCCGGTCGGTCCGCAATAACCAACCTGAACTCCCGGTGGCTCAGCACTTCAACTCCCCCTCCCATTCCGTATCTGACCTCTCTGTCCTGGGTCTCCTCCATGGCCACAGCGAGCAACACCGTAAATTGGAGGAAATGCACCTCATATTCCGCTTGGGCAGTCTACATCCTGGGGGCCTCAACATTGAATTCTCCCAATTCTGCTAGCCCTTGCAGTCCCCTCCCCTTCATCAGCCATCTGGTTGTCTCCTCCCCTCCCCCAGCCCTCGGGCTCCTCCTCCGCCTTTGTCCTTTTTTCCTTTCTTCTCCCCACCCCCTATCAGTCTGAAGAAGGGTTTCGGCCCGAAACGTTACATATTTCCTTCGCTCCATAGATGCTGCTGCACCCGCTGAGTCTCTCCAGCATTTTTGTGTACCATCGGGAACAATCTTCCTGCATCTTTAGAGGGTTATGGGGCAAGCACGGGCAGGAGGGTCTAGTGTAGATGGGGCATGTTGGTCGGCATGTGCAATTTGGGCCGAAGGGTCTGCTTCCACGCTGTATGACTTGATGACACTCTATGACTTGAAGTATTGTGATTAGTTTTAGTCACCCTGCAAAAGGTATTTAGAAAACTCAAATGTTTGGTTGACACTCTGTTCAGAATTGAAGCCGATATGAACAGTTTCATGCCCGCAATGTATATTTATCCTTCCAGTCCCCTTTAACGAATAAGACCCGTTTGAGAAGTGTTCACAGCATCAAATACCTTGGGCACGCTGCCACTTACAGGATGTACCAACAGAAGTTGTTAAAATGAAGTCCGTAGATAATTAGATAGTCGACGGTACAACAGGTAACACGTACTCACCACACAGGCCTCCATGGTGGTCCCAGGATTTAAAACAGCCTGACATGCGGGAAGTGCAGAAGGAGCATGAAGGTCCTTCCTTGTAGGGAATGATTGTTCTCCCATTGATTTCCCAGTTTCCTCTGAATCAGGAAGAAGGAGGTAAGATGGAGTCTAAACCATTACTTCAATCCTAGCCATTCTGATCTGAAAGTGTAAGCTAGGAACCTGGACACTGTGTAAAACGGGATGCAGGTGAAGTATTGGTACTGGTGTTGGTTCATTATTGTCATATGTAACGAGATACAGTGAAACACTTTGTAATGGGGAAATAGTCTGTACTTGTATATCACTAGTCTTACTTACAAGGTGCTTTCATTGTTGAGTCTTCAAAAATGAATTTATCCATGAAAATTTACCATGGTAGCTTCTTTGTCCATAGTGTTAATATGAGCTGCACTAGACTAATTCATTCCTGTGCCACATTTGGACATGCACTTGATTCACCAAGGTAAAGAAGGCCATGAACCAAGTGCTGGTAAATGGGATTAGTGTGGATAGGTACTTGATGGTCAGCATGGACATCTTGGGCCAAAGGACCCGTTTCTGTATCGGACGACCCTCTCGCTAGAAAGCAAGGTTGGTGTTGCCTCCACGCACGGCGTGTGGGAGAACAGTGAGAGAAGAAGACCTTTACTTCATTAGGCTGGGTTTCAAAATCCCTCCCCATTTTCAAAGATGCGAGGAACCAGAAATGTTACAAATGGTGTTTGACAGGTTAAGTGAGTGAGTGAAGACATTGCATGTGAAATGCAAAGTAGAAAACAGTAAGCTTCATCCTCGATTAAGACCTCTAAACACAATTGGTATTGAAATTAAAAATAAATTTGCAGGCACTGATGTCAGAAATTAAAGGTAAACTTGCCAGGCACTGGTACATGCAAGGAGAAAACTAATTCATGTAATAACATAAGAAAGGAATTGTTTGTTATAAAAACATGCTGAAATACATTGGAGCAGATTATCGAGCTGTTTGATTCACAGCCCAGAATCAATCAATTAGCTCCTGAAGAATCCATCTGTTTCCATTGGGCTTAATAGAATAAATGTATTGTGACTATTGGTGGGATGATGAAGGCTATTAGAGGCAAGATTTCACATAAGTCAGATGGTGGTGAATCTGTGGAATTCATTGTCACAGAAGGCTGTGGAGGCCAAGTCAATGGATATTTTTAAGGTAGAGATAGATTCTTGATTAGTACAGGTGTCAGGGGTTATGGGGAGAAGGCAGGAGAATGGGGTTGGGAGGGAGAGATAGATCAGCCATGATTGAATGGCAGAGTAGACTTGATGGGCCGAATGGCCTAATTCTGCTCCCATCACTTATGACCTTATGATAAAGACTCCTGGGTCCCTCTGGAATGAGTGAGTCCACGGTAAAAAAGGCTCTTACCCTGGCGAATAGGCACAGACTACAACCATCATCCATTTGTCATTGTGAAGGCAAGTGTGCTTCCCACATCCCACTTTGCTCGAGGTGGCCCAGACCAGCTGTGAAATAAACAGCAGAAAGTTAGACATATGTAGGAAGGAACTGCAGATGCACGTTTAAACCTTTGTTCAGTTATTTACTAATTCCGGGTCACAACACATAGCATACAGTTGTCTAATCCCAGTGTGTGTTACTATTGTTAGACACAAAATACTGGAGTATCTCAGCGGGACAGGCAGCATTTCTGGAGAGAAGGAATGGGTGAAGTTTCGGGTCGAGACCCTTCTTCAGACTGGTTAGGGATAAGGGAAACGAGAGATATAGACAGTGATGTGGAGAGATAAAGAACAATGAATGAAAGATACGTGAAAAAAGTAATGATGATAAAGGAAACAGGCCATTGTTAGCTGTTTGTAGGGTGAAGACTAGACGATAGCGCGACTTGGGTGGGGGAGGGATAGAGAGAGAGGGAATGCTGGGGCTACCTGAAGTTAGAGAAATCAATATTCATATCACTGGGCTGTAAGCTGCACAAGCGAAATATGAGATGCTGTTCCCGTTTCTCAACTTCATTCGAAAGCCAACTGTGACTGTAGGATGGTGCAAGGGAGCATGGCAAGGCAATGGAAGCAAGGGTTGGCACCTGGCAAGGTAGAGGGCAGGACGTAGCAGAATGCAACAAGTCGCATAGGACAGGACATCACCCTGGTGTTTGGACAGTTGGGCATCACCACACCAACGCAGTCAATACGTTCAAGAGCAGCAAGTTCTAAAATCCCCCCCCACCCGAGGTAAGCAGGATAGAGAAGAAAGCATGCATTAATTGTCCAACAGGTAGACTGTGACCCAGACCTTTTATCCAGCTACACTATATAATTCCAATGGATACTTTGCCTTAAAAGTTCCAGGCCTATCACATTACCCTGTATGCTCTATGTGCTGTTCCCTGAAATGCACACCAAGATATCAAATTGCTGCTGGAAGATCACAAACCAGTGAAAGGTGCACTTTGGTGTACCCAAAACTTGTTGGTCTAGTTTAAAGAGTGGCACATTCCCAGGGACGCAAAGTGTTGGAGTAACTCAGTGGGTCAGGCAGCATCCCTGCAGAACATAGCTAGGTAATGTTTCGGGTCAGGGTAGAGGGTCTACGCTGAAACTCAGTGTAGCCTGCAAAGACTTAATGGGGAATGAGAACAGTCTAGTGTCCTGCCACCATTGTTCACCCTTGTGTAAGTCAGATAAGTTCATAGGTTCGAGGAGTCTACTCCAACCATTCAAACATGGCTGATCTATCTTTCCCTCTCAACCCCATTCTCCTGCCTTCTCCCCATAACCCCCGACACTCTATGACATTACAGATATTACGCAAGTCGGAGGGGGAGGTGCTACTGTGTACGCATAAATTTACTATTCGACGAGGGGACCATGGTGGAGCTCCGAGGTGGGTACCATGGGGAACCATAATGGAATATCTGGTATGGAGACCACGGGGGAGCTCTGAAACGGGGACCACAGGGGAGCTCTGGCGTGGAGACCACAGGTGCGGCAGTGGGCTTCAAGTATTGCCTACCTAAGTGCGGGTTTACGCAAGCAGCTTATTATGCAAGTTGGAGAGTGCATGTACTCTATATATTATCAATAAACTATATTTTTGGACAAACAAGTCATTTTATTTTAACACTGCCCTTCAGCCTCTAGGCCTATGTGCTCCTCTATAAACAGAGTCAGTTCCTGGGCACCCACCTGTGTATAGTGCTGGCAAGAGGTGTTGTATTTGCACTGGCCCGTGTGGTAGTGGTAATTCTGAGCCTCCCTGAACCACAGGTCGATGACATCCGAGACAGACACTCTCCCGTCCACAGCGGTGTGGTAATTCCAGCCAATCTCCTCCTCCTCCACCACTGGACGCCACAGGTCCTGGGGACTTCTCTGGCAACTGCTTGCCCGTATCTGTGCCAGCCGGGCAAGCTTCTCACTCCAATCCTGCAGGAAGACCCAGGCAAAGGTTGGAATGTGGGTTCATGCCCCATTGTTAATGGCCGGTGCCTTTTGGATTAGCTGTTAAACTCCGACCTGTTTGCCCTTCCAGATGATCCCGTGCTGCTCTTTTGATAAGCAATGGATCCATAAGATAGAATGTGCAGGTAGGAACTGCAGATGCTGGTTTAAACCAAAGATAGACACAAAAAGGTGGAGTAACTCAGCAGGTCAGACAGCAACTCTGGAGAAAAGGAATAGGTGATGTTTCGTGTCGAGACCCTTCTTCAGACTCGACCCAAAATGTCACCTATTCCTTTTCTCCAGATATGTTGTCTGACCCGTTGAGTTACTCCAGCTTTTTGTGTCTATTGTATTGTATATCTTTATTGTCATTTCCTGAGTATTCGCATACCCAGAGGAAACAAAAAAACGTTCCTCAACCAGTGTCCATTTCAGTGTGCAGTAAAAAATAAATAGAAGTAAAAATACATATATCATGAACAAATTAACACTCTACTCTACTAAACATCAACAGGCGTTCCGATCGGCAGCGGAAATCTTCGAATACCTGAGATAACCAGGTTAATAGTTATCACTCAAATGATATCAGTGAAACAAACTATCTATCTGACGGTAGACAAAAGTGCTGGAGAAACTCACCGGGTGCAGCAGCATCTATGGAGCGAAGGAAATAGGCAACGTTTTGGGCCGAAACCCTTCTTCAGACGGTCAGATTTCTATTTGAGTGTAAGGGTTACTCGTCATGTAAGCACAGTCGCTGCAAGGGCCATTCATCGTAAAACACTCACTGTTATTGAAGATCACTATTACTTACAGTGTAGCTCCGCAGTCACAGTTTACCCAGGGTGATGATTACTCTTTGTGTAACTCCAGTCTTTGTTTACAGATAATGGTTACTGATTATATAACTCCACAGTAAGTTTAATGAGAGCAAGGTTTAATCTATGTAATTATTGAAGGCAAGCATAACTACAGTCACTGATATCAAGAGTTAAGGGCCTGTCCCACTTGGGCGTCATTTGCGCATCATTTATGCAACATCCTAAAAATTGCTTGGAGCGTTGTGACGCGCGCATGGTGCGTGGTGGCGTATGCAATGACGCACGGTAACGCGTGGCGCCCCAGGATTTTGGGATGCTCAAAATCCTCGCGGGCCACATGTGTGACGTAACCCTTGCGCACGGTGACGTATAGATGACGTACACTAACGTACTGATGGCGTATGTGTAGCGCGTGCTGACGCATGGTTACGCACGAACATTGCCTATGCTAATTTATTATGCGTCAACGTCCATAACCATGCGCTGCCCATACGCTGTCGGCACACCATTTGCGCATCATTTGAGCGCTGCACCACATGACCACCCGGGTATAAAGCGCGCATAGTTTTGAAATTTTTTCACTGGGAAAATCCTTGCCACGAAAATCGGACTAAGTACAAACGACATCGCAAATTGCTCCCAAAAGAAGCAGGCCCTCAAGAGCACTTGGCGCGCAACTGCTAGACGATTTTCGTGCGACCGTCACGCGTCAATCACTACCGGCCTGTCGAGTAAATGAAGCGCAAACGAAGCCCAAGTGGGACAGGCCCTTAAGAGTTACTCCCTGTGCAAGTACTTTCACTGTTTATTGAGGTAAAGATTAGGCACTATACATTTTGTCTGCTCCACTGTGAAATCTCCTCAAGGTATGCCTGCTTTGAAGAAGTTCTCTTCCCTTCTCCAACATCCTCTCACTGCACCCCTTCTGTGATTCCTCCTGCTGCACGACCATGCTTTTTTGCATATCTTTCATTCATTTCTTCCATCTAATCTCTGTATACCGTCTATATCTCTCGTTTCCCTTTCCCCTGACTGAAGAAGGGTCTTGACCCTTCAATGCCCCTAGCAATGAAGGCAAGTATACCATACACCTTCTTTAACACCTTTCTACCTGTGCTGCCACCTATAGTGAGTTATGAACTTGGTCTCCAAGATCCCTCAGTACATCAATGCTGTTAAGGGTCTGGCCACTAACTGTATATTTTCCCCTGACATTCAACCCCCAAAGTGCAACACCTCACACTTGCTTGGATTAAACTCCATCTGCCTTTTCTCCCCCGTTTCGCCAGCTGATCGATATCCCACTGCATACTTTGACAGACTTTGGGCGACACAGTGGCACAGCAGTAGAGTTGCTGCCTTACAGTGCCAGAGATCTGGGTTTGATCCTGACTACGGGTGCTGTCTGTACGGAGTTTGTACATTCTTACTTCAAACCCGTGACCACGTGGGTTTACTCCAGGGACTCCAGTTTCCTCCTACACTCCAAAGACGGCGGATTTTTAGGGTTAATTGGCTTCGCTAAAATATTAAATTGTCCTTAGTGTGTGGGATAGTGCTAGTGTACGGGGTTGGGGTGATTGCTGGTCAACGTGGATTCGGTGGACCAAAGCTGTTTCTGTGCTGTATCTCTAAAATCTCTGAAGACTTCCTCATAGTCTGCAACCCTGGCAATTGTGTCATCTGCAAACTTACGAACCAATCTGTCTACATTGACGTTCAAGTCATTTATACATCACAAACAACAGAGGTCCCAGAACAGATCCCTGCAGAACTCCACTGCTCACAGGCATCCAGACCGAATATTGTCCTTCCACCACAACCCTCTGTTTTCTATTAGTAAGCCAGTTCTGAATCCATACGTCCAAATCACATGCATCTTAATCTTTTGGATCACCCTACCATGGGGGACATCAAATAGAAGGGTCTCGACCCAAAACATCACCCATTCCTTCTATCCAGATACTGCCTGTCCCGCTGAGTTACTCCAATATTTTGCGTCTATCTTCAATGCAAACCAGCATCTGCAGTTCCTTCCTACACCTTAACATGTATCTGGGAGGAAACCAGAGCACGTGACAGAGGAAACCTCCTCAGCTTACGCTACCTTTTAACTACGCTCACTGTTTTATTAAGGGTAAGCATTACTGTGTAACTCTACAGTCGCCATCTACTGACAGTTACGTTGACTTGTGGTGAAACTACAGTCATTATTTATTGAGTGTTAAGGCCATTATGTAACTTTACTTTCACTGTTTATTGAGGGTAAAGGTTACTCACTTGTGTAACCACAGTCACTGTTTATTGATCGTGTTAAGTGTTATGTAATGCTGTCACCATTCATTAAGTGCTTATATCAGTACAATCACTGTTTATAGAACAGTACAGCACAAGAACAGGCCCTTTGGGCCACAATATTTGTGCCAAACGTGATGCCTAGCTGAACTGATCTGCCTGCACGTGATCCATAACCCTCTATTCCCTGCAGTTCCATGTGCTTCTTAAACATCACTATCGTATCTGCCTCCACCACCACTACCACCCCTGGCAATGCATTCTACTCTCACCTCTGCACCATCCTCTGTGTAAGAAACTTTCCCCCTCTCATCTTATAACTATACCCTCTCGAGTTGGACATTTTCACGCTGGGAAAAAGGTTCTGACTCTCTATCTTATCTATGCCTCTCATAATTTTATATAATTCTATCAAGTCTCTCCTCAATCTCCGACGCTCCAGAGAAATATCCCAAAACTACCCAACCTTTGCCTTGTAGCTGAAACCCTCTAATGCAGGCAGCATTCTGGTAAACCTCCACGGCACCTTCTCCCAAGCTTGCACATCTTTCCTGTAATGGGACGACCAGAACTGCATGCAGTACACCAGATACGGCCGAACCAAAGCCCTATAGAGCTGCATCCTGACTCTTATATTCAATGCCCCTAGCAAGGAAGGCAAGCATACAATATGCTTAAGATAGACACAAAGTGCTGGAATAACTCAGCAAGTTAGGCAGCATCTCCGGAGAAAAAGGATGGGTGACGTTTCGGGTCAGGACCCTTCTTCAGTCTTCGGACTGAAAGTAGAGGGGAAGGATCTGGACATAAGAAAAGGCCAGCACAATGCAGGGTCGGCAACAGATGACCAAGGAAGGGTAGAGCCCATAATGGCCCATTGTTGCCTGGGGAAGAGGTGATAACGAAGGGGTGCAAGGATGCAAACTAGTAGGACAACGAGGGTGAAGATGTGGGGGAGTGCTTATACTTTCTTTGCCTTCTTTGACGAGGGTTGCTTTATGTAGTTCCTGTCACTGGTCACTGAGGGCAAGAGTTCCTCACTTTGTAACTGAAATGCACAGTTACCTACTTTGTTACTACAGTCACGGTTTATTGGGGACAAAGATCTCCCAGTTTAACTACAGTACATTTTTGAAGTCAGCAGTCACTCCTGATGCAACTGTACAGAGTTTATGGCAAATGTTACTCATTTTATTCACGGACTCCATTTAAAGAAGCTAAGGGTTACTCACCCCCTCCATGACACACTGGTCAACCTGACGAGTGCCTTCAGCAACAGACTGGTTCCACCAAGATGCAGGACAGAATGCCACAGGAGAACCTTCTTCCCTGTGGCTATCAAACGGTACAACTCCACCCCCTTCTGTCGTGGGATAGACTCACAACCCCCCCCCCCCCCCCCAATCATTGCACATCCCCACACCTTTCCACTCGTCACTTTAATTTCATGTTTCATGTATCTTGTCGTGGTGTTCTATGACTGTTGGCAGACCAGTTTCCCTCCTGGGATCAATAAAGTTCTATCGTATCGTATCAGAACTCTAGTCACTTCATTTAAAGCTGCCAATTGCTCCTTCACATGCTTTGTTTTGTGCAGTAACTGTTCAAATGTTTGTTATCTGTAGACAGCCTTTCAGTGCATATATTGCCTGTGTGCATCATTGTCTTCATTATATGTTCCAGACTGCGTCACCTATACAGGATTTCTTGTTCGTAAATCATTTATCATTTGATTCACTTCACTTTTGTCATTCCATATCCACCTCACTCCAGTCTTCGCATCGTTACATATCCCATCTTATGATCTTGAATAACTCACATGAACCTCTGCAAAAACACTTCAACTCATGGTCATAAGTTCATGGAGCAGAATTAGGCCATTTGGCCCATCAAGTCTACTCCACCATTCAATCATGGCTGATCTATCGTTCAAAACACATGCAGATAGGTTAAATAGGTGTTGAAAATTGCCCCTTAGTGTACATGTGTGGCAGAAGTATCAGAGGAAAGTTGATGGGATGAGATAGAAAATAAGTCGCAGTTGTTCAGGGAACATAGAACAGTACAACATAGGAAAAGGCACTCCGGCCCACAAAGCCTGTGCTGAATATGAGGATCACACATTTCACATCAAGGTCAGAGGGTCGAAGGTCTGTGCCAAATATGATGCCTACTTAAACTAATCTCTTAAACCGACATGCAAATAAGGAGGAGAGTTGGGAAATGGGACTGCAATGCCTGGACCTGATGGGCTGAATGGCCTTGTATTATGTTTTATAAGTATTGGAAAACCAGTCCTTTATTTCTGTTATGGAGCGGTACGGTGGTGCAGCGGTAGAGTTGCTGCCTTACAGCGCCAGAGACCTGGGTTCGATCCTGATTAGGGGTGCTGTCTGTACAGAGTTTGGACGTTCTCCCCATGACCTGCGTGGGTTTTCCCTGGGTGCTCCGGTTTCCTCCCACACTCCAAAGACACGCAGGATTGTAGGTTAATTGGTTTTGGTAAAGATTATAAATTCTCCCTAGTGTGTAGGATTGTGCTAGTGCACAGGGATCGCTGGTCGGCATGGACTTGGTGGGCCAAAGGGCCTATTTTCATGCTGTATCTCTAAACTAAACTAAAGGCTTAATGTTTACTCGGCAGTTTATACAACGTCGGAATGCCCTGAAGTCTGATGGAAACCTTGCACCAACACTTAAAATGGGTGGGAAGGTCGTCACACCCCAATGGATAAAGTAACAAAAATGCAGTTACTGTGCGGCAGGTTTCTCAAACTCTAATGTCAGGCAGTACACAAGAGAGAAATGGCCGCTTTGAAACTGCTCCAAGCGAACACTAATGGCTATCAGAGAGGGGAGAGGACATCTTGTTAAACACTGCCCAAGTCTGAATGGTGGCTCCCTCTGCTTTGTACTCTGGCAGGCTGGACATTACGCTCAAGTGGGAGACTTAAACCGTCGACCTTCCGATCCTGACGTGAAATGTGTGACCTTCATATTCTGTGGCCGCCCACCACTCTCGCACTGCCCCTGCCCATCATGTTTCGCCTTTTGCCACGAGAACATGAAGGAATTTGGCCACATTCAAATTTCCACTTTGGAATGTGTGCGGATTCTTTCATAGATTTTAATCATAATATTTAATCAGTGCCATTGTTTTACTTATGAAATTGTACAATACCCGGCTCCATAACTGCCACTGCCTATTTTATCCCTTTCTTTGAAAATAGCCTCTTTGTCACTGACTGGTACTTGGACGGCATTCACCACCTCCTTCACAATGGCCATGTGCATTTTCTGCTCTCCTTCTCTGCCCCCTTGTTGTGGTGGATCCTAAAAGGGGCTTAACAACACTACCTGCTCTGGACCAGAGCATGGTCAAACACATATAAGAACAAGTGACTAATTAATCAAACATGATCCCAATAGATTTCTCTCAGAGTAACTCTTCAAGGACCACTCACGCCCGGTCATTCCCTCTTCTCCCCTACCATGTCAGGCTGAAGACACAAAGGTTTGAAAGCCCGTACCACCAGATTTAAGGACAGTTTCTTTCCTACAGTGAACAAACCCTTGAATGGATCTCTCGTATATTAAGGATGCATTCACAATCTTCCAATCTACCTAGTTGTGGCCGATGCGCATTTTTTAAACCTGCATTTTCTCTGTAAGTGAAACACTGCATTCAGCACTCTGTTTCCTTTCTCTTTGCATTAAATGCAATAGATGTGTATGGTTGCGATTGTACTCATGTTTTTGTTAACTGGGGGGTATGCAAACCAAAGTTTTTTTTTTACTGTGACTCGGTATACATGATAGCAAAACCAATGAATTAAAACATTTGGATACAAAATATGTTACGTGGTAAGTGTGCAATTGTGACCTTGCCACTGCCCTGTGACACACCTGGGTTTTATACTCGGACTGACTGAGAATGAAACCAGCGACTCAAAAACTCCACCACAACATTTACACAAGTGAATGGATAGGACAGGTTTGGAGGGATATGGGCCAAATGCAGGCAGTTGGGACTAGTGTAGATAGGACACGTTGGTCGGTGTGGGCAAGTTGGGCTGAAGGGCCTGATTCCACGCTGGCGCGGATACTTTATAACTTTGTCTTTATAACCTTTATGTGGCAACTCTTTGCTTACCTTGGGTATGCAAAACAAAGAATATCACTGTGACTTGCCACATGTGACAATAAAGTATTCATTCATTCATGACTCTATAGTATAATCAGATGATCACGTGATGGTAACAGATCGAGCACTGATCTTTATTCATTTAGCAATAGCACTGAAATAATTCCTTACGAGTATGATCAAGGTCTGCTTTTTTGATGGTCTTGAGGCAAAGAAAGACATGTTCATATATCCCAAAGGATCACCATGTGGTTTGTTTTTATCCTTTGTTGTTAATTACTAATTTTGCGTCACAATCACAGAGCCTACAGTTGTCTCATCCCAGTGTGTGTTACTATTATTAGACACAAAATGCTGGAGTAACTCAGCGGGACAGGCGTCATCTCCAGAGAGAAGGAGAGCTTCTAGTCTGAAGAAGGGTCTTGACCCGAAACGTCACCCTTTCCTTCTCTCCAGAGATGCTGCCTGTCCTGCTGAGTTACTCCAGCATTTTGTGTCTATCTTTGGTTTAAACCAGCATCTGCAGTTTCTTCCTACATTTGTATTACTATTGTGTTCAGTATTAATCCTTTGTAGGGCTCTGCATGTATCCACCAAACACTGCGGATAGGTACACTCCACGGCGCGTTGCCCATGTCCTTGAAGAACTGGACTTTCAATTACACTTTGCATTTGGGGTCCTGAGTGGGTCTCAACCACAGTAAGGTTGCAAGAGACACCAACCTAATAACTGATCAATGTGAAACACCTTGTGTGTGGGACTTTCCCTCCCTGTCACTGTACCTCCAGTTGCAATAAGGCTTCTGGTGCACTGCACAAGCCAGTTGGTCAAAGATTCCCCCCCCCTCCCCTCCCCCCCCCCACCTTTTCCCCCCAAGGAATTACTAACTTTAGTTCACAGATCTCTCTCTGAGAAGGATATAATTGTACTCCAGAAATTGTCCAGTTAGTTCACTTGTATTCCCGGAAGCCAACTATCCCAATGGCCTTTTCACCTCAAATATTTATTTTCTTTTCTTCGTACATCACGGACTGACAGCTCCCCTCCCCAACCCACTCCTCATCCCTGAACAGAAAATCAATGGGGAAGGGACTGTTACTAGGTTACCGCCATGTTGTGTTGCAAGCATCAGCTCTGAAGATTGTCTTCCAATTAAATCTTTCAGTGTCAAGGAAGGAAGCACTTGGCTCAAAGGGCTCACTCACATTCCTCAGATCTAACGGGTACATTGAATCTGGCATCAACACCACATGTGATGACTGGGAGCTTGTGTTTGGCCACCGATTTGCTTGCCAGTAACAAAACAGTATAGTGAATGGATTTACAAGGTCTGTTTGCTTCATGTGTGTGCCAAGCGGTTCCGAAAGTGTGGAATAAGCAACAGCCAACTTGTAATTGCAACTTGTCCTAACTCCATTAACCCCAAACACAAATGTGTCACTTTATGCACTAATTCCAACCTCTAAATTGCTCCACTGGTTGCAAGGTAAACTGTAGAACATTTAGCCTATTTAGTTTAATTCAGAGATTCTGCGTGGAAACAGGCCCGTCGGCCCACCGAGTCCACACCGACCACGTTCCCCATACACTAGGGACACTTTTACAATTTTACCGAACCCAATTAACCTACAAACCTGTACGTCCTTGGAGTGTGGGAGGAAACCGGAGCACACGGAAAAAATTCACGTGGTCACAGGGAGAACGTACCAACCCCGTAGAAAATACCTGAAGTCAGGATCGAACCCGAGTATCTGGCGCTGTAACGCAGCAACTCTACCACTACGCCACCATGCCGTATGTTTGCAGGATGATTCTAATGTGCACTGCAAACCCAAATTCTATCTAATCCCATAAAACTACACCACTTCATACACAGTGACCACGTATGACCCGACCTTTAACGTAGCATAGTCCTATGTATTTTTTTCATCTTGTGTGCAATAACCAAAATTTACAACTGAACCGCAAATTGAAGATTTCCGCTTTCCCTTAATTTTAACCCAAAACATAAAACATTTCTATCCCACATGCTGCATATCCAGCCTATAGAATCCTATCACCCTTCACACTATAAGCTACAGAGACACAGGGCCAGCCCATTTTTGCCATTTTACACATAGGACACAAGACACATCAACCCTTGCCCCAATATGTATCAACCTGCCAAACTCTGCAACGATGCACTGTAACACCAATCAACATTACTCTGCTATTTATATGTTATCTCAATTCAAGATGTTTTAAATACTGTATATCAAAAGTCTGCATACAGCTGCTTAATCCAATAACTTTAAGGGCCTGTCCCACTTTCACGACCTAATTCACGAACTTTTTCATCATGCTAGAAAAAAGCCCCGACCTACTTGATGCCACAAGTACCTACGACTAGCATCACGGCCTGCTACGACCTACCTACGACCTCCTACGACCTCGTGATGACCATGCTGTGAGTATGAGTCAAGGGCAAACGCGGCAGAGGTCGTGAATTAGGTCGTGAAAGTGGGACAGGCCCTTTATGGTTTAAGACTCCATTGAGTCTTCATATCATCTCATTCTCTGCACTATCACCATTTTGTGCATCTATATATAGAAACAAAGAACAGCAGATGCTGGTTAATACATAAAAGGACAAAGTGCTGGAGTAACTCAACAGGTCAGGCCTGAAGAAGAGTCTCGACCCAAAAAGTCACCTATCATGTTCTTCAGTGATGCTGCCTGACTTGCTGAGTTACTCCAGCACTTTGTGTCTTTTGCTGCTACTTATACACTTCAAAGATGGTGTTGATCCTTGTACTTTTAAACTTTCCAACACTCTCAATGTATCACTAGATAATTATAAGCTCCCATTTCAATTCTACTCCCCCATCCTCCCCCTTTCATTCTCCACTGAAATATACCATTATATCTGGCAACCCCTTCAACCTCCGCCCCTTTCAGGTAATCATCTTTCTTAACTCTAGAATAGATGCAGTTTTTTCCTTACAAACTTGTCGGCCGTTGAGCAAAAATAAAATTCAAAATTTAAACCCCATTCATTCCATTAAACCCCATTATGTTTTACAATTAGGATATAACAAATTCATTGAAATTTAAAAAAAAAATTTAAAATAGACACCAATAAGTAACTATTTAAAAAAATTAAAAAGTCTTATAAATTTCCTTTGATGAACTCGCCAATATGTTCCACACAGTTACAAGCCGTAGATATGTTATAGGAGCAGAATTAGTCCATTCGGCCCATCAAGTCTACTCTGCCATTCAATCATGGCTGATCTATCTTTCCTCCTCAACCCCATTCTCCTGCCTTCTCCCTGTAACCCCTGATATCTGTACTAATCAAGAATCTGTCAATCTGCACCTTTAAAATACACGAAGATAGACACAAAATGCTGGAGTAATTCAGCAGGACAGGCAGCATGTCTGGAGAGAAGGAATCGGTGACGTTTCAGGTCGAGACCCTTCTTCAGACTGAACTAAATACCCAATGACGTGGCCTCCACAACCGTCTTTTCCTTTAAAGCTTCTTCAAAGATTTTACAGATTTAGGTTCAGGTTATCTTTAAGTTTATTATTGTCACGTGAGCTACAGTGAAAAGCTTTGTTTTGCATGCTATCCAATCAGCTCAGATAATACTGTACATAAGTACAATCAAGTCAACTCAAATATAATAGATAAAGCAACGAGGAGAGATGGAGTGCAGCATGTAGTTTTCAACATTGTCACACTTCGTAGTAAATAGGAAGCAACCTTTTCGCTTTCTCTTATGAGCGAGCTTTCACACTTCACACGCAAAACGGTAAATTAACTCAACTTTTGAGCAATTAATTAAGTAGTAAACAGTGGAATATAATGGATGCGGTTTATGCCATCTTCCAAAAGGCATTTGCAAAGGCTCTAGGTAAGAGATTGATAAGAGGTCAGCATTGATGTAATGCTGAAGGGCCTGTCCCACTTGGGCGTCATTTGCGCGTCACACAGGTGGCGCACGAAGATTTTGTGAATCCCAAAATCCTGGGGCTCCGCGCGCGACTGCCTACGCCACCACACCTCACCATGCGCCATGCAAGCGTAATGCAGGCCATGCTCGTGCCACGTGCGCGTCGTGCGTCATGACGTGTAAATGATGTCACGTAAATGACTCGCAAATGATGCCCAAGTGCGACAGGCGTCTGAGGCTCTGCAAGGCACTGGTCAGACCGCATTTGGAGTATTGTGAGCAATTTTGGGCCCCATATCCGAGGAAGGAAGTGCTGGCGCTGGAGAGGGGCCAGAGGAGGTTTACGAGAATAATCCCAGCAATGAGTGGGTTCATATGATGAGTGTCTGAAGGCATTGGGCCTCTAGAGGTCAAAGCCTCAGAATTAAAGGATGTTCCTTTTGGAAGGAGATGAGGAGGAATGTCTTTAGTTGGAGGGTGGTGAATCTGTGGAATTCATTGCCACAGCAGGCTGTGGAGGCCAAGTCAATGGATATTTTTAAGGCAGAGATAGATAGACGTGCTCCAATCACATGAACTTATGAGCTTGTTGAAACGTATTACCTGGTGGGTAGCAGAAGACAATGTTGAAAGAGTAGATAAATGATTGAACTGGTGGAAGTAGCCGGATGTAACTCAATAGAATCTACATTGAAGCCACACTTTCCAGCACCATCTTTTCTCTTCTGGCAATTCTCGGATAATTATTCTGCCCTCTCCTTTAGACGGACCTATTGTAATATGCTCCTATTTTTATCACCCTCTCTCATCTGGTGTCATCACTCTTATCGATATTCAATCTCTGAAAAAGTAAACTTGGCTTGATTTGCAGTTGCTGGAAATCTGGAACAAGAACAGAAAACGTTGGACAAATTTTCCAAATCGGGTAACATCTGTGGAAAGTGCCACAGTCATTGTGTCAGGTTTGTGATTCTTTTTCAGTTCTGAAGACCCGAAACATTGACTCTTTCTGCAGATGCTGCCCAATCTGTTGAGCTTATCCAGCATTTTCTCATTTTGTTATTTAATCAGCCCTGCCGGCTATTTAAAAAAAAAATCACAGACCCTCTATTTTGCTCTCTCCTGCACTCTCCCTGCTCTGCATTTTAAACGTGATTAATCTCTCACTATTCCCAAGTAAATGTTAAGGTTAATTGAGCTTGGCGGAGCAATTATTATTGGCCAGGACACCAAGTGGGTCTTCTTCTGCTCTTCTTTAAAGTACTGCCACGGAATCATTAACATCCAGCTGAAAGGTCAACCACAGCCTCAGCTTAAGAAATCAAACCTCAGCCAGCAGCAAATCCTGCAAATGTGGAATAAAAGTAAAAGTTGCTGAGTATACACAGCAGGTCACACAGCAGT
This sequence comes from Malacoraja senta, assembly GCA_038087875.1. Classification (NCBI taxonomy): domain Eukaryota; kingdom Metazoa; phylum Chordata; class Chondrichthyes; order Rajiformes; family Rajidae; genus Malacoraja; species Malacoraja senta. The sequence continues at coordinate 52,479,476 of CM075978.1, read as the reverse complement.
TATAGGAAGAGAAACGAAGTTAACCGAGCAGGTCTTCCAAAATCGGAAACGTTAATTCTGTTTCTCTTTCCACGGGTAGAGTTGAAACGTTAACTAGGATGTTCTGACCTGCTGAGTGCTTCCAACATTTTCTAGTTTAACCTCAGTTTAGGAAGGGACTCAAAATACAGGTCACTGCAGCGCAGCATTCCCTCAGAAACAGCACCGAGTGTGTTACTTCAGACTGCTTGCTCTGGAGTAGTGTGTGCATTTCTGGTCACCACATTCCAGGCAGGATGTGGAGGCTTTGGAGGGGGACCAGGCCTCCCGTGGGGGCTATGGGTGAGTGGTACAATATTGCGTTGGGGGAATGGGTTGCGTTGGGGATCAGGCCTCCCGTGTGACAGGGCCCCAACTATTCCCACTTGGTCTCGTAGCATAATAAATTAATAGATGCAAAGATAAGAGACAGTCAGAGTCTTTTCCAGGGTAAAAATGTCAAACACCACATGGCCCAGGTTTAAAGTGAGAGGGGAAAAGTTTAAAGGGTATTACGATGAAAGTCATTATTTTTAAAGCAGAGATTGGTAGTTGCTTGGGGAGGTGGCGGAAACAGGTATGATCTAGACAGGCACATTAACAGCAGGTAATGGGAGGGATATAGACCATGTGCAAGCAGATGGAATTAGTTTATTTAGGTTTCACTTCGCCTGTCCTTATCTGACATCCCTTTGTCTCTTTTTCAGCTCCAAACTTTGTCATTTACTCCACCAACCAAACCTCCCTCACCAGTATCCACCTATCACCTGTGTAGGAAGGAACTGCAGATGCTGGTTTAAACTGTAGATACAAAATGCCAGAGTAACTCAGTGGGACAGGCAGCATCTCTGGAGAGAAGGAATGGGTGACATTTCTGGTCGAGACCTTTCTTCAGACTAGAAGCAGGTTCCAGCATTTGAAGTTTCTCCTGAATTAGTTTAATTGGGCACCATGGTTGGCACAGACACTGTGGGCCAAAGGGCCCGTTCCTGTGTTTTACGCTCTATGAAGGGGAGGAGAAACACACACTTGAGTCACAGGCAGGGTCCCAACTGCAGGCCAACCCTGACAACAAGTGCGATTCTTTAGTCACAGTGGAGTGGGTTGTCTGAAGGAGTCTGCCAAAGGGTTGGCTGGTGAAAAGAGCAGTGGTTCCCACGGCTGTTGCACGAGATGACAGCTGCTTAAAGACAGATGCTGGTTGTTTACCATGGTATCACTGAACTTACAAGCTGCATATCTGTGCCAAGGGACCACCTGCTTTAAGGAGGTACTGAGTAACACAACGTGGTTCTGGCCTCGTAACACTTTGAGGACAACAAGCAGCCCCAGCTTCAAATATCTTGGCAACCCTTAATTCTTAATATCCCCTGCGGATGTCCTTTTGACATAGAAACATAGAAAACAGATGCAGGAGTAGGCTAATCGACCCATCAAGCCAGCACCGTCACTCAATATGATCATAGCTGATCATCCAAAATCAGTACCCCGTTCCTGCTTTTTCTCTCATATCCCTTGATTCAGTTAGCCCTAAGAGCTAAATCTAACTCTCTCTTGAAAACATCCAGTGAATTAACCTCCAATGCCTTCTGTGGCAGACAATTTCACAGATTTACAACTCTCGGGTGAAAAGGTTTTTCCTCATCTCAGTCCTAAATGACCTAGCCCTTATTCTTAAACTGTGACCCCTTGTTCTGGACTCCCCAACATCGGGAACATTTTTCCTGCATCTAGCCTGTGCAACCCCTTAAGAATGTTATATGTTTCTATAAGATATGAAGAGAGGCAACAGCTGGACCGAGGACTGATGGTGAGGCAATGCTTGCAAGTTATAAATACATGGATGAGAGCAATAGCCGCATTAAGCCGATCAATCAGGCCCGCTGAGTGACAAACAGGAAGGAAACTCCACACATTGCTCACCGGTTAAACCATCCGCTGAAATAAACCCTCCGCAAATCCTCCTCGTAAATGCCCATCAATCAGCGGGAAACGGATCCGGAGCAGGAGCAAGGACTGCGGACTCCGAAGGATTCAACAGTATTCCCAGGGAATGTCCTTCACTTTGACTGTCGGAACCGCGGGTACGATAGCACGGAGGGATATTATAAGCACAAGGTTACTGTAGCAGCTGACATTAGCGCGCAAACACTTTGCAACTCAGGATGCAATTTGATCCCTGGTGCTCACACACTTGAGGATGGTCATGGCACTGAGGGAGGCCATTCAGCCCTTACTACCCATGCCAGGCTGTTGAGATTATCCCCAAGTTCCAGCTCCCAGTCTTCAATCTTATAACTCTGGGGTGGCGTTGCTGCCATACAGCACCAGAGACCTGGTTCCATCCTGACCACGGGTGCTGTCTGTACGGAGTTTGTACGCTCGCCCTGTGTCTGCTTGGGTTTTCTCTGGGTGCTCTGGTATCCTCCCGAACTCCAAAGACATGCAGGTTTGTAGGTATTTGGCTTTGGTAAGTTTGTATAAAAATTGTCCCTTGTGTGTAGGATAGTGTTAGGGTGATCACTGGATGGCGCAGACTTGGTGGGCCGAAGGACCTGTTTCCATGCTGTATCTCTAAACTAAAATCTAAAGTAAAGTGTAAATTTACAGCACACATTGCCGATACAGTAAACACTCATTTTTACGGACCTCTTTATGATGCATTTTGGTTATAGGAGATGGACCTGCCAACCTTCACCACCAGATTAGGCTGCCGACACCACCCCGGCCCACACCGCCTTCCAATCCACGCCTGCTGCGGCCACCACAGACACCGCCAGCCCTCACCTGCACTCTGTCCGCGACCATTGACTCCGCCGATCCTTGCCTCTCCCCCAGCTACCAGAAGGCCGGGGCCGTCAACTCACCTGGATACCAGGCCCAGTTCCAGACTGAGAGCCTGAAGAAGGGTCTCGACCAAAACGTCACCCATACATGTTTTCCAGAGATGCTGCCTGACCTGCTGAGTTACACCAGCACTTTGCCTCCTTTGGTGTAATAACCAGCATCTGCAGTTGTCTGTTTCTTCTACTTATACGATGAGAATCCCTTACGTGATAATGGACAATCGGTATTAGTGGACACCACTCCCCTCCTCCACCCCACCATGGTCCATTGTAACAAGAGTTTACGGTACTGATATTCAGTAGTTTACCGTACTGATAATGTTTTAAATATGCTGGTGGTTTCTGCCTCCAGCAGCCTTTCAGGCACTGAGCTCTAAACCCCTGTGGAAATTTGTCCTCAGCTTCTCTCTGATTCATCACCAATTACTGTAAATCAGTACCTCCTGGTTATCATCCTTTGTCTGACACAAATACTGGACACATTGCAACAAAAGACACACCTGGTTTAATGCTGAATGGGCTGAACGATGTGTGCAGTGAGGTGCAGTAAATGAACCATGTTATAAACCTGAGGGCAGAGTGGAGAAAACCCAGCTGACTGCGATATCAATAGACCATCAATCCTCAGGGTTCTGCTCCGTTAACCTGCATCCCTGCCCTGGCCATAGGGAAGGAGGTGCTCAATTCCATCGCTCGGGGAAATGCATCGCTTCTGTGCACTCTATCCAGGTCTCTCACACTTCAGTTTAATCTTACCTCAGCATCCTCTCCTCCAAAAGTATCTAAGTCTCCTCCAAGGTGTAGAAGTATGAAAGCACACGCCACCAGATTCAGGGACAGTTCCTTCCCAGCTGTTATCAGGCAACTGAATCATCCTACCACAACTAGAGAGCAGTGCTGAACTACTATCTACCTCTGATGTCACTAGTTCTATCCTTGACCAGACTTTGCTGGCTTTACCTTGCACTAAATGTTATTCCCTTATCATGCATCTGAACACTACAAATGGATTGATTGTAATCTTGTATTGCCTTTCTGCTGCGTGGTTAGCACACTACAAAAAGCTTTTCACTGTATCGCGGTGCACGTGACAATAAACTAAACTGAAACTGCCAAACTGAAACAAAAGGTAATCACAGCCCAGTTTTTATCAACCTTCCCTTACAACATCACCCTATCCATGTTCTCCAGAGATGCCGCCAGACCCGCTGAGTTACTCCAGCATTTTGTGTCTCTCCTTTGTAAACCAGCATCTGAAGTTCCTTGTTTCCACATTTCCTCATAGATAAACCACTCGAGCAAACAAAGGGCCTGCCCCACGTGGCAATTTTTTTTGGCGACTGCCGGCGTCAGGTCGCTGAAAGATTTTGAACAGTTCAAGCTAGTGATCGCATACAATTCTCTAATTGCTGCGCTCCTCTCTCTCTCTCTCAAAATAACCTAAACTGTTTGTTATACCAAACCCTGAACAGCATGAACATTCTACAAAACGCACATCTTGAGGCTGTGGAACGTCTGCCCTATACTCCATCAAGCCAGCTTTACAGTTTTCACCATTTCCCTTAAATAAATAAAAACAAAACATTCTCTGGGATGTCCGAAACATGGAGGCGTAAAATTACACAGCATGGAAACAGGCCCTTCAGCCAAAACGCATCCATGCTGATCAAAATGTCTACCTGACTGCATTTGGCCTACATCCCTTTAACCGTTTCTCTCCACGTTCATCTCCAAATGGCTTTTAAAAACAGATGTGATTGGAGCCTCAATGCCTTCCGCATCCGTGCCGACCAGCGATCCCCATACACTAGTCCACTCACTAGGGACAGTTCACAGAAGCCAATTAACCTACAAACTTGTATGGCTTCAGAATGTGGAAGGAAACCAGGTCACCCGGAGAAAACACACGCAGTTACATGGAGACAGCACCCGTAGTCAGGATCGAACCCGGTCTCTGGTGCTGCAAGGCAGTAACTTTACCGCTCCGCCACCCTGCTGCCCTCCCGTCCCTATCGCCCTGACGGCAGTGTTCAGCCTAGCAGTGATAATGTAAAACAATGTAAATATTAAACAAGATTCAAGGTCAGATGCCCTTGCAAACTCAGACAGGGCGAGGCTCTTCAAACAGGAACGTTACAGGACTGGAACAATGCCCCAAGCTAAAGGGCTGCTGCAGGCTACAACGAGCTCTTGCAAAGCTCTCAGTTGCAGGCAAGGTCACACAAGCCCCGACTTCTTCCAGAATTAAAGGTCCAACTTGTCACACTGCTGTGAGTAAACACAGGAGTGAAATGACTGAATCAATTGGGTTCATGGGAATACTGTGCTTTGATTTCCATTCATTTGATTTCCAAGAGCAGCAATAGGATAGACAATCAGATAATCCATTTGAGTGCTGTTGGTTGAGGGTGAAACACCAGCCATGCCACTGGGGAGAGCTCCCTTGTTCAACGTGTGGAATCTCGCACACCCATCGGAGACAGAGGGAAAACCTCAATTTACCACCTCTGCTCAAGACAGCACCGCTGATAGAGCATCTCTCCTCAATACTGCCGTGGATGGCTGGTCCAGCCTTTCATCAGTTGAGGAGGAATCTCTTCAATCAGAGGGTGGTGAATCTGTGAGATTCATTGCCACAGAAGGCTGTAGAGGCCAAGTCAATGGATATTTGTAAGGCAGATTGTGGCAGATTCTTGATTAGCAAGGGTGTCAGGGGTTATGGGGAGGCAGGAAGGAGAATGGGGTCGAGAGGGAAAGATAGATCAACTATGATAGAACGGCAGAGTAGACTTGATAGGCCAAATGGTCTAATTCTG
>CM075978.1:52355707-52473596 GCA_038087875.1 Malacoraja senta | reverse complement strand
TATCTTTAAAGAGGAGAGGTTAAACTGAGACCCTTCTCGATGTTCATATGCGGATAACTGAGCAATGACTACCAGGTTGAAATAAACATGGTAATGCATGGTCTGACCACTTCTCAAAGCCCCAATGCTAGGTCAGATAGGGGAAGCCTTAACCTACACACAATCTCACTAAATGTGGGACCCTTGTACAGCAGCAGGTTAGTCATGGGAAATGGCATGATTTTAAATAGATTTGTAACAGAACAAAGAATGTCCTGAGTATGTGTAGGAAGGAACTGCAGATACTGGTTAACACCGAAGATAGACACAAAATGCAGGAGTAACTCAGTGGGTCAGGCAACATCCTTGGAGAAAAAGAATAGGTGACGTTTCAGCTCGAGACGTCTGAAGAACGTCTGAAGGGTCTCGACCCGAAACGTCACCTATTATTTTTCTCCAGAGATACTGCCTAACCCGCTGAGTTACTCCAGTGTTTTGTGTCGAACTGCCTGAGTAATTGGGGAACCACAAAGACCCAAGGTGATGAACACTCCAATGTCTTCAAGAATTCGCCTTGGTTTTAATGATATGAGCAAAAGAAAACAACTCAGACATTTCTTGTTGCCATTTCATCAACAAAAGTAGAAAGCACCCAGACTGATTTCATCACCATTTCTGAACAAATCACCACCTGCCTCAAATCCCAGTGATACAACGCAGCAAATCATGCACCAGCAAGTTCTTTTTCTCCAGCGATTAGATGAGTGAAACTGGTTAGGATTACAGAGGGTCGCTAAGATGAAATATTGTTGATACTCTCAAGGATGTAATTGGCTAAATTGATCCAGGTCTGACGTTGCCAGCCAGGGTCATCACAGATCGGATGATCACAGCAAGTTCTGACCTGGTGAAATCCCCGGGATATTGATACACCCGTACACCTCTGATAGTATCAGCCAGGATCTGTCACTCTTTATAATATGCTGAAGTTGGAGCAGTATCTCATTTCATTTAATTCCGGCAGACAGAGAGAGAAAAAAAATCACAGGCAATGGTCCAGAATTTATTGTAACCAGTGACGGAATGGCATCAGTCCAACATGACCACACCCAGTTCACCTCCGTTGTAAAGCAAAGTAAGCCCTTGCAAAAATAATCTGCCATTTTGGGGAGGAAGTAATTGCAGATGCTGGTTTAAACCGAAGATAGACACAAAATGCTGGAGTAACTCAACGGGACAGGCAGCATCTCTGGAGAGAAGGAATGCGTGACGTTTCGGATTGAAACCCTTTTTCAGACTAAGAGTCGGGGCAAAGGAAAACGAGAGATATAGACGGGGATGTAAATCTCTCTGCCATTTTGGGTGATGTGATATGACCTACGAGGCAAATTCCTGAGTTCAGATCTGGGGGGGGGGAGGCACCACAGGCACAGGAATTTTAACCCCAAATGCCGACCTTTCATGAAACTGTATTGAGGATCAGTCTGACCTGAATGAGCAGCCATTCGCAAAGAAGGATGAAGGACTGATCAAGCCAGAAAACCGATCCAAACCCTGGTATTGAGTGTAGATGTTGGGACAGTACAACCGTACAAGACGTTGGTGAGGCCGCATTTGGAGTATTGTGGTCACCCTGCTATAGGAAGGATGTCACTACGTTGGAAAGAATGCAGAGCAGATTTGTGAGGATGTTACGAGGACTCCAGGATCAGGGCTGGAAAGGTTGGGCAGGCTAGGATTTTATTTCTTGGAGTGAAGGGGGCCGAGGGGGTGGGTGGGGGTGGGGGGTGGGTGGGGGTGTCTTATCGAGGTGTATAACATTGTTAGGGGAATACATTGGGTGAATGCAGTCTTTTACCTAGGGTAGAGGAATCAAAAACATAACATGAAAGGTTTAAGGTGTGAGGGGAAAGAGTTAATAGGAACATGAGGAGCAACGTTTTCACTCAAAAGGTGATGGAACTGGCTGCCAGAGGAGGTAGTTGAGGCAGGTTAAACACCATTTAAAAGGCACCGACAAGTACGTGCACAGGAAAAGTTTAGAGGGATATGGGCCAAATGCAGGTAAATGGGATTAGCTTTGATGGGCCATCTAAGTCAGCATGGACAAGTTGTGCTTCAAGGCCTGTTAACCTGCTGTGTGACAATGGCTGAATGAGAAAAAACAGATTGATTGTCGAGACAGGTAGAGAAAGGAGAGGATAGAAAGGTTAAATTAACAGGGAGAAAAGAACAAATAAATGAAATGCAGCAATTAAAAGCTGAAGGTATGCTGTTTGCAAGTCTATAATTGCAAGCAATCCCAAGGGGTACAAGATCTGCAGTGGGTATTGTATGCATCCACTGTACAGGGCACAGGATCGTTGTGCTGTATTAGTAATAAGCCTAATGGCGCAACCCTATCTCTCTGACGCTTACTGTGAAAAACAAAGTTAGACACAAAATGCTGGAGTAACTCAGCGGGTCAGGCAGCATCTCTGGAGAGAAAGGATGGGTCCGTTCTTCTATCTTTGGTATAAACCAGCATCTGCAGTTCTTTGTTTCTACATACTGTGAAAAAAACTCTTGTCTTGTAGCGTGCAATCTCCATACAGCAATGAAAACTGGGGTGCCTTGCCGTTAGTTACGTTTTTGAAATACAGCACGGAAACAGGCATTTTGGGCCCACCGAGTCTGTACCGACCAACGATCCCACACACTATCCTACACACACGAGGGACAATTTACATTTATACCAAGCCAATTAACTTACAAACCTGTACGCCTTTGGAGTAAATTACTTTGGCAGCACATTCTGGCATTGCATCCTTTCAGGCAGGTGCAGTGATAATGGTCATGTAGGAACCCCAGTCTCACGCAAGCAATCCACTGTAGACCAAACACAGCAGAGTGCTGGCCAATAATGCCACATGATATCAAATTTCAGTCCAACAAAGAGCTTCAGAGGTACATTACACAGAAACCCATTGTTCCAGGAGTTAATTTAAATTGGTCTTCTCTGGACTTCACCAACATCTGCTCCTCCACCACCCACCTACCTACAGTCACCTGTATGAAAGGCCAGTGCTTTCTCTCTCACGCACCAGCTACATCGATTCAGAATGGTGATATATTAGCAATGGTAGGAAATCATTCCAGCCATGACCCGAGCCCAATTTCCCACAGTCGGACCTCTCTCAGCTGATCACAGGGCAGCACGGTGGTGTAGCGGTAGAGTTGCTTCCTTACAGCGCTGGAGACTACGGGTTAGTAGATTCCGACTACGGGTGCTGTCTGCACGGTCTCCCTGTGACCGCGTGGGTTTCCTCCCACACTCCAAAGACGTACAGGTTTGTAGGTTAATTAGCTTGGTGTAAGTGTAAATTGTCCCTAGTGTGTGTAGGATAGTGTCAATGAGCAGGGATCACTGGTCGGTGCGGACGCAGTGGGCTGAAGGGCCTGTTTCCGCACTGCATCTCTAAACTAAACTGTCAGCTCACAGACACAAGTAAACCTTCGCGATGTTGCAGTCTCATTTGCCACATCTTCAATCCTGACCCTCTCCCGCCCCCGCAATTATGTTTCACAACAGAGGCCTTCACAGCTTTAAATCACCATTCTGATGCTACTTTCAAATAAAACTTGTAAAATCTGTCATGGTCAATTCTAAAGGTCCTTGTCTACATCTTATCTCCAGAGCAACCCTGATATCATCCTGTCAGGGGTATTCCCTTTGCCCACCCACCCTCTCTGCAAGGTTACATTTCCTCTTTCCCTGTTCCGATGAAGGGTCCATGATGTGCAACATTAACTCTGCTCATCTTTCCACAGAAGCTGCCCGACCTGCTGAGCGTTTCCAGCATGTTGCTGTTTTAATTTCCAGCATCTACGTTTAGCTTTTCAGTTGCGTAATCTAATATCGTGCCTGTGGGCTCCCTCGTGAGATGTTGCCTTATCACAGCAAGCATCAAGGATCAGGCCTCCTACCTTTGTAGCACCTTTCCTCACAGCTCTAGAATGGGGAAATAAAGGATCATACCACAGGAAGGCTTGGGTAGAGTGGATGTGGAGATGATGTTTCCACCAGTGGGAGAATCTAGGACCAGAGGTCATAGCTCAGAATTAAAGGACGTTCTTTTAGGAAAGAGATGAGGAGACATTTCTATAGTCAGAGGGCGGTGAATCTGTGGAATTCTTTGCCACAGAAGGCTGTGGAGGCAAAGTCAATGGATATTTTTAAGGCATAGATTCTTGATTAATACTGGTGTCAGGGGTTATGGGGAGAAGGCAGGAGAATGGGTTAGGAGGGAGAGATAGATCAGCTATGATTGAAAGGCAGAGTAGACAATGGGCTGAATGGCCTAATTCTACTCCTATCACATGACCTGGGTCCATGGGCAAGGAAGGGGCACATTCTACAAGGATGGGTAAGAGGCAAAGAGAGGCAAACTCTTCCGACGGGGTAAGGGCCTTCATGGGCGCGCCATAGAGAGCACCAGAGGGAGCCGAGAGGGACGGGGGGTGGGGACGGGGGAGTGCCCTCCCTCGCTGAATGCCAATGTTTTTGCAGCCTTGCTTCAGTTTAGTTTATTGTCACGTGTACCGAGGTACAGTGAAAAGCTTTTGTCGCCTGCTAACCAGTTAACGGAAAGGCTATACACGACTGCAATCGATTCATCCACAGTGTACAGATACAGGATAATGGGACTAATGTTTAGTGCAAGATAAATTCCAGTGAAGTCCAAATAAAGATAGTCTGAGGGTCTCCAATGAGGTAGATGATAGCTCAGGACCATGCTCTAGTTGTTGATAGGATGGTGGGAGTGCCTAAGTCCGATTTACCAAAACTGATGGGTTTTGGATGGGCCCCCACTTTAGACCTTCGATACATAGAGGGCCAGAGGCAGCTAGAGAAAGCTCCAGTCAACAACCAAGCAGAAATGCCTGCACTACTCTCACAGCAGAGATCAGGAGCAGCCTCACTCACCAAGACAGCATCAGGACTCTCTCAATTTCTCAGCTGTGATTTGGCACAAGTGATGCTTTGCTTGGTGGCTGCCAAAAGCACTTTGGGGTGTGGTATTTCCCAACCCATTTGTGGTTTGGCAGCGATGGGCAGAACTCTGCCTTTGCCTGAAGGAGAGATGTGCCCGACCCTTTAGATAACATTTAGTTTGTACCTTCACCATTATTAGTTGTTTAGCTTAGAGCTAAAGCATGGAAACTGGCTCTTTGGCCCACCGAGTCCCCACCGGCCAGTGATCCTCGCACATTAACACAATCTTACCTACACACACCAAAGACATTTTACATGTATATCAAGCCAATTACGGTACAAACCTGTACGTCTTTAGAGTGTGGGAGGAAACCGAAGAAATCTGAGAAAACCCATGCGGGGAGAAAGTACAAACTCCGTACAGACAATGCCCATAGTCGGGGTCGAACCAGGGATACCGGCGTTGCAAGCACTATAAGGCAGCAACTCTACCGCTGCGCCACCCAATTAGAAATTGTTATTTTTTTGTATGTCAGTCACGATCCAGGCCAACATGGTGGAACATCCCAATCAAGACTAACTTCAGGCATGACACAGGTCTTGGTTTCATCGAGGTGAACAAGCTGGACTCTAGTCACAGAGCAAGTGCACACTAATTTCCCACACAAAGAAATCCAGACTTATGTATGCAAGTTCATGATGTAAGTTCACTCAGAAATGTTTTACAAAATCAACCTGCACGTTTGTTTTCACCTAGAAAATCTATTTTATGGACATTTCGCAGACAATTTGTATCTAATGACTCGATCTACAGCAGATCCCATACTCTCCCATGTTAAATTGTAGGAAGGAACTGCAGATGCTGGTTTACACTGAAGATAGACACAAAATGCTGGAGTAACCCAGCGGGTCAGGCAGCATCTCTGAAGAAGATGAGTAGGGTGACGTTTTGGGTCAGACAGAAAGTAGAGGTGGGGCTTTCAGTCTGAAGAAGGGTTCCGTCCCGAAACATCACCCACTTCTTCTCTCCAGAGATGCTGCCTGACCCACTGAGTTAATCCAGCATTTTGTGTCTATCTTCAGTGTAAATCAGCATCTGAAGTTCCTTCCTACACACTCACTGCTAACTAAAAGGGGAGTCAGTCTACCCCATGACAGAAGGAGGAGGGGGAGTTGTGCAGTTTGATAGTCACAGGGAAAAAGGATCTCCTGGGGCATTCTGTACTGCATCTTGGTGGAACCAGTCGGTTGCTGAAAGTGCTCCTCAGGTTGACCAGTGTGTTATGGTGGGAGTGAGTTGTATTGGCCAAGATGCTCCGCAGTTTAAGGAGCATCCTCCCCTCTGAGACAACCTCCTATTAATCCAACACCCTGCAGTGCCCAGACCCCCTTGCCCTCCATTATACCCATACGTCCTACCCACTGCCCTCTACGTCTCATTTATGCCTTCTGTTACACCCGTACATCCTACCCACTGGCCTCTATGTCCCACCTACTGCCCTCCATTGCACTGTGCGGTGCCCCGATCCCATTTCCCTCCATTATATCCTCCATACATCCCACCCACTGCCCTCTGTATATCCCATCCACTGCCCTCCTTTACATCTATACACCCCCCCCCCACCCATTCCCCTCCATTACACCTGCACATAACCACCACTGCCATCTCTGCACCTCCCACCCACGGCCGTCCATGACACCAGGTGTGCAACCCATCCACTACCCCTCCATTCCACCCTGTGTCCCACACACACGACTCTTCCCATTGTAACTCCGTTAATGTGCCTGGCTCTACCACTCTGGACCGGACCACGGCTTTTATAAATTGCCCGGGAGTTTAGTGTTCAGAATGACATTGATACCTTTGGCGATACTGCGCACGGGGAAGCTACTGACCATTTTCTGCATGTTGGCTGCAGGAGGCTGCACTTTGCTCCTCAGGCGGTTGTGATGGGCCAGGATGGTAAAGCGCTCTTTGGGCGCCAACTCTGAAACGAGAAAGTGACAAAAGTATAAAAATGCAAATGTGAGCCGAGCTCTGACATCTCCATGGTTACGGAATGTGTCTCAAAGGGGTCTCATTCTGCGCCAGGGATTTGCACGGGACACTGATTAACCGCAACACCCCGTTCACTAAGCGCTTCAAATACACCACGGGGGCATCAAGGTGATTTTCAGACAATTTGTAAGCTTCCAACCCCCTTTTTGTTTTGCACAATTTTCAATAAGATACTATTCAGCAGCATAATAGATGGAAGCGTTTGCAACCTGCAAACTTGAACCTAAGTTTTGCACGAGCAACATAATGCAGAACTGCTCGCCAGAAATAAGAACAGGTCACTAAGAAGCGGCGCAGATCTACAACTCAACCCCCCGTGCATGATCCGCGGGATGGGACTGCGGGACAGAGCGGCTGACCTTACCTTTCTGATCCCAGCTGAAGCTCCCTCGTCCCGCAGCCGCTGCGGCCACCGCCAGGCCGGCGAGAAACACCGGCAACACCGCTAGAAGTTTCATCTGGACCGGGTGGAATTTGCAGAGCGCTACAGTTTGACACAGCTGTCTCTCTCGACTGGTGAGGCAAAGCAAGGGAGCGGTAAACCAAGGAGAGGGAGAGAGGAGGGGGAGGGAGGGAGGGGGGGAGACAAGCCAGAACCCAGTCACCACAACCAACCCCTGGTTACTACACGCACCGCCAACCACACACAACTACTCTCAAGGCATTGACCCGGCGACAGGGGCGCACACTGTATTCTCCAGTGAAAGATGCACCAGGCACAACGTGACTCTATCCAGGCACACACAGGGAGTCATCAAACATTGCGACGGAGAATAACTGCAAACAAGGACTAGTTACAATTTGCGCAGTGTAATCCATGGATAAATTACAGCACGTTATTAATTGCAGACGGGTAGAATTAAGGCACTAAACCATCAAGCATTTGCAAATCGGTGATTAGAATGCACCGTGCAATAATTGTTAAAACATTGCACCATGTAATAATCGCATCTAGGGTACAGGCAGATATCGCGGCATTAATTGTAAGCGGGTTGTTAAGACACGCCGTGTAATAATAGCAAACTAGGTGTGGTGGGACCATATCTGTGTATCATATAATGAGTGCGGGTAGGCAATACAGATTATACTATACTTCCATTGCTAACAATTACGTATTTAAACATTATACCGTGTAATAATCGCAAACGATCTACACCATGCAACAGCGGTATCCGTGGAGCATATCGACACGATGATGCCAGGCATTAATTGTAACATTTGATAAGTTATCGCATCATGCATATCTTGTGCTGCTGCGTGTGGGAATATCATTGATCTGTTTCAGGACATATGATAATATAACACTCTTGACTCTTGCAAACAGGTAGTATTCAGACATCACGCCAGGTAATGTTGCATCTGGTTTTACTGTGCACATTACATACTGGTGTAACTGTTGGTTTTAATGTTCTACTGTTCACTGGATTTGGGGAAGGCTCCATTGGATTGCAAATATAAGTTCTTTATTCAAAGACGGAGGGAAGCAGGAAGCAGTAAACTGAAAGTCAGACGCTTAGCATCTGTCGTAGGAGAAAATGCAGAAAATTGATCTGAGATAAGTTGCAGCAGATCATTTGTAAGAGTTTGCTTAAGATATGTTATTTCAATTCATACCATTTGGCTCATTGAGTCTACTCCACCATTTGATCATGGCAGATCTATCATTCCCGCTCAACCCCATTCTCCTGCCTTCTCCCCATAACCTTTGACACCCTTGCTGATTAAGAACCTGACAATCTCTGCTTCAATCTCCAATGACTTGGCCTCCACAAACATCTGTGGCAATTAATTCATAAGTTATAGAAGGAGAATTAGGTCATTTAGCCCATCAAGTCTACTCTGCCAACAAATCATGGCTGATCTATCCTTCCCTCTCAACCCCATTCTCCTACCTTCTCTCCATAACCCCTGACATCCTTATTAATCAAGAATCGGTTAATCCCTGCCTTAAAAATATCCATCAACGGCCTCCACGGGCATCTGTGGCAATGAATTCCACAGATTCACCACTCTCTGAGTAAAGAAATTCCTCCTCATCTCCTTCCTAAAGGAACGTCCTTTAATTCAGAGATGATGACCTCTGGTCTTGGACTCTCCCACTAGTGGAGACATTCTGTCCACATCCACTATGAAGAAGGGTCTCGACCCGAAACGTCCAAAGATGCTGCCTGTCCCACTGAGTTACTCCAGCATTTTGTGTGTACCATCCACTCTATCCAAGCCTTTCACTATTCGGTAAGTTTCATTGAGGTGTCCTGTCATCCTTCTAAACTCCAGCGAGTGAAGGCCCAATGCCGTCAAAAGTTCATACATTAACTTAATCATCCCCAGGATCATTCTCGTAAACCTCCTCCAGACCCTCTCCATCACCAGCACATCCCTCTTCAGATATGGGGCCAAAAGATGCCTGCAATACTCCAAATGCGGTCTGACCAGTGCCTCATGAAGCCTCAACGTTACATAATTTGCTGTGGATAATGGGGATCCAGTGGATGTACCATCCTGGGATATCCAAAAAGCATCTGGTAAAGTGCCATATAAAAGGTTATTGGGGAAATTAATACCTCGTGGAGCAGGAGATAATGTATTAATGTGGTTGGAAGACAAGGGAGTTGACAGGAATCCAATGGTGGGTATAAATGGGTCTTCTTTTCTTTTTTTTTCTTTTTTTTTGAAAATATTTTTTATTGGAGAAAAGTACACAACCTATTAACATCATTACAGTCTTACATTTTTAAATTGATAATATTATCAATTATTATTACATTGTCTCCAATACCTTTTGCCTTTTTTTAAAAAACTAGATAGAACTAAAAAGATAGATGAAGTAAAGAAAGAAAAGAGTGAGAAGAAAAAGAGAAAAAAAAAAAAAAAAAAAAAAAAAGATGGTTAAAGAAGAATGGAAAAATTTATTAAAATAAAAAACTTAATTCGAGATATATTCGTACATTTCAGAGTATAGCATTTCACCCATTCTTTAGCCCGAGTATTAGTCAGGTTCCTGTGCTGAACCATTCTGACCCTTTAAATAATCAATAAAGGGAGACCATGTTCCAACGAATAATTCCTGTTTGTCCAACAGGGAAAATCTGATTCTTTCCACGTTTAAGGTCTCCGTCATTTCTATAATCCACATTTTGATTGTGGGGGACGTAGGGCCTTTCCAAAATTTTAGTATTAATTTTTTTCCTGTTATTATACTATAATCAATAAAGTTTCTTTGTGTTGTTGTAAATGTTTGATTTAATTCTAATGTTCCGAGTATTATTAATTTTGGATCCGGGTCCAATTGTGTGCTGGTCACTTTAGATATTATACTAAAAATATTTACCCAGAATTTTTTAATTTTTATACAGTTTGCAAACATATGAGATAAGGTAGCTTCTAAATGTTGACATTTATCACATATAGGTGAGATATGTTGAAAGATTTTATGTAATTTTGTTTTTGAATAATGTAACCTATGTATTACTTTAAATTGTATTAAAGAATGTCTGGCATTTAATGAACATTGATGTATGTGTTGTAAACTTTCTTCCCAAGTATCTTTCGTTATTATTTGATTTAATTCTTTTTCCCATGTTTGTCTGTGTAAGTCCGTCGATGGAATGTCACTGTCTAATAAGATATTATATATATAAGATATTAATTTTTCTGTATTAGGATGTTTATTCCAACATTCGTCAAGAATTTCTGAATTTCTAATTCGAAAATTTTGAGTATTCGATTTTACATAATCTCTGAGTTGAAGATATCTGAAATAATCATTTCCTCGGAGTCCATAAGTCTGTTGCAACTCCTGAAATGTCAGAAAAGTGCCTTCCTTATAAAGTTGTCCCATATTTTTAATTCCATAATTCTTCCATTGTGTAAAACCCCTGTCCAACCATGAGGGCTTAAACAAAGGGTTATTCACAATTGGGAGAAAAAGTGATAAATTATCTAATTTTAATGTCTTTTTTAATTGTTTCCAAATTCGTATGGCACTAAATATTATAGGGTTTTCCCTATAAATTTTTTTGTTTAATTTAGATGTAGCAAATAATATCGAACCGATATCAAAAGGCAAACAATCTTCCTTTTCCATTTTTAACCAATCTGGTTGTTGATCTATTTCTTCCAACCAGAAATTCATATTTTTAATATTAACTGCCCAAAAATAAAACAGAAAGTTGGGTAAAACCAAGCCTCCATTTATTTTGGATTTACACAAATGTCTTTTGTTTATCCTATGATTCTTATAATCCCAGATAAAATCATTAACAATGGAGTCCAATTTAAAAAAAAAGTTTTTTGACAAATATATCGGAATTGTCTGAAAAAGGTATAATATTTGCGGTAAAAAAATCATTTTTATGGCATTAATTTTGCCAACCATTGAGATAGGAAGTGTTTTCCAGTATTGAATATTCTTATGTAGTTTATTCAGTAATGGGGGAAAATTTGCTTTAAATAATGATGTATATATCTTAGTTACATAAATACCTAGGTATTTAAATTTTTCATTTACTATTTTAAATGGAAATTGTTGTATTATCTGTTTGTTATGTTCCCTTATTGGCATAATTTCACTTTTATTCCAATTTATTCTGTATCCTGAGAGTGAACCAAATTGGGTTATTAGCTCTAATAAGTTTGGAATACTAATTTCTGGTTTTGTAATGTAAATTAGTACATCATCTGCGTATAGAGAAATTTTATTCACTGTGTCCTTTGTGATATACCCATATATTTCCGGATGACCCCTAACTCTTTCTGCGAGTGGCTCAATAGCAAGCGCAAATAATAATGGAGATAACGGGCATCCTTGTCTACAACCTCTAGATAGGCTGAATTTAGATGACAACCTTTGGTTTGTTAATATTCTAGCCGTAGGATTTGTATATAACAGTTTTATCCATGTGCAGAATTTCTCCCCTAGCTGCATATTTTCCATCACCGAAAATAAATAAGACCATTCAACCTGATCAAATGCTTTTTCAGCGTCAAGTGAGATTATTGCTAGATCTTCATTAATAATTCTCTTAGAATAAATAATATTAAATAATCTTCTGAATAAAGCCTGTTTGGTCAGGGTGTATTATTTTATTCATCACTGTACTTAATCTATGCGCTAGTATTTTAGTTAATATTTTCTGATCTGTATTTAAAAGTGCAATTGCTCTATATGATCCCGGATCTTCCGGATCTTTATCAGCTTTAGGAATAAGTGTTATTATAGATTCATTTAAAGTATCTGGAAGTTTCTGTTGAGTATAGATATGCTCATACAGCCTTTGTAAACGTGGGCAGAGCAAGTCATAAATTTGTTTATAAAATTCAGAGCCTAAACCATCTGGTCCTACTGCTTTACCATTTTTTAAAGAGCCAATAGACTCCTCAATATCCTTTATCGTAATCTCCCTTTCTAATAATTCTCTATCATTTGAATCTAAACCTTTTAAATTACATTTTAGTAAAAAATCTGCTATTCCTTCTGTTTGTCCTACAGTTTTAGTTGAATAAAGGTTATGATAGTATTGGAGAAATCTTTCATTTATGTCCTTGGGCATTTTTAATAATTCTCCTGTCTCTGTTCTAATTTTATGAATTATTTTTTCCCCTTCCATTTTTCGTAACTGACGTGCTAATAGTTTTTGTGGTTTGTCTCCAAATTCAAAATGTAATTGTTTGGTTTTTTGATAAAGTTTTATTACTTGTTCTGAATACATTTTATTTAATTTATATTTCAATACAGCAATTTTATTATGTTTTGAAATAGATGGCATTCTCGCACTTTCTATATCTAGTTGCTTGATTTCGCTTTCCAATGTTTGTTGTTTAATCCTGTTCTCTTTATTATAAAATACTTGAGCAGAAATTAATGCACCTCGAACAAACGCTTTAAACGTTTCCCACATAAGAGAAGTAGGTGTGTCAGGGTTATCATTTACCTCAAAAAATATTTGAATCTGTTTAATAATATATTCCTGGCATGATCTTTCGTTCAAAATTTGTGGGTTAAATCTCCAATATGTTTGTTTCTCGGACATTCCATTTAATTTAATCATGAATGTTACAGGTGCGTGGTCTGAGATTATAATATTATGGTATTTTGAGTTATAAGTAAATGGGATAAACGTGGAGTCAACTAAAAAATAATCTATTCTTGAGTATGTTTTGTGTACTGGTGAGTAAAATGAATATTCCCGTCCAGTTGGATTTTCTATTCTCCAGACATCCTTAATATTAGTGGTATTAATAAATGAATTTAGAAATACACTTGATTGAGATTTTACTTTTTTTTGCCTTGATGATCTATCTAAGTATGAATCTAATGTACAATTGAAGTCTCCTCCAATTATTAATTTATGTGTAAATTCAGGAATTTTATTAAATGTTTTATTAAAAAACATAGGGTTATCAAAATTAGGCCCATATACATTAAGAAGAATCACTTTTTCTCCATTTAACTCTCCAACTAATCTAATATATCTACCATCAATATCCGCTATTGTTGATGAATTCGTAAAAGGTATTCCTTTACGAATTAATATTGCAACTCCTCTGGACTTATGGGAAAAAGAGGAATGATATGATTCAGCGATCCACTTAGCTTTAAGTCTATGTTGAGATTCCTTTTTAAGGTGTGTTTCTTGAAGGAATATTATATCTGTTTTGATTAAATTTAGATGTGCCAAAACTTTACCTCTCTTAATTGGTTCATTGATTCCCTTGACATTCCAACTACAAAATGTTATTCCCTGACCCCCTCTTGTCATATTAACATCTTGCATATTGTTTCTAAGGTGATCTATAACCGAGCAGAAGGTGCAACACATAAAACCTGACCCTGCTCCCGAACCTCAAATAGATGAATTTAAAATCATATACATCGCTCTTCCGAACACATCTCCTTGTATTAGTCTTGTTTTTCCATTCAAACATTAAGTTATAAAAATATTTAAAGTGAAAAAAGTGATAGAATTGGTTAGCATAGGGTGAAAGAAAAAAAACTACATCTACAATTAGTGTAGTTAGTGATAGCCACACTAACGTGGCTAGAATTCTAAAGACTTCCGTAGCCTTTGTAAAAAAAAATTCCCAGCTCCGTGCCCGAAAAAAAAAGAAGATTATTTCTAACAATCAAATAACTTCTTTGGGAGTAACAAACATATATACATACCCATACATACGTACACACATACATACACATATACACATATATATATATATATATATACCCATATGCATACATACATAAGCACGCATCCCTGCAGAAAAGTCCGAGAACAGCATAAATTCATAACGTTATTATTCTCTACATATCATATTAATATCTTCGCTAAATCTATAAATTTAATTTTAAATTGAAAATGAAAGAGAGAAACCGTCAAACCTTATTATGACGTAGGCTGAATTACCTCTTGCATATCTTCCTATATAATATAAGTATGTAATTCATTTCCACGTTAACCAAAGACTGTTAGTTATTAATCATTGTTATCAATCATACCCAGTATTACATTTTTATGAGTAATATAAATGTTAATAATTTTAGTAGTAATATAGATATTTAATAAGTATTAGTTGTTACATATATAGTTAGATATGAATATACAGATAATAATAGTGATTAATAAAAATTAAAAAAAATAAAAAAAACCACGGTTTTCTCCAATGTCCACCGTCCATTCGGTTTTGGAATGTCCTTAAAGCTCTTAAAATAACTTTAAAGGTCCTTTTAGATCTGGCGGTCCCGTTAATCCTTGACTCCTGAGGAGTAATGTAAATTCTTCAGTCTGTGGTCACGTTCCCGATTTCTTTGGCAAATTCCAGTGCTTTTTCATGGTCTGTAAAAAATTGCTCCTTGTTCTTGTAGGTGACTCTTAGTCTTGCGGGGTAAAGCATGCCGTATCTCAAATCAGGTACATTCTTCAGTATTCTTTTTGTCTCAGTGAACAGCGCCCTTTTCTTGAAGACCTCTGCCGGATAATCTCGGTAAATACTGAACCTCACACCTTCAAAATGGAGCTGTCTGCTTCGGACGATTTTCTTCATTATATCGTCAAATTCATGATCCAGTTGCACCTTTACGATAATTTGTCTTGGATGGGCATCATCTTGTGTACGACGCCGCTGCGCTCTATGAGCTCGACCGAGTGAAGGTTTTAAATCCAATTTTAAGGCTTTTTGTAGTAGGTCTGCCACAAAATCCCGAGGGCCCATTTCCCTCTCACTTCCTTCTTTCACCCCTACAATTCTTAGATTCTTACGTCTTTGACGCCCCTCCAAATCGGTACATTTATCACTTAATTTGATCACCATACCGGAGAGGCGTTGGTTTTCAATAAGGAGTCGACCTACAGTTTCCTCACTTGTCGCCGCCCATTTCTCAAGTTCGGTTATCGCTGTTCTATATTGTTCGAGTGCTTGATGAATGGGGGCCACCTCCATTTTAACGTTCGCTTCCACCGAAACGAGCCTGGCTTCCAGCACTTCCATCTGTTCCTTGACCTCTTCCTCCCTCGACCTCTTCCAGACTTCCAGTATTTCTTGAACGGTAGAAAGCATTTCTGCTTTAAAACCTACCTTAAAAGAGTAAAGTTCCTCTTTAAAATTCTCTCCAAAGGTTCTCAATTCAGCAGCGAGAAAAGTTTTAAGATCATCCATTTCAGACTTTTTCTGCTTTGATTTCTTCGGAGGGTCTTCCTGGGCCGTCATTGTAACTGAAGCCGAGGCCTCAGTTGGGCCTTCCTCTTCCATCGGTGGTTTCCCTTTAACGGGGTTTTTTTGTGTCCCAAGGGGGGGGGGTACGTTGTAACGACATACCGTCAAAGTCGCGCGCCTGATGACGTCACGCGGCAGGCAGCCGTTCAGATCGCGATCGCTGCAGGTAAGACCCGATTTTCTCCCGTTTTCAGTTTCTTCGGCACGGGGCTAGTTGGCACTGGACTCAAGCCTCCATAGCGCCACCACTGGGTCTTCTTTTCACTGGCAGATTGTAATGAGTGGTGGGCCAGTAATGGTCAGTGTAGGAACCTCAATTTCTTTAGAACTGGATGCCAGCATCAAATAAATGGTTGCTAACTATTCTCATGACATAAAGATAAGTTTGTTATGATCAGGAAATAGGAAGTTACAAAGGGACAAGTTAAGCGATTGGCCAAAGAAAAGGCAAATAGGGAGTACAATGGGAAAAAATGTTGAATTTGGCAGGAAAAATAATCAAGCACATCTTTACGGTGAGAAATTGTACAGCGCCAATAAACAAAATGATATTCTTCCTAACGTGATTTACAAAAGGTTAGTATTGCAGATACTACAAATGATCAAGAAAGATAATGGAATGTTATTGTTTATTAAAGGAAGAATACAAAAGGAGGGAGATTATGCTTTAGTTATCTAGGACGGCAGTGAGACCACATTTGGAATGCAGTGCCCAGTATTGATCTCCTTATTTGAGGAAGGATGTTGATGTATATCAATAGACTGCATTGACCCGATTACCACTATAGAGAAGATAGACACAAAATGCTGGAGTAACTCAGCGGGACAGGCAGCATCTCTCGATAGAAAAAATGGATGACGTTTCGGGTCGAGACCCTTCTTCAGTTGTCTCGACCTGAAATGTCACCCATTCCTTCTCTCCCAAGTTGCTGCCTGTCCCGCTGAATTACTCCAGCATTTTGTGTCTATCTTTGGTGTAAACCAGCATCTGCAGTTCCTTCCTACATAGTTAGTGCAACTTAATCTTTGCTATCATTCAAATTACTTAAACATGCATGCAAACCACTGACTTTTAATAACTTAATAACATTTGATTTATCGTTTCAGCTTTTCTCCTCTTATACTAAAGCACAAGACTCATGGCGGGACTCTTGTTTGATCCGTGTAGCACAGTGAATATATTGGCCAGATTCACTCTGCTGGTAGGGGAGCAACTGGTAGAACTCCTCTCACCATGTTTGTTCTTGGCCTGTTTCTCCTGATGTCTTGGACCTTCCTTTAATATGATCTTTCTTTCAATTTTCGAAGGGAAACCTTGTTCTTAATCTCACCCAAGGTTCTCACAACTGAAGTCAATAGTTTCAAGTTGTCATTTTTTTCTAGTAATTTAAAAACAAAACACATCCTTTTTATCCTTACTAGGCTGGGAAGTTTCAAATTGTGATGTTGCCTGTTTGTATTTTCCCTCCCATCATATAATTCTCATCATATGACCTTTGCAAAGAGGTTGTACCCAGACATTACTTTTTAAACACGGCATTCTACACTTGGAAGAAGCACTAGTGTACCAGTAACAAGTTTGATGACACCAATGCATGGAAATTGTTGAGTTAAATTTTGTGGTCATTAGTGAAGGAAAATCCTAGGGATGTTTTAAAAGTTTTTGTGAAGTGACTTGTTTATTTGAGAACCTTTGAAAGCCGCACCCTCAGCAGGGAACCCATTGTCTTTCTAAATTACTTTAGGGGGATTTGGGCAAGGCCAACACTGATCGTCCACCTTTAATTGTCTATGGGAAGCTGGTGGGAAGCCACCTTCTAGAACCACCGCAGTCCTTCTGGTGAAGGTACTCTCAGTGTCATGTAGGGTGGAAGGTTTCCAGGACTTCGATCCAGAGACAATGAAGGGCAAATGATACATTTCACAAGTTCACAAGTTATATTTTCACACAAAGGTTGGTGGGTGTATGGAACAAGCTGTCAGAGGGGGTAGTTGAGGCTGGGACTATCCCAACGTTTAAGAAACAGTTAGACAGGTACATGGATAGGATACGTTTGGAGGGATATGGACCAAGCGCAGGCAGGTGTAGCTGGGACATGTTGGCCGATGTGGGCAAGTTGGGCCGCTGTTTCCACACTGTATCACTCTATGACTCTATAGGTGCAGAATTAGGCCATTCGGCCCATCGAGTCTACTCTGCCATATAATCATGGTTGTTCTCTGCCTCCTAATCCCTTCTAATTAACCTCCTAATTTCCTTGCCTTCTCCCCATAACCCTAAACATTTCCACTGATTTGGCCTCCACACCCCCTCTGTGGCAATGAATTCCACAGATTAACTCCTCTCTGACTAAAGAAGTTCCTCCTCACCTTTCTAAAAGAGAGCCCTTTAATTCTGAGGATATGACCTCTGGTCCTAGACTCTCCCTCCAGTGGAAATATCCTTTCCACATCCACTCTATCTATCCCTTTCATTACTTTGTAAGTTTCAATTAGGTCCCCCCTCAACCTTCTAAACTCCAGCGAGTACTAGCCCAGTGCTGTCAAACGCTCATCATATGCTAACCCACTCACTCGTGGAATCATTCTGGTAAACCTCCTCTGGACCTTCTCCAGAGCCAGCACATCCATCCCCAGATATGGGGCCCAAATCTGCTCACAGTACTCCAAATATGGCTTGACCAGCGCCTTATTGAGCCTCAGCTTTCCAAGATGGGATGGTGAGCCACGTGACGGTAAAAGGTTTCAGATTCGGGTGGTGGTATCAGTGGAGCCTAGAAGGGTTACTGCAGTACATTTCCCAGATGATGCACACTGCAGTCACTAAGCATCGGTGGTGGTAAGAATGAATGTTCAGGACGGTGAGAGGTTTGCCATTATAAACAGTGCAACCTAGAAATTCCTTTGCCAGAGTCTACTGACAATAAAACTGTGTAAATCAAATTTTATAAGTCTAATACATTTTTTATCTTCTAATATAAAGTTCCCTAATCAGAGCTATTGGTATAATGATTCACTCGTCAGTATCATTCTCTTCTTTAATCTGTTGCAAGATTAGACGACTGCTCGAAATTAGCCTCACAGATCCGACCTCCATTTATGCCCTGAAATGGGACCTGAGCAGAACTTATAGAGAACAATATCCACAGGAGGCATGTTCTTAGTGTGAAGGAGCCCCATCAATCCTCCAGGGCTACAGGTAGGTTCACCTGGCAATAGGATGCAGTCCAAGGAATTCTCAGCCTTAAGTGTGGATTGAGGAAATAGTGAGATTACGGAGAGCTGGGGTGGCACAATGGTAGTCTGTTTCCACACTGTATCTCTGAACTCCAAAGTCTAAATATTGTGCCACAAGGGGTGTTGTTCCTAAGAAGAGATGTTAAACGGAGGTTCACGCAGGTGGACATCAAACATGCATATCGTTATTTTAAAGAGTTAATCTGGCCAATCTTTATCTCAACCAGCATTTCTAACAGATGATTCTTCCTTTATCGCTTTGCTGGCCGTAACTTGCCTTATCCAGATTAGGTACTGCTTTCCTACATTAGAAAAGTGCAGTTACATTGTGTAAAAAATCTGCTTGAAGGGAGTTACTTTAAAAAAAAAAATCGTGAACAAATCTAATTATTTTTAAGTAACTCCTTTCAAGAAATTGGATATATTTGATAGAATAGATTGTGAGTGGTTCACTGACAGAGGAAGTATAGTAGCTTTTCCCAAACGTGATGCTGTTTTGTTTATCAGCCTCTTTACGACAGTACGGCATGAAGTAGCTGTAATCGGCCACTAGGTATCGCTGACATCTGGAGTTGTTGGTGAAAATTGTACATTCAAAGCATTGCAGGAAGGGAGTAAAGGATGAAAAGTTGGCATGTGTCTTGGGGTGCATGGGTATGTGTGTGTACCTGCATGAATTGTACATGTTTGAGTAGTTATGCTGGGAAGTGCTTGTGGAGCAATGTACATATATGAGCGTGTGCTTGTGTGCCTGTACACCTATTCCCAAGCAGGCAGAAAGATAGACATAAAATGCTGGAGTAACTCAGCGGGTCAGGCAGCATCTCGGGACAAAAGGGATAGGTGACGTTTCGGGTTGGAATCCTTCTTCCTCCACATTTTGTCTGTATCCCAAGGATGTCTATGTCCGATGTGCATACTAGCAAGGATGTCTGCATGGGTTGAGGTTTTATCAGGGTTAGGAAATATTCCTGGGATGGCAGGACTTTCATATGAAGAAAGACTGGATAGACTCGGCTTGTACTCGCTAGAATTTAGAAGATTGAGCGGGGATCTTATAGAATTCTTAAGGGGTTGGACAGGCTAGATGCAGGAAGATTGTTCCCGATGTTGGGAAGTCCAGAACAAGGGGTCACAGTTTAAGGATAAGGGGGAAGTCTTTTAAGACCGAGATGAGAAAAACTTTTTCACACAGAGAGTGGTGAATCTCTGGAATTCTCTGCCACAGAAGGTAGTTGAGGCCAGTTCATTGGCTATATTTAAGAGGGAGTTAGATGTGGCCCTTGTGGCTAAAGGGATCCAGGGGGTATGGAGAGAAGGCAGGTACAGGATACTGAGTTGGATGATCAGCCATGATCATATTGAATGGTGTTGCAGGCTCGAAGGGCCAAATGGCCTACTCCTGCACCTATTTTCTATGTTTCTATGTTTCTGTGGGAGAATTCTAAAGTGCAATATATTTTTTGGGAGGTGCAAGCATAAATGATCCTTTTGTTCACATTGCTATTTGTTTGAAAACAATTCCACCTCAATAAAACACTTAAAACAATTCAGGGCTGAATTTAATAGGTAAGATTCTTTGAATGCACTTGAGGGCTGGGCATTGAGCCAAGCCTTTATGCATTGTAAAACCTGCAACAAGCTGAAGGTCAAGCCATGTGCACAACAACATCACTACTCTATGCAGCAGCATTAATGTAATACAAATATCCCAAGGCACATAACTAGAAAATAATCCGTTAAAATTTGACATCCAATCACATATTGAAATAGATAACCAGAAATTGCACAAAGTAGTTTAAGGAGAATGGGAGGTGGCGTTGGGCAGGGGGGGGGGAAGGTTGAGTTGAAAAAATGGGGAGGCTTAAGGAGAGAATTAAAACATAGGGTCACGTTAGAAGGAAGACAACATTGATGACGGGCTGAGGGAAAGGTCTGAACATGGGTCCCGACCCGAAACAATACCTATCCATGTTCTCCAGACACACTGCCTGACCCGCTGAGTTACTCCAGTTCTTTGTGTCTTGAAGAAGGAAATCAGTGATGCACAAGAGGAGAAACATAGTTTGTAGGGTGGGACAGGTTCTTTTCAAGTTCTTGCCTTGAGATCGAGCATAGTTTGCTTCCTGTGGAATCGGAGCTGTTTGTAGATTGCTTCATGTTATGTGAAGACTCTGCCGCATGTGAGGCAGATGGGGGAGTGGGTGGTGCGTTGTTCTTTCAGTTCAGTTCAGTTCAGTTTATTGTCACGTGTACCGAGGTACAGTGAAAAGCTTTTGCGTGCTAACCAGTCAGCAGAAAGACAATACATGATTACAATCGATCCACTCACGGTGCATAGATACATGATAAGGGAATAACGTTTAGTGCAAGGTAAAGCCAGCAAAGTCCGATCAAGGATAGTCCGAGGGTCATCAAAGAGGTAGATAGTAGTTCACGCACCAGTCAAAGAGATGCGGAGGGCTCAGTACCTTCCCAGCTGCTTCTTGTCCGTTGTGAGTGGTAAGAGATTAGGAATCACAGGATCACAAGAATCACCGGTCGGCACAGACTCGGTGGGCCAATGGGCCTGTTTCCATGCCCTATCTCTAAAACTAAAACTCTAAAAGTAGTGGTTTGATGTACTTGATGAAAGTTGTCCAATGCATGCAAGACAGCAGGGATACCTGTTTGCAAAGTGACCATGAGCTTAATACCAGGGTTAAGGTATGGGGTCAGAATATATTTCTCCTTTGAAGTTCAAAGGCGGTTCTGTCTCACAGAGCAATGGGGGGGCGGGGGGGGGGGTATTTGTCATGGATTTGCGGAGAGGCGCCTCCCAGATGTTTCAGGGTTTCATCATCGATCTTTATAATCAGTGGTGGTTTTACGCAGCAGGGACAGGTTGGTAAAGGATCTTTGTACTCCCCAAAACCCTTGACACCCGTACTAATCAAAAATGTATCTATTTATGCCTTAAAAATATCCATTGACGGCCTCCACAGTCTTCTGCGGCAAAGAATTCCACAGGTTCACCACTCTGACTAAAGATATTCCTCCTCATCTCCTTCCTAAAGAAATGTCCTTTAATTCTGAGGCTATGACCTCTAGTCCTAGACTCTCCCACTAGTGGAAACATCCTCTCCGCATCCACTCTATCCAAGCCTTTCACTATTCCTAAGTTTCAATGACGTTCCCCCTCATCCTTCTAAACTGCAGTGAGTACAGGTCCAGGGTTTGCACTGATATTCAAAGGGCATCTCTTCAGCCACTGGAAGGAAACAGGTGAAGAGGATCTGGATAATGCCAATCGCTATGGGAGTCACTAGGAAGACTCTTTCGAGATAATGCAGCCAGATAATTCCTTTCTTGAATATGTCATGATTGCAATTAGCCTTAGGTTCACATGCATGCTCTTTGCCCTGTGGAGGGAGATGAGGCTATGACTTCATGCCAGATATGTTCCTCCTGCTAAGTTTAAGAACTGCAACTGGTTTTAATTTACTTGAAGGTGCAGCACAATGGCACAACTGGTAGAGTTGCTGTCTAAAAGCTCCAGAGAACCAGGGCTACAGAGTCATATAGCGAGGAAACAGGCCCTTCGACACAACTTGCCACACCAACCAACATGCCCTATCTACACAAGTCCCACCTGCCTGCATTTGGACCATACCCCTCTAAACCTGTCCTATCCATGTACCTGTCTAAATGCTTCTTAAACATCGCACTAGTACCTGCCTCAACTACCTCTGACAGCTCGTTCCATACACCTACTACCCTTTGTGTGAAAAGGGTAGCTCTCAGGTTCCTATCTTTTCCCCCTCTTTTAATCTTTTCCTTTGGTGCTGTCTATATGGAGTTTGCACATTCCTTCCATATCCCAAAGATATAGTGTATGTGGATCAGTCGGTTAATTTAACTCTGTAAATTGCCTCGGGTATATGGATGAGCAGTAGAATTTGAAAGAGGTGAAAAAGAGGAAGCTGATGGGAATGTGGGGAGAATAAAATGATATTAGTGTAGATACAAGAGACTGCAGATGCTGGAATCTGGGGGAAAAAATCAAACTGCTGGAGGAACTTCACGGGTCAGGTAGCATTTGTGGAGAGAAAGTCCATAGAAGGTTGTGGCCAAGTCAATGGATGTATTTAAGGCAGAGATAGATAGATTCTTGATTAGTACGGGTGTCAGGGGTTATGGGGAGAAGGCAGGAGAATGTGGTTGGGAGGGAGAGATAGATAAGCCATGATTGGATAGCAGAGTAGACTTGATGGGCCGAATGGCCTAATTCTGCTCTTATCACTAATGATTTACGACATCATAACATGAAATGGACAGACAACATTTCAGGTTTGGAGCCTTCTTCAAGACTAGACTATAGTATATGGGGGTAGCTGATAGAAAGCTGATAGTATAAATGGGTAACCGATGGTTGGCACTTTCGGTGGGCTGAAGGACCTGTTTCTGTGTTATCTGACTCTAAATGGGTTCATGCACTGGTCCCACATGTTATCGCACTAAATCCACAGCACTCTGATCAGTATATGGGAAAGTGCCTGGTTTGAAATCGAATTCCTCTTTGCCTCATTCTCTTTCATCTGGGATTTCCGAGGGTCGACTTTCTTCCAGTGAAAGTTACTCATTAGAAATCCTAATCCCTCCTGTGACCGCGCGCGGTCAGAGAGATTTGGAAGGACAAGGATGCACCTGTCATCACTATGACTCTGCCTTACTCTATGGTAGGTGGTGCAGTTGTTGACAGTTTGGATTAACTCTTAATGCACACATATTAAATGCACACACAAAGAGCACAGAACAAGCTCATTCAGCCCATTAATACCTGTGCTTGTTCTTGGAAAGAGCTATCTGATCAGCCGCATCTTGCTCCACTTTAGCCATGGGGTTACATATTCCTCCACAGGTATATTAGTTTAGTTTAGTTATACAATGCCGAAACAGGCTCTTCGGCCCACCAAGTCCGCGCCGACCATCGATCCCTGTGCACCAGTATATCCTACACACTCGGGACAATTTACAATTTTTACCCAAGCCAAATTAAACTACAAACCCGTACGTCTTTGGAGTGTGGGGGGAAACTGGAGCACCCAGAGAAAACCCATGCGATCACGTGGAGAAAGTACAAACTCCATACAGACAGAATCGAGTCCGGGTGTCTGGTGCTGTAACGCAGCAACTCTACCGCTGCGCCACCATGCCCCTCACGTATAAGTGTAATTATGAATGATGTTATTGAACCTGCTTCCATCAACTTTGCCAGCTAAAACCATTTGTGGTTCCATTAATTCTTTTCATGGGATCACTTGGTACGATCACAAATGATGATCGCAACAGATTTCTCTATGATAAAGTTTCTCCTTCCCCCACTCTCCCTTTCATCTTAAACCTTTATCCCCTGGTTACAGGGTTTCCTATCAGTAGTTACACCTTCTCCTACTTTTCTCCATCAGAAACTCTCATGAATTTAAATTAAATATTTTCTGCTCTAAAGAACAGAGCTTCATTATATCACCATATAAATGGAACTTATTTTTATTGCTGCAGATAGGATATGAGTTAAAGGGAGACACAAGGAACTGCAGAATCCTGAGCAAACCATTAGGATGCTGGGGTAACTCAGAGGGTCAGGCAGCATCTGCAGAGGGAATAGATAGGTGACTTTTCAGGTTGGGACCCTTCTTCAGACTGATGGCAGTCTGGAGCAGAAAGCTGGAAAAGAAATGGGGGCATGGCAAAGCCTGGTAAATGTTAGGTGGATATAGGTGAGGGGGCTTGCTTAGCAGATGGGTGGATAACGGCTAGAGATGAAAAGGAGACAGATAAGGGGAGAAGAGGATAAAGGCTATAGATAAGAAGGGTGCCAGACAAGGAGAGAAGAGGAGTGAAATGTAAAGCCAGAGATAGGGATGTAGGTGGGTGGGGACCGGGGAGGGGGGGAAGAAAAAGAGGAGTGGTGTAGTGGGAGAAATGGGTGCTTTAAGGGCCTGTCCCACTTTCACAACCTAATTCACGACCTTTTTTACTCGTGGACATTTTTCATCATGTTGAAAAAACGCCCTGACCTTGATGCCACGAGTACCTACGATAGCATCACGACCTACCTACGACCTCGTGAAGACCATGCTGCGAGTATGAGTCAAGGGCACTCAGCAGAGGTAAGTGGGACAGACCCTTAAGAGGGTCTTGCTAACTGACCAGGTTCTTGGCATATCACATTGTTTCACTGAAGTTAAGGTGAAACAATGAAGAAAGCTCCAAAAAAATGTAATTGTCAACGTTGAACAATATTGAGTTCCACGTTTGACATCCTCACAACTGTTTGCACATTATATCATTGACCAAGGATCTTTGGTCTGTAGTGAATCTATATTGGCAGTGGTGTTACTTGCTAACCTCTGAAGAAAGTCACAAATGATAGCCCTGCTGGGAATTTGTAGAGAAAACAGTTCTATCGTGTAAGGTCCAGCATTGCAACAAGAGCTTTCTGCAGCAGAGAGAAGGGCTAGAAAAAAAAAGATCATAATGCAGCTAAATCAATGGATTGATTGAAAGATACAGCATGGAAATAGTCATTCGGCCCACCAAGTCCACACCGACCATCGACCTACTGTTTAGACTAGCTCTGTGTTATCCCACTCTCGCACCTACTCCTCACATATCTCGGGAAATTTACAAAGGCCAATTCACCTACAAACCCACACATCTTTGAGATATGGGCGGAAACCAGAGCATTCGAAGGAAACGACTCAGCCCGGTCACTCCCTCTTTTCCCCTCTCCCATCAGGCAGAAGTGTGAAAACGCACACCTCCAGATTCAGGGACAGTTTCTTCCCAGCTGTTATCAGGCAACCATCCTACCAACAACTAGAGAGCAGTCCTGAGCTAATATCTACCTCATTGGGGACGGACTTCACTGGAATTTATCTTGCTCTAAACATTATTCCCTTTATCATGTATCTGCACTGTGGATGGATTAATTGTAATCATGAATAGTCTTTCTGCTGACCGGTTAACATGCAATAAAAGCTTTTTATTGTACGTACCTCGGTACATGTGACAAAAAATATTACTGAACAAAACCCACGCGATCACAGGGATAACATGCAAACTCCACACAGACAGCACCCTGAGGTTAGGATGGAACTCAGGTCTCTGACGCTGTGAGACAGCAGCGCTATCCGCTGTGCCACTGTGCCGCTCTAATCTTAGTCACTCCTCAGGCTTAGCAGAATGTCAAAGGTGTTGGGTGTCACCCGCATTTCACTACACCAATTGGTGTATGTGACAAATAATGAACCTTTGAACCTTTGAATATTTCAAAATTTAAAACCTTTGCAACTGTTAAAACTGTAACAAATAACATATTCAAATAACTTGCATAAATGAAATCAAACATTACAAATTAGTCAAAGGTCTATTTACCTTTCCTTCCCAGAGCCATTCCCTCTGCTGAAATGAGTGGGATAGATGTCACTGTCAGGTACAAGATAGCATTGGTTGTTCAGGATGATTCCCTTCCATAAGTGATGGGGACAAGGGACAAAGGACATGTATTGTCACATACACCAATTGGTGCAGTGAAATTTGAGTTACCATGCAGCACACAAATAAGATAATCACAACAATTTAGAATTTAACATAAAACATAAAAAACATCCCCTCCCAGTGTTTCCCACTGTGAGGGAAGGCAACAAAGTTCAGTCCTCTTCCTCTGTTCACCCGTGGTCGGGGCCTATTGTGGCCTCCGCAGTCGCCGCAACGGCGGCCCGATGTTTCAGGCCCTCGAACGGAAGAACACTCTCAGTGGCCCGGAGCCTCCGAATCGGCCCCTTCCTACCGGAGAAGTCCACAGGCCGAGCTGAGCGGAGATTCAATGCTGGCGAGCCCGGCAAGGATCCCAGGCTCCGCGATGTCAAAGTCAGCGCCGCCCGCCGCCCAAAATGGTATACCATCGCGTTCCATCGCTTAACTCTGTGTTTACGGTCAGAGTGCAGTTTGGAAAACTTCCAGGACAAGCCAACTGCAGCTTGGGATTGTTACTGATTTATTATTGCCACATGTAGCGAGAAACAGTGTAAAACTCTGTGTCTTGTCCAGTCAAATCCAGTCTGAAGAAGGGTCTCGAGCCAAAACGTCACCCATTCCTTCTCTCCAGAGATGCTGCCTGTCACACTGAGTTACGCCAAATTCTATTTCCATGCTGTATCTTTGATTTTTTTTCTAGCCCTTATCTAGGTGTCTACCTTCGGTTTAAACCAGCATCTGCAGTTCCTTCCTCCAAATCATACTTTACATGTATCCATTACACAAGTACAACAGGTGGTACAAAAATAAATATAAAATAGTGCAGAATATAGCATTGTCGTGTTGCAGCATTATGGTTACAGAGAGAATGCATATTTTGTTTTAAAGTGCACGGATTGCAACGAGGTGGGTTGGAAGATGGGAACTTCGGACCTCTGGATTCACATGAAGATCTTGTACCTACACACAGCCATGGGGAGAAGTGGCAATAATTACATGAGAATTACTGATGCTTCCTAGCAAACTCCGGCTGCTTACTGTAAAGGGGCTGTCTCACTGCGGGGACCTAATTTGTGAGTTTAGAAGAGTTTGCGCTCGACTCAAACTCACAGCATGGTCGACACATGGTCCTAGGAGGTCACTGTAACTCTCCTTCATGCTCACGGGAAATTCCCGCATACTCGCGGCCTCAGTTTGGTCGAGGAACATTTTTCAGCATGCTGAAAAATGTTCCGTGAGTAAAAATTGGTCGGCATGGTTCTTTTGAACTCGTAGTGCAGTGGAGTGGGGTCGCTATGTAGTTATAGGCAGTCGCGGTATCCGTAGGCAATCTCTTTTGCTGACCGGGCATTTTAATTGGCTCATTGGAGTTTTCAGAACCAAGGAAAACTGACCGGTAATGTTAAATGCCCGCTAAACTTTATTAAAAGTTGTCTGGCTTCTTAAAAGTGTCTGCCCCCCCCCCCCTTCTCTCCTCTTCTCTCCCCTTCTCTCCCCTTCTTTCTCCCCCCTCCCCCCTCGCTCCCTAAAGGACTTACCGTACACTGTGCCAGCCGTCTTTTACCTTCCTGTTCATCGCGGGTGTGAATTTCAGACAGTGCTCCCCCGCTTTCCCTGGCCCCCGCCTTTGCGATGTGTTTGTGCGTGTGTGTGTGCTGACAGTCGATCTGGCTCGCGGTTTCATCGCTGACGGTCGATCCAGCTCGAGGTTTTTTAGGCGAGTGACCTCGAGCTTGAAGGTCGAAGACAGTTGCTGAAAAGTCGCGTAAGTGGGACAGGCCCTTAAGATACACTGCCGCTACTCAACAAGGTTCTTCATCAGCACCCTGAAAACTTGTAACCTCCACCCCTCAATGACAAACAGCACCAGCTTCATGATCGTCGGGGCAAGATCTTTGGGCTCCCCTTCCCAACAGCACAACGTCACCCCACAGACTGCATTGAATCTCATAGGCATTTTGGAATGGGCAATAAAAGCTGGTCTCCCCAACAACCTTCAGACTCCGTGTGAAAACAACATCAGTGTGAAATGCCAATACTTAAAGCTGCACTGCAGGTGTCAGCCAAAGCTCAGGGCAGCAGATTTGCTTGAGAGTCACAGCATAATCGGTTTGTGCACATTGCTGAGGCTTCACACATAATCCAGGCGGACACTTCAGTCCAGTTACAGAGAGGTCTGCATTGCTGGCGATGATTTTCAGATTATACTTTAACCGAAGCATCTTCTGCCTTCTTTTGTTGTGCTAGAGGATTCATTTGAAGAGAGGAGGGAGTTTGCACTGTTGCACATGCCAATACTTATCATGTTATTGAAACCTTCTGTTGAAGGTTTCAATAACAGCCGGCCGCGGTGGCCATTTATTGCAGTCGCTGCGGCGGCCATGTGGTAGCAGGCCGCAGCGGCCATTTTGGCGGCCGGCTGAGGCGGCCTCCAGAGGCGTCCAACCGAGCTAATTCCCGGATGCATGCGGGGCGGCTGGCATCGACGGGCCTCACCCCACCGCTGCAGGTAAGTACTCCACCCACCGTCGCCGGTGTCGTCAGGGAATGGGTGCGCTGCCACGCCCTCGTCTGAGACCGGAAGCTGCCGGGGAATCCGTCGCGGGACCGCCGACTCACGACCGGCTGAGGCTCCACCCCGCTGCTGGGCTGACCACAGCCCGACCGGACGGGCAGCCAGCGCCCGGGGATCTTCGGGGTCCGCGCCGGTGAGGTTCAAAAGGACGTCTTCGGGCAGCCACCCCAGATAGGCCTGCTCTATCGGGAGGCTAGGCCTTGAGCAGCGGCCAGTGGGATAATGGGCAGGTCCGCTCTCTCCCCGCTCGAGGGGCTGCTAAACTCGCAGCTCCTGCAGCAGCTGGTGGGGGAGCGGCGGCTAGTGGGCTAGCGAAGGCTGGTGGGGGAGCGGCGGCAACTGCGGCTTCTCAGCCCCGGTGGTCGGCTCCGGGCAGGTCATGCGGGAGAGATTGGCAGCCGTCACACAAGGCCCGGACCGCGCCCATTGACCCGGGCGGCCTGCGGCATACCTTACGGAAGGGCCGGGTTGGTGGCAGCGTCGTTCAGCGGGGCTGGGCTGTCGGCTGCAGACATCAGGCTGCGTGTGTCGGGAGAAATCCAAAATCCCAAGTTGGATTGTCGCGGGTCACCAATGTAGCGGCACCAAACGTGGTGAATAAACAGTTAGAAACATAGAAACATAGAAACATAGAAATTAGGTGCAGGAGTAGGCCATTCGGCCCTTCGAGCCTGCACCGCCATTCAATATGATCATGGCTGATCATCCAACTCAGTATCCCGTACCTGCCTTCTCTCCATACCCTCTGATCCCTTTAGCCACAAGGGCCACATCTAGCTCCCTCTTAAATATAGCCAATGAACTGGCCTCGACTACCCTCTGTGGCAGAGAGTTCCAGAGATTCACCACTCTCTGTGTGAAAAAAGTTCTTCTCATCTCGGTTTTAAAGGATTTCCCCCTTATCCTTAAGCTGTGACCCCTTGTCCTGGACTTCCCCAACATCGGGAGCAATCTTCCTGCATCTAGCCTGTCCAACCCCTTGCTTTATTCAGACATAATAAGTTTGAAATACATACACGTTTGGTCCTCTAACATAATGTCATTGCTGCTGCAGCTGAGCAAGGGTGTTGCCTCGAGCTCAGCTACCTGTCGACTCATGATCTCCAGGTGAGATCTGCTTAAGTACTAGGACACTCCCCTTAACCCATGACGTCACGTGACAGTCCTCGTAACCACTGACGAGGGTTCGACCGTAAGTGGTCTGACCATCAGCTGATGCCACACTGTGATCATTTATCCCATTGCTACATTTGCTGCTGTACAGTAATGCCCACACATTTAAAGAGTGCTTTATTTTTCACAGCGCCTCATTTAATGTCCTAATGTTTCAAAAGGTGTTGTAAAACCACAAGTCCTCTCTTCATTCGCAGAGATGTGTCTTCTCTATCCCTGCTCAATTGGGAGAGATAATCTGGGCTCTTCAAATCACATGATGAAAATTGTCCTGTTTTCAAGTGGGATTGCTCATCCCATTGATTCATTAGAACGTGATCATGAATTGGATCCTTTTAATTGCTCTAAGAGATGTCTCTGTTGCAAATACTGCACAAGAGAGCAGAAACGATGGGTGTGATGGGATGTAGGCACAGACCGATCTATAGTTTTAATTTAGAGATACAGCATGGATACAGGCCCTTCGGCCCACTGAGTCCACGCCGGCCATCGATCATCCTTTCACACTCAATTTACGTTATCCCACATGCTTCCACGCACTAGGGGCAAATTTCTGAGATCCAGCAAGCTACAAACCTGCATGTCTTTGGGTTGTTGGTGGAAACTCATGTAGTCACAGAGAGAATGTGTAAACTCCACACAGACAGCAGCTGAGGTCGGGATTGAATCTGGATCCCTGGTGCTGTGATGCAGCAGCACTACCAGCTGTGCCACAGTGACACCCTTCATAAGCATTTTCAAATGTGTACTACTTACTACAGATCACTGTGATGTGTATCATTTGTGTGGGGTTACCTTACTTCTCCAGGAGTAGCTGCATCACACTTTTCTGTGCATGTTCGTAGTTGGGGCGGGTGGTGGCAGGATAGTTGTGGACTAGGAGGAGATTTAGTGTTGTCATTAATATTAGTCAGCGTTTCTCCTGCCACCCGACATCTACGGCTGTGAAAGAGTTGTTCTTGGTTGGAGAGTAGATCCCAGCAGATGGTCAAGGGAGTGTCTGGAATCAGAGGGGTGTTATGTAACCCTAGATAGACACAACAAGTTGGAGTAACTCAGTGGGACAGGCAGCATCTCTGGAGAGAAGGAATGGATGATGTTTTGGGTCGAGATCCTTCTTCAGACCCTAACTCCAGTCTTAAAATGGAGCCAAATTAATGAGACATTCCAAAAAGTCAATTGCAACAAAACAATATTTTTAATTTTGTGTCTGCAGTAAGGGCTGAGTGAAGTCCATCTGTATATGTTCCCATGGTCTCTTTGGCCTGGGTTGATTTCCCATTCGTATTTTCTGTGCCTTCCCTGGTTCGCATTGCGCACACGTTATGCACCGTTGACAATGTACAGCTGTATCTCTGCCCATTCCTTGCCACCACCAACAGCGATTAATCTGGCTCTGCATCCTATCTCTTCCTATATGCACTAGTCCATGGTAAACCTTGAACAGGATTCTCTGGATACAAGCTGGAGTTATGATTTTCCCATCCTTCTGCCATACTCCGTTGCAATCCTGAACTCCCCCCTGTTTTTCCCAGTCTGCTTTTTCTTCCTTGCGACAGATTCCTGGATGCTCTTTCTATTCTCTGACACATTGGTTGTTTATAAGGTCATAAGGAATAGGAGTAGAAGGCCATTCGGCCCATCAAGTCTACTCTGCCATTTAATCATTGCTGATCTATCTCTCCCTCCTAATCCCATTCTGCTGCCTTCTCCCCATAACCTCTGACACCCGTACTAATCAAGAATCTATCTATCTCTGCCTTAAAAATATCCACTGACGGCCTCCACAACCTTCTGTGGCAACGAATTCCACAGATTCACCACTATCTGACTAAATAAATTTCTCCTCATCTCCTTCCTAAAAGAACATCCTTTAATTCTGAGGCTATGACCTCTATTCCTAGACTCTCCCACTAGTCGAACATCCTCTCCACATCCACTCTATCCAAGCCTTTCACAATTCTGTACGTTTCAATGAGGTCCCCCCTCATTCTTCTAAACTCCAGTGAGGACAGGCCCAGTGCTGACAAACGCTCATCATATGTTAACCTACTCATTCCTGGGATCATTCTTGTATACCTCCTCTGGAGCCTCTCCAGAGCCAGCACATCCTTCCTCAGATAGTTACGGAAGCCAGATGTCTGCTCTGCCTCATAAATTATCCAACGCACAATGACAAAGTCTGTGGCAGGCAGCTCTATCACGACCAGGACTTTCCCAAGACTCTTGAGTCCACCTTGAAACATTTCAAGGATGGCTTGAAGAATTCCTTCACACATTCCTCTGATAGCTTAAGCCGGCTGTGGAAGATTTTCTCCGCCAGTCCTGGTTTGGCATGCCAGCAATGTGGATGCCTGGAATGCCAGCCTTTGTGTGTACACAGCGCATGTGAAAGTGGTTCACTTCTATAATGTGGCCTTTGTAGGTGTCAGCGTTTCAGATCACACAGCGGGGTAGGCAACACAATCTCAGCGTAGACCTTGAGTTTTATTTGTTGACAATTCCTCTCTCTTTTCCACAGTTTTGCAAGTAATCTGCAGAAAGCCACACTCGCTTTGCCGATGGTGAAGTTGATTTCATCGATGATGTGGAATGTACTGAGATATGGGTAAACGTCCACTAGTTTGTTGGGGTAGGAAGGGGGGTGGTGTGGTGAGCAGTTCACTTTGATAGTAAGCTGCATGTAAAGCATTAGATAAATGAAAGTTCAGTAGTTTGTAGGGAGGGGTTGGTGGTTAAGGTTCACATATAAAGCATTAGATAAGTGAAATTGCACTAGTTTGTGGGGAGGGGGTGTATGTTTAGCAGTTCACTTTGATTGTACGCTGCATGTAAAGCGTTAGATAGTAGTTTGTTCAGTAGTTTGTGTCTCACTGCTATCTTCCTGCCATTAATTGACAGACCAAAGTTTTCACAAGCAGGGTTGCTTTCTGACTAACGGATTAATTGATCAATTTTGAAAATAGTGATTAATCATTTTATGAATTATTAATCATATTGGCTCTGATTAAAAAAAAATTTCAAAAATCAAAATTTCAAATTGATACTCATTCTCTCTTGGCAAATGTACCTTTACTTCACAAATATATACCTACTTTAGATTGTCATTAGGTAAGATCTCGAAAAACTTCTCAACTACCTCCTCTGGCAGCTTGTTCCATTTATCCACCATTCTGTGTGTGAAAAGGTTGCCCCTCAGGTTCGTATTAAATATTTGCTCTCACCTTAAACCTATGTCCCCTGGTTCTTAACTCTGTGTGCATTCACTGGTAGTTCGTTCCATGACTGGAAGATGTCAGCTAGTTCAGAAATCGGGTGCAAGTCTCACACCTTGTAAGCTTCTCCTTGGGGGAAATTATTTACTGGTCCACCATCTCTTCCAGGTGCTTTACCATTTAAGTGCCAGAGACCCAGATTTAATCTTGCCTTCAGGTGTTGTTTGTGTGGAATTAACACATTCTCCCTGTGACTGCATGGGTTTCCTGGGCATCAATCAACAGGCTGGTTCTGGGGTCTATGTCTTTTGGCTGAGCTCTGGCCCTTTGGGACAGCGTGGTACAATCTGGTTTATGGTTGACAATCACGCACTTGATGGAGGGAAATGAGCAGAGATGTTTTGAATGTCCCAGGAATATGAGACCTCAGACAATACAAAACATTATCTGCCCATCCTCTACAGATTCTGTCTCACCCACTGATTAGTTTAGTTTATTGTCACATGTACCGAGGTACAGTGAAAAGCTTTATTTTCATTGCGTGCTATCCAGTCAGCATAAAGACTGTATGTGATTGCAATTCAGCCATCAACAGTGCAGAGATAAAGAATAAAGGGAATGACCTTTAGTGCAAGATAAAGTCCAGTCAAGTCCAATTAAAGATAGTCCGATGGTCCTCAATGAGATAGATGGTAGCTCAGGACTGCTCTCTCCTACACTTTGTTTTTTGCTCCAGATTCCAGCATCTGCAGGTTCATATGTCTTCCATGTACCCAGGGATTGAGTGGGATGGGCAAATCGGAGAAGGCTAATTTGTACTGGGTTTTAACATGCACCTACAGTTCAGGGTCCACATTAGCCACCTGCTGCATACATACAGATAATATGCTCTAATTATAACCCAATCATCCATTGACCCCCTTCCTCAAAATAAACCATGGCATTTGGTGATCTCAGGAGTGGGGGAAAAACTACTTTGCGGCGATCATCATCCATCCTGCCTAACATGGGGTGATGCATTTCAGAATTGGGGAAAGAACATTGGATTAAACACAGCCTGAAACGGAAAAACATAGTTGGAATTGCATTTTTCGTGTACATGGATATCCCGACACATTTTATAGCTAATTGGGTGCGTTTGAGGTCAGTTGCGGTGGTCACGCGGGGAAAGCAAGCTTTGGGAAGTAACACAGTGCTGCCTCGGTATTGCGGCAGTGGGGGTTTTATATTCCAGCTTCTACAGTCTGACTTAACCTTTCTGGCTCAGAGGTGAAAGTGCTACCCGACAGATCCACAGCTGGCACCGTCTGACTCTTCTGTAATTCGGAATATGTTATTCGTCATTCTGCCAAGGGGGAAAAGAAGCTGCCGTGAGATAGTGAGACAGTCAGACACCAGCACCCTTTTACCTGAACTGTAGAAGTGAAAACATACCCGAGGAACTGTACAGCTCCTTCAGTTTTCAAGTCCTCGTATACATGTATTCATAATGCAAACATTGAATAACCAGGAGTCTGGACGGAAGGTTTGTCAATCCAGCTATTCATCTCAAGTTCAGCAAGGAGATCGAGTGACCAGTATGTTCT
Source organism: Malacoraja senta (assembly GCA_038087875.1). Lineage (NCBI taxonomy): Eukaryota > Metazoa > Chordata > Chondrichthyes > Rajiformes > Rajidae > Malacoraja > Malacoraja senta. Next base: position 52,438,567 of record CM075978.1, on the reverse strand, counting down.
GAAAATAAACTTTGATCAGTTCACATAACCAATCTCGGGCTGGATCATTTACAGAACTTACATTTATAGACCACCTTCTATGTAGTGTAGAATCCCAAGGTCTACACAGGAGGTTTGGCTTTGGATGAAATATCTTTGAACTGAAATGTTGACTGTTTTACTCTCTCTCCACAGATGCTGCCTAGCCTACTGATTATTTACTGAATTTTCTGTTTCATTTCAGATTTTGTTTATTTGTATTTTCTGATTATGTTTTCATTTTAATTGTGTGATTTTCTTTTCTGCTGTGAGAAGGTGGTTGGAAAGACAAGATGGAAAGTATTTATTAACCATTATCAGTTATGCTGGGGAAAATTTGTCTGAAGAAAGGTCCCGACTCAAAACGCTGCCTGTCCATTACCTCCCAGATGCTGCCTGACCCACTGAGTTCCTCCAGCACTTTGTTTTTTACTCAAGGTGACCATAAACACTAGGAAAGAGTACAGAAATGCCTGCAGTAATTCAGGACCTCTGCCTTAGTTCTGAATTTTTGTACAACTGCGCAGCTACAGTGGCTTGCAAAAGTTTTCATACCCCTTGAACTTTTCCACATTTTGTCACGTTACAACCACAAACGTAAATGTATTTTATTGGGATTTTATGTGATAGACCAACACAAAGTGGCGCATAATTGTGAAGTGGAAGGAAAATGATACATGGTTTTCAAATTTTTTTACAAATAAAAAACTGAAAAATGTCGCGTGCAAAAGTATTCAGCCCCCTTTACTCTGATACCCCTAAATAAAATCCAGTGCAACCAATTGCCTTCAGAAGTCACCTAATTAGTAAATAGAGTCCACTTGTGTGTAATCTAATCTCAGTATAAATACAGCTGTTCTGTGAAGGCCTCAGAGGTTTGTTAGAGAACATTAGTGAACAAACAGCATCATGAAGCCCAAGGAACACACCAGACAGGTCAGGGATAAAGTTGTGGAGAAGTTTAAAGCACGGTTAGATTATAAACAAATATCCCAACATCTCACGAATTAAACATCTCACGGAGCACTGTTCAATCCATCATCCGAAAATGGAAAGAGTATGGCACAACTGCAAACCTACCAAGACATGGCCGTCCACCTAAACTGACAGGCCGGGCAAGGAGAGCATTGATCAGAGAAGCAGCCAAGAGGCCCATGGTAACTCTGGAGGAGCTGCAGAGATCCACAGCTCTGGTGGGAGAATCTGTCCACAGGACAACTATTAGTCGTGCACTCCACAAATCGGGCCTTTATGGAAGAGTGGCAAGAAGAAATTCTCCGGAAGTCTGCGACCGACCGACCTCGAGGCTCCGGAGGCAGAGCCAGGACTTGCCAGCGCGGGGCTGGCCGGCTTCGGGGCTGCGGTGGCGTTCCGGCGGTGGCGACCGAGGACACTGGTGGCGACCTGAATCCGGAGGCTCGGCCGCGGGCCCGGTGGACGACATCGTCGGGAGCTCAGAGGTCACAGGTGGGTGACCTGTTTTTCTGGAGCTCCCGCAACTACAGCTGCGTCCGCTGGACTGGAGGGCGGCAGCTTTGGCAGCTTCGGCCACCCCAGGCCGCGGAGTTTGAACCGGCCCGTCGCGGAGCGGAGCACGGATTCAGCCGCGGGACTGACTTACCATCACCCGGCGGGGTCACAATGTCAGAAGCCTGGATCGCCTCAGCGCAGAGGGAGAACAAAGAGGGAAGAGACAGAGACTTTAAGACTTTTGCCTTCATCACAGTGAGGAGGTGCCTGGTGAACTCACTGTGGTGGATGTTAATTTGTGTTTATTGTGTGTTTTGTTATTTATTATATGTATGACTGCAGGCAACGAAGTTTCGTTCAGACCGAAAGGTCTGAATGACAATAAAGGAATCTAAAAAAGAAAGCCATTGTTGAAAAAAAGCCATAGGAAGTCCCGTTTGCAGTTTGCCACAAGCCATGTGGGGAACACAGCAAACATGTGGAGGAAGGTGCTCTGGTAAGATGAGACCAAAATTGAAGTTTTTGGCCTAAATGCAAAACGCTATGTGTGGCGGAAACCTAACATTGCACATCACCCTGAACACACCATCCCCACTGTGAAACATGGTGGTGGCAGCATCATGCTGTGGGGATGCTTTTCTTCAGCAGGGACAGGGAAGCTGGTCAGAGTTGATGGGAAGATGGATGGTGCCAAATACAGGGCAATCTTGGAAGAAAACCTGTTAGAGTCTGCAAAAGACGTGAGACTGGGGCGGAGGTTCAACTTCCAGCAGGACAACGACCCTAAACACACAGCCAGAGCTACAATGGAATGGTTTAGATCAAAGCATATTCATGTGTTAGAATGGCCCAGTCAAAGTCCAGACCTAAATCCAATTGAGAATCTCTGGCAAGAATTGAAAATTGATGTTCACAGACGCTCTCCATCCAATCTGACTGAGCTTGAGCTATTTTGCAAAGAAGAATGGGCAAAAATTTCAGTCTCTAGATGTGCAAACCTGGTAGAGACATACCCCAAAAGACTTGCAGCTGTAATTGCTGTGAAAGGTGGTTCTACAAAGTATTGAGTCAGGGGGGGCTGAACACTTTTGCACGTGACACTTTTCAGTTTTTTATTTGTAAAAAAATTTGAAAACCATGTATCATTTTCCTTCCACTTCACAATTATGCACCACTTTGTGTTGGTCTATCACATAAAATCCCAATAAAATACATTTACGTTTGTGGTTGTAACGTGACAAAATGTGGAAAAGTTCAAGGGGTATGAAAACTTTTGCAAGTCACTGTGTGTATACTTCCGCACAGCTCTTGGTGCAATGAGGGATTTTATATGGAAGATCTGGACCCAAGGATTTATGGCCCACAGGAGATATGGCATGACTCTGTGGCGACTCTTGTGTATGGACTCAGCGTGGTGTATTATCCTACACTCTTATACTTAGTATGATTATGCCTAATGTATACTAGAATTGTCAATGAACTGAATGCAAAATAATATTTGTACTGGACTTGGGTACATGCGACACTAGAGTACCATTGAATCATTGAAGTTCTGCAATCTATGTGTTAGGGGTGCAACCACAATGTTGTTGACCCAGTGACTGTAAAGTGAATGTGACATATGCCTCCTTTGGGATGGTTATGTAAATTGAAGAGGGACTTGGAACGATAATGTTGAGGGGGATGACTGTGCAGGGCAGAGCAGCAGCAGTCAGGTCTGTGGCACTGGGTCTGGCTCTGAGACACAGCGGGGTAGGGTGGAGGCAGGCACAGCGATAGTGATAGGAGACTCGATAGTTCAATAGTCGAATCATGCTTCATTTGTCACATATGCAACTGCACAGTGAAATTCTTTTTGCATAGATTACACATGCAGGCACTACCTTATTTGGCGCCATTATTCAAAGTCCAAAGTCACGTGCTCAATGTACTGGAGCAGAACCGACGTCCCTCTCCTCTTCCGGCTATCTTTAGGGCGTCTAAGACTGTCTAAGTGAGACAGGCAGGAGATTCTGTGGCAGTGAACGGGACTTAAAGATGGTCTGTTGCCTCCCTGATGCCAGGGTCCCAGAGGCCTTGGAGCGACTACAGAACTGCATTGTGACGCGGGAGGGTGAGAAGCCATTGTCATTGTTCATGTGGGCACATAAGAAAGGGGATAAGGTCATGCTGGAGTGACTATAGGGAGTTAGGCAGAAGGATAAAATTCAGAAGCTCGTGGGTGATAACCTCTGGATTAGTAGCAGTGCCACATGATGGTGAGGGTAGCGACAGCAGGATAGGACAGATGAATGCACGGTTGTGGGCTTGGTGCAGGGGACAGGGATTAAGACTTTTTGATCATTGGGATCTGCTCTGGGGCAGAGTTGACCTGTTCAAGTGGGACGGGTAGCACCTGAACTGGAGGGGCACCAATATCCTTGCAGGGAGGTTTGCTAGTGCTACTCAGGAGGGTTTAAATGGGGATGGCAGGGAGATAGGAACCAGAGCAGCAGGTCAGCATAAGGGCTGATGAGAAAGTGTTGGTTATAATAAGTAGGAAGGACAGGCATGGACAGGCATCTCCATGAATATGGAGATAATTAAGTGCTGAAGTGTGTTTACTTCAATGCAAGGTGTATTCTATTGCAAGACTGATAAACCCAGAGCCTGGACCAGGGATTGGAATTATGATGTTGTGGCCAATTCAGAAATGTGGTTGTGACTGGCAGCTTAACATGCCTGAGTCTCGATGTCTCAGATGAGACAGAAAGGGGATAAAATAGGTGGAGGACTTGCTTTGCTAATCAGGGAGAATGTCACGGCGGTACTCCGAGAGGACATACTCGAGGGTATGTCATGCAGAAATGACGCATAGTGCATGTCATGCAGCGTTTGACGGCATTGGGCTTGTACTCACTGGAGATTAGAAGGATGAGGGGAGACCTCATTGAAACTTACTGAATAATGAAAGGCTTGGATAGCGTGGATGTGGAGAGGATGTTTCTACTAGTGGGAGAGTCTAAGACTAGTCATCATAGACTCAAAATTAAAGGTCATTCCTTAAGGAAGGAGATGAGGAGGAATCTCAAACGCAATGAAGAGAACCACAGGCAAGGATTTGGTTTGATGTCTCACCGAAGAAGACACCGCCAACTGCATACATCACATCAATACCATGCTGGCTGTGGAGGTCCAGATAATGTGCTTGATTCTCATTATGGAGCTTGAGTTTACTTGGGCTGATGACCCAGTTCTGAGATGTGAGATTTAGACTGAGACACAGCTGGCCCTTGCTGCCTGATTCTCCATTGCTCCATTCTCTGCTGTTTCTCTTACACGCTATTAGAGCCATACAGCATGGAAACAGGCCATTTCGGCCTAACTTGTCCATGCTGATCAAGAGGTTCCATCCATGCAGGTCCCACCTATCTGTATTTGGCCCATATCTCTCTAAACCTTTCCTATCCATGTACCTGTCCAAATGTCTTAAATGTTGTTATAGAGTCCTACAGCTTGGAAACAGGCCCTTCGACCAAACTTGCCCACACTGACCAACATTCCATCGGGTGGCGATTCGATGGCAGCCTCGTCTACAGTCTGTCTGTCATTTTTGTCTTTTTTTTAGAGTGTTTAAAAAGTATATTTAATGTTCTCTGGTTTGTTTTATGTGGGGGAGGGGTCGGGGTCGGGGGAAACTTGTTTTCAAATCTCTTGCCTTGCCGGAGATGCGATTGTTTTCCGGATCGTATTTCCAGTCGCTCTGCGGCCTAACATCATGGAGCTGGAGGCCTTGCTCGGGACTGACTTTGAGCCCCCCCGCGGGGATGTGGACTTACCATCGGAGCCGATCCCTTGCCTAGGATCGACGCTCCAACCGCGGCCTGCGGACTTTAACATCAAGGAGCTCGCAGTCTCGGTACGTCGGGAAGCTCCAAAAGCCGCACATCGTTCGACTAACCCTGACCCGGGGTAGATCGCCCGGCACGGGGGAGCTGAGATTCCCCCCCCCCCCCGATGCAGGAGCTTGATCGTCCCGACAAGGAGTCCCGCCGCCAGCTACGGGAGTAAGATCGTCCCGTCAACGGAAGGTTAGAGGCCCCCGACCGCTGGAGGACAAAGAAGGGAGAGATTGAACTTTTTTTCGCCTTCCATCACAGTGAGGAATGCGGAGGAGTCACTGTGGTGGATGTTCATGTTAAAATGTATTTTGTGTGTTCTGTTGCTTATTATTGGTATGACTGTATGGCAAATGAAATTCCTCCTATGTTGCAAACATACTTGGCTAATAAAGTATGATGATGATGATGATGATTATTCTTATGTCCCATCTGCACTAATCAAACCTGACCATTGTTTGGCTGATATCCCCCTAAACCTATCCTATCCATGTACCTGTCTAAATGTTTCTTAAATGTTGCAATAGTATTCATGGCAAGAGTATTTACATATACATTACCGATAACTCTGGAAGGTGGGTTGAGCTTGAATGCTTCTCCCTTTGGAGATCTAACTCTCTAAAAAGTAAATCTAAGTGAGGATAGCAAGGTTAAAAAAAATCTAACGTGTAAGAGCAACAGAATTTTTTCTAATTATTTTTTTCTTATGATTTAGATAATGGGCCAGCATTGGTGAAGAATTTCAGTTTGTCTTTAAATTAATTTAGTAAATAAATGTCTAAACGCAGCTCTGTCTTGAAATTCACTTGACACTAAACAAAAGGAGATGGGTTTTATAGTCAAATTTACAGAAACTCAATCTCTCTGTGCCTTTCTGTTTGCACTAATGTAACATGGTTTGTACATTTAAATCCCATTTGTCTGACTGTATAGAGGGCTGTGTCTTTAAATTCAAGAATCAAGAGGCTGCCAATAATAAACTGGTCCGTGTTTTTCAAGAAAAATGTCCTGTTGCTCTTGGCTACAGAACGGATTAAGAGCTACTCATGAAAGGATCCCAATGTTAGGGTCTGCAACTTATTTTTCCTCTGATTCATTTTCACCATGAATATTTAAAAAACGGGGAATTAATCAATTTATAATTCCCAGAACAAAAGAAAAGTAGCGTGTCCGTTACAGTAGTGTCCATAAGATGTCACTTTTAGTGAGGCTTTCCTGTGTCTATCAGATGCAATTAATGCTACACTGCAGCAAAGGCCAATTGACTCATTGAGGGGCTATTCCGTCCACAGATTCTCACCAACCTATTTTGGATTTACCACATGTTCATATGTACAAATGTGTTCTTGGTTAAATACCTGTACATAATATCCTTGCAATTAATACAGTCGTGTTCAAGCACAACTTCAGAAACTTGATTGCAGAGTTCTCACTGGTGCGCCTTGTTCTTAGCTATTCTTCAAAAGATATTTAATGGCAAGTATTTTGAACTGAAGACATATTTTGGGCACCATTGTACCTTAGGAATTACAGTTGACTCTATGTAAACAGCAAGGTTGTAATGAGTAGGAAGGAAGTGCAGATGCTGGTTTAAACCGAAAATAGACACAAAATGCTGGAGTAACTCAGTGGGACAGACAGCATCTCTGGAGAGAAGGAATGGATGTTTCTGGTCAAGACCCTTCTTCAGACTCATTCGGAATGGGTGACGTTTCGGGTCGAGACCCTTCTTCAGACTGAAGAAGGGTCTCAACCTGAAAAGTCACCCATTCCTTCTATCCAGAGATGCTACCTGTCCCGCTGAGTTACTCCAACATCTTGTGTCTATTAAGGTTGTAATGTGTGTCTCAACAATATTAATCATGATGTTTCAGGGATAAATATTAACCAAGAAATTCAGGAGAACCCTAGTCTTCCTGGAGTAAACATAATGGGGTGTTCTACATACACCTTTAGTTATATAGGGCATTGGTGAGGCCATATCTGGTGCATTGTGTATTGTTTTGATCTCTTTATACCATGAAGGGTATTAAAGCACTGAAGACAGTTGAGAGAATGTTTACAAGGGTGACAATTGGGGCTGGTTTCTTTTGGGGAAAGGGTGGACAAGCTAAGCTAGTATCTGCTGCAGTTTAGGTGAGTGAGATGAGACTCTGAGATTGAAGCATATGAGATCTTAAGGACTCTTGACAGGATAGATGTGGAGAGAATGTTTCATATTGTGGGTGAATCCAGAACAGGAAGTCATTGTCTAAAAACAAAGGGTCACCATTTCGAAGAGAGATAAGGTGAATTTATTTTTTTCAGAGAGCTGTGAGTCTTTAGACTATCTTTGTAAATATATATGTGGATAAAGAGTCATTGAATATTTTTAAAGCAGTGTTGGATGGATTCTTGAAAAGCAAGTTATAGAGCAGAGGGATCTAGGAGTGCAAGTAGATAGTTACTTGAAGGTGGAGTTGCAGGTAGATAGGGTGGTCAAAAAAACTTTTGGCATATTGACCTTCATCAGTCAGAGTATTGAGTATAGAAGTTGGATGGTCATGTTGCTGTTATATAAGACGTTGGTGAGGCTGCATCTTGAGTATTGTGTTCAGTTTTGGGCACCATGTAATAGGAAAGATGTTGTCAAGCTGGAAAGGGTACAGAGAAGATTTGTGAGGTCTATGTAGCCACAGACCGTGGGCCTGAGCGACAGGGAGAGATTGTGTAGGCTGGGATTTATTCCTTGGAGCGCAGGAGGATGAAGGGTGATCTTATAGAGGTGTATAAAATCATGAGAGGAATAGATTGGGTAGATGCACAGAGTCTCTTGCCCTGAGTGGGTGAATCAAGGATCAGAGGACATAAGTTTAAGGTTGATGGGAAAAGATTTAATAGGAATCTGAGGGGTAATTTTTTCACACAAAGGGTGATGAGTGTATGGAACGAGCTGCCAGAGGAGATAGTTGAGACAGGGACTATCGCAACATTTAAGAAACAGTTAGACAGGTACATGGATAGGACAGATTTGGAGGGATATGGGCCAAACACAAGCAGGTGGGACTAGTGTAGCTGGGACATGTTGGGCCGGAGGACCTGTTTCTACTCTGTTTCACTCTATAACTCTGTGGGGGTGAAAGGTTATAGGGATGTAGATGGGAATATGGTGCTACAGTCAGATCAACTGCGATCTTGTTAAATGACAGAGCAAGCTCAAGAGGTGAAAGGAACACTCCTGATCCTATTTGAACATTCATATATACCAGTGGCCTTTTTTTTATAACATCTCCTCCAAAAGCAGGCACCACCTTTTCGAAGCAGCCCTCTCAGTATTGCTGTGACTTTATCCCAGACTCTCTGATGTGCAAACACAGGTATACAAAGTTGAGGCAAAATGGATTTCCAACCAAACAACCTTTACTGTAGTAGTATGAAGCAAATTGACATTGTTAAATAATGTTGAAAAACTAAACCCGAGGACAATATTGTCCTGTAACAACCCAAAGACATTGATCAATATTTGGTGAGATCAATATTTGCTACCAATATGAACTAATTCTGGTGTAATTCAGTTTTGTTCATTACCACTGTGACCCCAGTCTAATGGAGACTGGCTATGTTCACTGTCAATGTGACCATAACTGGAACAGTCCAGCTCCCTTTCATTGTCAATATGACCCCAGTTTAACACAATTAATCTCAGTTCATTATCAATGTGCCTCGGATCTTGTACAGTTCAGTTGAGTTCAGTTCATTATTGGCAGAGGTCGGTCTGGTGTATTTCACTTCCATTCATTACTGAGAGATATAGGAAATTGCAGACATTGAAAACCCGAGCAAAACACAAAGTGCTGGAGAAACTCAGCGGGTCAGGCAGCATCTGAGGAGGGAACAGAGATATGATGCGTTAGGTCATTCTTCAGACAAATTCAGTCTGCCCACTCCCTCCACAAATGATCTGTGTTAGCTTGACCCGCTGAATTCCTCCTGCACTTACTGTATTGCCATTCATCATCAACATGAGCCTGGTTTGGTATGTCTTTCAGATAGAACATAGAACAGTACAGCACTGTGGCACGGGTACAGAACAGATCAGGGCGACACGGTGGCGCAGCGGTAGAGTTGCAGCCTTACAGCACTTTCAGCGCCAGAGACCCGGGTTCGATCCCTGTACGGATGCTGTCTGTACGGAGTTTTACCTTCTCCCTGTGACCGTGTGTCAGTCACCTGGATGAAAGGCCAGTGCTTTCTCTCTCACGCACCAGGTACATTGATTCAGAATGGTGATATATTAGTAATGGTAGGAAATCATTCCAGCCATGACCTGGGCCCAAACTCCCAGAGCACAGTTGGACGTCTGTCAGCTGATCACAGGGCGGCACAGTGGTGCAGAGATAGAGTTGCTGCCTTACAGCGCCGGAGTCCTGGGTTCGATCCCCATACGGAGTTTTTACATTCTCCCCGTGACTGCGCGGGTTTTCTCCGAGATCTTCGGTTTTCTCCCACACTCCAAAGACGTACAGATTTGTAAGTTAATTGGCTTGTATAAAAATGTAAATTGTCCCTAGTGTGTGTAGGATAGTGTTAATATGTGGGGATCGCTGGTCGGTGAGGACTCGTTGACCTAAAGGGCTTGTTTCTGCACTGTATCTCTAAACTAAACTGAACTAAACTAATCTGAAAGAACAGGCCCACGGTATCTGTGCTGAACATAATATTAACACCAGCTTTTATTTGCTTGCATATAATCCATATCTCTCTATTCCCTGCATATCCTTGTGCCCTTCCAGACGTTTCTTAAATAATAGAACAAAGTGCTGGAGTAACTCAACAGGTCAGGCAGCATCTCTGGAGAAAATTTGAGGTGATATTTTGGATCTTTTTCAGACTGTTAGTATTGGGGGGGGGTTGGGGAAGCTAGAAGAGGGGAGAGGTTGGACCAAGCATGGCAGGTAATAGGTGGACACAGGCGAGAGGGTTTTTTGATAAGCAGATGGTTGGAACAAATCCCAGAGATAAAAGCGGAAAGTGTGAGACAGATGTTAAATCTCACACTGGCAACACCAGCGGTCAGGATCCAAGTCGGTGGAGATGTAAGGCTGCAGTTATATTAACCGTGTCACTCCACCACTAACTGCTGAGGCATTGTACAATCTAAAGGGCCTGTCCCACTTGGGCATCATTTGCGCGTCACGCAGATGGCGAGCGAAGATTTTGTACATCTCAAAATCCTGGGGCGCCGCACGCGACCGCGCGCACTGCCATCACGCACCATGCGCGCATCACGACGCGCGCGTCTTGCGTCGTGACGCGTAAATGATGTCGCGTAAATTATGCTCAAATGACGCCAAATTGGGACAGGCCCTTAACAAACTCATGTGTGAGTCAGAACAAGGCCCTGGTCATCAAACAGCTGAAAAAGCCATTAATACTGTAACTGTGTAAACCTCATACTCGACCATTTGACAAACTTGTCAAGTACGTTTAATGCTTTTTAAACACTGAGTTTCTATTTTATTAAAGTGCTGTTGTACTTTAATAAAATCATAATTGTTGCCGATGTTGACTTAGGTTTGAACAGTTTAGTAGATGATTTAAATGAATACAAATGTATTACAATGGTGAGCCAATTGGGTGTAGGTTAATCGGTCACAGCTTGGTTTTGGAACAGCTCCATCCAAGACCGCAAGAAATTGCAGCAAATTGTGGACACAGCCCAGACTATCACACAAACCTACCACCCTTCTATTGACTCAATTTATACCTCACGCTGCTTAGGCAAGGCCAGCAGCATAATCAAGGACGAGCCGCATCCTGGCCACTCCCTCTTCTCCCCACTCCCATCAGGCAAAAGGTATAGAAGTGTGAAAACGCACACCTCCAGATTCAGGGACAGTTTCTTCCCAGCTGTTATCAGGCAACTGAATCATCCTACCACAACTAGAGAGCAGTGCTGAACTACTATCTACCTCATCGGTGATCCTTGGACTATCGTTGATCGGACTTTGGTAGATTTACCTTGCACTAAAGGTTATTCCCTTATCATGTATCTATACACTGTAAATGGCTTGATTGTAATCATGTATTGTCTTTCTGCTGACTGGATAGCATGCAACAAAAAGCTTTTCACTGTACCTCGGTACACGCGATAATAAACTAAACTGGCTAACGGTTTAGTGATTTGTCATTGTGCAAGTAGATTCCTTTTGGAGCCTTGGTTAGCTGAAGAAACCTTCTGAGATCTATGACAATATGCTAGTGATATTGTACCAGTTCTCAAAGTTTAAGTAATTTTGTTGAGAATCCAGGACATGAACCTTGAGTAATTTATTTGTAGAATGACTGATACCTGCAATGATGAGAGGTCCCTGGTAAAAAATTTTGGGGAATTTCATGTGCTAGGTTGTGTTGAGAAAACCTGAGATTTATTTTATTATTATTATTGTTTATTTATTTATTTAACTTGTTTTTGTTTAATACATTATTCTTTGAGTATCGTGTTTCCAAACCTGTTGTGCTGCTGCTGCGAGTGTTAATTTTATTGTTCTGTTTTGGTACATATGACAATAAAACACACGTGACTCTGGGACATGAAACATGATGGATTTGCAGTCACTTCGAAGCAGCTCAGAAGGGAATTGATGTCAATAGGCAACACAGGTTTACAGTCTGAAGAAGGGTCTCGACCCGAAACGTCACCTATTCCTTCGCTCCATAGATGCTGCCTCACCCGCTGAGTTTCTCCAGCATTTTTGTCCACCTTCGATTTTTTCAGCATCTGCAGTTCTTTCTTAAACAACACTCAATGGAGTGTCTTTGGTGTTAGATGCATTAAACATTATTTTGTTTTCCTCCATAGGTGCTGCTTTAAGTTTGTTCATTGTTCCCCTTTATATGCATTCATTTGTTTTTTCTGCAATAACTGGTCATGCATTTGATTCTGGGCCGGAATGGAACATTGTAAATGTCTGTAAATTTACTTAATTTGGCTTGTTTTGTCTTGAAGTATTTGTTATAAGAGTGTTTCATTGTTATACGCACCACTGACAGAACAAAGACATTCTTACTTGCTGCAGCTTTGCAGGTCTGTGTTTGCATCCTATCTATTCTCCTCATGATTTTATGTACCTCAATTTGATCACCCCTCAGCCTCCTGCGCTCCAAGGAATAAAGTCGTAGCCTGCTCAACCTCTCCCTATAGCTCAGCCCCTCAAGTCCTGGCAACATCCTTGTAAATCTTCTCTGGAATTGTGAGATTCATAATTAGAAGCATAGAGTACAAAAAAAACAGGAGGGTTACACTACAGGGCTCAACTGTAGCATAGCATCTAATTTTGAGTTAAATAACTGCAATAACTGGTCATGCATTTGATTCTGGACTGGAATGGAACATGGTAAATGACTGTAAATTTACTTAATTTGGCTTATTTTATCTTGAATTATTTATTATAATTGTTTAATTGTTATATGCACAGAACAATGACATTCTTACTTGCTGCAGCTTTGCAGGTCCATTAATGCGATAATGAAATGATAAATGTACAATAAACAATAAATTAATAATCAGCATTACTAGGTAACTGAGCCCTAATAGTAGTACAAAACCAAAGTACATAGTAGATTGTCCGCTGCTGCATAAATGCGAAAACCTGCACTACTTTCCTGCTCAGCTGCCGTGTGTCGATCGCAGGTAAGGGTGCAGCTGACAGGCTTTGTAAAACTTTTCAAAACTCGCAGTTTGAGTTGTGAGTTTACCCGTGCTGACTTTGTTTGTTTGCAAAGTTAGCAAACTCATGTTCATTAAAAAAAGAAGAAACGTATTTTCCAAGTGATAAATTTCCTGAAGGGTCCTGTGTAAAACGGCTATTACACAGCTTTGACATGTATGCTGGCTTTACAGTAGCATTACATGCAGTTTATAGTGACTTACTTTGTACTGAATACTGTTATGTGTATTTAATGTACACATTAATAACACACAATTAGGAGAGGAAATAAAATTGATTGAGATAGAGACAACTCATCTCCCTGTTAGATAGACACAAAATGGTAGAGTAACTCAGCGGGACAGGCAGCATCTCTGGAGAGAAGGTTTGGGTGACGTTTCAGGTCGAGACCCTTCTTCAGACACCATGTTAACTGTGTTTACAAGGAGGTTTTGAGGGATTAAGCATTGCAAGAGTTAAATAACCCAAAGCTTTTCATTAAAAATATTATTCTGCACAAGTGAACACCTTTGAAATGTTTGTTGGCATCTGACAGGTGCATTACACAAATAGCCTTGGTATTAAAAAATTAATAATTATTGCCAGAAGAATGAGGAAAGGAACAAAGCAAGACTTGACGATGCTTGTCGTATCATGTTCTGTGAGAATACTCTAGCTATTTTAAAGATTGCTGAAGTATAACCAGATAAATCATTTTTGTTACTTCTGAATATTATAATGTTTCCCTGGATTGTGGTTTATTATTGGGATTGCTATTTTGTTTTTCTGTGGATGCAGCCTAGACCATCACATAAACCAATCTCCCTTCCATTGACTGCATCTGTATTTCACGTTGCCTCGGCAAGGTCACCAGCATAATCAGGGACAAGTCTCACCCCGGTCACTCCCTCTTCTCCCCTCTTCCATCAGGCAAGAGGTTCTGTGCAAACGCAAACCTCCAGATTCTTTTTTTTTTTTTAATTTAAAATATTTTTATTAGAAGCATGTATACAAATAATAATAAACAACAATTTAATTACAGATTTCTTACATAGCTTCAGTTTTTTTTTAAAGAGTAAAGATGAAGAGAGAAAAAGATGAGAGAAAGTAATAGAGAGAAAATAAAAAGGAGACACAAAAAGAAACTACCAATAACATGATTATGGAAATAGATCCAGGAAATGTTGAGTGTAACTATTCATCCAGTCCCAAACTCAGGTTTCAACCCTGATTTTGTGTTAAACCAATTTACTTTTTCAAAAATTCAATAAATGGAGACCATATTCTAACAAAAAATTCTGGTTTGTCAATTAAGACAAATCTTATTTTTTCCAAATGCAAGGTCACAGTCATTTCCGTAATCCACACCTCCAGATTCTGAGACAGTTTCTTCCCGGTTGTTATCAGGCAACCGAACCATCCTACCTACAACCAGAGAGCGGTCCTGAGCTACTATCGACCTCATTGGAGACGCTTGGACTATTTTTGATCGGACTCTACTGGACTTTATCTTGCACTGAACATAATTCTGTTGATCATGTATCTTTACACTGTGGATGGCCCGATTGTAATCCTGTATAGTCACTCCATTGACTGGTGAGCACTCAACAAGAAAAAAACTTTACACCGCACCTCGGTACATGTGACATTAAACTAAACTAAATTAAACTAAATATATACACAAAAAGCTGGAATAACTCAGCGGGACTTCCTTTCCCATGACTTTCAGTCTGAAGAAGAGTCTCGACATGAAACATCACCCATTCCTTCTCTCCAGAGGTGCTGCCTGTCCCGCTGAGGTACTCTAGCTTTTTGTGTCTATCTTCGATTTAAACCAGCATCTGCAGTTCCTTTCTACAAATTAAACTAATGTGGTTGAATTTCTCATCTGTTAAAATTAGGTGAATTATATTAAAATGTATCTTTTATTTTAGTTAGAACCTCTTTATCATGGTTATGGATTGCACTATTAACTGTGGGAAATGGAAACAGGACTTTTGCTAGGGATTACTTTTTTTAAGCTTATAGGACTTGGTATTACAATCCCTACTATAATTGGCACCTTCTTAATATCTTGAGTGGGGGTAGGGGTAAAAACTTCATTGGGGTCATCAGGTGGGCACCCTCCTTCCTTGGTATTTCGTTGATAGGCCCACGACACCTCCAGAGGGCTCAACAGCAACACCTGGCATCCCAGGTGTACTCCCCTCTGTTTTACCCCTCTTGCAGGCCATTTTGCAGCCCAGTTGTAGTCCTTCCTCTTCAGCCACAGCCAGTTGCTGCTTCGCTCAGCAGCCTCTGACAGCGACCTGACGGCTTCGCGGAAGGCGTGTCCTCAAACTCCCATTCCCTTCAGGAGTCTGGTTGTTGACATGGCTGCAAACCCTCTACAATCAACCTCTACAGGAAGCACCTGGGTAAGCCAGGAACCTTTGACAACAACAGATCTAGTGATGATTGGATGGTTCTCTCAGTACTTCCAACAGAAAAACGGAAGAGAGGAAAACAGAGTGGTGACTACTCACTCTGCTTTGGCCAATTCCTCTGGTCCTATCCTTAGGTAGTTCAACTCTTAACATCGTTATTTGGTTGGCTGAGAATCGAAGAATCCCACTTCTGACACCAAATGTTAAACTGAGTTATTTTGTCAATCTAATTCAAGAAAACTTGATTCAAACACTTGTTAATGTTGAAATCGATTCTTTACTCAGCGCTGAGTCTAGTCTCTGAACCTTCCAACACAGAGCTGAAAGCTCTGGGGCAGGTCCAAAGAATTAGTGACTTTGGTACAAACTCAAGGCATTATATAGGTATTAGACATTTCTGATACAGTGGGTATGACAAACTAGTAACCAATCATCTGAGTCCTTCTGGTGATTTACAACAGCAGTCACATGACCCCCCTTCTCTGGCCTCATTTTACAACCTTCGTTCGCCTGTGGTTTAACTTTGTTTAGAATTATTTTATTTCAACAAAGCAAAACCCCAGTAGGCTCAATTATCAAAGACCACTCCTCAAAATATAAGATACACATATAATACAATGATCACACAAGTCATACAAACAAAACACATTTTCCATACCAGGAAGAAAGATATTTCTATAAATCTAAACAAGGTCTAATGATTACAATCCTACTTAGACACAATACATTTCATAAATGGTTTCACTACAATTTTAGACAGTTTAAAATACTATTACCTATGTATTAAAAACATTAATTATATGTTCGCCGAATTACACAGCTTCTAAGTTAAATTCAAAGCCCACACACACCTCCCAACTCCAAGCATACATGGGTCGTACATCTGTCAACTTAATTGATTATAAGTGTTTTGTGCCAGGATACAGCTTCATTCTAACTTACAGCTCCCCTTTTCCTGCAATCTCTGGGAAATGGATTTTCAATCTCATCTGCAAGGCCTTTTACAAATATTACACAACAAAGGGTAAATTTACAACCTCAAAAGTACAGCCGCTTCGACTTTCTATAAACAGGTCACAAATCCATCAATCTGATTCTTTCCTCTCCAAGCATCCGATCCCTTATCTCAACCTCATTATAATTTAACATAACCCAAGCTAAACTACAGAGTCTATTATCTCTCAGCCTTGAAATCTGCAAGAGGCCCCATTCAGCAATCCATTCTTCAACACAAAATTATATCAAATATAATTTCCTCCAGCGTTATAATTGCCTCAAAGCAATAAATTAAGCTATGCAGGTTCAGATTAGCATTTCTATGTTTTGATTCATCTGTTCCCTGTATGTGTTTTTTTGTACTTTATTTCGTTAGGAGACATGTGTTTCTGAAAACCTTAAGCTTTTCTCTTGCAAATTACCTAGCTTATATAAAAGTCACCATCTGAGCGGTTCTATTATATAATATTTCCTCACTTCCTTGGCCAAAATAAATCATAACAGTTATCACTGTACATTCAGCTTCCAATATTGAATAGACAGTCTTAAATATCTTCAAATATGTTCCAATGGTGAGTTTGTTTGTTGTATATTTAATTGAAGTTAATTGGAATGGCATTGTTTCAATTGATTTAAATTTGCCACAGGTGAATACCGTGAAGATTAATCCACTGATATACCAATTATCTTCTGTGAATGTGAGGGGAATGATTTATTAGAGTTCTATTTTATTTAGTTGAGTCCGAAACAATAGCAAATATATTTCTGTAGAGCTAACTGAGCATGTAGTGCGATTTTATTAATAGTCTAATTAACTGGATAATTGGAAAGGGATTTTCAATGATATTCACAACCATTTCCAATACAAGAGAGTTTAACTACTTCTCTAATATTCAATAGCATTACATTCATCGAGTCTTCCACTATCATCACCCATGAGTGTTCCTGATTAGTACGGGTGTCAGTGGTTATGGGGAGAAGGCAGGAGAATGGGGTTAGGAGGGAGAGATAGATCAGCCATGATTGAATGGCGGAGTAGGCTTGATGGGCCGAATAGCCTAATTCTGCTTCAATCCCTTATGACATGACCTTATGAGTCACTTTAAATGAGAAGTTATAGAATCATGGAGTTATACTGCACAGAAAGAGGCCCGCAGTCAAACATATCCATGCCAACCAAATTGTCTTTGTAAGCTAGTTCCTTATGCCTGCATTTGGCCCACAGCTCACCAAAACCTTTCTTTAGATTACTTGACCAGCGATCACCACGTACACTAACACTCTTCCTATACACTAGGGGCAATTTACAATTTAACCAAAGCCAATCAACCAACAAACCTGTACGTTTTTGGAGTGCGGGAGGAAACAGGTGCACCCAGAGAAAACCCACGCAGTCACAAGGAGACCATATGAACTCCGTACAGACGGCACCGAGGTCAGGATTGAACCTGGATCTCTGGTGCTGTAAGGCAGCAACTCTACCGCTGAGCCACGGTGCTGCCCTAAAGTCATAAAATACAGATGGGACACCTCTCGGGTTACTGAAAGAGATAGAAATAGAGATTGCAGAAGGGCTTGCTGAAATCTTCCAGTCCAATACAGAAGCCATGGAGAATGGTAAATGAAACATGCATATCCAAAACCAAAGCTGCAAGGAAATGCTATGAATTGACAGGCCGTCTTAGCTTTGGGCCAGATTGGGGAAATAATGATCAGAAAAAAACATGTAAAGGTAAATTGACGAGAACGAGGAGTCAGCATGGATTTGCTAAAGGCGTGTTATGCGTAACTAACACGACTAAATATTTGATGAAATAATAGAGATTCATTAAGAGGAGCAATAGATGGCATCAGAATGGATTTTAAGGATCTCACAAAAGGCTGGTTAATGAAATCGATACCCATGGAACTAATGAGACGGTAGTGGTGGGCCAGTCGGGGATCTTTTGTTCAGTTTGTTGCTGTGCCTAGCTAAGCTGGCCATCTGTGAGTCACGGCGGCAGGCAGCTATGGGTTCTACCCAGGCCGACTGCCTGCCCCTCTTTCAGGCTAAAGTCTGTGCCTGGATATCCCTGGAGAGGGAGCATGGGGTGTCCACAGGCACCCTGGCCGCTTTCCGGGAACACAGGGCCCCACTGGAATTCGAGTGCTTCTTAGATGAGAGTAAAATGTTTTGCTTTGGTATGGTATGTGCTTACATGGTATGTTCTTTTTTTTAGATTGATGTCCACTTAGAATAGCATTTCAGTTGTCATTTTCTACCTGTAAATTAACTTACATTTGTAAAAAAAAATGAAATGGTAGCATTGTGGATTGTAAACTGGTTTAAAGGCAAAGAGTGTACGTTAATGATGATCTTTCAGATAGTAGACAGTGTGGGTCCCCAGGGTTCAGTGCTGGGGTTACTGTTTTTTTAAATATCTTTTAGCAATTTGGATACATGTTAGGGTAAAAAATATATAAATTTGCAGATGACACAAGCTAGAAGTGCGGTAAACAATGAAGCAAATAGCAATAGACAGTGTAAAAATATAGATGGGCTGTTTGAAAGGGCAAGCACGTGACAGTTGAAATTTATACACGATCTGCATTATGGAGGGTTACATTTCTATAAATCGGCTTGTATCATGTAATGCAAAGTTGGACCATTTTTGCTTGCGTCAATAAATGTAAATTAAAAAATATATATATTTTGTGTTTAAGAAGGAACTGCAGATGCAGGAAAATCGAAGGTAGACAAAAGTGCTGGAGAGACTCAGCGGGTGCAGCAGCATCTATTGAACGAAGGAAATAGGCAACGTTTCGGGCCAAAACCCTTCTTCAGACTGATGGAGGGTGGGGAGGGGCGGGGAGAAGAAAGGAAAAAGGAGGAGGAGCCCGAGGGCTGAGGGAGAGCTGAGAAGGGGAGGAGACAGCAAGGGCTACCGGAAATTGGGAGAATTCAATGTTTATACCATCAGGGTGCAGACTGCCCAAGCGGAATATGAGGTGCTGTTCCTCCAATTTCCGGTGGTGCTCACTCTGGCCATGGAGGAGGCCCAGGACAGAGAGGTCGGATACGGAATGGGAGGGGGAGTTGAAGTGCTGAGCCACTGGGAGGTTAGGTTGGTTAATGCGGACCGAGCGGAGGTGTTCGGCGAAACGATCGCCAAGCTTACGCTTGGTCTCACTGATGTAGATCAGCTGACATCTAGAGCAGCGGATGCAATAGATGAGGTTGGAGGAGATGCAGGTGAACCTCTGTAGCACCTGGAACAGCTGCTTGGGTCCCTGAATGGAGTCGAGGGGGGAGGTAAAGCGACAAGTGTAGCATCTCTTGCGGTTGCAAGGGAAAGTGCCTGGGAAGGGGGTGGTGCGGGAGGGAAGGGCAGAATTGACCAGGGAAATATATATTTTGTGTTGATTCATTCACGTTATTTTGATACAAATCCCATGTGAGCAAATCTTATTCTATACCTCAAATATCTGGGTTAAGATTTGTGACCTCTGTAAGGGCGAATTTCCGTAACCATAATGGCTGTAATGTGAGGGTCACGCTGGGCAGCAAAATATGAAGTTGTTTAATTTGATATAAAAAAGTGGTAATGCCGTAGAGTCATACAGCATGGAAACAGGCCCTTCGACACAACTCATACTTGCTGACCAAGATCCCATCTAAACTAGTCCCACTTGCCTGCGTTCTTCACTTTGTCCTTTAAACCTTTCCGGTCTCTGTATCTGTCTTTGCCTTTTAAATACTGATATGTTATCTGCCTTGACTACCTACTCTGTTCCATATACCCACCACCCAGAGTGAAAAAATTACCCTCCAGATTCGTATTAAATCTTGCCCCTCTTAGCTTAAGCATACGTCGTCTAGTTTTGATTTCTTTATCCTGGATAAAAGACTGTGTATGCATCCTATCTATTCCCCTCATGATTTTATGCACCTCAATTTGATCACCCCTCAGCCTCCTGCGCACCAAGGAATAAAGTCCTAGCCCGCTCAACCTCTCCCTATAGCTCAGCCGCTCAAGTCCTGTAAATCTTCTCTGGAATTGTGAGATTCATAATTAGAAGCATACAGTACCAAAATAAACAGGAGAGTTACACTAAACCTGTAAAGAAAAATCACTGGCCAGGGCACAACTGTATTATTGCATCTAAATTCTAAACTCATTTTAGGAAGGATATGAACGTTCCAGAAAGGGTGCAGAAAAGATTTTCAGGGAATATTTTAGGGATAATAGATTTTAAATAGAGAAACTGGAGTTGATCTCCTTGGAGCAAAGAAGTGTGAGGAAATTTGAAAGAGGTGGACAAGGCCTTGAGGAAAATACAAGTGCTGGAGGAAGTGACGTAGACAAGATCTTGAATGGATTGGACAGGATAGGTGGATCTATTTGACACTTGATCATTGAGGAACCTGTATCAATCTATGACTATGATTCTAACCTGCTCCCATGAGGAGGTGCCTCAAGGTCAGGAGATAAAAAGATAGAAGAGATTAGAAGGAAAATCTTTCACTCTCAGAGATTGTTGTGATCCAGAATTCACTGCATGTAGGAGTGGTGGGAATTTAATTAATTAGTGACAATAGACAATAGGTGCAGAAGTATGCCATTCGGCCCTTCGAGCCAGCACCGCCATTCATTGTGATCATGGCCGATCATCCACAATCAGTACCCCGTTCCTGCCTTCTCTCCAGATCCTTGACTCCGCTATCTTCTAGAGCTCTATCTAACTCTCTCTTAAAAGCATCCAGAGAATTGGCTTCCACTGCCTTCTGAGGCAGAGAATTCCACAGATTCACGACTGTGTGAAAAAGTGTTTCCCCATCTCCGTTCTAAATGGCCTACCACTTATTCTTAAACTGTGGCCCCTGGTTCTGGACTCCCCCAACATCGGGAACATGTTTCCTGCTTCCAGCATGTCCAATCCCTTAATAATCTTACATGTTTCAATAAGATATCCTCTCATCCTTCTAGATTCCAGTGTATACAAGACCAGTCGCTCCATTCTTCAGTGGAGCCCTGTGCTTCAAGAAAGAAATTGAATAGGCACAAGCAAGAATGTTTTGCAAGATTATGTGGAAAAAACAGGGCAAGGAGAGTGACGGGATTGTTTTCTAAAGACCTGGCAGAGTCTTTCAATTAACGGGCTGTTTCTATGCATTAACAATTCCATGATTTTATGATTTTTATATTTTTAATGAAATGGGCATTCTGAGGATTGAGGTTTAGCTGCTTAAGGGGAAAGGGATCAGTTTATTGATATTCCTTTTAAATAATGTGGATGGAAAAGTGACTTGATTCATTGAAACACTTTTTAAACAAAGCGAATGGGAATATAATTAATTAAATCAGTCAGTTTCATTTGCAATGTAAATGGGGATGGTGACCATAAACGGACCGGAAATGGCTGGATTAATGAAAGTGGATTTAAATAGGTAAAAGGAAAGGGGAGTTGGTCCATTGGAGTTCCATGAGGATGAGACGAATGAGAAGAGATTGGTCTACTGGAAGTTAATTTAATGAAGTGGTAGCTTATCTACTAATTAAACTAAACTTGGTAGGTCTATTGCAATGATTGAGAATTATATTTAAGCGTGATGAACAAAACGCAATTTTCTTAAAGTTATGTTACTCTGTTCAAATGCAATGAATGGGAAAAGCCTTTAGATATTCTATTTAACTAGAATGAATTGGAAGAGAACTGCTTTATTTGGTTTGAATGAATGGGGGCGGGTGCAAATCTACATATTCAAGTTAATTAATTAAAATGGCAATAGAATTTGGCTTGCTGGTGTTTCTGTTGAATTGCAATAAATTAGAATGAGTGAATTATTGGATATGTGCTTAATTTAGGAGGTTGGTACACAAGTAGCTCAATTTAATTATAATATTAGTAAATGATTAGCATTTTTTATTAAATCAGTTTTAATTGTGATGAGTTGTAAGGTTAATTATCTATTTAAAATTATTTCATTGAATAAGATAAGAATACGTTATTGAAATTTCATTTAACAGGTGAAAAATTGATTTGTTGAGGCAAATCTGGAAGGGAATTATATTTAATTGAGGTGAAAATAAGGTAATTCATCTCTTGTAATTCTGTTATTTGTGGTAAATGGAAAGGAATTCATGTACTGATTTGTATTGGTCATGGTAGAGGATGATGAATTGATCTGTCAACATATTGCTTAATATAGAAAGAGACTTGTATTTGTATTGATTGTCTCATGGCCTTAGGATATTGTAAATACCTATATAATCCTTAATTACTTTAAAATTGTGTTCACTGTTGTAACACAGGAATTGCAGTGTTTGATAAAGAATTGGTCTTCTGAAATGATTTATATATGATGATTTGGACGTAATTGATCAGTTATAATCTATTTCTCTATGTGAATGGAAGTGAATTGTGCTCCTTTGTCCTTAATGATATTGTGGTGACTGGCAAAGATTTGGCTTTATTCTATTTAATTGAAGTGAATCAGAGTGAATTGGATTTCATTCAATTCGTGCGGAGGAGATGTCTGTGAAGGAGTTGATCAATTCTATTGGACTTATTTGGGAAGCTGGTCAATTATGTTATTGAATGGCAGTGAGCACCAGTAATCTAACCTAGACGAATATGCCACTGCTGTCACTTATTTCATCGGCAAGTGTGTAGTGGACTGTGTGCCAAAGATGATAATCTGTATGTTCCCCAATGCAAACTATGGATGAACCGTGAGGTGCAGTTGGACTACAGCTTCACTTATTAACTATAGGTGGAGTTGCTGCCTTACATTCCCAGAGAACCGGGTTCGATCCTGACTATGGTGCTGTCCGTACGGAGTTAGTACGTTCACCTTGTTTTCTCTCTCCATGCCCTTCCCCTTCCTAGTTCTCCCACTAGTCTTACTGTCTCCGCCTACATTCTATCTTTGTCCCGCCCCCTCCCCTGACATCAGTCTGAAGAAGGGTCTCGACCCGAAACGTCATCCATTCCTTCTCTCCAGAGATGCTGCCTCACCTGCTGAGTTACTGCAGCATTTTGTGTCTACCTTTGATTTTAACCAGCATCTGCGTTCTTTCTTACACATTCTCCTTGTGATCGCTTGGGTTTTTTCTAGGTGCTTCGGTTTCCTCCCTCACTCCACAGAGGTACTAGTTTGCAGGTTAATTGGCTTCTGCAATACTACAAAAGATCTGTCGTTGATGAACCACATTGAAGCGATGGCCAAGAAGGCTCACAAGTGCCACTACTTCCTCAAGAGACTGAGGGAATCTCCAGTGACTCTTACAAACTTCTACAGATGCATCATAGAAAGCATTCAATCGGGATGCATCACATGTTGCTCTGCGAACAGCTCTACCCAAAACCACAAGAAATTGTAGAGAGTTGTGGATGTAGCCCAGTCCCTCACATCAATATCAATCATTCAATATCAGTTTTATTCATCACTTGCACATAAAGTGCAAGTGAAATGAATTTGCCAGCAGTGGTACAATGAAAAAGAACACACAAAAACACAATATATTTTTTTTAACACAAACATCCACCACAGCATTCATCACTGTGGTGGAAGGCACAAAATTTGGCCAGATTAGACTCCCACCATTGACACCATTTGCACTTCATGCTGCCTTGGAAAAGCAGCCAATACAGTCAACGTCTTGTCCCACCTTGGATCAATCCTTCTTCTACCGTTTTTAGTCGGTAGATACAGAAGCTTATCTGCCTCCCTTCTTTGGGAAACATTTAAAGCATTTATACGAGGAGTGTTAATCTCCGCGCAAGCCTTTCGTAATAAAGAGAATCGCGCCAAACAACAGGTATTGGAAATGGAGATAAGGCAATTAGATATGGAAAATGCAATCGTGCCCTCTACGATATTACATAATAAAATTGCTGCACTCAAATATAAGTTAAATCAAATATATTCAGATCAAATCATAAAACATTATCAAAATACTAAACTGCTATACTTTGAGTTCAGTGATAAACCACAAAAATTACTAGCACGTCAACTCCGGAAACAGGAAGGGGAAAAAACAATTTATAAAATTAAATCAGACACGGGAGAAATACTAACATTACCCAAGGATATTAATGATAGATTTTCTCAATACTATCAAACACTTTACTCAACCAAAACGATAGTGGGGTCTGCAGGAATGGAATCGTTTTTACAGAAATGTAATCTTACAGGTTTAGATCTGAAAGAGAGGGAATTATTAGGGGCCGAAATATCAGTAAAAGATATTGAAGAATCTATTAGATATTTAAAAAATGGAAAGGCCGCTGGCCCTGATGGTTTAAATAGCGAATTTTATTAAAAATTCCATGACCTGATCTCCCTACACCTACAGACACTATATGCTCATGCCTTCATGCAACAGAAACTACCAGAAACTTTAAATGAATCAACAATAATACTTATACCCAAAATGGATAAGGACCCTGAAGACCCAGGTTCATATAGAGCAATTGCTCTCTTAAACACCGATCAGAAAATATTAACCAAAATTTTTGCCCATAGATTAAGTTTAGTGATTCATAAATTAATACATCCTGACCAAACAGGCTTTATTCCAAAACACTACTCATATTATAATCTGAGACGATTATTTAATATTATATACTCAAATAGAATAGCTAATGTAGATCTAGCAGTCATCTCGTTAGATGCTGAGAAAGCATTCGATCAAGTGTAATGGCCCTATTTATTTTCGGTGATGAAAAATTTCAACTGGGTGAGAGGTTTTGCACATGGGTTAGGCTTTTGTATACTAACCCAACAGCTAGAATAATGACAAATCAAATGTTATCAACAAAATTTGATTTATCTAAAGGTTGCAGACAAGGATGCCCGTTATCCCTATTATTATTTGCCCTTGCTATTGAACCACTAGCAGAAAGTGTTTGAGCACATCCAGAAATATATGGGTATAATACTAAAAATAGTTAATACAATCTCTCTATATGCAGACGATGTATTACTATATATTACAAATCCAGAAATCAGCATTCCAAACTTGTTAAATCTTATAACTCAATTTGGTTTATTTTCGGGAAATATAATTAATTGGAATAAAAGTGAGATTATGCCAATAACGGAACCTAATTTATATATATTGCAACACTCATCTTTTAGAATAGTCAATGAAAAATTTAAATACCTTGGAATTTATGTGACAAAGAAATATACTTCTTTATTTAAATCAAATTTCCTTCCTTTACTTAATAAATTGCATAAGAATATCCAATATTGGAAAACACTTCTTATTTCAATGCTCAGTCGAACTAATGCTATAAAAATGATTTTCCTTCCGCAATTGCTATACCTTTTTCAATCAATTCCGATATATCTCCCAAAAAATGTCTTTAAAAAAGTTGACTCTATAGTGACAAGTTTTATTTGGGATTATAAGAACCACAGAATAAGCAAAAAACACTTATGCAAACCCAAGACCAAAGGAGGATTAGTTTTACCAAATTTTTTATTTTATTTTTGGGCAGTCAATGTCAAAAATATGAATTTTTGGTTGGAAGATATGGATGGAAAAGGAAGATTGTTTGCCTTTTGAAATTGGTCCGATTCTGTTAGCTCCCACAAAATTGAATTAAAAAATCTATAGTGAAAACCCTATAATATATAGTGGTATTCGTATTTGGAAACAACTAAAAAAGACATTAAAATTGGATAATTTATCACTTTCTCTCCCCATTGCAAATAATCCTTCATTTAAACCCTCAGTGTTGGATAAAGGTTTTGTACAATGGAAAAATCATGGAATTAAAAAGATGGGACATCTTTATAGAAATTGTATTTTTCTCTCGTTTCAGGAGTTACAACAGAATTATGGATTCCATTCAAATATTTTTTTTAGATATTTACAACTTAAAGATTATGTTAAATCACATACACAAGAATACAGAACTCGAGAACCAGAGATTCTAGATGAATGTTTGAATAAACACCCTAATACAGTCAAATTAATATCTTACATTTATAATACTTTTAGACAGTGAGATTCCGTCGACGGAATTATATAGACTAGCATGGGAAAAGGAATTAGCTCAACCCATAACAAAAGATATTTGGGACGAAAGTCTACAACATATACATCAATGCTCGTTAAATGCCAGACATTCCTTAATATAATTTAAAGTACTACATAGACAGCATTATTCTAAAACAAAATTAAATAGAATCTTTCCTAATATCTCTCCTATCTGTGATAAATGCCAATACTCAGTGGCTAATTTAACCCATACTTTTGTAAATTGTATAAAAATTAAAAATTACTGGATGAATATTTTAAAAATAATCTCTGTAGTTGTTAATACCCAACTGAATCCCGATCCTAAATTAATAATATTGGGCATATCAGAACAATACCTAAAACTTACAACAAACCAAAGAAATTTCCTTGATTACAGTATAATAATTGGGAAAAAAATAATATTAAAATTCTGGAAAAATCCAGCAGCCCCCACAATTAAGATGTGGATTATGGAGATGTCGGAGACCTTACATTTGGAAAAAAATAGATTTGTCTTAATTGACAAACCAGAATTATTTACTAGAATATGGTCTCCATTTATAGATGATCTGAAGGGGTAGATTGGGCCGGCGCGGAAGCCTGACTGAAACCTGAATCCAGGATTTGATGAATAGTTATGTTCTCTGACCTACGGACCTATCTCCTAAGTTGTATTATTGATAGTTTATCCTATTTTTCTAATTTCTTCTCTTTATTTCTTTATTTTTCCTATCTATAAACATAAATAAATAATTAGAGGCAATGTTAATATGTAACCGATAAAGGAGGACCCCAGCTACTTTGATAACTGGATCCCCGGAACCCTGGATATTTAGTATGTAATCGTTAAACATAGTCTGTATTGGTTTGGACTATGATATGCAGATGCCTCTAATAACAATTTATATATTAAAAAAAAAGAAAAAAAAAAGGAAGATACAGAAGCTTGAAAGCATGAAACAAAGGAACTCTCCGTTATCAGGCTTCTGAATGGCCCTACCATATGCTAGGGCAAAGCCGATTCACTCTACCCAATTGTGGACATTGTATTTTATCTCTGGAACTGGTGTGCGAAAATGCTGAGAATTATATTTTGCACCCTGTACCTTTTCCTTTGCTCTACCGATTATAGTTGAGATTTGCTTGATTGTGTTATATAGTAATATCTGATTTGGATTGGACAGCATGCAAAACAAAGCTTTTCCCTTTACCTCATTACATGTGACAATAATAAATGTACATCTACTTCACCGAGTTGAATAAAATAAAATGATTTTCATTCTAAAATAGGTGATTTTCAGATGAATTATGGTTCCAGATCAATCGATTTGAACAATTTCATCCTTGCAAGCAATAGCCACACATACTTTTACATTTTAAGTTTTGCCTCTTTTGATTTGCTCTGCTATATAATTGCCAAGTGAACCTTCAGCTCCAATAGTCCATCCCCAAGTTAATCGGACTCATTCTCAATGAAGATAGACTCAAATTGCTGGGACAGGCAGCATCTCTAGAGAGAAGGAATGGGTGACAGTTCAGGTTGCGACCCTTCTTCAGTCCTGACCTGAAACATCACCCATTCCTTCTCTCCAAAGATGCTGCCTGTCCCGCTGAGTTACTCCAGCATTTTGAGCCGATCTTCGATGTAAACCAGCATCTGCAGTTCCTTCCTACACATTCTCAATGAAATCCCTTTACTCCGCTGTTTTATTGTGCTGCCATTGGTGTGATATTCCCAAGAACTAACCTGTTTTATCCACTGACATTAGGTTAATAAAAGGTGGCACAGTGGTGCAGGTAGTAGAGATGCAACCGCATAGTTCCAGCTACCTGGATTCATTGACGACAGCCATTCATGTGGAGTTTGTATATTCTCCCTGTGACCACATAGGTTACTGGATGATTCAGACTTCCTCCCATATCCCAAGGACGTGCACATTGGTTGATTAATTGGCTGCTGTAAATTGATTCTAATGTGCAGGTGAGTGGTAGAAACTGCAGGGAAATTCTTGGTGATGTGGGGAACATAAAATTAGATTGCTATAGGCTTAGTATCGGATTTACTAGAGGGAGAAGTTGAGCAGGCTAGGGCTTCACTCCTTGGAGCGCAGGAGGATGAGGGGTGATCTTATACAGGTGTACAAAATCACGGGGGAATCAATTGGATACACGCACAGACTCTTTTTCCCAGAGTAGGGTAACCAGAGGACATAGATTTAAGGTGAGGGGGGAAAGATTTAATGGGAACCTGAGGGGTAACTTGTTTACACAAAGGGTGGTGCGAGTATGGAACGAGCTGCTGAATGAGGTAGTTGAGGCAGGTACTATCACAATGTTTAAGAAACATTCAGACAGGTACATGGATAGGGTAGGTTTAGAGGAAAATGGGCCAAAATCAGGCAAGTGGGACTAGTGTAGATGAGGCATGTTGGGCGGCGTGGGCAAGTTGGGACGAAGGCCCTGTTTCCATGCTGTATGACTATAACACTAGTGTGAATGGTTGATTGATAATTGGCCTGGTCTCAGTGGCTTTAAGGGCCTTCTTCCAAATTTCTGGAGAAGGTGATCCAGAACTGTGACATTCTGAGTAAGGAAGAAGGCTGTGACTCACTGAGCCAAGGATGATCCCAACAAACAGCAAAGAGAGAAATCTTTGCATCATCCATTGTGACGAACTCCTCCTGTATCTATGGAGCCCATGACTCAATGTTTAATACAGCTCCTGAATGCGTGCAGACACTTTTCATTGGGATTTTTCTTCCTTTGACTAACTTCCTCTTGGTGAATGGCTTCGAACAGAGACAGCGTATTTATGCCTCAGATGTGAAACATATCTACTACGTTCAGACAGGGTGTTTGATCTCTGCGAGAAGGGATGGGGAGCAGCCATCAAAGCGTGACAGTCTAAATAAATGGAAACTCCTAACTTCAGGCGTTTGGCATCATTTCACGGCGTGGATTTCCTGCCCAGAATAACTTGCAAATTATAACTTTCCATATCCCTTCGCAACTTACTCCTGCCTCCACTCACCGCACTCCACCCACTCGCTCTCTCTACACATACTTACACACACACACACGAACACTCGCAGAACTCCTTCTAAATGTCAGTCAAACTCGCAGCATCTAATCCCTGGGATTTTCAAAACACTCAGATGCACAGACCATAAATACCCCCTGGCCAGAGCAAGTCTAAACTTTGACCCAGAGTTTTGGAGAAGAGCGTAACAAAAGAACAAGCAAACGTATCGAAACGTATCAAGAAGGCTTTGTTTTTTATTTAATAAGAACCTGCAGGAATCTGTTTGTGCCATCGCGACGTTGTGGGGCGATTCGCTTTCCCACTTTCAGGATGATCCTTGGGGTTTCTGGTTGGATGATGCTGTGCCTTTTAGAACTAGTTTCTGCTGCCGACCAGGTAAGGAAGCTTGTACCTGGAAAAGCAGTTCAGAGCTGCGCTCAAATGTTTAAATCCAGCAGGCAGGGAAGATTTGATTGTGTTTACTTTCGTGTTTGGCAAGTAACCTTTATTTTCCGCTGTTAAATCTTTACCCCTCCGGGATGTAAAACACGCTGAGGATTTATCTGTGGGGCATGTGCATGTGTCACCTGGTAGGGGAATAAGGAATAGCGAAAAGTCATCTTTGACGAACTGCAAGTCAAAGGTATTCATTGCCGGCACGGTCAGTGCATTGATTATGACCGTGGAAAGAAAGTAATCCTTCTAGTGAAGCCCTGGATACACGGACATCCCAACGGTCTGGGGTAACTTGTCTTGGCCTCCGCGAATGAGTAAAACGGGCAGACAGTTTTGCATTTGATCAAATTCGGTTATTCCGAACCAAGGTATGCTTTTAGCTCTTACATGAGTCCAGTGTGATTTGTGAGTTTCCCATCGCTCCAGAATGTGCATACATCCCATTTAAGCCGAGCAATGCTAAAAACCACCTTCACCTCACCTGAAGCTGCCGTGTATCTGCAGAGGTGCTCTTAAGTCGCTTCTTTGTCTGAGATATTTGTCACATCAGTGTAATCTTTGTCGCCTTGAATGGTCAGAATACACTTGCCACGTTGTGAATCCAGATACATTTCTAATTGGTAAACTATGATGGCAGAAATTATGAGATATTGATACCAGTACTCATCTTTGCCAGTCGTAGGTATAGCTGTGGATTTTTAAAACGTTTTATAAAAAGACTACAAGCAAAGTGTGTGATTGTTGCGGTTGAATTACTCCCTTGGTTTCTGAATGCTGGGAGATGTGTATTAATAAGATGCATCAACTGCTTTACCAAGTGTAGAAGCAAAGAACTGCATATGCTGAAGATAGATACAAAATGCTGGAGTAACTCAGCAGGGACAGGCAGCATCTCTGGAGAGAAGGAATGGGTGATGTTTTGGATCAAGACAGTCTGAAGAAGGGTCTCGACCTGAAACGTCACCCATTCCTTCTCTCCAGAGATGCTGCCTGTCCCGCTGAGTTACTCCAGCATTTAGTGTGTCTATCTTCGGTTTAAACCAGCATCCGCAGTTCCTTCCTACAAACTGCTTTTGCTGCTTAATACCAAAGATAGACACAAAGTGCTGGAGTAACTCAGTGGGTCAGGCAGCATCTCTGGATAATAAGGACGTTTGGGGTCTGGACCTTCTTCAGACTGAGACCAGGAATCGAGTTACCAAGTGTACAGTGCAAGAGATGTAACAGCTGGTATTTGAAGCTAAAATGGTGTCACTATATCTACCAGGGTGGTCAGTCGGAGCTTTCTGTTGGACGATGTGTAAATGTTGACTCTTGAGAAGCAATTAGCTGTGATGGCCAGTAAGTGGAACCATGTCGTTGCACGATTAGCCTGAGAGATGCAAGGGCAACTAACTTTGGTCCCACAAGTCACCTTTAGGCAGGTAGACACAAAATGCTGGAGTAACTCAGCGGGACAGGCAGGATCTCTGAAAAGAATGAATGGGCGACCTTTCGGGTCGAGATGTCTGAAGAAGGATCTCGACCTGAAACGTCACCCATTCCTCCTCTGCAAAGATGCTTCTTCTCCTGCTGAGTTACACCAGAATTTTGTGTCTATCGTTGGTTTAATTCAGCATCTGCAGTTCCTTCTTACACCTTTAGGCAGGTACCAGACTTGATCCTGCAATACAACTGTGGCCTGTGTCTTCAGTTCAGGAGAGTGGGTGTAAGTTCACAGTGCACAGATTTGTCTGAAAACCTCGTGGTAGTGCAGCTATCTGGAACATAGAAGCACAAGAATGAGGACATTGTACTGTGACTGAGTAATTAAAGAGTGTGTTTATGTTGGAGTTTAAAGCATAATTTATTTTGGCACAAGAAGGCCAAATGGCTAGAAGCTGTGATAAACATATGCAGATAGCACTGAAGGGAAACGTATAACTTGCTAACCTCACCATGTTCCAAGTTGTTTTTATAACCAAAGAGTTACTTTTGCACTGTGAGTACTGATGTAGTGGAGGCAACATGCTGCCAATTTACACAGAGTAAGCTCTCAGCAACAGAGAAGAGGGAAATGAAGAGCAAACCCTATTTCAGTTTAGTTCGCAGGAAGATTGAACAGGCCATTAGAGAACATTCTTTAAAGTAAGTCCATAACATCTTTTAACAAAGGCGCTAGATTGGACCTCTGTTTAGCATAGGTTTACGAATTTTAATGAAATTGATGAATATGGTGATAATACCAACAAAAAGGCACTGTTAGAATATCAAACATGAACCTGATGAATAACAGAGAAGAAAGGTCAAATGATCTGCTCCTGGTCCAATATCCTATCCTCACGTGTCTCATCTGAAAATAGTTTGCATTTAGTTCTCCATAAGGAATACCAGTGTGTATTTAGTTTAATGTAGCGATGTAGTGTGGAAACAGGCCCTTCAGCCCACCAAGTTCACGCCAACCCTCGATCATCAGTTCACATTAGTTCTATGTTATCCCACTTTCTCATCCACTGCCTACACACCAGGAGCAATTTACAGAGGTCAATTAATCTACAAACCTGCATGTCCTTGGGATGTGGGAGGAAACTGGAGCACCCAGAGGAAACCCACATGGTCACAGGGAGAACATGCAAACTCCACACAGACAACACGCGAGGTCAGGATCAAACCCAGGTCTCTGGCGCTGTGAGGCACCAACTCTACCAGCTGTGCTACTGTGCAAGCGACTTTGAGTCCTGAAAAGCGCTATATAAATAAAATCTATTATTATTATCCAAATGCTCCATTTTCTAGAAAGGAAATTAAATCTGCAATATTCTGATCGAAAGATGAGAAGACTACTTTGTGCACCATAATGGCAATAAGGGAACCTTCTAGTATCTCTAAAGAATGAAAAAATAACATGTGCCCAGTAATGGAGGACAGGGTCACCTTGAGTGTTGTGTATAATGCAGTTACCACTGAAGCATAGATATGATTGAATCTGTTTCTCTGGTAAGAAATATCTGATAATATTAAAGTGATTATCATGGAATGAATGAATGAATGAATGAATGAATGAATGAATACGTTTATTGGCCAAGTATTCACATACAAGGAATTTGCCTTAGTGCTCGGCCCGCAAGTGACAACGACATACAGTGACAGTTAGGAATGACACATAAAACATTAAACATTAATAATAAAACATTATCGATTAAACATGTGAATTACATAAAATACCAGAGCAAAAGGAGGCTACAGATTTCTGTTTATTGAGTAGAGCTACTACTCGTGGAAAAAAACAGTTTTTATGTCTGGCTGTGGCAGCTGTGACAGTTCGGAATCGCCTTCCAGAGGGATTCAAAGAGTTTGTGGCCAGGGTGAGAGAGGTCAGAGATGATCTTACCTGCTCGGTTCCTGGCCCTTGCAGTGTACAGTTCGTCAATGGTGGGAAGGTTGCAGCCAGTAACTATCTCAGCTGATAGGACGATTCGCTGCAGCCTCTGGATGTCATGCTTGGTGGCTGAGCCAAACCAGACCATGATGGAGAAGGTGAGGACAGACTCTACGATGGCCGTATAGAATGGGACCATCATTGCCTGTGGCAGATTGTGCTTCCTCAGCTGCTGCAGGAAGTACATCCTCTGTTGTGCTTTTTGACTGTGGATGACATATCTGGACTTTGGATAATTTAAGATATGATGAATGGCAAGTGTGGCATGCATTAGAAGAACAGGTGATTTGATTCTAATGGTTTTTATATCTTCTACTGGGATTTCCTTCACTTTACCCGAGACCGTTGGAGACTGATTTTAGTTTTTAGTTTTAATTTTAGAGATACAGTGCGGAAACAGGCCTTTCGGCCCACCAAGTCCGCACCGACCAGCGATCCCCACAAATTAACACTATCCTACACACACCTGGGACAATTTACACTTATACCAAGCCAATTTACCTACATACCTGTATGTCTTTGGAGTGTGGGAGGAAAACGAAGATACTCAGAGAAAATTCACGCAGTCACGGGGAGAACGTACAAACTCTGTACAGAAAGCACCCATAGTCGGGATGGAACCCGGGTCTCTGGCACCGCAAGCGCTGTAAGGCAACAACTCTACCGCTGCGTCACCGTGAGGCTGATTGCTGTGATAAATCAACAGTTCTATTTTTGTTGTATTGATCAATTACCAGGAGAGTCAAGGTGGATTTATTAGTCCATTCCCTCTCTCCACTTTTCCAGCCTTCAATATTGTTTAAATTCCAAATAATTGAGACTTAGGACCTTGGTAAATGATGCTGTCTTTTTTTCGAAGATAGACACAAATTGCTGGAGTAACTCAGCAGGACAGGCAGCGTCTCGGGATAGAAGGAATGGGTGACGTTTCGGGTCGGGACCCTTCTTTATTTCATTCTGTTGCTACATTCTGTACACTGGCATGGAACTCAAGAGCTTTCTATCAAGGCTCGGTACAGCATGTGGACGGTTTGAAAGGGGACATTGCAGTAAGCGGAGCATAGGCTGCTGGAATGGAGCACGGCCAGGCTTGGTGTAATACCTGGGCTAAAACGGAGAATAAATGTAAAATTATGTGACGTCACCAGGAAAATGCTCGTGCACAAGAGGTGGTGACCTCAAAGAAAGACAGGATTCAGAGTCAATGCGTAGGATGAAGTTGAGCTGCCTGTAAAAATTATAGTGCCCAGTGAAATTAATCAGATACATCCCAAGAGATCCTATGCGCTGTTCCTGATTCCAGTAAATGACATTCCAATGCATGTATGGCACCAGTCATTCAAGGTCCACAAAAATGCTGGAGAAACTCAGCGGGTGCAGCAGCATCTATGGAGCGAAGGAAACGGGCAACGTTTCGGGCCGAAACCCTTCTTCAGACTGATAGGGGGTGGGGAGAAGAAAGGAAAAAAGGCGGAGGAGGAGCCCGAGGGCTGGGGGAGGGGAGGAGACAACCAGAGGGCTGATGAAGGGGAGGGGACAGCAAGGGCTAGCAGAATTGGGAGAATTCAATGTTCAAGCCCCCAGGATGTAGACTGCGCAAGCGGAATATGAGGTGCATTTCCTCCAATTTCCGGTGTCGCCAGATCCATGGCATATATAATTTGATCTGATTGGCAAAATTGCCCTCTGTAAATCTCTCCAGGAAATATACTTCTATACATTTCCATAATGCATTCCACATACTCAGTGGGTCTCAAAACAATTTGCAGACATTTACATACTTCTGAAGTATAGTCTGTGGTGAACACTACACTTGCACCGATACACCATTTTCTTGCTGGCAGTCTCGCCTCAGTGATGGTTGTCATGCTCCATTGAATAGTTGTACATCCATAGTTCTTATTCTGAGACTTCAACTCAGAAGGTAGGAGGGAGAGCTGCAATGTTGGAGGTGCCGTCTTCTGAATCAGATGATCTGATGCACACCTTACTGTGCAAATGGGTGCAAATGAACAAGTGAACCCCTGTTGCTATTCAACGAAGGTGAGAGGAGTCCTGGTGAATGCTTCTTTAGTTTAGTTTAGTTTAGTTAGTTTTAGTTTAGAGATCCAAAGGGATAAACTCTGGACTTTTAAGAATGTGCTACCAGAATTCTCAGATAACTAATGCGACTTGAACTGACTTTCTGGCCGTTAACTCCCTGGTACTTGTCAGATGTTGCTGGTGACTGTGCCTCCATTAATATGCTAGTAATTGGCCTGCAAATGGATTTCATTCACTGTAAACCATTGGGATGCCTAAAGTCAGGAAAGGTGGGCTGCAACAGGATGTTTCATGTTTCTCTATGACCAGGCAAATGCCGAATGGAGACATCAGTGTTCTTCGTTCCCCAGAGCCAGCGAAAAGGCAATTTAAGCAATTTTACACAGCATGAAGGCATTAGCCCATCTAACACCCAAGTTATTTTCCTCACATTACTATTCACTCTATCCAGATTCTCTACACTGGGGAAAATGTATGGTGGAAAATTAATCTACCAGTCCGCACATTATTGGGATGTTGAAGGAAACTGGAGCATCTGTTTATTTTAACTTGAGATTTGTTGCAAGATCTTCTCCCAGAGCATTGAATAGTTTGTTTAAATCCAAAATAGTGTGAATTATGTTTGGTTTATTCAAAGATCAGCTTTCCTGCTGAGGACTTTGTACACACCTGAACACAAGCAAGTGAAAGTGATCATAAAGTTGTGAAGTAAAACACAAGCAACATTGCCTTGATCACTGAGGTTGAGGTTGAGGATGATAATACTTAAGGTCATAAGTAATAGGAGTAGAATTAGGCCATTCAGCCTACCAAATCTACTCCGCCATTCAATCATGGCTGATCTATCTCTCCCTCCTAACCCCATTCCCCTGCCTTCTCCCCATAATCTTTGATATCTTGTACAAATCAAGATCTATACTTTATTAATACTTTATTATCACTTGTACCTAGGTGCAGTGAAATGCTTTGTTTTTGCATACTAAGTACACGAAAGAGTCGCCACAAAGGCGCTGTATGTAACAAACATAATCATCCTGCCTTCGTCCACCCCCCCAATCCCATGCTGGGTTCCCATTAGTTCTTGGCCGTCCATCCCCCCATGTGGGGTCCCCCTTTGTTATCGACGGTGCGGCTTATCCACCCCGGCCCGACCTCGAGACTCCGACCTATGCCCGACTCCGACCACGAGGCTCTGATGCTGGGACTCCGATCTCCAGGACTCCGGCCACCAGGCCTCTTACCTCGAGGCTCCAACCCCGGGATTTTGACCTTGCACCACGCCGGCTTCTACATAGGCCGCAGACCCAGTGGGAGCCTCCCAGCCGCCATTCTGGTCACACATCTTAAAAGCCAGAGTTATCTTTAGTCTCTGTGCTCACAGCCAAGAATTTGCTTCCTGTACCTGATTATGGTGGTAGTAAGTAGAGAAAGAACACAGGGCAAACCCATAAATCACTGTCCCACCACCTATAATCAAAACTCCAGCTACAAATAGCTACTTTACTTCCAGCTGTGGATCAGTTGCTTGTACACTTGAGTCTGTGTGAGAAGTCAGTGAACGGACTTCCATTCTAGGACTAGGTCACAAGCCTCATAGTTGCTCACACTGCTGAGTAAGTATTGTGCTGATGGATGTGCCACCTCTGTAAGAAATGTTAAACTGATGCCCCCATCAGCTCTCTCAAGTAGATTGGCCAATAAACTTATCCATTCATTCATTAAATGATTACATGGCATCCTTCTATCCTTCTGACAAAAGGTCCTAGGAGGATTATCACAATGCTGTTGATGAAAGTTTGCACTTCTTGATTTTATATTTGCAACGGTGTCCGCATTTTGGAATTGGCTGTAACGCAATTTTGGAAGTCCGGAATGGGACTTGCAGGGACGGGAATGTGAGCTAGCCCATTATATGAAATTTGTATAATATTTGCAGTGAGAAATCGGTGCTTCATTCCATGTCCAATAATCTTTTTATGCTAATAATTTCTGAGACATGTAAATTCGAGTTTAGTTCGGCATTGCACTGAAATACCTTCAAAAGGAACAAAATCTCTTCCAGTCTGTGGGGAAACTGTAACTGTAACAGTTCATTGCTCATTAAAGGTTGCAATTGAGATGTAATTATCCCAACGGATATCTTGGGAAGAAGAACGCCGATTTCTCATCTCCTCCATACCTGCACTTTGTGCTCATGTTTTAGGGAAGGAAGATTAGCCTCATGAAGATGGCCCAGATCATGTGGCACATTTGCAGACTTGGAAAACATATAAGAGATCCTTGATTCGGTTGAACATAGATATTAGAGAACAGGGCCTTGTATACAGTTTGTTAGAATAGAATAGAATGGAATAGAATGCCTTTTATTGTCATTCAGACAAGGTTTGAACGAAATTTCATTCCTACAGTCATGACATTACAAAAAAAAAACGACACACACTTAACACAATTTACACAAACATCCATCACAGTGAATCTCCAAACCACCTCCTCACTGTGGTGGAAGGCATGTCTTATCTCTTCCCTTTGTTCTTCTCCCGCGGTCCAGCAGTCCAACTGCAGCGTCGAGGCGACTGGGGCTCACGATGTTAAAGCCCCCGGCGGGCGATGGTAAGTCCCGCAGCAGTTTTAAGCTGCGCCGGGCGATGATAGGCCCGCTCCGAGTCATTTAAACCCCGCGATTCCGGCGGGAGAAGTTGCCGTTGCAGGAGCTCCGAAAAGCGGTCTCCCACCAGGGACCTGCGAGCTCCCGATGTTCCTGTCCACCGGGCCTGCGGCCGGAGCCTCCGAAGTTCCGAAGTCGGGTCGCAGCCGCGCGCCACCACAGCTCTTCCCGCCCCGAAGTCGGCCAGCTCCACGATGGCGAGTCCGCAGGCTCCGCGACTGAAGTCCCTCAGGTTGGTTCCGGTTGCAAGGCCGCCGCCGGCTCCATGATGTTAGGCCCAACGACACCGGAGACCCGACAGGGAAAAAGTCAGGTCCCCGTACAGGGAAGAGATTAAATGGTTTCCCCCACCCCCCCCCACCCCCCACATATACACAGCTAAAAATAATTTAAATTAGAACCAAAAACATACATCTAATGGGACAAAAATAAAAAATAAGACAGTTTGAAGTTTGATTTACAGTCAGAAAAATGAAACAATGATACGTCACTTAACACCATTCTGTGGGGCAAAGATATTCAGACCCATAGATAGACACAAAAAGCTGGAGTAACTCAGCAGGACAGGCAGCATCTCTGGAGAGAAGGAATGGGTGACGTTTCGGGTTGAGACCCTTCTTCAGACTGGTTAGAGATAAGGGAAACAAGAGATATAGACGGTGATGTGGAGAGATAAAGAACAATGAATGAAAAATATGCAAAAAGTAATGATAATAAGGGAAACAGGCCATTGTAAGCTGTTTATAGGGTGAAAATGAGACGCTAGTGTGACTGGGTGGAAAAGGGATAGAGAGAGAGGGAATGCCGGGGCTACCTGAAGTAAGAGAAGTCAATATTCACACCATTGGGCTGTAAGCTGCCCAAACAAAATATGAGATGCTGTTCCTTCAACCCGTACCTAGATGAACTGGGGTCTTATCGTCTGCGCCTCTCAAGATTGGCTGCGGGAGGCACCCCCGGAGCACAAAGACTAAATGGTGGGCTGGGCGAGGAAAGGGATGACCGTTCATGGATGATCCAGATCGAGGTGATGGCTGCAACGGGCCTTTGTGGCCACCTGCAGATTGGACTTTGAAAATGGCGCCAAAACCTGACGACTCTGTTTCTGGTCTCAGTGGGCTACTTCTATACACTTTGTACTTCATCTAGGATTGTACTTATGTATGGTAATAATTTACTGAACTGTATGCAAACAAAAATAATTTCAGTGTACATTGGTACATGTGATAATAAAGAACCATTCCACAATTGAACCATTGAACCATTGTGTTGGTCTGGAGCCTTTGGCACAATTAAACACATCATGCTCTTCCAACTCCTCTTGTCATCTATTTGGATGGCACAACACTTATTTAGTTATTTTCTAATTCAGCGATAGTCATTAAATCACCAGCAGCAGATCTGCACCATAATCTCCAGTAACTTTGAAGGTCCATCATGGGTTCCTACTCTCATCCAGATGATGGCCTTTGACACCATTACCTGAAGGCACAGCATTAACTTCCCCATTAATGCTGACAGCTAGCACCTTCTCCCCACCATTTCTCTCGCACCGTTAAACTCTGCCTACATACTGTCGCTACAATGAATTTACTGATATCCAGCACTGTGTTTCAGCCATTGTCTTTGGTTCCTGCTATAATAAACCTCATTGACTCCACCTCAATCCCCATCAACTTTCTGAATCAGAATCTGATTATTTGCAGTGTCAGGATTTGCTGTGTAAGAGCTACTACCGTATCCCTCTCCCCTGCCCTCTCACCATAGTCCTGAATTTTCTTTTTCTTTTGGCCATATCCAGTTCTCTTTTGAATTGAATTTCCCTTCACTAATTTCCTTGACATTCCGGACCCCGACCACGCATTGCATGAAAGTAGTTTTCCTCGTGTCAGTTTTGCTTCCTCTGTCTTTATTCTTCATTCTATGTCTTCTTGTTCTTGACCCCTCTGGCAATTGGAAGTTTCTCTCTATCCATTCTGTTTGTGATTCTCATCATGACTTTAAATTCATTTTTCAGATTCTTCACAACCTCCAAGGAGAACATTTCAGCTTCTCCAGTTCTTTCATACAATGCAAGTGCCGTATTCAATGGAGCCACAAGGCACTGCATATCTCTCCACGCATACTGCCTGACCTGCTGAGTTCCTCCAGCACACTGTGTTTTGCTCAAAACACCAGCACCTGCAATCTCTTGTTTCTCTCCTTTCCAATTCCGAAATATTAACTCTTTCTTTGTCCACTGATGTTGCCTGACCTGCTGAAACTTTCTGACATTTTTCTGTATTTATTTCAGATTTTCCAGCACCTGAGTCTCCTTAATAAAGCCGGGACCAATATCATTTCATAGAGTCATAGAGTGATACAGTGCGGAAACAGGCCCTTCGGCCCAACCTGCCCACACCGGCCAACAATGTCCCATTTACACTAGTCCAACCTGCCTGCACTTGTTCCATATCCCTCCAAACCTGTCCTATCCATGTACCTGTCTAACTGTTTCTTAAACAATGGGATAATCCCAGCCTCAACTACCTCCTCTGGCAGCTTGTTCCATACACCCACCACCCTTTGTGTGCAAAAGTTACCCCTTGGATTCCTATTAAATCTTTTCCCCTTCACCTTGAACCTGTGTTCACTGGTCCTCGAATCCCCTACTCTGGGCAAGAGACTCTGTGCATCTACCCAATCTATTCCTCTCATTTCCAGGGGATTCATCGGTGCAATTTAGCTAGGGATGGGAACAGGAAAGTACAAGTCAAAAGAAGAAAATTCCTGCAAAACAATTGGTCAAGATAAATAAGGTCTGAGTAAGGAACAGAAGGTTTGTAGATGCAACCAGAAGAGAGAATTCGGCCTAATATGGAGGCTCGATTCACATGTACAGAAGAAACCAATTAGCCCATGAGCACCCGAGGCATTTAACACCATAGGATTTTGCTCGTGCCAATAACATTAGTCATAGATTCATAGAGTCAAACATTGTGGAAAGAGACCTTCAGCCCAAATTGCCCACACCCACCAACATGTCCCATCTACACTAGTCCCACCTGTCTGCATTTGGCCCATATCCCTGGCCTGTCCATGTACCTGTCTAAATCTTTCTTAAATGTATCGACAGTGCCTGCCACAACTACCTCCTCCGGCAGCCCGTTCCATACACCCACCGCCCTTTGTGTGAAAAAGTTACCCCTTAGGTTCCTATTAAACCTTCCTCCCCCCCCCCCCCCTCACTTTAAACCTATGATTTTGGATTCCCCTACCCTGGGCAAGAGACTCTGGATCTACCCGATCTATTCCTCTCATGATTTTGTACACCTCTCTAAGATCAGAGGATCTTGTACAACTCTATAACAAAAGATAAGGCAGAAGTGATCAAAGTCCAAATATTTTTGTTAGTATTAAGAAAGCAAAGAGATCTGCATACACTAGTGGGATTGTGCAATGGGTGGCTAACTGGGAGGAAGGATACTGAGGGGCAACTTTGCAGGCTAGGTGCATAGAGGGTAACTATCCAGTGTGGGGGAAAGAGGAACTATCCAAAATAGGGCTTGGATAGGCAAAACATGAGGTTACAGAACGGCAGGAAAGCACAACATCAATGAAGGAGGCCATTCAGCCCACTGTGTCAGTACCAGGTGAAAAATAGCTGCCCATCCTAATGGCCACAGCTCCCTGAAAGTGGCATTGAGTGACAAAGAAGGCAGATGGTATGTTTGACTTCATTGGTTGGAGCATTGAGTGTAAGAGCCAGAAAGCTTTATAGAACTTTGGTTGGGCGACATTTGGAATATTATGTGCAGTTCTGGTCATTCCAATGCAGAAAGGATGTGGAGACTTTGGAAAAAATTAGAGAAGAGATTTACCAGAACGCTGCCTGGATGAAAAGGTATTAGCTATGTGGTTTGAGAGGTCAGACGTACTTGAATTATATTCTTTAGAGTGCGTAAGAAGGAACTGCAGATGCTGGTATAAACCGAAGATAGACACAAAAAGCTGGAGTAACTCAGCGGGTCAGACAGCATCGCTGGAGAAAAGGAATAGGTGATGTTTCGGGTCGAGATCCTTCTTCAGCTTTCTTTAGAGTGTTGGTAGTTGAGGGGCAACCTGATAGAAATAGATACAAATAGACTAAGTGGGACCCGTTGGGGCCCATGTTCACATGGGAGGGCTGGTCCCCCAACGCAATATTCTCCACCAATTCCAATATTGCTGGCCAGTGCGGGGGGGGGGGGGGCTTTCTGGGGCGCTAGTATGTGTGTTGTGTGCCGAAGGGACTGGTTTCCAGAGGGCTAGTATGGACATTGTGGGATGAATGGATTCTTGGGCTGGCAGCACAGTCACTCAGGCCTGGTGGGCTGGCAGCTCAGTCACTCAGGCCTGGTGGGTTGGCAGGTCAGAAACTGCCAGAAATTCTGTCCAAAACAGGTGAGAGACTCTGTGAGAGAGAAGGGAGAGAGGGTGGAGAATCAATTTTAGACATTTTTCATCTTTTTCTGCAGATCACAGCAATGAAGGAGGAAAGTCTATCCTGGCCTGGATCTCACAGGGAGCAAATGAAGGGAGGGAGAAAAATACTGGGGTGAGGTTTAATACTTGCAGGGGGAATACTTACTGATGGGCTGAAGGGACTCCTGGGCTAGTACTGGCCTGATGGGCCGAAGGGGCTCTAAAAAAATCTGAGTGAAATCTCAGTGAAAGGCACTTTTTCTGGACTTTTCCTGGCCTGGCACGGGCCTTTTGGGCCAAAATGCTCCTCCTGGGCAAATATGGGCATTTGGGCAAAAGGGACGTTTCTCGGCTAATAGGGGCCTTGTGGGCTGAAATTTGTGGTTTCAGGCGGGCCAAACAACTCATTTCATTTCATTTCCAATTGCATTGCAGTTTCAAGCACAGGGCAGGCCGAATAGCTCATTGCATTTTCATTTCACTTCCATTGCCATTGCAGTTTCAAGAACATGGCAGGCTCAAGCCAAACAGCTGATTGCATTTTCACTTCATTTCCATTGCCATTGCAGTTTCAAGCACAGGGCAGGCCCAAGCCAACCAGCTGATTGCATTGTCACTTCATTTCCATTGCCATTGCACTTTCAAGCACAGGGCAGGCTCAAGCCAAACAGCTGATTGCATTTTCACTTCATTTCCATTGCCATTGCAGTTTCAAGCACAGGGCAGGCCAAACAACTCATTTCATTTTCATTAAGGGCTAACAAATCATTTATTCAAGTACATTGCATACTCACAGTGTTCTGTAGTTTCCCAGCTCAGACAGAGAGTCGTGACCTCTCCCTCACCATCTTGCAGACAGACTAAGCCACGCCCACACGTCCGGGTTTTATAGTCCCTTCCCCCTCCCACTGGAAGGGGCGTGCCCTCATGACAGTGATTGACAGGAGAGAGAATCTCAAGATTTTTAAAACACTAATAAGTCTTTTATTTTTCATCGATGGGAAAAATCCTTGGGACCTGCGCAGCGGAGGAGGACTCTGAGTAAGATGGCCAAAAAATCACAGCCATATGTGGTAGCGTTTTTGTTCTAAAATCGAAGCACTGTGCAAACAGGAAGTGGTCAAGATGAGACTTTTAATTACATAGATTATGAGAGCCAAAGGGTAGTCAGTCGGAACCTTTTTCCCCACGGTGGAAATGACAATCTCCTGCCACCCCCTTAAACTATGGGTGATGTACCGTGGCCAGTTCACCGACCAACATGTCTTTGGGACGTGGGAGGAAACCAGAGCATCCAGTGGAAATCCACATGTTCACAGACAGTAAGGTCAGGATTGAACTGGGATTGCTGGAGTTGCTCTATCTACTGCTCCATAATG
Organism: Malacoraja senta; assembly: GCA_038087875.1. Classification (NCBI taxonomy): domain Eukaryota; kingdom Metazoa; phylum Chordata; class Chondrichthyes; order Rajiformes; family Rajidae; genus Malacoraja; species Malacoraja senta. The sequence continues at coordinate 52,394,649 of CM075978.1, read as the reverse complement.
CTGCTCTTTGCAACTCGCGCTCTTTCAGTAAGTTCCAGACCTCCATTACCCTCATTTCTCTTCCAAACTTTCTTCTGATTTAGTTCATGATCCCTCTGCATTTTTCCAGTTACTCGTTCTGGGTACCTCATGTCCTTCTGGCCACTCTATGCCAAATAAAACAATGGTAGCTCTTCAAATCATTTCCCCTAGCTATAGTTTGCCAATCCTGGTAACATCCCTATAAATCTTCATTGTGCCCACTCTATTACAGTCATCTTTCCTGTAACGTGCTGATTGGAATTGTAGGCAGCACTAATAACTGTGGTCTGATTCATAGAACATTGAACATAGAACAGTACAGCACAGGAATAATCTGTAGAAGGGTTGCCACCTGAAACATCACCTATTCTTTTTCTCCAGAGTTTCACCTGGCCCACTGAGTTAATCACAGGAATAGTCTCTTCAGCCAACGAATCTGCAATGACTATGATGCCAATCTAAACTAATCCCAATTGGTCTGCACAAGATCCAAATCCCTCTATTCCCAGCCTTTTCATGTGTCTGTCTAAATGCTTCCTCAACGTTACTCTTGTACCAGCTTCCACCATTTCCCTTGGCAGTGGGTTACAGGCACCTATCACCCAATGTGTACAAACAAAAAATCCTTTACAATTTCTTTCCCTCATCTTAAATCTGCGCCCTCTAGTTTTTTACATGATTTTGGCACTTCCATTCTGGGAAAAAGTCTAACCATCTGCACTATCTAATTTTCCTCTTCATTTGATATACTTCTATTGTGTGCTCTTCAAGAGTACGAGTCTTTGCTCTTTTAATTGTTGCTTTAGCTAACAATGGAAAGTGCCCTGCATCCATTCTTAACCACCTTACTGACATGTCCTGCTAACATTAATGACTCTGTTCCTCTGCATCGCTCAATGTCCTTGCACATATTCTATATACCCTTGTCTTGCAGTACTTCTCCAAATGCATTACCTTAAGCTTCTATGTACAATGTTTCTGTTTGCCTGACTGGTAACCTATTTCCTTCTTGCATTGCAAACCTTTCCTCCTCACTGTCAACCACTGTGCAGCATGGTGGCGTAGCGGTAGAGCCAGAGACCCGGGTTCAATCCTGACAATGGTGCTGTCTGTAAGGAATTTGTACGTTCTCCCCTTGATCGCGTGGATTTTCTCCGTGATCTTCGGTTTCCTCCCACATGCCAAAGATTTACAGGTTTGTTGATTTATCCTTAGACTTTGTAAATAACTGCACAATGCCAGTATCCTTTCATTCCTACTTCCACAGCCACAGACCATTGTGATCAGTGCCTCTGAAATCCTTTCCATCCCTTTAACTGTCTGCAATATGTATTGAACATGATGATATATCCTTTATCAAAGATAATGAAGCTTTAATACATCCTCTTTTACTGTGTTTATCCCATCTAGAATTTCACCCACTTGTCTTCCTTACACGTTAGCAGCGTTCTCTATTATCAAGTCTGTCGCAAGAAATTGATTATGAACCCACATCCGCACACTTGTTTTTTTTAACCCTAATGAACTGTATTCCTTTCATAGTAATCAACTTGCTCATGCATTTAGAAATAATTTTGGGATTTTCTTTTATTTTATACGTCAATATGTGTCATATCCCCTCTTTGCTTTCTCAATTTCCTTTTTAAATTTCACTCCCACATCTTCTACAATTCCTGCTGTATTAAGCTCTTTGCATTTGGTATATACTTGCCTTCTTTTACCTTAAACTCAACACACCATTTTATCTGAGGTTCCTCATTTGACAGTTCCATCTTATTATTTTTGCGTGGGAATATGTTCACCTTAAACCATTTGATTCTCCATCAGACATAGGAGCAGAATTAGACCATTTGTCATATTAAGTCTGCCCTGCCATTCGATCAAAGCTGATCTATTTTCCCTTCTCAACCCCATTGTCTTGTCTTCTCCCTGTAACTTTGGACACCCCTTAATATCTCCTTTGTAAAATTCTCCCATTGTTTCACTGCTACTGTAATGGCAATTTCAAACTTTTCCAATGTCCAACTTTCCATTGCCATTACTACACAGACAGGGAGGAGTGGAACTTACGTAAACGATAAAGAAAACAGATCCTCCAGTCGTTATTTCCAGTTTAATTGATCCTTTATTGAAGTAGTTGTACAAACAAAGAGATGATTCATACCAGGTATTCCCTTTTCTCATACAAGCTGTAACTTTCCGTTCTCTCTCTCTCTTCTGGTAAAAACTGTATTCTCTCTCTCTTTACCGCTCCAGTCTGATCTGGCCACTCCCTCTCCAGTAAATATATGTAACATTCATCTACGTATCAAAAGCCCACCCCCAAGCATACAAAATAATTCTGCAAGAAATATCTAGACAAAACAATAAAATATGCTAACTGTAACTAGCCTAAGCATGAATGGCTCCTCCAGCTGCATTACTTTCAAGTACCTTTTTCCAGTCTACAGTTTCTAAATCTCATAATAGCCATGTGAAATTAGCCAAACCCCAATTAGATCCTTGTGTTTTAGTTTTGTTCTTTCACATAACCTACTGAATTTATAATCACTGTCACAAAAGTACCTGCCCAATTCTATTCATTTCCTCACCCCAATCTCCTTTCCTAATATAAATCCACTCTTGGATTTAAAGCTATAAAGCTATAAAGCTTCTAATGAATACATTTTAGAAACTGTGCTCTTTGCAACTGTTATACAGACTGTATCCCAGTTAGTATCAAGAGAATAGAAATTTCTCATTATGACTCTCTCATAATGGCCGCTCTGTGTTTATTGCGGTTGTCAGAATGATCCTTATATATTTGCTCCACTATCTCCCTCAGATGCTTTGAGCAAAAGTGTTAAACCCCATCTATTATCTTAGGTGATCGGAAGAAATCCAAAGAGACTATTTAAAGGGCTCAGCGAATTTCTCCCTGTTTACTCTAGTCTTTAGAGATACAGCTTAGAAACAGGTCGTTCGGCCCACCGAGTCTGCGCCAACCAGCGATCACCCCGTACACTAGCACTGTCCTACACACGATTTATAATTTACAGGAGCCAGTTAGTCTACAAACCTGTATGGCTTTGGAGTGTGGGAGGAAACCAGAACACCTGGAGAAACCCACGCAGTCACTGGGAGAACATACATACTCCGCACAGAGAGCACCCGTAGTCAGGATCGGACCTGGGTCTCTGGCGTGTAATGCCCCTGTCCCACTTAGGAAACCTGAATCGAAACCTCTGGTGACCTTGCCCGCGACCCAAGGTTTCCATGAGGTGGCCGGAGGTTTTGGTCACTCTCCATAATGGTCGAAAGTGGTTTCCGCGTGGTCGAGGCTTCATCTAGGTTGCTTCGATTGTTTCAACAAAATCAAAACGGGCCTCGACTAAAAATAGGTTGCCATTTGGTCGAAGCCAGTGGAGTGGGGTCGCTATTTATTTACAGGCAGTTGAAGGCCATCTCCTTCGCTGACCGGCCATTTTGATTGGCTCATTGGAGTTTTCAAGACGTAGAAGACCCGCCGGTAGGTAAAATGCCGCTAAATTTATTAAACTTCTTAAAACTGTCTCCACTCCTTCTCGCCCCCTTCTCTCCCCTTCTCCCCTTCTCCCCACTTCTCTTCCCCTTCTCTCTCCCCTTCTCTCTCCTGCCCTCCCCTTCTCCCCCTTCTCCCCCTCCCGCGCTCTCTAAAGGACTTACCGTGCTCTGTGGCAGCCGTTTACCTTCCTCTTCATCGCACAGACAGCGCTCCTCCGCTCTCCATGGCCCCCACCTTGGCGATGTGTTTGTGTGTGTGGTCGGTAGCAAAGATCCTATAGGATCTTTGGTCTGTAGATGCAGCTCATGCTTCAGTCGATCCAGGTCGAGGCTTTCCAGTCGAGTGACCAAAACCTCCGGCAACCTCATGGAAACCTTGGGTCATGGGCAAGGTCACCAGAGGTTTCCGTTCGGGTTTCCTAAGTGGGACAGGGGCATAAGGCAGCAACGCGATCGCTGTGCCACTGTGCCATCCTTAAGTCCTCCCTGTTGCTTGGGGTAATATTCCATCCTCATTACCGAAACCTTTATCTGGTGTGCTTAGAGTTGTTTGTGAGCTCTTGCCATGTCAGAGCTGGTTCCAACATTTCAAACATTGCATCAGTCATGATGTTTCCTTCAAGAGGTCCATTGAATGTAAAACATTTCAGATGTCCTGAGGTTGTCGAAGATGCCAAGTAAGTACAAGCATTCCTTTCTCCTAGATTTTAAACTGAGTTTCTCTTCCATACCCTTAATGGCTGAGGTCTGATTTGATCTACACCTAGTCTATGTACCAGTGTAAGTTATGTGAAGTTGGTTCTGCAAGTTAATCTAGGAAAAATCACAAAGGATTCTTTTGAAGTCTTCCAGCATAAATATATTGCTTCAGTGCTATGCCATTTTTATTTTTAAAAAACAGGAAAGTGAATGATTCATTCTGTTCTTGTTCCAGACAGAGAATGAGGGTAAAAAGAAGTTGGGATTTGCTGTTGGCCCAGCAGAGTTCTCCCCTTGCTGTCTGTTGCTCAAGGGGAGAATAGTGTTAAACATTTCTAATTGCCTTGCTTTGGTGTCGAGGCATGTAGTTCAAAGGAATAGTTGCCAGCAAAAGTGTTGTTGTGAGCATTCCATTATGCATTTAGCCTATTTGTTTAAGGATATATTTCAGCCGAAATGGAGTAATTTGGGAGGCTCCTTCACATATTGCACACCACAGCAGTTCTGGAGTATGTGTCGTGTACAAACAAAGTAAGACATATGTGAGAAGCAACCGCACATACCAAACAAATCATGGTTTTGGGACTTCAAGAGAAAAACGAGCCATGCATGACGGAGATGTAGCGTGATATCTCTAATTTCCCTCTCCCCGGACATTCAGTCTGAAGAAGGAACTTAACCCGAAACATCACCTATTCCTTTTCTCCAGAGATGCTGCCTGACCCATTGACTTACTGCAGCATTTTTGTATCTATCTTCAGTGTAAACCATCATCTGTAGTTCTTTCCTATACACCGCAGTGTGCTACTTGTTTGACTCATCCATTGTGGAAGTCTGCAGATGTTTCTTTGAGGACAGTAAGAAGAATCCTTGTGTATCAATTCTCCTGAGCTGTCGGTCATCATAGTAGTTAATCTGCAGCCTTGCCAGTGAGCCAGAATATTGTGGAGCCCAGATCAGCACCCTGGGCACTGCTGAAAGAGTGCTGAACTGTCAGGGCCACTGTCTTTTCAGATGAGACTTAAATTTAAGTCTCTGCTATCAGAGATCTCACTATTTCAAAGCAGAGCAAGCAACCCCTTGCCACATTCTGGCCAATATTTATCCCACAAGCCACATACTAGCTTTTCTGGTCCTTATCACATTGTTATACATGGGATCCTAATGTGTATAAATTGGCTGTCACATTTTCTACAAACTCCTTCCAGACAGCACCAGATGTCAAGGTTGAACCCAGGTCTCTGCCGCTGTTAGGCGGCAGGTCTCCCAGCTACAACACTGTGCCATTTATCAATGTCTGGTACAGTGCTTCAAGGTAACAAGCCTTACTGTTTCCTGCCGCAGCACAAGATCGGTCTGCAACCTCAGCCAAAGCCAGCATCTGTACCCATAACCTAAGACAGCATTGGTGCCTGAAGTGTAGAAAGGAACTGTAGATGCTGGTTAATACCGAAGATAGACATAAAGTGCTGGAGTAACTCAGCGGGTCAGGCAGCATCTCTGGAGAAAAGGAATAGGTGATGTTTTGGGTCGAGACCCTTCTTTGCCTATGTTCTGGGCAGTAATGTTTCTGTGCCCATGGCCCAGGACAATATTGGACAGCTCAAACAGGACTGTTGCCTGTCCCCTCACCCAGGAGAGGGTTCATGCCTCTTTTTGTGACCGAGGACAAGATTAATATCCGACCCAATTAGCTGAGACTTTATCGGTGACCTGAGGCAAAACTGCTGCTTGTGTTCTTGGAATTCAGTCTGGAGATAAGAATGTGGATAAGTTTGGAACATTGATTACTGTTCTGGAGGTGAGGGTACTACAAAATGAGCCACAGTTGAAACCCACTGTCTGCTATTGTAATATGTAACAGTGACAGAGTCAAATGAAATTGGTGATTTGACCATTTATCTGAGAGTGTTAACTCTTCCCATCGGGAAGAAGATGCATCTGAAAACTGCACCAAGAGCCTGAAAACTGTAACATCCAGGTTCAGGAACAGCTTCTTCCCTGCAGCCATCAGGCTATTAAACACTACAACCTACAAATAAGCTCTGAACTGCATAGACTTGGGGGCATTGGTTTTGTCTTTTTGCGCTATAATTATTTCTTTGTTTTATGTGTGTGTGTATGCATACATACATACATATACATATACATATACACACACACACACACACACACACACACACACACACACACACACACACACACACACACACACACACACATACGCGCACACACACTCATACTGTATATATATACTGTATATATATAGATATGTATGTGTGTATATATATTTTTTGTTTATTATATTGTTTACAGAGTGGAATAATTTCTATCCAGCTCAGTGGGCAGAAGGAGGCCATGGCTTACTATGTTATGCAAAAGGTTGTATCTTCTCAGTAATCCCTCAATTTTGCAAGGGGTTAGTACCAAGTTGTAATTTGCACTGAAGATTCAGGAGTGGGACTTGAATTGCCTCAGTCCATCTGGTAAAGACACTGTTAGGTCTGGGCTTCCAGGGATTACCCCCAGCAACAGAGAAGGAATCGTTTATGCAGTCACTCGAGACTGCAGATGCTGGGATCTTGAACAAAAACTTGATTAGTAATGGTGTCAGGGGTTATGGGGAGAAGGCAGGAGAACGGGGTTGAGAGGGAAAGGTAGATCAGCCATGATTGAATGGCAAAGTAGACTTGATGAGCCGAATGTCCTAATTCTGTCCTATCTATCTATCTATATTTAAAACTCTGTGTGTGTGTGTGTTTCTGCCTGTCTGTGTGTGTGTGTGTTTCTGCCTGTCTAGTTGGTGCCAGCCTTCCTTTGATTTGTTGCTACGCCAACACCACACGCAGAAACGCCGAGATTTTTTCCATTTCGGTAGAGATTTCACTTTTCATTCCAAGTATCCACTCCTGATTAAATTTCATCGTGTTTATGTACACATTTTTAATAAAATCCTTCTCCCCCCCCCCCCCACTCACTAATTTTGTCTCCTCCTGCTGGCCAGCCACCATAACGGCTGCTGCCGACCAGCTCTGCTCCAAAAATGACGCCTTTTTTTTTTTTTCGCTAGCGATTTTTGCCCCAGGGTCTAGCACGTTCGGGGTCCAGACCCAATGGGTCTGCACTTGGTCTAGTAACTTATAAACTTATGAAAAAAACAATATGCTGGAGCAAATCAATGGGTCAGAAAGCATCTGCTCGGTCTAAAGTAGAGTCCCAACTCCTGTATGTTGATTGTTCATTTCCCTCCAAAGATGCTGCCTGAACCGCCAAGTTCCCCAGCAGTTGGTTTTGTGCTCATGACAATTTATGTACAAGTCCTGATGATACACAATGTGGAGATGTTCTTTGAGGTGGTGATGTTGCCACATGCCCGCTATCCTTGTTGTTTTTGGCGAATTGTGGTGGTGCTTTAGAGGGAGCTTTGGGCCATTGTTTGCTATGCACCTTATAGATGATGTGCCAATGGGGAAAGGAGAGAACACTTGAAGCCACGGCAGTGGTGTCCTTGTCATGTTTGACATTAAGTTTCTTGAGTACTCCCACCAAGAGTATGATGGGACACTCTTCAGGCAAGTGAAGAGTGTCCCATCATACTCCTGCCTTGCACCTTGCAGATGCCGGAAAAGCTTTGTAACGAACTGCAAAAAGATTCATTCTCCACAACACACATAGTTTCTGCTATGCTACAAGTGGTACGCCTTATTTTTGGTTAAGTGGTTTATTTTCTGGTCATTGCTATTGATTGCAGAACACCACAATGGTGGTTCCATTAAATGCTAAGGGAAGGCTGTTTATCTCTCACTTTCTTGGGACAAACCACAGCAAGTATGTTTACTTGTTGCATATTCACTTAAACTAAATTAAACTCCATTCAGACTTATATTTAGTTTATTGTCACTTGTACCGAGGTACAGTGAAAAGCTTTTTCGTTGCGTGCTAACCAGTCAGTGGAAAGACAATACATGGTGACAATCAAGTCATCCACGGTGTCTAGATACAGGATATAGGGCGTTACTAGCTTCCAGTTTGGAGCTGCTGGTTTTATTCCTTAAAGGCTAAATGTGAAACAGTGGTACAATGAGTAGAACTGTGTCCTCACAGCTCCAAATCTAATCCTGATCTCCGGTTCTGTTTGTGTGGAGTTTGCACATCCTCCCTGTGATCTCATGTCCCTCTAGCCCCTCTATGCCAAATTAAACCATGGTAACTCATCGAATTATTCCCCATAGCTATAGTATGCTAATCTTCATTGTGCCCACTTTATTGCAGTCAACTTTCCTGTAACGTGGTGATTGGAATTGTCGGCAGCATTCAAAACTGTGGTCTGATTCATAGCACATTGAACATAGAACAGTACAGCACAGGAATAGTCTGTAGAAGAGTCCCGACCCGAAGTCACCTATCCTTGTTCTCCAGAGATGCTGCTTGGCCCGCTGAAATACTATAGCACCTTTTGTCTCAGTTTGGTAGGTTAATTAACGACTGTAAATTGTGTAGGTGTGCAGTGGAATGTCTGGCGAGTTGGTGGGAATATGTAAACAATGCGGTCAGGCCAAATTTGGACTGTTGTGTGAAATTCAAGTCATCTCATTGCAGGAAGGATGTGGGAGCTTTGGAGAGAGAGAAGATGTTTACCAGGATGTTGTCTGGTTTGAATGATATTAGCTATTAGTAGACATTGGACGAACTTGAATTATTTTCTCTGGAATATCAGAGTTTAAGGGGCAGACGTGACAGAAGTGTATAAAACTATGAGAGGCACAGATAGGGGAGACAGTCAGAACCTTTTTGCCAGGGTGGAATTGTCAAGGACTAGAGGGCGTAGCATTAAGGTAAGAGGGGAATTAGGAGAGGTGTGGGGGCAATTCTTTTTACACAGGTAGGTGCCTCGAACATGCTACCAAGCTTGGTATTTAAGGGGATTTTAGATAGGCACATGAATATGCAGGGAATTGGAGGGATGTGGATCATGTTCAGGCAGAAGAGATTAGTTTAATTTGGCATCATGTTTGACACAGGCATTGCGGGCTGAAGGAACTGTTCCTGTGCTGTCCTGTTCTATGTTCTAATGAAATGGGATTAGTGTGACTAGTGTTAGTCTCTCACTTTCTTGGGCCAAACCAGGGCACGTATGTTTACTTGTAGCATATTCACTTAAGACTAAATGTTGTTTCATTTAATTTATTTTAGTTTATTGAGGTACAGTGAAAAGCTTTTTTCTTGCATGCTATGCAGTCGGCAGAAAAACTATACATAATGACAATCAAATCATCCACGGTGTGCAGATGTGGTGTGCAATTCAGTGACTCTATGAATCCTATTTATTATGTTAATAGTGCCGCACATCATGATGGTCTTTGAGTATGTGCACGAGCGTGTGTGCAAGTATGTGTGTGTACACACAGTAATTGTGCGGGATCAACCTGTGCCATGTTTCCTTCTGCAGGGCTGTCCCAGTAAGCAGCAGGTGCTGAGTGCGATACGGCAGATGCAGAAGCTGCTGTCCACGCAGGAAACCCAGTACACACAGGGTATTCGCATGATGAAGAGGAAGCTTAGCCTGTTGCAGAACACAATGAACAAACAGGCTGCCAAGCACAACGGTGAGTTTGGTGAAGTGTAACTACATATTCGAAGAATAGACAATAGACAATAGGTGTAGGAGTAGGCCATTCGGCCCTTCGACCCAGCACCGCCATTCAATGGGATCATGGCTGATCATCCCCAATCAGTACCCCATTCCTGCCTTCTCCCCTCAAGGAGATCCTCTATGTCTTAGGCCATTTCATCCCACAATCCTGTCCCACCAATAATTCAGATGAAAGCTGAACTATCCTAGACCAGTTACTCAGCTTGGTTTTCTTTTTGTAACTACAGTAAACCCTCATTATAATGGACCATACGGAGGGATTGGTGTCCATTATTGCTGATTGTCAGCTTTAACTGAGTAAGGTATTATCATTGTTTAAGTAGTAGAAACAAACAACTGCATTTGCTGGTTAATACAAAAAAACAACACAAGATTCTGGTGCAACTCAGCAGCATCTCTGGAGAACATGGATAGGTGACGTTTCGGGTGGAGGCCCTTCTTCAGACTCTCGGTCTGGAATTGGGGCTGGAATCCAGGTGAGTTGACGGCCCCGGCCTGCTGGTGGCCGGACGAGAGGCGAGGATCGGCAGAGTCATTGGTCGTGGCCTGCAGGTGGCTAGAGTGCAGGTGAGAGTCGATAGTGGCGGTAGCCTGGAAGCAGCAGGGTAGGTGGTGTGAGGCAGGGGTGGCATCAGCAGATGTCGGTAGGTCCGTCTGCTGTAACCAAAAGGCATTATAAAGAGGCCCGTTAAAACGAGGGCTTACTGTAATGCTCAAATATCGCTGAGTTTCCAAATTTTCTTTATCCATGTTCTGAGCATTTCTGATACCCTTTTTGTAAAGAAGTACTTTGTGACAACGTTGCTGATTCTAATTTGAAGATTAAGCTCTCTTGATTCGGACAGCTTCACCAGAGGAAGCAGGTTGACTCTTAATTCATTAATAACCTTCAATTATTTTGAACATCACAAACAGATCATTATATAATCTTCAATTCTTGGGGAAAACATGTCTGTGCAATCTGTCTGTATTATTTCAACAGACTCTTCCTAAACAAAAAAAAAGTCTGTATAAATACACTTCTGCTAAACACCTTGAGACATTTTACAGCTTTGAACACATTAAATAAATGCTATTTGCTGTTCACTAAATACGTTGTTGTATTTGCTATTCTTATTTCAAATTTAGTTTAGTTTAGTGATACAGCATGGAAACCTTTGGCTCAATGAGTCCATGCCGACCATTGATCACCAATCACACTAGTTCTACATTTTCCCACATTTGCATCCACTCCCTGCACACTAGGGACAATTTACAGAAGCCAATTAACATGCAAATCCACACGATTTTGGGATGAGAGAGGAAACCGGAGCACCTAGATGATACCCTAATAGTCACAGGGAAAACGTGCAAACTCCGCACAGACAGCACCCGAGGTCAGAATCAATCCCGGGTCTCTGGAGCTGTGAGGCACTATGTGAGGCTCTATCAGCTGCACCACCGTGCTGCTCACGATTTGTGGCACCTGAAGGATTTTGCTTTTCCTGTTCCCCACTGATCCGTTGGCTTATCCATTCTCTGACCCCAGATGACTGCCACTCCATTGTTTGTCCCATGACCATGCCTACCCTCTGGAATACCGATCACTGACCATTGACTCAACCACCCATCCCTGACAACCCATCTTCATCCCAACAAATCCGCAGAGCACGTGGTTAAATGGCCTCTGTTTAAGAGCTGTCCAGTAATGCGTAATATTGTGCACCTCAAGTCCTAGTGAATTTTGCCACATTGTGCCCCCAAACAGGATATTTGTTGCTCCTTTTGCAGCGAGTTTAACGTGATTTGCTGGTGCTTCTCAAATGGGTTGCATTGCACTGCCCGCAAATCTGGATTTCCATGTATCTTTTAAAATCTCCTTTGAGTAGTTTCCGGTGAAATAAACATTTGCAAAGGAATGAGGTGATTGCAATGGATTAAGGAAAGTAATGTGATTAGAGCAGTATAACCATAACTAGTCAACTCGGCCTCACAGCTGGTGCTTTATTGTTATAATCCACTTGGAATGGGCCCTCTGTTTCATCCGGAGGAGATGAAGAACATGATTGTGGGAACTCCAAGTAAAGCCAGCCGACGTACATGTACAGGGGGTTCAGAGTTTGTTAGTTCAATGGCCAGATCAGGCAGAATATATCCTGCTGACTGGGTTCCCGCAGGGATTTCTTTACATTGGAGACTTGGGTAAGTATTAGCTTCAATTGTACTCAGAAATAAGTAGCTTTCAATACGTTTTGAATGTGAATTGTGGAGTATTTTAAGTTAGACATAAGCCTGAGTTTAAATCTAGTGTAGAGCGATGAAAATGTATTTTCCAATTTGCTGCAAATGTACAAGGAGTAGTGGGTGGATAAATGACCATGTGATCCAACCTACTGACGGCACGGTTTTTATACATTGCATATCATTAGGTAGACACGCCACAGTCGATTCAAAAAGCGAAAGCCTAGAAGAGGGGAAAAAAGCCCCGTGTCTAATTTAGGGAAACAAAAATCTTACAAAATGCAATTCCAGCATTCCCACCTCAATGACATGGACATGGCTTAGTTTCGGAGGAGATAGACACCTGTCCTAATCCAGCTCCGATGGGTCTTGAGTCTCTAGTTGGCCCACTTTGAAAATGACTGTTTTTTATTTAATCATTTAAAAGCTACTTCAGAGGACATCTAGAGTCAATTATGTAACGTGGAATGGGTGACACATACATATTAGACCTGATGAAGGTGGCCGGTTTACTTGCCTGACCCGTGAATGAGTTGGATTTTTCTACAGCTCATGATCATAATTACTTGTATCTGTATTTACCTTCAGATGTCATCATTTGCTGTGACAGGAATAGTGCTTGATTGTAAAAGCTGAGGTGTGATCTGATCCATATATTTAAAGAATGATTGTTTGTTTTGATAGCGCAGAGTGAAAAGAACTTATCGCTAAAGGGGAAATCAAGATAGGGGACATAACTTTGTGTATTAAAGATGCTATTATTTATTTAGTAATTTCACACTTCAGTTAGATTATGACTAATAGATATTTTTAGTTAACTTCTACATACACTCCCCTCCCCTCATTTCCTACCCCCTCTGCTTCTCCCCTTCCACACCACTAAAAGCCAGTTAACCAGTTCCACACTTCGCAACGATGTATCCCTCTTTGGATCACACTGTCCATAGCCAACAGTTATCAGGAAACCACCCTGCCTGAGATCATCTGTAGCCAGCCCTGACTTGTCCTGGTCTATTCTTGTTTCAGGTGTCCCCCCCCCCCCCCCTCCCTACCCACAATCAGTCTGAAAAAGGGTCCCGACCCAAAATATCACATATCCATTTGCTCCACAGATGCTGCCTGGCCCATTGAGTTACTCCAGCATTTTGTGTCTATCTTACATATTTTATGTCTATTTGCTTGACTTTTTGATAACCCTTGCCTCATAATAATGTTTTCATCAAGATCTTGAAAGCATCCATTGAACCCAGACATTTGCAACTCTCTGAGAAAATGCATGCGACCCTTTGAGAGAATAAATCCTTTCTGATTTCACTCCCTGATAGACCTAGCTTTAATTTCAAAATGATGCTCATTATTCTGGATTTGCTCCATCAGAGAATATAGTTTCCATGCATCCAACATATTCCATCGCCTTACTAATTTAACCACCTCCTTTGGATAAGCTCTTAATGTTTTAAACTGACAAGAATGCACCCATTTTATACAACATCATCATAACACATCGTCATAAGGCCAATATAACTTATTTGAGGATTTAGGTCTCAGGGTATTCTGGACGATAATTACTTCTCGTTGTCTATTTTAAATTTCCTTCAGCTATTGAACCTCCACCTTCATTGTGTATCCTGGCTAAAGTGGTACCTTTCATTTGCTGATAGCACTCATGCCACTCATTCGGAAGGTTATTGGTTTAATTACCACGCCAGGTACAGGTAGGGCGGCACAGTGGCGCAGCGGTAGAGTTGCTGCCTTACAGCGCCTGCAGTGCCGGAGACCCGGGTTCAATCCCAACTACAGGTGCTGTCTCTACAGAGTTTGTACGTTCTCCCTGTGACTGCATGGGTTCTCACAAAGATCTTCGGTTTCCTCTCACACTCCAAAGACGTACAGGTTTTGTAGGTTAATGGGCTTGGTGTAAGTGTAAATTGTGTGTGGAGGATAGTGTTAATGTGCAGGGGATCGCTGGTCGGTGTGGACTCGGTGGGCCGAAAGGCCTGTTTCTGCACTGTATCTCCAAACTAAATCAGAGACTTGAAATGCAGTGTAGGCCAACATTCCAGTGCCTAACCAAGTACATGGTGCACTGTTGAAGTGTAGCCTTTGGGATGAGGCATTCTGATATTTGCTTTCCCAGGTGAAAGAGAAGGCAATACACAAGATAATGTTAGAGGAGATGTCCAGGTGCTCTGGGCAATGTCTCTCCTCCTCAATTAAAAATTCCCAGATCACAACCAAAACAAATTGTCTGATCATTTATCTCATAACTGTTCAACTTAATTTGCTCTAGATATATTGTAGGTACATCCAGACTATACAACATCACCCAGACTTCACAACATTAGCCATGTATTACACAGATTCTGAAGAAAGGCCGCAATCTGAAACATTGCCTATCCAATTCCTCCAAAGATGCTGCATGACTCGCTGAGTTCCTCCTGCACTTTGTGTTTTAATTATATTACTTTCAACAAATAAAATATCTATAACTTGGTGTAAATTATGTTGGAATACTCCTGGTGTCATGAAAGCATTATATAAGTTCAATTTCTTTTTAGTTTAGTGATGTTGGTCAGAGTAATAGAGATAGAGCTACAGCGTGGCAATGGGCCCTTTGTCCCATCGAGTCTGTGCTGACCATGAATCACCCGTACACTAGTTCTATGTTATCCCACTTTCGCATCCTACACACTAGGGCCAATTTACAAAGACCAATTGAATTACAAACCTGCACTTCTTCGTAGTATGGGAGGAATTTGGAGTATCCGGAGAAACCCCACGTGGTCAGAGGGAGAGTGTAGAAACGCCGCAGAGACAGCACCCGTAGTCAGGATTGAACCTGGGTCTCTGGCACTGTAAGTCAGCAGCTCTACCACTGTGCTACTGTGCCACTGTGCCACCTGTTTGGTCATTTCAATATCGTCAATAATTATATACCCTTCCCGAGTTCTTGTCCCTGTTTCACTTTGACTTTTGTTTCCACAGAAACCTGTCCCAAGCTCAATGCGCCAAGCAATGGGAAGAAATTTGGGAGCAGGTATTTATTGGGCCATGAGGTGCACTATGCCTGTGATCCTGGGTTTGTGCTGGTCGGCGCCAACACCAGGGTGTGTCTTAAGGATAGGATCTGGAGCGGACAGTCGCCTTTCTGTAAAAGTAAGTCTTCTGAGGTAAAGAGTGATTTTGAAGTTGAAAGTCATGGCACTACTGGATGAAGACATTAACCACCACGGTGCTCTTTGGTGTTCCTGCTGTTTAAGAAATAGAATTATGATATTATTCCTTTTTTATTACTCCAGTTTGGAACATGTTGGTGCAGCAATCCTATCTCAGGAAAACCATTTTGTAACGCTTACCCAGCCTAAAGCTAAAGTAGCTTGTTTTATCACCCTGACTCAGAAGTGCAGACTCCGTTTATAATTACTAGTTTGGCTTCTTAAGTGTTCAATCATCTTGGATTACTTTACTGAAAGTGATATTTTAGCAAACTCCTGCCTCGCATGAAAGACCTTCACTTCAATAATCCTCTAATTACAGTAATATCTATATAATGTTGCAACCGAAACCTAGGCTATACAATATGATTCATGACTGAACGGCTCACGTTAACCCGCACCTGCATGTTCAGATGCTGATGCTTGGACGCTGAGATCTGTAAGATGCAGTGCAAGATAGGAAAGAAAATTATGAACAGAAAATGCTGGAGAAATTCAGGCAGCATCTGTGGAAAGAGAAACAATTTGATGTTTCAAGCCTAAGACCCGTCAGTAGACCCGAGGTAGAAAGAAAGTGAGGTAGTCAAGGCAACAGAGAATACAGGGAAGGGCAGTGGGTGGAACAAAGGGTTTGCCTGTATTGTCTGGTGAAGTAATGTAGGCATTGAATGGACAGTTAAGATATCTGTGTAAAACACAATCAGTCTGAAGAAGTGTCCCGACACAAAATGTCACCTATCCATGTTCTCCAGGGATGCTGCTTGACCTACTGAGTTACTGCCACATTTTGCGCCATTCCTGTGTTACACACAAAGTGTAGGAGGAACTCAATGAGTCATGCAGCATCTTTGGAGGAATTGGATAGGCAACGTTTCAGATTAAGGCCCTTCTTCAGACTGTGTGTGGTAGGTGACTAACATTACGAGGTCTGGGTGATGTTGTATGGTCTGGATGTACCAAGCAGACCAGAATGTACAAATGAAAGGAGAAATTAAAGAAAAAGAGGAATAACAAGCACAAATGATCAGCCATGATTCAAACAGAAGCAAACCTCTAACTTGCTGAAGTTTTCCAATGTTTTCCATTAGTTTTGGCATTTCATATTTCTGGCATCTTTCAGTTTTCTATTTCAGATTTGTGGCATCTACAATTTTTTTTATTTTCACGAAATAGAATTGCTCACTTTTATCATTATTATATATTCACTGGAGCTAATAACGAGGTGCAAGGGTTGGATGTTCATAAGTGTTAAGAACAGTATTAGGCCATTCGGCCCATCAAGTCTACTGAGCCATTCAGTCAGGACTAATGGAATCAAGGGATATGGGGAAAAAGCAGGAATGGGGTACTGATTTTGGATAATCACCCATGATCATATTGAACGGCGGTGCTAGCTCGAAGGGCTGATTGGCCTACTCCTGCATCTATTTTCTATGTTTCTAACCCCATTCTCCTGCCTTCTTTCCATAACCCTGACACCCTAGCAATGGAATGTCAATATCTAATGCCTATCCCCACAGGCCCATTGCAGTGGAGTTCACAGTGAACAAACATTATATATGACATAAAAGGTTGAGTAAGGGCTGCAGATTTCCTCCCTTAAGGGCCACTGGTAAGCTCCATGAGCTTCATGATAACCTGGTAGTTTTAAAGCCATCGATTTGCTTTTCAGTCCAGAATGTATTTAATTAAATAAATTTAAAGTCTGCAATGAAGTGACTCGAACTGATGTAGTCACCAGGTTGTTTGTTTGCAGCATAACCAGAAGTCATTGCCCTTAATGGGTCAGCAAGGACATGCAGGGAATGGACTTCTTGTCCATTCATCTGCCTGATGCAACTCAATGCATTATGCTTTGCAGTACTGCTCTCCACTCCCTCCCTCATCCTTCTCCGCCTCCCCCCCCTCCTCCCCCTCCTCCTCCCCCTCCCCCTCCTCCCCCTCCTCCCCCCTCCCCCTCCCCCTCCTCCCCCTCACCAAGGAACTGCACATGCTGGTTAAAACACAAAAAGACACAAAGTGCTGGAGTAACTCAGCAGGTCAGACAGCATCTCTGGAGAACATAGATAGGTGACGTTTTGGGATGAGGCCCGAAACATCACCTTATCCATGTTCTCCAGAGATGCTGCCTGACGTGCTGAGTTATTCCAGCACTTTGTGTCCTTTTGGTGTCCAGCAATTCTCCTTTCCGTCAATTCCCTAGTTCTGTTGTTCTTTTGGAAAATAATCACTCCTAGGCATGATCTCAAACCTTATTCTGTGTAAATCTGTAACTTGGCTGTATGAGATGAGAATGCATTTTAACCCAGAAATTTTGGGCACAAGGATCTCGGCTGTGATTTCAATGGATGAGGTTCACTGCTTTTAAATAGCACATTGTTGGTGTCCTTCCAGGAACTGGAGCATCAAACCTGTGCTGATGATGCAACTGGAGTATTGAGCAGAGGTGGGAGGTTATGTGTTGGAGATAGAAACAAAATGCTTAGTGGGTCAGGCAGCATCTCTGGAGAGAAGGAATGGGTGAAGGTCGAGGACCTTCTTCAGATTGAGAGTCAGGGGAGATTAGCTTCACTGTCCCCCTGATTCATTTTACTGATTGTGTGCCTCGTTGTCAACTTCCCTTAACTAACAATGAACCATTCTACATTTCCTTGATCATTGTCTGCTTTGCCTATCTTGCAGGTTAATCAATCCTTTCTAGCCTCAGGCCATTGGTGCAAACGTGGCTCTCAGCACCATTGAGTCATGGAGTCATACAGCATGGAAGGTTCTTCAGCCCAACTTGCCCACACCGACCAACATGTCCCATCTGCACTAATACAAACTGCCTGTGTTCGGCCCATATCCCTCCAAACCTCTCCTATTCATGCACCTGTCTAAATGTTTCTTAAACATTGTGATAGTACCCACCTCAATTACCTCCCCCTGCAGCTCATTCCATACACCCACCATCCTATGTGTTACCCCTCGGGTTCCTATTAATCCTTTTCCCCCTCACCTTAAACCTATTGTGTCTGGTTCCCGATTCTTCTACTCAGGGCTAGAGACTCTGTGCGTTTACCCGATCTTTTCCTCTCATGATTTTGTACACCTCTATTAGATCAACCCTCATCCTCCTGCGAGTCCTAGCCTGCTCAACCTCGCCCTTTAGCTCAGACCCTCGAATCTTGGCAACATCCTCGCAAATCTTCTCTGTACCCTTTCAAGCTTGGCAACATCTTTCCTGTAACATGCTGTCCAGAACTGAAAGCAATACTCTAAATCCAGCCTCATCAGTGTCTTATATAACTGCAACATGACCTCCCAACCAGTTCCACACCATTGTCCTACTTCAGCCAAACTCAGTTGAAAACCTTGGGCTTCCTTGTTTCCACCTGAAGAAGTGAAACAAATTCCATGTGGACAACTGCCCATAAATCCACCCAGGCAGCAGATAACCCACCATCCTCAGTGCTGTTGAACTCTAATGAGATCTGCATCAGTTCTAAATTTATGATGTTCAAATCTCTCCATTTCACGTCACCTCTTCAAGCCCTGCTCTTGTGCTTCTTGGATCTGCTCTGCAGCCTCCCTGATCTACAAGGCAGCCCCTGTTATCAGAAACAATGAACTGCAGATGCCAGTTAATACACAAAAGCTCACAAAGTTGTGGAGTGACTCAGCAGATCAGGAAGCATCTCCGGAGAACATGGACATTTTGGGTTGACACCCGAAACGCCACCTGATCCATGTTCTCCAGAGATGCTGCCTGACGTGCTGAGTTATTCCAGCATTTTCTGGCCTTTTGGTATCCAGCAATTCTCCATGCAGTCTATTCCACTGTTCTATTGGTCTAATCCCCATTGCTACTCCAAGAATTGAAATATGCTGTTTGAACTCTTCACAATTCACACTTCCCTTTCCGCCTTTGAAAAACGTTTTCTGAAACTAACTGACCAGGTGTCCTCTTCTTTTACATGTCTCAGGGTCAAATTTGGTCCAGAAGGGACCTTGAGACTTTTTTATTATAAAGGTGATGTACAAATGCTTGTTGCTTTTTGTCAGTTCAAGAGGAGACATCAACTAACCATCTAATGCTGCCCATTGCTTATACTCTCTTCCTGCAGATATAAATGAGTGTGCCAGTAATCCTTGTCTCAATGGTGGGACGTGCGTGGATGATGTAAATCGCTTTGCCTGTCTCTGCCGTACAGGCTGGGCTGGTTTAGACTGCCGCCTTGCCTTAGGCTCACGTAAGTCTCCATAGGTCACTGAACTCCAGAAGACACACAGTCCTCTGGCCTTGTGGACTCAAGCGCATTGCCTGGAAGGACACATTGAAACACCAGCCCAGTAGAAACACTGTTCCAGAAACTGCACTGTAAACATTTGGTGTGTGAACAACACAGTAAAAACACACCACTGCCTATGGACAACCCAGCAGAAACATTGTACCAACTATGGACTACACAGTGAAATCAGTGCATCAACTGTGTACCACACAGTAAAACACTGCACTATCTATGAACCACACACTAGAACGTCACACTTTCAGAGAACTGCACAGTAAAAACACAACACTGTCTGTGGAAAACACAGCAAAAACATTGCACCTACTATGGAGTACACAGTAAAATCAGTGGATCAGCTGTGAACTACACAGAAAACACATGGCACTGTCTGAACCACACAGTAAAAACATTGCACTGTCTATGAACTACACAGCAGAAACACTTCCATCTGTAAACTACACAGTAAACATTCAGTCTGTGACCTGCACAGTAAAACAATTCCCTATCTGTGAACTGCCCAGTAAAACACTGCACAATCTGTGACCACATATTAAAAACACCATACTTTCAGTGAACTACAGAGTATAAACACTGCCTTATATGTGAAGTACACAATAAAAACTCTACTATCTGCGAACTAAACACTGAAAGTGCAGCACTAACTAGGACCTACACATTGAAAGCACTGGACTAGTTATGAGCTGCACATCAAAACAACTGCTATCATAGAAACTGCTTTAAATAAACCACACATTGGAAGCTTTGCACTTGATCTAAACCATGCATTGAAGTGATTGCACTCTGTGAACCTCAGATTGAAGTATTTTTAGTAGCTCCGCACACCTTCAGTAAGCTGAGCTCAAGGAATACTCTGTATAAATGGAAGTCCCTTGTCCGTATGTCTCACTATTTTCTCTTCTCTAATTACCGCTTCATTATCTTTTTCCTTTTATTTTTTACTTGTGTCCTCTTTCTCTTACACTATGTCTCTTTGCTTGAAGTTACATTTGCTTTAAAACTATTTGATTTTTGGGTGCCCATAATAGAAAGCACAATTTATATATTCTCTGCGCCTCAGTAATGAACACCAGTGTTGATAACAAACAGTCAGTGTTATTGGCATGCATATTTTTAGAGTTACAAGGATGTTACCAGGAAGAGAGGGTCTGAGCTATAGGCAGAGGTTGAGTAGGCTGGGACTCTATTCCTTGGAGCGCAGGAGGAAGAGGGGCGATCTTATAGAGGTGTAAAAATTCATGAGAGGATTAGATCGGGTACATGCAGAGAGTCTCTTGCCCAGAGTAGGGAATCGAGGACCAGAGGACACACTGTAGGTTCAAGGTGAAGGGAAAAGATTTAATAGGAATCTGAGGTGTCACTTTTTTCACACAAAGGGTGGTGGGTGTATGGAACAAGCTGCCAGAGAAGATAGTTGAGGCAGGGACTATCCCAACGTTTAAGAAACAGTTAGACAGGTACATGGATAAGACAGGTTTGGAGGGATATGGACCAAAAGCAGGCAGGTGGGACTAGTGTAGCTGAGACATGTTGGCTGTGTGGGCAAGTTGGGCCGAAGGGCCTGTCTCACTATCACTCTATTTGATCGTCCATGGCAATTGCGTACGTTGACTGTAAGGTTATGTAGGACTGTCTGGCAAATAAAAGTGATGGGGAATTTGAGATGTCCAGTAATAATGGTGTGTTTAGGTTAGAGATGCAGCACAGAAACAGGCCCTTCGACCCACTGAGTGTGCATGGACAGCAATCCCCTCACACTAACTCTATCCTACACACACTAGGGACAATTTACAATTTTACCAAGCAAATTAGCCTACAAACCTGTACGGCCTTGGAGTGTGGGAGGAAACCAGAGTTCCCAGAGAAAATCCACGCAGGTCACGGTGAGAACGTACAAACTCTGTGTACTTTACTCATAAAAGAGTTGATGTAAAAACAACAAACTCAATACAAGCTCGCTGTAATATATGGAAAATGTGATCTAACACCTTGCTGGTAGGAACAGCTGTTTTTTTGCCGTTATTTGCAGTGTGCTTTGTGAGAATCTGGAAACATTGCTAGGCTGACTCTATTCGAGGGAATGCACAATCTGTCTGAAGCCGACTATTTCAATCAGTTGGATGGATCTCAACGTATCTCCATGATTCTGGCACAAAGAGATCGCTGTTTTGTTCAGAAATGGGAACATGCAGGCTCCTCGGGGGCAGGGATCAGTTACAGGAACAAAGGATGGAACGCAGTGAGTGAAAACTGTAGCCGAGAGATAAATAGCCGTGGGTTCCAGTCTCTAAACATGCCCGTTCTCTCATTGATCAGCTGTACACTATGTGGGAGGCAGTGAGTCATACCTCGTACTCAGCCCAGGACGAGAAAAGTTATTCTTTGGTATCTGAAGCTGTTTTGCACAGCATAATATGGTGAAAGATGCATACTTTCAATCTGTTGTCATTGTTTCCATTCAGGAGAATTTGCACTCGGTGACATCCCACAGCAGTTAGGTATTTTCTTACTTTGAGGGATAAATACTGATTCATTCACAAGTGATATTTTTAGGATGTGGTTTTGTTCAATATAATACCTGGGCACCTTTTACTTGTTCCTGAGGGGCATAACAACCTTATTTTAAAGACAACACCTCCAGGACAGCAGATGACACAAAGTGCTGGAGTAACTCAGTGAGTCAGGCAGCATCTCTGGAGAAAAAGATTAGTGACCTTTTGGGTCGGAACCCTTCTTCAGACCCGAAACATTACCTATTGTTTTTCTCCAGAGATGCTGCCTGACTCGCTGAGTTACTCCAGCACTTTGTGTCTATCTTCGGTATAAACCAGTATCTGCAGTTCCTTCCTACACCTCCACGAACAGTCCTGCAAGCCCAGGTCAACACAAGTTTTTGGATGTGGCTTGAAGCAATCGCTTGTGCTGTTGAGTGAAGATTGTTATCGCCGACACCTTGATTCTACTGGAAATGTACAGAACTGGCAACCAGAGCGACCCTATTACACACTCTGACGTATGCACCAGTGCTGTACCCGAGCCTCAAACGGTGACAGATCTGGTTTCCTAACCCTACCCAATGACATGTGAATTTGTAGGTTAACTGACCACTGTAAGTTGTCCCTCGTGTGTCGGTGAGTGGTCTAACTTGTAGGGGGGTGGGGGGGGGGGGGGGGGGAGGGTGTTGATAGGATTTTAGGGAGTGGATACTTTACAGGGAAAACTAATGGTGGCTTATGTTTGCCCAGTCAGCCAGTATAAATTTAATGGGTTGAAATGGCCTCCTTCAATGTTGCGTTGAAATATAGAAATACTGCGCCTAGTTGAATGACAGAGCAGCCTTGAGGGGCCGAGTGGCGTACTTCTGTTGATTCCTTGCTCATATACTGTAGATGCAGTGCCCAGAACTGTACACAGTGCTGCTGCTGAAGCCAACCCTGTGGCAGTGGGTATTTGTTTGGCCCCCTCGTTTCCTATGTCCTGTGCCTGTACTTACACAGACCTCTTCCCATTTTTAAAAGAGCGGACAATGGTGCAGAGTGACCCATCCTACAGCCGCCAGCCACGGTGCACAGACATCCAAGGATCCAAACACTGCAGCTGCGAGACCGGGTTCCAGCTGAATGGGGTGGACCTGAGGCAGTGTCAAGGTAAGGCAGCATCCATTACAGCTGGAATTTAAGGACCACTTCTCCATTGTTAAATCTGATGCTTTGAGAAATGGACCATAAATGCAAATATCAGCAGTGATTTGGATAAAGTGAAGCCCATCTTTAATATTTTGACGAATGTGAGATATTTCAGCTCAAGATAGACAATAGACAATAGACAATAGACAATAGGTGCAGGAGTAGGCCATTTGGATTGTGCAAAAACTACAGAACAGAATAGAACAGAATAGTAAGATTAAACGAGAACTTACCTAAGTTTGAAGTTTGATCTTTATTTTATGAGGAGTTACGTAGGTGATTACGTGAAGAACCCCGCCAGTGCGCCTGTGCGTCAATCTTCAAAGCAGCGGTGTGAAATCACAAAAAACAACAACCGAAGTAATATAGTCTCATAATAAAACGAGTAATACAAGAACTTCAATCTGACCTTTATGATAGAGGGTAGGGTCGTGGCGGGCACGTAATCACCTATGTAACTCCTCATAAAATAAAGATCAAACTTCAAACTTAGGTAAGTTCTCGTTTAATCTTACTATTTTACTTCAGAGTCACGTGAGTGACTACGTGAAGATTTTAAAGCTTTGTGATTTCATGCCATAGATCAATCCCGGCTTCTCACTGCATAGATTGACTCGGAACGAGAATAATCAATCATGCACTCATAATAACATTTGTACCACAAATGCAGTAATTCATTTCAATAATGAAATTAATCAGATCCCCTTTAAACCAGAGGAATTTACACAGAACTTAAAATAGTTTCTGCACACAATCCCGCATTAACAATAGGCCGATGGTAAAAATGTTGAAACATCAACTCATTGGACCACCCGGCGGCTGCGAGGATATGGTCGACGGGGACGTCTTTTGCCTTGGCCGCCGACTTTTCTGCTGCCCTAGTCGAGTGAGACGTAAAAACATAAGTGTTAATACCAGCAGCTGTTATGACTTATTTTATCCATCTGGAAATAGTCTGTATTGAAACTCTCTTGTGTGGTTTCTTGTGTGTGATCAACAACCCAGTTTCCATATTTCTTAAATTCTTTGTGACCTCAATGCATTGTAACAAATATGTCTTAACACAGAGACAAGGATCATTTGGATATGCTGCTAGCATAATTTTAAATCCTGTCACACCTAATTTGCTTTAATAGGTCATAGATATAGAATGTAACCTTGTCTTTAGTTACTTCCATACTGTCTATTTGTAATTTTCCAAGTGTTTGCACTCGTTGTGCTGTCACTCATGCCACAAGCATGAATACTTTCATCCTGAGCTTGGCCAAAGGTAAAGACACACTTGGTGACCATTCATGAAGTAGTTTCAGTACCACACTTACATCCCAGATTGTCATGTACCTAGGTTTCGGTGGTTTGGAATTAAAGATTCCTTTCATTAGTCTGGAAAGAATTGGGTGTGACCCAATTGGGTTTATTTCTGAATCCAGAACCAAATATGAGGGCAATGCACTTATGGCTGAATTAATTGCACTACAACTCAGACCTTCATCATAATAGAGTTTTGACAGAAATTCTAAACATTTGAAATATCTGCAGTACTATATTGCACATTCTTTTGTACACAGAACTTTTCCCATTTCTTAATATAAGAAAGGTACTGTTTTTTTAGTGCTCTTCGTCCAGGCTGCCGTAAGCATGTCCACAGTATGCTAAGACAGTCCTCGCCCCAGAAAAGGCCTTCTTAAACCTGCAAATCAACAAATCCAAACGATCATATAATGGATGTTGTTTCTCTGTTACAGGGTGCAGCAATAAATTACTCCTTTTTGGGACTTTCATCAACATTTGTGTTGTTAATTCTAATATCAACGGATACCATGGCTTTGTAGGCCAATCTGGTATTACCAATACACCTGAATCAGCATCTTGCCTGACTTTAAGCAAACACTGGCTTATGAGGCAGAAAAGTGGAAATATATATGACAACATACCACTCCAATGTAGCGAGAAAGAATCAATCGCCACTGCTCCTGGATATGATTCCCATGAGACATATCTCGATAGCTGATGATTCAGTCTAAATGCAAACAAGTCAATGTCGGGCATTCCAAATCTGATTACTATATCATTGAATACCTCTCGATTCAACATCCATTCTTATTATCATGGAACTTTCGTGACCTGGTGTCTGCTATCGTGTTCATTCTACCTGGTAGATAGATAGCTGAAATCCAAATGTTCTTTTCAATACACCCAGTCCAAAGTTGATTAGCCATTTTGTCACATGACCCTGACTTGATTTCATCCATATCATTAATATAGTCAATTGCTGTTGTGTTTATCAATCTGAACTTGAACATGCCTTTTAGTTGTGTTAGAACAATAACCTTGGAGTCCATAGAAACATCCTAAAACTCCAAATAGTTAACTGCCCATGTCTGCAGTAACAATGACTCTTCCTGATTCCATCTGCCTCCGCAGCTAGATGCTAAGTCAGTTTCACCCCATCCTAGTGTACTGGCATCTGTTTGTAATATCATGGAAGGTTTGTTCAATCAGCACTTTGCTGGAACTGCTTGAGACATGTAGAATCCACCACTGCAGATCAGAAACAGCATTTGTTGTTAGTTGCATGGTTCTATCAAAATGACCAACATGCATTCTCAGTGCCTGTTCTTTAACTCTCTGCAGCTGTTGATAATGTAATGGTCCGAATTGGACTGCTGGGAATGCTACTACTAATTTTCCCAGTACTCGAGCTACCTGATTGAGGGTTTTTGCTCGTTTACCAGATTACTGCAATCTTTAATCAACTCCACCATTTTTTTCACTGGGCAAAGTAATTTTCATTTGGACTGAATCAATTGTGAACCCCAAATAATCAATCGAGGTACATGGTGTTAACCTTGATTTCTTTGGATGAATTAGAAACCCCAAACCTTCAAAAGTTGATTTCACAGCTGCCACAGATGCTTCTGTTGACTGTTTTGTCCTTCCTATAATCAGGACATCATCCAAATATGCCATTAGTACATGCCCCTGGCTTCGTAGCACCCCCAGAATTGGTTTTAATAATTTTGTGAATATTCTGGGAGCGGACGTTAACCCATTAGGCAAAGCTTTGAACTGCCATAACTGGTTCATCCATGTAAATTTAAGATACTGAATATGTATCTTTTAAATCTATATTTGCCATATGACATGCTTCTGAAATAAGTTGTTTGGGAGTCACAAATGTCTCCCTTTTAAAATGTTTAAATTAAACAAAAGGATTCAGACTTGTCAAGTCTAGAATAATCCCACATCCTCCATCCTTTTTTGATCGAGGGAATATATTTGACACAAATTGGTGAATTTGGTAGACTGATTCTTCAATAACACCTTTTATATATAGGGTTTGAAACGCAGCTTGAACCTCCATCACTTATTTTTGTGCAAACCATATGACAATTACAGCAGGAAAACAGGCCATCTCAGCCCTTCAAGTCCATGCCGAAGAAGTGGAGAATTCTGCTAGGAACATGCTGGACAGGCAAATCATAATTTGGATTGAATTCAATTCGAAATCCTTGTATACTATTCAGAATTACCACATCTGAAGTAATCTTCCAATTGTTTATAGAAAAGACATAATCTGCCTCCAACTTTTGGACTTAATCCAGTTAGTATGTTCCCATGAGAACCAGGTCCACCTACCTCTTGAGTCATTTGAGTACTCTGAGATCCCTGGATTCTGCCGGAAGCACCCTCACTGGTTCTTGCTCCCGCTGCAGGCCGCCAGCTACGTCCCTGGGTTAATGAGCGACTTGGTCCTGTCCAGGATCCGTGTGACGTCTGAAAGGATATTCCTCTTTACAGACTTTACAACCATTGATGTTTTCATCCATCCTGTTTTTGCTTCATCTTCCAACTCTTTAACACATCTCTCGAGATCCTCTCCAAAGAGTAAGTTGGGTAATTGTACATTACTTGGTTTGCAGAGTGCTGCGAATTTCGGATTCATAGTAGGCCGTATAGCACCTTTCCTCGGACAATTGATCTCGAAGTGGGTGCTGCACAGCAACCCCAGTACTTTCTGATGCAACTCCGTCATCTCTTGGCTTTTATCCGCTATTCTGGCAAAGCAGTTATTCCAGATTCCAGCAGCTTTAATATTCTCTGCCATTTCAATTCTTGAGTTCTCATAGTCATACTCAACTCATATTTTCTTGCATTCTCATCCATTTCCTGCTGTTCCAGCTGATGGGAAACCAAGTAATTCATTAGGGAGGCCAATTCTCTTCTAATGGCTCTCCTGACTCTGACGGGGCAGCGAATCATACTGCCAGGGGTGGAACATCTGTACATCACGTACATCACGGCTACTGTGACAAATCACATAGAGCCTCACCGTCAGAATCGGGGTCTGAAATCTCATGACCCGTGGCACGCTCCTCATCCCTGAGGGTGCATTCTATCAGCCCTGAACCAGGAGCTGTTTAAGCTGCTTCCAGCAGCTTGGATTTCAGTACACTCTTACCTGAGTGTGCTTTGCTCCAACAGCCTATGTAGCAGGCTTTCCATTTGGGCAATACGCTTAAAAGCAGTATCTAGCCCTGGAGCTTCCATTTCCTGGGACTCCTCCTCCGTGGCCCGTTTCGATTCGGACTTGGCCTTGCGCCCGACAGGCGTTGACTGCCCCAGGTCCACAGTCGCTATGCTCACCGCTGACGACTGTACTCGGGTTTTTAGAGGCGGTTGGTCGCTAACCGCAGACTCCCGACTTTCCCGACTTTCTGTCGGCTGTGTCGCTTGCCTCTTCCCCCTGCCCATTTTTTCCATGGCATCTGTGGAAGAAATCCCCACAGACCCACAGTAAACGGACCTGAAAAAATACTGAAAAAAGTTTTTACTTACCTTGTAGTTAAAAACTACAAATCCACTGAGGAGCTCTGCTCCTCACGTCTGTTTGCGACAAGGCGTCTGACGTAATGACACGCAGGCGCACTGGCGGGGTTCTTCACGTAGTCACTCACGTGACTCCAAAGTAAAATCTGTATTTACATGTTAGAAAAAAAATAACAATTTTAAAAAGACATAACACAACAGTAAATTAGTCCTTGGTGAGATAAGACTAAATTACTGGACTAATCCGAAATCAGTACCCCGTTCCTGCCTTCTCCCCATATCCCCTGACTCCGCTATCTTTAAGAGCCCTATCTAGCTCTCTCTTGAAAGTATCCAGAGAACCGGCCTCCACCGCCCTCTGAGGCGGAGAATTCCACAGACTCACAACTCTCTGTGTGAAAAAGTGTTTCCTCGTCTCCGTTCCAAATGGCTTACCCCTTATTCTTAAACTGTGGCCCCTGGTTCTGGACTCCCCCAACATCGGGAACATGTTTCCTGCCTCTAGCGTGTCCAAACCCTTAATAATCTTATATGTTTCAATAAGATCCCCTCTCATCCTAAACTCCAGAGTATACAAGCCCAGCTGCTCTATTCTCTCAGCATATGACAGTCCCACCATCCTTTGAATTAACCTTGTAAACCTACGCTGCACTCCCTCAATAGCAAGAATGTCCTTCCTCAAATTAGGGGACCAAAACTGCACACAATACTTCAGGTGTGGTCTCACTAGGGCTCTATACAACTGCAGAAGGACCTCTTTGCTCCTATACTCAACTCCTCTTGTTATGAAGGCCAACATGCCATTCGCTTTCTTCACTGCCTGCTGTACCTGAACAAGGACCCCCACATCCCGTTGTACTTCCCCTTTTCCCAACGACGCAATTTAGATAATAATCTGCCTTCCTGTTTTTGCTACCAAAGTGGATAACCTCACATTTATCCACATTAAATTGCATCTGCCATGCATCTGCCCACTCACCAAACCTGTCCAAGTCACCCAGCATTCTCATAGCATCCTCCTCACTGTTCACACTGCCACCCAGCTTTGTGCCATCTGCAAATTTGCTAATGTTACTTTGAATCCCTTCATCTAAATCATTGATGTATATTGTAAATAGGTGCGGTCCCAGCACCGAGCCTTGCGGTACCCCACTAGTCACTGCCTGCCATTGTGAAAGGGACCCGTTAATTCCTACTCTTTGTTTCCTGTCTGCCAACCAATTTTCTATCCATGTCAGCACTCTCCCCCCCAACACCATGTGCCCTAATTTTGCCCAATAATCTCCTATGCGGGACCTTATCAAATGCTTTCTGAAAGTCCAGGTACACTACATCCACTGGCTCTCCCTTGTCCATTTTCCTAGTTACATCCTCAAAAAATTCCAGAAGATTAGTCAAGCATAATTTACCCTTCGTAAATCCATGCTAATTCGGACCGATCCTGTTACTGCTATCCAAATGTACGGCTATTTCATCTTTTATGATTGACTCCAATATCTTCTCCACCACCGATGTCAGGCTAACTGGTCTATAATTCCCTGTTTTCTCTCCCCCGCCTTTCTTAAAAACTGGGATAACGTTAGCTACCCTCCTTTGTCCTTGTTTGAAGAACACCACTACCCATGTAAATTAGGGATATACATTTGCCATTAGATCCCTGTACTTGCCATTGCATCCTGTGACTCCATTCATTTAGATTACCTCCATTCATTCACTCATTATCAGTCTATATTCATAGTAATAAAAATCTATACATTTCAGACATACATACTCCAGTTAACCCCAGAATTCATAAACATATGGTGGAGAGAATTACTGATTACTACTCATTCTTTGGTAACAAGTGGGCCTCTCTCCCACTTGGTAACAAGAGGGCCTCTCTCCGGAGGAGGCGCTGTCCAGAACGGCTGCCTGTCCTGCAGCTGTCCGTTTTTTTCCCTTCTTTTTTATTATTTTTAGTACGTTGAGTGTGCAGTCAGGGGGCCTAATCTTTTTATGTGTGGGGGGTGGTGGGGGGGAAGGGGGAAACTGCTTTTCAAGTCCCTACCTGGTCAGAGGGGTTGCCTTCCTCCGAGCAGCGCCTTCGACCTCTCCTTGCAGCCTACCAGCGGGTCCTGGAGCGACGTTTCCCTGAGGGGACCTGGCCAGAACATCGGCTTTGGCGGCGGCGCAGAACATCGGCTTTGGCGGCGGCGCAGCGCTGGAGCGCTGTCGTGGAGCGGGCGATGCCTTTCCTGGGTCGCCGCGCTGGAACTCCAGTATGCTGGGACCGCCGATGAGAACATCGTGGAGCAGCGGTTCTGTGGAGCAGCCAGCTGCGACGCTGAACGGTACATCCCGGAGCCTGGGATCTCTCGCTGAGATTGCCAGTGTGGGGAGCTCCGTCCGGCGCGGTCTGTTGGCTTGGAAGCCGCGGTCTTCGGTGGGAAGGTGGTCGTTCCTGGTACCCCAAGCCGCTGGGGGTTCTCCCGACGCCGGAGCACCATCACCCGGCGAGAACATCGGGCGCCGTGGCGGCGACTGTGGAGGGCTCAGTGGGCCCGACTCTGGGTGGACAAGAGGATGGGGACTGGACTTTGTGCCTTCCCCCACAGTGGGAACCACTGTGGGGGGATGTTTTGGTGTTGAACTTCTTGTTAATACTATGTTGTATCTTATTAGTGTTCTGCAAGGACATCTGAATTTCCCCTGAATAAGAAGATTAATAAAGTCTAATTCAATTCAATTCTCTCCCTCCCTTTCTCTTTCTCCTTTTCCCTCCTTCCTTTTCTTTTTCTCCATTTGTCTCTCTCTCCCTTTCAATCTCTCTCTCTCTATTTCTATCTCTTGCTCCCTTTCTCTCTCTCCCCCTTGCTCTCTCTCCCTCTCTCTCTCCTTCTCTCTCTATCTCTCCTTTCCCTCTCTCTTTCCCTCTCTCCCTCTCCCCCCTCTCTCTCTTTCCAAATCTCTCTTCTGTTCTCTCTCCCCTACTTTCTCTCCCCTACTTTCTCTCCTCTACTCTCTCCCCTACTCTCTCTCCCCTACTCTTCCCTACTTCCCTTCTCCCTTCCCTACTCTCTCTCATTCTCCCCCTTCTCTCCCCCTCTCTCTTGCCTACTCTCTCCTCCTTCCACTCCACCCACCCTTTCTATGTCTCTCCATCTTGCTCTCTCTCTCTCTCTCTCCCTCTCCCTCCCCCTCTCCCTCTCCCTCTCCCTCTCCCTCTCTGTCTCCCTCTCCCTCTCCCTCTCCCTCTCCCTCTCCCTCTCCCTCTCCCTCTCTCTGTCTGTCTGTCTCTCTCTCTCTCCCACTCCATCTATATTCCATAGTCTTCACTCATGACTGATTGCAGAGGACGTCCATACAGGTGGCTCAGTCCAACTCTGACTTTGCGTCAGTGATTGAAGTTCATCGCCCGCTGAAACTCCATGCTGAATTGGTGACGGGCTTGCTGACTTCCCATCAGCCTACAGACGGCACACTGAGGAAGCTCCTATTCCCAGCATGTTAACTAAACATTGGATTTCTTTCAGATGTAGATGAGTGTGAGATGTTTCATACTGGCAGATTGGCTCGTCTTTGTGTACACGCCTGTGTGAACACACCAGGTTCCTATACTTGTGCCTGCCCATCTGGATATAACACCCTGGAGGATTCTCGGAGCTGTGAAGGTAAGTTCTCCTAATCCTCAACTTCATTCACCTAATGTAGTCTACAGAGGTCATTATTGCCTGTGTGTTACTGCAACTCATTGCTGCCCAACCATTATAATCCATGGTACACAAAAATGCTGGAGAAACTCAGCGGGTGCAGCAGCATCTATGGAGCGAAGGAAATAGGCAACATTTTGGGCCGAAACCCTTCTTCAGACCCTTATAATCCATTACTGCCCAAGCATTATCCAGGCTGCTGTTGGCAGCAAATTCCTTATATGTGAATACTTGGCAAATAAACTTATTCATTCATTCATTCATTCATTCATTATTCTTCACAACCCCTAATCCCATAAGACTGCACTCTTCAGAACTTTGAAAAATTGACAGCACCAGAAACGTGGCGAATCTTTGTGTGCTGTGCCGGTGAAGTCTACTACAACACTACAAGCGTTGCACTTGTGTACTTATTTATGATTGTGCTGGATTGTATACAAACCAAAGATTCTCACTGTCATCATTATCCCCATTGCACTTCATTATAATCATCTCCTTTGCCTTCCCGTTATACGTTTCCCACTGATTGGCCATACTGAGCCCTATCACTTGTCTAAATCCACTTCTCTGCTGCCTCCCCGTCCTTTTCTCACTGCCAGTTATCCTTTATACTCCAACTCACAACAGTGGCGCAGCAGTAGAGTAGCTGCCTTACAGGGCCAGAGACCCGGGTTCGATCCTGACTACGGGTGCTGTCTGTACGGGGTTTGTGCGTTCTCCCCGTGACCTGCGTGGGTTTTCTCCGGGTGCTCCGGTTTCCTCCCACACTCCAAAGTCGTACAGGTTTGTAGGCAAATTGGCTTGGTAAAATTGTAAATTGTCCCTAGTTTGTGTGGGATAGTGTTAGTGTGTAGGGATCGCTGACTCATTGGGCCGAAGGGCTGTTTCTGTGCTCTATCTCTAAACTAAACTAAACCTAAACTAGACCGACTGTATATTATGCTCTAACCTACTGCTGATGAATCGCTACTCTCCATAACTATGTCAATTATGTGTTATTGTATATTTTACTACTGCACTGATTTTACAGATATTAATGAGTGTTTGAGCAATCACCATAACTGTACTAGAGAAGAGATTTGCATTAATATACACGGCAGCTTCCACTGTGTTCACCCGGAGTGCCCAAAATCTCGGCACAATGCGAGCTACGTAAAAACATCACAATTGTAAGTACCTGCACAACTAACTACACCTCTAAAATTACATCTACTGTGTCTAAACATGGTTGGCTCATGGAAGGTCTGTCTAGTTATGGTCACAGAGTCTTAAGGGAGCTGTTCCACAGTGTGGTCTTGCCTGACTGAACTCTTGCATGTGTGAGAGAGCATGTTAGTGTGAGTTATAAGGATAGGAAAACAAAATGGACCTGCAGTCTCAAACAAAAACCTTTTGTTGAATTTACAAAGGCAGCTGGAGATCTGACAGAGAAATCTGAGAATCTTCTAGAGGTATCTGAGGAGAGTTTACTCAGGGAATATTGCACATGCGGCATGGGAGAGTAACATTTACAAGAAGTAGGGTGTGTATAATGAACAGACAGAGGGTTAGGTTTAATGGAAAGGTAGCAGGGTGTGTGTGATGGACAGGCAGTGTCATAGTCATAGAGTCATGCAGCATGGAAACAGGCCCTTCGGCCCAACTCATCCATGCCGATCAGTGGGGTATGTGTAATGGACAGGCAGTGGTGCATGCTTAATAGACAGGCATTGGGGGACCCAGTGTGTTTAGTCTATTTATTTATTTCCTGTTTTTGCCTGACAAAATGTGCCTTTCCAACTGTGTGATTGCATTTCAGATTTCTAGCATCTGCAGTCTTTTGATTTTCAATTACAGCTGAACTCCAAAATGAGTGTCCAGTCTGGAGGGTTAGATCAAGTGAGATCTAGGGCGAGTAGCTAATTCGATACAAAATTGGCTTGAAGGTAGAAAACAGAAGGTGATCGTAGAGGGTTGTTTTTCGGACAGGTGGCCTAGTAACAAGTGGTGTACCACAAGGATTAGTAAATGATGGGACTCTGGTGAGTGTTATAGAACAGCGCGACTGAATGTTGCAGGTACATGGTTCCATGAAAGAATAAACACAGGTGGTGAAGACTGCATTTTGGCAGGCTTGCCTTTGTTGGTCAGAGTTTTGAGTACAAGAGGTGAGACGTCATATTACAACTGTATAAGATAGTGGTAAGGACACATTTGGAGTACTGTGTACAGTTCAGGTTGCCCTGCCAAAGGAAGATTGTCATTAAATTGGAAAGGGTGCAAAAAAGTTCTACAAGGATGTTACTGGGTCTGGAGGGTTTGAGTTATAAGGAGAGGCTTGTGCATTTTTCTTGGAGCGTAGGAGGCTGAGGAGAGACCATACAAATGTACATTTGTGAGGGGCATAGACAAGGTAAATAATCACAGTCTTTTCTTCACGGTAAGGGAGTCTAAAACTACAGGGCATAGTTTACAGATGAGAGGGGAAAGATTTGAAAGGGACCTGAGGGGTAACCGGTTCACAAAGAGTGTTGTGCATAAATGGACCAAGCCACAAGGAGAAGTGGTAGAGGTGGGTACAATAATGACATTTAAAAGGCACTTGGACAGATAATTTAAAAATTAGCACCGTAGAGTGGCACCATGTTGTGTGCAGCATGCTGGAGAGCACGTATATATTTTCATATTTAAATTTCAAACTGCAGCCAGAACGACAGCAGTAAGGAACGAGCTTTTAAGCCATAAATGCACTCGTGATCTCATGTTTGCTGATGGACATGGTGAACCTGAGGCAGTCACTCCAGAACTTTGTGTCTTTTTTTTAATAAACCAGAATCTGCAGTTCCTTGTTTCTACAAGAGTGTAGGTAACTTGGAAACTGAAGACAATATGATATAAGGCAACATTTCTGATAAATAAAAGCACATGGACCCTCAGATTTGATAGTGGAATAGAAGTCTATGCTATTTATGTTTAAAATAGAAAAAAAAATCTTTAATCGCTATTTTGTCTGGGGTATTTTTTTAGTTATGTTCTCTGGCTGCATCTAGTTATCGTGTGATGTCCTGACATTCTCATGGAATTTTGGCACGAAGCACTTGGTACAGAGTAATGTGAAATCACCATGAAGTATTAACGATGGACTCCTGGCTTCAGCCCTTCAAACCTAATACAGTATTGTACTGAACTCAAATTCCTATTAGCTTTTGTGTGCCAATGAGGTAAAAACAAGCCGTTTCACTGCTCTTCAGTCCAACACCTTAGAAATGTCAGCATATTTCTGCCTTTGATCCCCAGATGTTAAATTCCCAAAATACACACATGTACACGATGTGGAGATACAAAGGGGGAGATGATCACTCACTAAAATTCTGCAGAGTACAGATGAGATTAAAGGAGTGCATCAAAGATTTGCAGGCTTAATTCCTGGGCAGCGACCCAATATATCATGTAGACTGGATCTATACTCTCTTGTGTTTATAAAATAAATAAGTGTCGCCATTGTAACATACACATTTCTGAGGAGTTTGGCAGAATGCATGAAGGATTTGTGTTTCTGGGGTTAAGATTTCAAGAATCGGGTGCAAACTCAAAAACCAGGATGGGGATGAGAAGAAAATTCTGCACCGAGAAGTTAGGCGAATCTTTGGAATTTCCTACCAGAGGCTCGGTGGTCACAATAAAGATCAACAGACTTGAAAGAGTCAAGAGAGTCAAGAATGTTTTATTGTCATATGTCCCAGATAGAACAATGAAATTCTTACTTGCAGCAGCACAACAGAATATGTGAACATAGTACACTGTAAACAATATAATAAACAAGAGAGAAAAAGAAGTTCAGTGTGTGTGTGTATATATACACATACTCACAAATACACACATATATAGATGATATATATATACACACACACACACGCATGTGCACACATAAAACAAACAATAATAGTGCAATAATAACAATAATAGTGTATGTAGTTCAGAGCTTATTTGAGGTTGTGGTGTTTAATAAAAGAAGATGGGGATAGTGCAGGAAGATGATGCTGGGGTAAGGATGCAGTTACAATCTTATAGAATGGTGGAGCATGTATGAGAGGATGAATGATTTACTCTCACTTCTGTTTCTTATGCTTTTATTATCTCAACTCTTATATTCTCAACTGAATAGTGGAAATAGAAAATCAAATTAAACAAATATGTTAGTACATTTATGTTTTGCCTCGTACGTGATTAAGTGTATTTTTACGAAATTGTAAAAGAGGAATGTTGGATTGCACTGTACAACCTTTGTAAATAACTTACAGTAATAATTAACAGCATAGCTGAAATATACGTTGAAAAATACGTTGAAATAATCCACAACACTATAAATGTAACAGAAAGTTTCAGCCAAGATAATAATAAGAGAGTAGAGGATAATACTGCAGGAAATACTTTCTCAACCAGTATTTGGTGCACAATTTGGGGATGTGATGATATTTTGGTTTGAAACAAATTCCAATAGTTGGCAAGTACCTGAACTAATGACTTCCCATGACAGTGAATAAGGCACAGACCAACACGACGCAAACTTTCCTGTCAAATAATTTTAAACACACAGAATTATCATCAAAGCTCATCTTCAATGGTATTTCACTTGATCTTACCTTGATCATTTATAATGATAAAATAACCCAGTTCAGAAATGTTTAATCTTATTATATATTGTTTAGCTTAATTAGAATAAATGCAATCCTAAATCAGAACTTATCCATGAAAACATTTACTGATACTTTGTAGATTTCTGCCAAGGGAGCTGCGGAGGCTAAATCTGATAGAGATAAACGGATTTTAGCGTCAGGTATAAGGATTAATGAAGAATGAGTGGGCCGGTTTATGTTATCTTATCCATGTGTGGAAACATAAACTCATAAGATATGACATTTATACCAGGCCTTTACAATACATTTCCCTTCACTCCCCCTCCGAACAAAGACCTCCTACTAGGTGAGGGGGAGGTGGAGGGGGGGGAGTTCAAATGCTAAGGCAGACTTGTCATAGCTCATTATTTCCCCTATTAATAGAAACTCCGGTGTTTAATCCCCATTCCTTCTCACCCACCTTCAGCCGCTATTTGCCATATGTGAAAACTGAGTATAAATATAAAGGTTTGTGAGTTAAGGTGTGGAAACAAGGAACTGCAGATGCTGGTTTATAAAAAAAGACACAAAGTGCTGGAAATTACACAGTGGGTTGGGGGAAGCATCACTGGAGAACTTGGATAGGTGACTTTTCGGATCGAGGGGCTTCTTGGTATTGCAATGGAACGGTCAAAATGTAGAAACAAATCTGAAGAAGAGTCTCGACCCAAATCATCACCTATCCAAGTTCTTCAGGGAGTCTGCCAGAACGGCTGAGTTACACTTTACTTTTTTGTGAGTTATGGTATTGATCACAGATATTAAATGACTTAAATGGTCGCCAAATTATAAATGCTGGCCCAGGGTCTTGGTGCAATCCGTTCCTTATTTTTTTCCAATAACTCATGATATTGCTTTGTTATTAATTTGAAGCCTCTTTAGAAATGCTAAGATGCTTAAGATGCAATCATCATGTACATTGTAAGGAGCAATGCACAACCTGGTCCCTTCTAGAGTTCAGCTTCACTTCCTGTTGTAAACATGGAGTGTGCGGCTGTGTTTTGCCAGTCCCGTTACATACATTAAAAAATGCTGTCCAATAAAGATCTAGGTCTCACTATATAAGATCTCGGTCTAACATTTTTCTCTTTTAATCCTAGTAAATGTGAGAGAAACCCATGTCTGGTGGACAGCAAGTCGTGTGCAAATGCCGCCTACTCCATTACCTTCCATTACCTCACCCTGACCTCAAACCTGCGAACCCCTAGGGCTCTGTTCCGGATGACAAGCAGCCGATTCACGGGGGACACCATGCGCTTCAGCATCGTGGGCGGCGTCGGGCAGAACCATTTTTCCATCCAGAGGTCGGAAAGGCAGACGGGGGAGCTGGTGCTGGTGCATCCCATCCAAGGCCCAGCAACCTTGGAGGTTGAAATGGAAATGACGGAACTCCATGGGAAAACTGTCCTGACCAAACACATCTCCAAGGTCGTTATTTTTGTCTCACAGTACAACTTCTAGCTGAACTCCACATTCCGGCATGACCCCCCTTTTCGTGTTTTTAAAGGAGAACCGAGTTAAATTAAGCGTATAACCATTAGAGAGTTTCAAAATGCTTAAAGAAAGTATTCAGAATAATATCAAGCTACACTATAATGGGCGTGCATGCAGCTGCCATGTCAGAATGAAGGAGAACCTTAGAGGAACAAGGCTGAAGAGCTGGATGATGGAAAGAGTTGCATTGGTATTTAAATGGCAAGAGGCCTACAATATCCTAAGCCCTTGTATGTGCTTGGTCAGGCAAGTTCCTTACACCAAAGTTTTCAAAAGACCCTTTCCACCTTTCGTTGGTAATAGTCTTGTATGGTGCTAGGGGTAGAGTGGGTCATACTAATCAAACATTTGAAGTGATAAGTGGACATCCATTTTGTCCCATCTCCTTGTACCATAAGAAGGTATGGGGGAAATGGAAGAAGGTGGAGGAGGGTCAGTGGGTATCCAGATATCTGTGAGTCCAGTTATTGGCAGTATTGGCAGTATTGTTCCTTCTCCTTCCAAAAGACCAGCCAAGAAACATTGGGTGGGGTGGGGAGGGGAGGGTGGTGGAGTGGGGTTGATTCTTCTGGGGAAATGAACCTAAGGAGATCAAGGAGGGAGGGGGGTGGGAAGAAGGTAAGGGGTGGTTCGGAGAAGTAACAGGGTAGTTAACTTGATATGGATAACCACCCATGATAGTATTGAATGACAGGCTGAAGGCCCACTCCTGTCCCTAATTTGTATGCTTCGATAGTTCAGCTTGATGCAGTACATTTCACCAACATTGCATAGGTCGGCTCTCAATATAGTGCCTCTGCCAATTGGATTTATACTGCTGCCTGCTGTCACAATCCATGTTGGGGATGCAATGGGCATTTCAACAAAAGGTAGCTATAGCAGTGAGATGCGGTGGTGATTAGAGTTGAGTAATTATGTGCTACTTTTCAGGATTTTAGCACCCAAAATCATTTTATAGTTTGTAGGCAT
>CM075978.1:52266206-52355507 GCA_038087875.1 Malacoraja senta | reverse complement strand
TAACATGTGATTCCACATAATCTACCAATCCAAGCAAACCAGTGTGCACAGAGTGTAAAATGTGTACACTGTCTTTTCTGTATCAAAATGAGCAGATCCAATATAGAAACATATAGAAACATATAACATTCTTAAGGGATGGAACGGGCCAGATGCAGGAAAAAAGTTCCCGATGTTGGGGGAGTCTAGAACCAGGGGTCACAGTTTAAGAATAAGGGGTAGGCCATTAAGGACTGAGATGAGGAAAAACTTTTTCACCCAGAGAGTTGTGAATCTGTGGAATTCTCTGCCACAGAAAGCAGTGGAGGCCAATTCACTGGATGTTTGCAAGAGAAAGTTAAATTTAGCTCTGTCTAGTGGAATCAAGGGATATGGGGTGAAAGCAGGATCGGGGTACTGATTTTGGATGATCAGCCATGATCATATTGAATGGCGGCGCTGGCTCGAAGGGCCGAATGGCCTATTCCTACACCTATTTCCTATGTTTCTATTCCATCTGCCTTTACATCTCCTCACTATCTTAACAGCATTCTTTTCCATCTCCATTATCGCCACATCATTCATTGCTGGATGTATCCTTCTTCTCCTCCAACACCTGCACAGTTATTATGAAACTAAAGAAGATGAGGTTCCTCCAGCTGCTTTCCATTTTGACAAACATGAGTTGAGCTTTCTGACTAGGTTCTTTTTGGACCCTGCTAAATGATCTCCATTACTCTGCCTGAGGGCTTGGTCCTGCTTTCCTGCCATCCAATGTCAGCAGATGTTCGAAGGAAACCTTTTTAGTTGCAGCAGACATCCTCGTGAATTCTATCCCTGTATCTTCTAACCCTCACAATGGAAGCACTGCCTGAAATTAAGCACCGGAACAGTTCCATGTTACCCTTCAAATTGTTGAAGTTCATTATCATTAATTTTACTTCAATGTTTTAATTTGATCAGTGTGTATTGTCTTGTTAAATAGTGAGGAAGCTTGAGGTGGCTTGGTGTTTGTTTATGAAGATTTATTGAACCTTGACAGTGTGTATCTTGTTTTTACATTCTTGGTCTTTATCCTATCTCTGGTCAGGCACCTTCATGGAAAGAAGATCAATGGGAGGGAGGTGGTCAAGATTTAGGTCTGTGCCATGACAACCTGGCCTAGATTCGGTGTAAGCTTCTAGGATATGCTCAGTTATAAATTGAAGGGGAAGGGTTACTAAGAGGCTGAGACAGTGGCTTAAACTCCATTCCTACATTCAATCACTTCACCTTTTCCTTGTACTGTTTCATGGGATACCATGAATTGTGTATCGAATTGAAGTAGACTCAAGCATCCCAGCAGGTGGCAGATTGAGTTTGGAAGCAGCAACATAGCTTTTACAACAAAATTAAAGAGTTTTTAATAGAGCTATTTTTATAAGTAAAATGTACTTCTGATTAGAATTTTAAATTGTCACTGTTTTATGTGTCGGTAAATTATCATAATGAGCTGTACACGATGAATGTAAACCATCATGTTTGAACCATTAAACTATCAAACTGTACATGGAGTTGAGGTGGATTTGTTTCAGGTCATAGATACCACAATGGATGATTAATTATATAACTTGTTGTTCTGTTATGGAGCGGCACGGTGGCACAGCGGTAGAGTTGCTGCCTTACAGCACCAGAGACCCGGGATCGATCCTGACTACGGGTGCTATGGGCCTGTACGGAGTTTGTACCTTCTCCCTGTGACTGCATAGGCTTTCTCCAGTGCTCTGTTTCTTCCCACACTCCAAAGGCATGCAGGTTTTTAGGTTAGTTGGTTTCTGTAAAATTATAAATTGACCCTAGTGTGTAGCATAGTGCTAGTATATGGGGTGATCGCTGATCGACGGACTTGGAGGGTCGAAGGGCCTGTTTCCACATTGCATTTCGAAAGTAAAGTAACTATAGTAAAGTGCTAGCTTTGGGCCAGTTGATAGCATTCTTTGCTCTGTTAAACCCAAGTCCAGTTTGAAGGCCGACTCCTGACCTGGGAACAAAAATTTAGGAGAGCACACTCCAGTCTATACAAATGTATGACGTATGCTCATGCAGGTAAGTTAATTAATGAACCACATCAACAAGATGCCAGTGTTCTACGTAGCAGCTCCTGGTTTCTTCATGATACCCACATTTAGACAAGTTGCATGCATACACACTTACGTTTCAAGTTGATAACCGGAGTATCAGCAATGTACTTTGTATTGAGTAGGAAAACTTCTCTGTGGGCTGACCATTGTTCAAACACCGGCCACATTGCTGAGCGTAGCAACAGTTAACAGCTCAGGTGTGTGTGAGCGCAGGAGAGAATACAATGACATAGTGGTGCAGCGGTAGAGCTGGTGCCTTTAGGGGCTGTCCCACTGTACGAGCTAATTCAAGCGCTCTCCCGAGTTTTAAAAAAAAAATCAAACTCGTGGTAAGTACGGAGAATGTACGTTGCGGGTACGTCAGAGCTCGGGACGTCTCTTAGCGGCTCGTAAAGCTAACGGCAGGTACTCGGGAAACGCGGTAAGCTCGGGAAGACTCGTGAAGATTTTTCAACATGTTGAAAAATGTCCATGAGAGCCCCGAGTACCTACGAGCGGCTATTACCGTAATTCTCCGAGTTCGAATTAGGGGAAACTCGGGAGAACTCTTGAATTAGCTCGTACAGTGGGACAGCCCCATTACAACGCCAGAGACTTGGGATCGATCCTGACTACAGGTGCTAGTCTGTACGGAGTTTGTAAGTTCTTCCTGTGACCGAGGGGTTTCCTTAAAGTCACG
This sequence comes from Malacoraja senta, assembly GCA_038087875.1. Taxonomy (NCBI): domain Eukaryota; kingdom Metazoa; phylum Chordata; class Chondrichthyes; order Rajiformes; family Rajidae; genus Malacoraja; species Malacoraja senta. The sequence goes on along the minus strand of CM075978.1, from coordinate 52,352,729 downwards.
TATGCACAGCCCAGTAATATTATTTTGCACAACCACAAAATCACTGTCGCCATGTTTTGGAGCCGTTTACAAAGAAAAAAACAGTCCAAAATCTAAAGTCCAGTCCACCTGTTGGAAGTACCAGTGCGTCCCTGATCCAAGTGAGCCCTGGGAAGCCCAAGGCTGCTGCAGGCTCACAACCTGATGTTTCCTCTCCTCTGCTGACCGTCTCAGAGTCCAGGGGTTTCTTCGGGTGCTCCAGTTTCCTCCCGCACTCCACAAGTTTGTAGGTTAATTGGCTTTGGTAAAATTGTAAATTGTCCCTAGTGTTTAGGATAGCGCTAGTGTACGCGATGATAGGTGGTGGACGACAGCACTCACTCCGTACACTAGCACTATCCTACACACGATGGACAATTTACTCGGACTTGGTGGGCCTGTATTTCTAAAGTCTAAACCAAACTCTACAGGCATAGAAACATAGAAAAATAGGTACGGGAGTAGGCCATTCAGCCCTTCGACCCATTCTTTCATCATTTGTCAGTCACGCCATCCCAGGAATTAACCCAAGCTGCACTCCCTCAATAGCAATAATGTCCTTCCTCAAATTAGGAGACCAAAATTGCACACAATACTCCAGGTGCGGTCTCATAAGGGTCCTGTACAACTGCAATAGAACCTCCTTGTTCCTAAACTCAAATCCTCTCGCAATGAAGGTCAACACGCCATTAGCTTTCTTCACTGCCAGCTGCACTGCATGCTTACTTTCAGTGACTGATGTACAAGGACACCCAGGTCTCGTTGCACCTCCCCTTTTCCTAATCTGACGCCATTCAGATAATAATCTGCCTTCCTGTTCTTGCCACCAAACTGGATAACCTCACATTTATCTACATTATACTGCATCTCCCATGCATCTGCCCACTCACCCAACCTAGCCAAGTTACTTTGCATACTCATAGCATACTCATCGCAGCTCACACTGCCACCCAGTTTTGTGTCTTCCGCAAAATTGGAGATGTTACATTTAATTCCCTTATCTAAATCGTTAATATATATTTTACTTCGGAGTCACGTGAGTGACTACGTGAAGAACCCGTCCAGCCGCACGTGCGTCATTACGTCAGACGCATTGGTGCAGGCGGCCGGTTGGAGCAGCAGAGCTCCTCCAGCGGGTAAGTTTAAAACACCTGGAGGTAAGTGAAAACTTAGTCTTGAGGTCGCTTTCTGAGTCGGGGGTTGTTTGTTGTCGACTATGCAGAAATCAAGCAAGGTGAAGGCGAGGCGAGCTATGTCGAAAAGTGTAGAGGACCGCGGGTGTGCAGCTACCGAGGGCCCGCCTAGATCACCAACTTTGTCGCAAGCAGAGCTTGCAAATGCAGACTCGTTGCATGGGAGCAGAGCTGCCGCGCCGGTAGGGCGTAAGGCCACATGTAAGTCTGCCAGGCCTATAGACCCAGAGTCGGGCCAGGAGGTTTTACCTCAAGAAGAGTCCGTTTCCTCACGGCTCTCACAGTTAGAGCACCTAATGGAGAGGTGGCTCGAGAAAGACTCACTCCGGGAGGAGGAGTGGAGTTCTCGCCAGGCTATTGGAGAGCCTGTGCCAGCAGTGCCAGAAATAGGACTGCATAATCGCCCCTTCATGGAAGAAGAGGGTGTGCCGGGTCAGAATGATACTGATACCGAGGAAATGGCTGAACATAGCACAATGGGTGAAGGGCAAAATGTTTTTGTACCAGATTTTGTACACAGTCCCCAAAGAATCAGGGGAGCCATTGTGGGAAGAATTGGCTATCTTCACGAGTCTTCCCGAGCTTACCGCGTCTGACGTAATGACGCACGTGTGGCTGGACGGGTCTTCACGGAGTCACTCCCATCAGCTCCAGGAGATTCCTATGGACGATACGGCCAAGAAATACGAAACCCCAGTTAACTGTGGGTTGTTGAAAGTGCCAATGGTCAATCAGGTTATATGGGACCAAATGGGGGTTGCAGTGAGAGCACAAGAGTTGAAGCTCCAGAGGGTGCTTAAATTACTGGCTACAGGTATCACTGCGTTCGCTAGAACGGTGGAAGAGGGGCAATTGACTGAGGTTCATCAGGATGCTCTGGGGCTTTTGTGCAGTGCACATTTTGAAATGAACAGCTTGATAAAGAGTGCCATACGCCCCGCCATTCACCCAAAATTTGCAGCACTCTGCAAACCAAATAATGTGCAGTTACGAAATCTGTTGTTTGGGGAGGACCTCGCAAAGCGAGTCAAAGAAGTGAATGAAGAGGCAAAAACTGTGGGCCTCATTAAAGTGCCAACAACCAGCAGAATGGGCAAAAGGTTTTTCCCTTATCGACGGGGTGCTGTCACTGGGACTGGTGAAGGGACCAGTCATTCATTTGCGAACACAAGAACATGGTATCCTGCCACAGGCACAAAGGCTAAGATGAATTTCCCTACGAGGGGCCGGGGGCAACAAGCTCATTCAGGAAATGTGCAGGTAAGAGATTTTGCTCCTGAAGGAAATAAATTAAGTGGGAAAGATGTTCAAATAGGTGGCAGGTTACACCTGTTTCTAAAAGAATGGCAGGAGATAACGTCAGATCCATTTGTTTTGGACAGTATAGAGGGGTTTCGAATTGAATTTTACCCTACTGTGTGTCAGCCCACTCAGTATGTCCCAAGTCGGAAACTTGTGTTTTCACAAGAAGAGAATCTACAGATACAGGCAGAGCTTGAGATATTGTGCAAAAAAGGGGCTATTGAGAAGTTGGTTCGCCAATCGCATCAGTTTGTGTCAAGTATTTTTCCTAGGTCTAAAAAGGATGGGGGTTGTAGAATCATTCTGGACCTGACGAGCCTGAACCCTTGTGTGCAGTATAGACATTTCAAGATGGAAACTTGTTCACTGTGATGATAGGAGATATTTGAAATTTAGCTGGATGAGGCAATTGTGGCAATTCAAAGCACTGCCTAATGGGTTAACCTCAGCTCCGAGATTGTTTACCGAATTGTTGAAACCAATTCTTGGCTTACTCTGAACTCAGGGTCATGTGATAATGGCTTATTTGGATGATATTTTTATTGTAGGGAACTCTCAGGAGGCAGCTGAATTATCTGTATCAAGTGTTAAACTCACTTTTGAGCAGTTGGGGTTTATTATCCATCCAGATAAATCCAAATTAACACCAGTTAAAGTTATTGATTACTTGGGCTTCACCATTCACTCAGATCACATGTTAGTGACTTTGCCGAGTGATAAGAGGCAGCAGTTAATTTAAGAATGTGTTAAGCTTGTTGAAGAACAATTACCTTCAATTAGACAGGTGGCAAAGTTGATTGGCAAGCTGGTGGCTGCTTTTCCAGCAGTGCAGTTTGGGCCTCTGCATTATCAAGAATTACAACGAGCAAAAGAACAAGCATTGAGAGCACATGCAGGCCATTTTGACAGGCCTATGAAGTTGCCAACAGAAGCTATTTCTGAAATACAATGGTGGATTATGAATGTTGCAACTAGCTCCAGGAAGGTTTTGGTTGACCCACCTTCTATAGTTTTACAGACTGATGTCAGTGGCCTAGGTTGGGGTGCTACTGATATGGCTTCCAGCTGTGGAGGCAGATGGAATTGTGATGAGGCATCCCTTCTACAATTAAGAGGGATCAATTATTTAGAGCTTCTGGGAACATTTTATGGGCTTAAAGCTTATTGTTTTACCAAAAGTCAAGTGCATGTGCAGGTTCAAATTGATAACACTACAGCAGTAGCATATCTGAATCATATGGGTGGAGTCGTCGAAACCTTGTGATAGGTTGGCTAATCAGATCTGGAGTTGGTGTATTGACAGAAATATTTGGATTTCAGCAATCCATTTACCTGGTAGATTCAACATAGTCGCAGACACAAGGTCACGACAATTCAATGACAATATAGAATGGATGTTGAATCATGACGTATTTGAAAATGTTGTTGCTCGTTTTGGGATACCAGATATCGATTTGTTTGCATCCAGACTTAACCATCAGTTGCCTAAATATGTTTCATGGGAACCAGATCCTGGGGCAGCAGCGGTTGATGCGTTCTCGCTGCACTGGGGTGGAATGTTTATGTATATATATTTCCTCCATTCTGTCTCGTCAGTCTATGCCTGCAAAAGATCAAGCAGGACTCCGCTTCGGGAGTATTGGTGGTACCCGACTGGCCTACTCAGCCATGGGATGCTCATGTTTTGGAGATGGCTGCTGAGCCTCACATGATTGTTCCCAAAAACAGAAACCTACTGGTGAATCCTGTAACTGGAGATCAGCATCCTTTACATGATCGTATTGATCTGTTAATTTGCAGATTCTAAGGAGACCATACCTGGGGAGAGGACTATCCGAGCGCACCGTGGATCTTATCACTGCGGCCTGGAGGGATAGTACCCAAAAGCAGTACATCTCTGCGATAAGAAAGTGGGAGGTGTTCTGTTTACAGCAGAATATCAAAATGCATGCATCCCAGATGTGCTAGAGTTTTTGTCAACTCTCTATTTCGATCAAAAGTTAAGCTATAGTGCTATCAACACAGCCAGAAGTGCTCTGTCTTCATATTTACCCATGGTGTCAGAATTACATGCAGTCGGGACACATCCGTTAGTTTCTAGATTCATGAAGGGAGTTTTTAATTCCAATCCTCCTAAGTCCAGGTATTCGGTTATCTGGAATGTGAGCGAAGTTCTAATGCTGCTTCGCCAGTGGGCTCCTGTCACAGTCCTATCTCTAGACAAACTCACCATGAAGGTAGTTATGCTTATGGCGTTGGTATCAGCCCAACGTGTGCAGACATTACAGATGCTGCGTCTAGACAGCATGGAAGTATCAAAAGATGCCATCATTTTTTATGTTTATGATCTGCTCAAGCAGAGTAGAATAGGGGCGACAGGATGTAAGATTATCTTTTCGGCATACCCCAAGGATTCCCGCCTGTGTGTAGTGTCATGTTTGTCCCATTACATTGAGGTTACCAGAACTTTAAGGGGAACAGAGTCAGCATTGTTCATTAGTCACAAAAAAATGCACAATAAGGTGTCGGTGCAAACTATCTCAAGGTGGCTAAAGCAGGTTCTGGTAAGCGCTGGGATTGACACTGATAATTTTAAATCTCATTCCACCAGGGCGGCAGCAACTTCAGCGGCCAGGGCGATGGACCTTCCTATAGACCATATCCTCGCGGCCGCAGGATGGTCCAGTGAACTTATGTTTTAAAGGTTTTATCATAAGCCAATTACAAGGCTGGGGGTTTTTGCCGATTCTGTTTTAAGTTCAGTTATATAGTTTCCCCTGGTATGGAGGGGTTACTATTGTTTTCTTTGTAAATAAACCGTTAATTCGTTAAAGCAATGTTATGATTGATGCATTATTGATTATTTTAATTATGTTGAGTCAATCATTGCAGTGAGAGGCCGGGATTTGAATCTGCGGCATGAAATCACAGAGCTTTGAAATCTTCACGTAGTCACTCACGTGACTCCGAAGTAAAATAGTAAGATTAAATGAGAACTTACCAGTTTGAAGTTTGATCTTTATTTTATGAGGAGTTACGATGATGGACTACGTGCCCTCCGCTCCCAGCCCTCATAAATGTCATCTGGTAGTTATAGTCTTCTTTTATCTTACTATTATACTTCAGTCACTATTACCTGTGATTTCACACGGCTGCTTTGAAGATTGACGCAGTGCGGCTGGACGGGTTCTTCACGTAGTCCCTCATCGTAACTCCTCATAAAATAAAGATCAAACTTCAAACTGGTAAGTTCTCGTTTAATCTTACTATTTTACTGGGGTCCCAGCACCGAGCCTTGCTGCACCCCACTAGTCACTGCCTGCCATTCTGAAAATGACCCATTAATTCCTACTCTTTGCTTCCTGTCTGCCAACCAGTTCTCTATCCATGTCAATACCCTACCCCAATACCATGTGCTCTAATTTTGTTCACTAATCCCTTGTGTGGGGTCTCGTCAAAGGCTTTTTGAAAGTCCAGATACACCACATCCACTGGCTTTCCCTTATCCATTCTACTTGTTACATCCTCAAAAAATTCTAGATTAGTCAAGCATGATTTGTCCTTCATAAATCCTTGCTGAGTTTGACCGATCTTGTCACTGCTTTCCAAATGTGCTGCTATTACATCTTTAATAATCGACAAGCATCTTCCCCACTACCGATGTAAGGCTAACTGGTCTATAATTCCCCGTTTTCTCTCTCCCTCGTTTATTAAAAAGTGTTGTTACATTGGCGAAGGTCCAGTCCACAGGAACTGATCCAGAGTCGAGAGAACATTGGAAAATTATCCCCAATGCATCCACGATTTCTAGGGCCACCTCCTTGAGTACTCTGGGATGCAGACTATTACCTAACACCATTTCCTGACTAATGTGGATTCCCCTCAGCTCCTCCCACTAGATCCTTGGTCCCCTAGTATTTCTGGGAGATTGAGTCTTCTTTAGTGAAGACAGAACCAAAATACTAATTTAACTGTTCTGCCATTTCCTTGTTTCCCATTATACATTCACCTGTCTCTGATTGTAAGGGACCTACATTTGTCTTCACTAATCTTTTCCTTTTTCCATGTCTAAAGAAGCTTTTACAGTCAGTTTTTATATTACTCGCAAGCTTTCTTTCATGCTCTTTTTCCTCCCTCTCAATTAACCCCTATGTTGAATTCTAAATTTCTCCCAGTCGTCCGGTTTTCTGCTTCCTCTGGCCAATTTATATGCCTCTTCCTTGGATTTAACACCATCCTTGATTGCCCTCGTTAGCTACGGTTGAGCCGCCTTCCCCTTATTATTCTTGCGCCAGACAGTGATGAACAAATGTTGTTCATCCATGCGATCTTTAAATCTTTGCCATTGCATCTCCTCCATATAATTTAGGTATAATTTGCCAGTCTATCCTAGCCAATTCCCATCTTATACCTTCAATGTCTCCTTTCTTTAAGTTCAGGACCGTTGTCTCTGAATTAACAGTGTCACTCTCCATCCTAATACAGAATTCCATTATATTATGGTCACTGTTGCCCAAGGGCCTTTGCACAACAAGATTGCTAACAAGTCCTTCCTCATTACACAATACCCAGTCTAGGATGGCCTGCCCTCTAGTCGGTTCCTCCACATATTGGCTTAAAAAACCATCCCGTGTACAATCCAGGAAATCCTCCTCCTCAGCGCCATTATCAATTTGGTTGGCCAAATCTATATGTAGATTAAAGTCACCCATGATCACTGCTGTATGTTTGCTACACGCATCCCTAATTTCCTGCTTGATGTTATCCCCAACTCCCTAAGGCAGAATGGCAATGGTTTGGGAGGCCGTGAGAAGAGTACTAACGGTAGAAACCTGATGAATAATAACGATATGCACTTGACCAGCAGGGTGTGTCAGATGGGTGTGCGCTGTAAGGGACCTCCAGTGTCAGCAGCACAGGTGTTAAAGTAAAAAGATAATGAAAGTTGGTGGTCCCATGCAGATGTGCACACCTTAGCTGTGTTGCTCACAGAGGGACAAGTCTTTCAGTCCACAGAGTCAGCACCAACCAGTCACTTTTAGTTTAGTTTAGAGATACAGTGTGGAAACAGGCCCTTTGGCCCACCAAGTCCGAGCCGCCAGCGATTCCCATACACTCGCACTATCCTGCACACTAGGGACAATTTACAATCTTTACCAATTAACCTACAGACCTGCACGTTTTTGGGGTGTAGGAGGAAACCGGAGCGCCTGGAGTAAACCCACGCGGTCACAGAGAGAATGTACAAACTCCGCATGGGCAGCATCGTAGGCAGGATAGAACCTGGGCCTGTAAGGCTGCTATACCACTGCGCCACCGTACCGTCCCACTTATTACATTAATACTATGTTAATCCCATTAGGTGAACAAATTCAAAAAAAGTTATTAAGCTATGACTTCATAAAATGGTGAAGCAGGCTCAAGCGGCTTAATTGCCAATTTCTATTCCTAAATTGTATGATAGTACATACAATTACAACTCAAGTCAGGGGAGAAGCAAAGCCATGGAATAAGGTGATGTGTTAATACCATCTAATAATCCAATATTCAGAAATGGGATGTCGGAGAACATTTTGAAAAATGGAGGACTGAATCAGGAGTGTATTCCTGTGAGACAATTTTGAAGAGTTCTATAATTATGAATGTGTTGGCGAAGTGGAGTCTGTGTAAGGAACAATGCGCGTTTTACGTGAATTAAGTACAAAGTGACACCACCTCAGGCCATGGAGAGAATACAGTGTCAATGACAGAAGCTCCTTGGAGAAGATCAAAATGACTGAAGAAACTTTTAATTACTGTAAGTAATGTAAATAAATAAATCGAATTCCCTGAAATTTTAAGTGTATTGACATATGCAGGAGTAAAGGCAGAATTGAATAATGATCCTGCAGTTCTCCATGTCTGGTTATGATCTGCAACATTTCCTGTGTTGTTGAAACAAGTCACCTATAATTGTAGACATGCATTATCGGTTCAGTGCAGTGCTGAAGGACTGCTTCACTTGTTGGCAATGCTTCCTCTCCATGGGGGCAGATGTAAATAATTTGCAATGCTTTATGAGCAATTTCGTTCCAGTGTCCTGACTTGCAACACCTAAGATAATTAGTTCATTTACCACATTTCTGCATTTAGGAAGTAGTGTCCATAAATTGGATGCATTACATTACATTACAGCCAAAATATGCATTTTACAAGTTGTAGTTGTAAAAATTGGTAAACAGATGCTATTTCGTTATGCTTAATCAAGCAGCAGACTTTAAGGTTAGAAATCTAGATCAAATCTAGGTTGAGATAAATTACATAGAGAAATCCCCTAGAATCTGCTGAAACTAAAACAAAGCTTGCCAGTTACAATTAAATTGATGAAGAAACAAAGAACTGCAGATGCTGGTTGATAAACAAAAGGACACAAAGTACTGGAGTAACTCAACAGATAAGGCAGCATCTGTGGAGAACATGGATAGAAACATAGAAAATAGGTGCAGGAATAGGCCATTCGGCCCTTCAAGCCAGCACCGCCATTCAATATGATCTGGATAGGTGAAGTTTTGGGTTTAGACCCTTCTTCACAATGACCTGAAACATCACATATCCATGTTCTCCAGAGATGTTGCCTGATCTGCTGAATTACTCCTGCACTTTGTGTCCTTTTGAAAATTAAATTGATTCTCTGATACCAAATTATGAATTGGACAGCAATTGTTGACTTGAATGATTTGTTCCTTCCCATGTGAAAGTTAATTGACCAATGGATTTTGCCCCTTCTGTGTTGGTAAGTGTCATAGAGTCATGGATACATAGAAACATAGACAATAGGTGCAGGAGTTGGCCATTCGGCCCTTCGAGCTAGCACCGCCATTCAATATGATCATGGCTGATCATCCAAAATCAGTACCTCGTTCCTGCTTTCTCCCCATATCCCTTGATTCCATTAGCCCTAAGAGCTATATCTAACTCTCTCTTGGAAACATCCAGTGAATTGGCTTCCACTGCTTTCTGTGGCAGAGAATTTCACAGATTCACAAATCTCTGGGTGAAAAAGTTTTTCCTCATCTCAGTCCTAAATGGTCTACCCCTTATCTTAAACTGTGACCCTTGGTTCTGGACTCCCCCAACATCCAGAACATTTTTCCTGCATCTAGCCTGTCCAATCCCTTAAAATGTTTACATGTTTCTATAAGATTCCCTCTCATCCTTCTAAATTCCAGTGAATATAAACGGTCATAGAGTTGCACGTGTGGAAACAGGCCATTCGGCCCAACTTGCCCATGCCAACCAACATGCCCCATCTACAGTGCTCCCACCAGGCTGAATTTAGCTGATATCCACCCAAACCTATCCTATCCATGCAGTGGTGGGATACTACCATGCAGTGGGTAAGATCATCTCTGACCCCTCTCACCCTGTCCACAAACTATTTGAATCAATTCCCTCTGGAAGGCGACTCCGGACTGTCAAAGCCAGACATAAAAACAGCCAGACATAAAAACAGCTTTTTTCCACGAGTAGTAGCTCAACTCAATAACCAAAAATCTGTAGCCACCTTTAGCTCTGGTATTTTATTTAATTCACATGTTTAATCGATAATGTTTTATTATTAATGTTTAATGTTTTATGTATCATTCCTAACTGTCACTGTATGTCATGTTGTCAATTGTGGGCGGAGCACCAAGGCAAATTCCTTGTATGTGAATACTTGGCCAATAAAATTATTCATTCATTCATTCATTCATTCATTCATTCATTCATTCATCTAAGGAAGATTGATGAAAAATGTGGGAAGAATAAAAATGGAATTAATGTAGGATTGTGATAAATGGAGTGTTTGTGGTCAGCGTGGACTGAATGGACTGTTTATGTTTATGTGTAATGTGTCTTTATGACAATATAGATTATGTGCTTGATTTTTCTGGGGCATCCTTCCCTTCTGGCAGTCTTTTAAATCAATACCCCTTAATTTCTCGGAAAATAAATGAAATTGAAGACGCTGGAATGTGAAACAAAAATAAAAATGCTGGTCAAGCAGCAGGAAGAGATGCGACTTGAGACATTGACTGCTTTCTACCACAGATGCTGCCTGGATTCCTGACTGACTCAGCACACAATAGCAGATTACTTTATTGAATTCATAGTGGGACTTAGGACAGTTTTAAGATGTTGTTGTTACGCCACTTTGTTACACGGAGTATCAAGACAATTAAAAGAAGTTGGAATTGTCCACACCATTTGTAGTTAGAAGCAAATAGCTTTTTAATTTAGAGACACAAAAGACTGCAGATGCTGGAATCTTAAGCAAAACACATAGTACTGGAGTAACTCAGCGGATCAAGCAGCATGAGTGGAGGGAATGTGTAGATGATGTCGAGGCCCTTCTTAAGTCTCATTGGGAAATTTAAATGGTTTAGCTTAGTATAGTTTAGAGATACAGAGCGGAAACAGGCCCTTCGGCCCACCGAGTCCACACCGTCCAGTGATCCCCGCACATTAACACAGGCCTACACACTTGTATACCAAGTATACAAACCAAAGCCAATTAACCAACAAACCTGTATATCTTGGGGTGTGGGAGGAAACCGAAGATCTCGGAGAAAATCCACGCGGTCACGGGGAGAATGTACAAACTCCGTACAGACAGAACCCGTAGTCGGGATCGAACCCAGGTCTCTGGCACCGTAAGGCAGCAACTCTACCGCTGCACCACCGTGCCGCCCCTTTCTGAGGTCTTTATAATATCCCCTTTGTCTCACATAAAATAATGTGCTTATTATTGCAGCTCTAACTGCTTCCATTAAACTATTGAGTCTCACTCTAACAGAGATATTCCATCTATTCTGCCCATCTCTCCTCACCTTCTTTGCTGCTGTAAGCTAACTTGTTTTTCTCTCTTTACCAGTTCTTTACAAGTTCTGACAAAGGGTCTGAGACCTGATAATAACTGTTTCCCTTTCCAGAGATGCAGTCTGACCTGCTGAGAGTTGCCAGGATTTTCTGCTTATATTTCAGATTTCTAGTACCTCAAGAGTCAAGAGTGTTTTATTATCATATGTCCCAAACAGAACAACCTACTTTCAGCAGCACTACAGAATATGTTAACGTAGTACTCTGTAAACAATATAATAAATGGAAAAAAAAATGGGTGTGGGTCTCTGATGATGCTGGCTGCCTTTTTGAGTAAATGCTTTGGATGCTGGGGAGGGTCAGTGCCCGTGATGGACTGGGCAGTGTTCACCGCTTTTCACCATCTTCTTCGCTCCTGGGCATTCAAGTTGCCAAACCAGGCCGTGATGCGACCAGCCTATGTGCTCTCTACTGTACACTTGTACACTGACATACCGAATCATAGCAATCTTCTCAGGAAGTACAGACGTTAATGGGCTTTCTTTCTTCAAATTATGGTATCTCCAATTGTTGCTTCCATTTTTGAGCTTGATTCCAATTTGTCAAATAAATTGTTAATGATTTAGATTAGCACCCACAATAAACATGTGGCCGTCATTAACTGATTACTATAAATGAGTTCTTGCTATGCATAGTTGCTAAGATCTTTGAAAGAGGTCTTTGAAAATGATACCTGAAAGACTAAATTACAAGGACAGGTTAGATATAACATATTTACTGCCCAGAGTTTCGAAGGCTGAGAGGTCATCTAATTAGTTTTTAGCCAATGTTTAATACAATAAATAATAAACTAAAACTATGCTCGGAAAGATACACGATTTCAATAACAGGGAAACAAAATGAAAAATAGCCCAGTTTTAAATGTTGCAAGGACCTTTGAAGGTATGATTTCACACAATGGCAGTGCAAATTGGGAACCTTGTCCAACACATGCCTGTGAATGCTGTACAGCTAAATGAATTATGAATTAAGAACAATAGATTTTCTTCAGTTCGAATTGCTGCGAATAGAATGGAAAAATGGTGCTGTGATTCAAGTCAACTTTATTTGTCACATACACATACAAGATGTGCAGTGAAATGAAAGTGGCAATGCCTGCGGATTGTGCAAAAACAACAGAATAACAGAACAGAATAGAACAGAACCAGTATTTACATTTTAGGGGGAAAAAAATACATAACACAACAGTAAATTAGTAAATTAGTCCCTGGTGAGATAAGAGTTTACAGTCCTGAAACTCAGTCTCATCCTCTCTGTTTTCACAGCGTGACAGCGGAGGCGCTTGCCTGACCGTAGCAGCTGGAACAGTCCGTTGCTGGGGTGGTAGGGGTCCCTCATTATGTTGCTGGCTCTGGATCTGCACCTCCTGGTGTATAGGTCCTGCAGGGGGGTGAGTGTTGTTCCCATTGTGCGTTCGGCCGAACGCACTACTCTCTGCAGAGCCTTCCTGTCCTGGGCAGAGCTGTTCCCAAACCAGATTGAGATGTTGCCGGACAAGATGCTTTCTACAGCCCCAGAGTAGAAGCACTGAAGGATCCTCAGAGAGACTCTGAATTTCCACAGCTTCCTGAGGTGGTAAAGGCGCTGCTTTGCCTTACTCACCAGTGCAGCAGTGTGTGTTGTCCATGTCAGATCCTCTGTGATGTGGACTCCCAGGTATTTAAAGCTGCTCACCCTATCCACAGTAGTCCCATTTATCCCCAGTGGCGTGTACGTCCTCGGTTGTTGAGCCCTTCTAACGTCCACAATCAGCTCCTTAGTTTTTGTGATATTCAAGAGGAGGCTGTTGTCCTGACACCAGTGCCAGATCAGCCACCTCCTCCCGGAAGGTCTTCTCATCGTTATCAGAGATCAGGCCCACCACCACAGTGTCATCAGCAAACTTGATGATGGAGTTGGAGCTGAACCTAGCCACACAGTCATGTGTGTACAGGGTGTACACTAGGGGGATAAGGACACAGCCCTGGGGTGATCCTGTGTTCAGGGTGAGAGGGTTGGAGGTATGTCTCCCCATCTTGTCCACCAGGGGCCTGGCGGTGAGAAAGTCCAGGACCCAGGCACACAGGGGAGTGTTCAGCCCCAGTTCCAGCAGCCTCTCAGCAAGTCTGGTGGGGACTTTGGTATTGAGAGCTGAACTAAAATCAATGAACAGTATCCTCACATAGCCCCCCTTCTGGCTGTCAAGGTGAGAGAGAGCGTTGTGCAGAACCTGGGAGACCGCATCATCCGTGGATCTGTTCGGATGATATGCGAACTGCAGCGGGTCCATGGTGTGAGGGAGGAAGGCGCAGATGTGGTTCTTGATCAGCCCCTCGAAGTATTTCATGACTACCGAGGTGAGGGCCACCGGTCGGTAGTCATTCAAACAAGCTGGAGAGGCATTCTTTGGCACTGGTACAATGGTGGATCTTTTGAAGCAGGCAGGGACCACGGACTTGGCCAGGGAGAGGTTGAATATTGTGGTGAGCACCGGAGCAAGCTGAGTAACACAAGACTTTAGTACTCGCCCAGATATACCATCTGGGCCTATAGCTTTCCTCGTGTTCACATGTGTCAGAGCCCTCCTCACGTCGTGCTCAGTCACCGAGAATGTGTGCACGTCCCCAGCGGTGGAACTCCCTCCCTCAGATGAGAGCTTGAGGGTCTGAATGGTCACGACTGCTTGTAAGAGATGCTGTAGAAAGATATGACAGTATTGTATAATGTGAGATTTATTTTAGTTTATTATTTTAAAATCCTCCAAACACTGTCAGTGAGGTAATGTGAGTACTTTTCAATCTGTAATGAAAGACTTGAATACTTTCACTCTCTCAGAGTTTTTCCAGGTGCCCTTTAGATATTCCTTTATGTTGGTTTGAGTTTGCATCTCCATTCTAGTTGAAATGTAGCTGGTTTCTTTGAGATTACTAATACTTAGACAACTTGCTTGTTTCTTTTCTATCTGCACATTTTTCAGTATTTCAGCTTTGTAAAACACCACAGCACCGTCTTTAGCTCGTTGGTACATTTTTAATCAATTACAAAGCTTATTTGTCTGATTGTCACTCAGCTAAATGTTAAAAATATAGCCACACAGAAATGAGTGGACAGGAGAGAGTGGGAGGTAGAAGACTGGCTGATCATTCAAGTCTGCCTCATGCTGAATAATGGTTGGAACATCATAAGTAGACATGGCGTCTCTCAGAGTAGATGAGGTGTCATAGACTTGTTCAGGATAGAAAACATATCCTTTCGTCCACTGCATCTATGTAAACCTTCATGCCTATATTTACTAATTCCACTTGCTTGAATTAATTCCATATCCATTGATGCCCTGTCCATTCCAATATCTGTCTAGATGCTGTTGTTACTATTACTATCTCCACCACCTTCTCTGACAGTTCTTTCCAGATACCAACTACTCTTTGCATGAAACATTTACCCTACAGATCCCCTTCAAACCTCCTCACTCTCATTTTAAACCTCTGCCTTCTAGTTTCAGACACCCTTATCATGGGAAACAGACGCTGGCTATCTACCAGGCTATTTTTGTCTCTCATCATTTTTTAATGTCTTTATCATTCATCTCTCAGGCTCCTTTGTCCCAGAGAAAATAGACCAGGTCGATCCAAACACTTTTGCTAACTCAAGCCCTCCAATTCAGGCAACATCCTGGTGAATCTTTCCTGTGCCTTCTCTAGCTTGGTATCGCCACAACCCTTCCTTTCATGTGGTGACAAGATTGCACACAAGTGCGGCCTAACCAACATTTGTACATATGTGCCATGACGTCCCAACTCTTATACTGTATATGTTGAACATCCTGATTATTTCTATTTTTGTATTATTTAAGATCTTGGTTCATCAAGTGGAATGTCATCAAGTCAAGTCAAGTCAAGTCACAGGCACTTGTCCCATTCAGTCATTATTTAATGTGCTTTATCTATTCATGCAGTACTATAAAGCAAGTTTAGTTTAGTTTAAAACACAGGTAGGCATAAAATGCTGGAGTAACTCAGCGGGACAGGCAGCATCTCTGGAGAGAAGGAATGGGTGACATTTCAGGTTGAGAACCTTTTTCAGACTGATTTTGTTTAGTTTAATTTAGTTTAGTTTAGTTTAGAGATACAGCATGGAAACAGGCCTTTCGGCACACTGAGTCTGCACCGACTAGCAATCCCCGCACATTAACACTATCCTACACGCACTAGTGACAATTTACATTTATACCAAGCCAATTAACCTACAAACTTGTACGTCTTTGGACTGTGGGAGGAAATCAAAGATCTTGGTGAAAACCCACGTGGTCATGGGGAGAACATACAAACTCCGTACAGACAGCATCCGTAGTCTGGATTGAACCTGCGTCTCTGGCGCTGAAAGCGATGTAAGGCAGCAACTCTACCGCTGCGCCACTGTGCCACTGTGCCACTTTGAGAGCCAAAGTTCTTTATGCAAGGATTGACCTGTGGGTCTGCTCTGGAGCTGTTCCAAAGCTACTGTATGTCCCAGCATGTGGTGGGACCAAATGTGGGCACAGTGTTCCAGATGTGGTCTAAGCAGTAACTCGAAAGATGTCATGTGGAAGAAACATGGTTAACTGGTCAATAGGCTATAAACAAATTAAACAACACGCTGGAGCAGGTCACCCATTCCTTCTATCCGGAGATGGTACCTGTCCTGCTGAGTTACTCTAGCATTAATGTGTCTATAAACAACACACTGACCTGTTTGGGTATGTCAATGAAAATTAATTCAGTGGATTATGATCTAACATGCTTTGCTAATAATGAAGGGATTTAGTGAATAAAAAATGGAGGAGAAAGACATGAGTTTGCCACAAAGTAGGGGGAAAAGTTAAGGAAACTGAAATAAAATGTGGGATTTTCACTTTCACAAATTCATTAGCTGAATGCAAGATCAACTAGATGTCGTGTTAACAGCATTGGGCCAAAGTCGTGGAATCCTATACCTGATTGCTGAGGGAGCAATTCTATCAGATGAACTAATGTGGTTCAAGTGGCTCATCACCACCACTCACAGGTAACAAAGGATGGGAAATAAACGCCATCACCCCCTTATTTTGAGCAGGAATGAGCGACGGTTCAGCATGAGACTGCAAGGAATGCAGCATTGCCTGCATGTTTCTACACTTGCATTTATACAGTAGGTTTAGGGAGCCACAAAGTGCTTTGTTACTTTAAAGGTACTGCACAAATTCCTGATGGTGTATCGGACAAAATTTGCTACGGAGGATCGGACCTGCAGACATATGGCTGACACATTGACCTTGATGTCATTAAAATAAAGAATTGCAAGCAGACCATTAAACTACATTCCTTCAATGAAAACTTCCAAACTTCCATTTGGAAATTTATGGCAATGTTTGTATCCCTCAGTTAAATTTCAACCCATGCCTCCTTCCTGACGGTCCATCATTTCCTGCATAAACAGTCTGAATCCCACAATTAGATTCCACTCTACAACTTGTTTCTCCATACCCCATGATTCTGTACAGAAACCATCAGAACCATAGATTAGATCCCAGTTTGGAACTTATTCCCAGTAATGAAATAGCTCATTTGCTAGCAACTTATTCTTGATAATATAACGAATACTTTGAAAAATATTGACACTATCTGACCCTCTCGATTAAATTCCACCCAGAAACTCAACCGCCTTTCCCTTTAATGTCTATTTATGCAAACTTCTACACATTCAATTTTGATTAACGCAACAGAATTAATTGCTGCAGAACATTCCACAGAAAAAAATATTTTTCAGGCTAATTGCTGTTGGATTTCTAATTTCCTTGGCAGAATATTCAGCAGAGGATCTGGCTGTTTTGTAAAAGCCTGAAATGGGACCAGGAACAAACAAAAGTAGTAATTAGATGTAGTGAACGGAAATCATTTCAAAACTAACAGGCAAAAAAAATATTGAGTTGTGTTTCCGAAGTATTTGCTCTTAAACCTACGGCCTGTTTACCGTTTTTATGCTGTGTAAAAGTTTACTGTCTAATTCACTGTAGTACAGAGGTTGCTCTGAATGCATCTGGCAATTTTGAATACCACAATCCCCTGAAGTTGCACACACATAACTGTGCCATTGAGGAGAGCTGGCACACACTGATGTGATCAAATGGTGCAAAAACGTTAAGTTATGTTCAGCGACAGCATCAAAGTAAAAATCATGCCTCGGTCCTGTCTGCTCTGCCTTTCACTTCCAGGGTAATCAAGGCTGGAATGTTTCTAAAACTGTTTTCTAACTTTTTTTTGGGATGCCATGAATATCTGACGCTGAAGCAGATGTAAAAAAATATGACAGGAGATATGAAATAAAACCCCAAAACTCAAGAAACTCTCAGCAGGTCAAGCAGCTTTGTGTGGAGCAGGAAACAGAGTAATCATTCGAGGTCAACAATATTTTATGTTCAGATGGATTGTCACAGGACTGAAACGTGAACTTGAAACAGAACTGAAAGTCCGAGGAAGAATTTCCACCCGAAATGTCACCTATTCCTTTTCTCCGGAGATGCTGTCTGACCCGCTGAGTTACTCCAGCATTTTTTGTCTATCTTCACTGAAACATTAACTTTGAATGTCAGTAAGTAGGAATGTGAAGTCCGTTGTGTCTTTTAAGTCCCTTCTCATTCAATCTTACTTGAATCTTACTTGACCCGCTGAGTTACTCCAGCATTTTGTGTCTGCCTTCAATATATACCAGCATCTGCAGTTCTTTCTTACACGTTACTTGAATCTTAAATCTGTTTACTCCCCAAGAATTCTCACCTAACAAAAACTACCTGTCACCTCTTGAAAAGGTTCAATTGACTCTTCGCCACGGAAGCCACTTGGGGGAGAGTTTCAGAAGTCCATGAAGATGTGTTCCCTGGCATTGCCTCTGGCTATCCCCATTAATTTGAAGGGTTATTTCCCCCTTGCTGTGAATCTCCCACCAAGGGAGCTATTCACTTGCAACTATCTTAGCATCTCAATCCAAAGTCCCTACATAATAGATACGGCTCAGATGGCATTGCTCTCTCAGCTCTCTGTTCAAAGTTTATGAGTTCAGGCTCTTTAATTTAGTTTAGTTTAATTTATTGTCACGTGTATTACCGAGGTACAGTGAAAAGCTTTTCTTGCATGCTATCCACTCAGCAGAAAGACAATACATGATTACAATCGAGCCATTTACAGTGTATAGATACACGATAAGGGAATGAGGTTTAGTGCGAGGTAAAGCCAGCAAAATCCGATCAAGGAGAGTGCGAGGGTGACCAAAGAGGTAGATAGTAGTTCCGCACTGCTCTCTGTTTGTGGTAGGATGATTCAGTTGCCTGATAACAGCCGGGAAGAAACTGTCTCCAAATCTGGAGGTGTGCGTTTTCACTCTTCTATACCTTTTGCCTAATGGGAGAGGGGTGAAGAGGGAGTGGCCAGGGTGCGACTCATCCTTGATTATGCTGTTGGCCTTGCCGAGGTAGCATGAGGTATAAATGGAGTCAATGGAAGGGAGGTCCTCCCTACAAGTCTGAATGCACACGATCGAAGTTAACACTTCAGTGAAGTGTTAACTTGTCCTTGGATGAGATTTGGATGACCTGTCCTTGGATGAGATTTTAAACTGAAGCTCTTTTCACTCTTTCTGGTGAGCTTTATATTTTCTCACTAGACCAAGTGGGGACCCGTTGGGCCCACTCCCCCAACGCAATATTCCACCAAACTGTGCATGCGCGGCTGTCACGTTCAAAGTTGTGCCGTTGACGGAAGGAATTAAATTAAAGTTAATAAATTGAAGAGAGGACCCGTGGAGGCATTTGTAAAATAGATGGAAACTTACCCGTGGAGCCGTTGGGTCCCCATTGTGAGGCCAGGCAAGTACGCGCGAAAAAAAACAACATGCCAATTAAAAAAAAAATGGAATGTGGGATCCCGTTGTGATGTCATTATGATGTCAAATGCGGCTGACGGTCAGGGCAAGTGGAAAAGTGGTTTGTAAAGTTTAAAATGTGAATAACTTGTAAAATATACTATCAATGTGAACAAAACTTGTTTCATTTACATCGTGGTCAAAAAATTGTGGCGCTATCGTGTACTGTTTTGGCGGAGTTTCCGGAACTCACGCACACGCACGCATATATACGGACAAACAAGATGAGAGTTTTAGTAATATATAGATATTTTTCCTATTTCCTTCTAGCCTAGAAGGAATCTATTCAGTCCATCAAGCACACTGGATAGCCACCAAGTGGTCACAGGAGTGGAAGGCAACCTCATCTCCACTACACAGCTATGCCTCTTCACCAGATAAAAGCTGTCCAGGGTCTGACTTCCCTAGAGGAGCATGGGTGAAGCTCAACAGACTTCGTACTGGAGTTGAGCGTTTCAATGCCAGCATGTGGAGATGGGGGCTCTGCCAGAGCCCAGCCTGTGAATGCGGAGCAGAACAACAGGCAGTCAACCATGTCATCTCTGGGTGCCCGCTCTACCACCCACCAAATGGATCTCATGGCCTGGCAGACATTGACGCAGAGACAACAACCTGGCTGCTCAACACCCGACTTGAGATCTAACTATTCCTTTGGTTTATGTTTCATTCGCAAGAAGAAGTCCATCAAGTCTCAGAGCAATCCCACCTCCCCATTCCCTCTATTTATTCCCCTGTGATCATTCTCTCTCACATGTCATTAACTTTAATCCTAGATTCTCTGTAAGACTCAATAGTGTTAAATCTGCTGTGTGCTAACATCAGTGTGTTGTAATTTGGCTCTAAAGTTTAGTGGCATTGAAATCATTGGAATACATTTTGGTGGAAATGTTCAACACACTGATGTCACTACACAACTTGTTTAGCACTACAGGCAGGGGATGAATTTTAAGTACCCTTGTCACTAGTTTGAAGATTTTGCCAGGGTCTATCGCACCATTTAAGAACCAATTAGATGGGTACATGGATAGGACAGTTTTGTATATGGGCCAAACACAGGCAGGTGTGACTAGTGTAGATGGGGCATGTTTGTCGGTGTGGGCAAGTTGGGCTGAAGGGCCTGTTTCTTCGCTGTATGTCTTTATGGCTCTATGAGTCTATAAGCAGAGTAATTTGTATCCCTCAGTCACTGTCACCAAAGCAGAGACCCGGCCATTATGACTGTTCTCTATGGAAGATTGTTGTGGACAACTTTGTTTTCTGCATCACAATAGTGACTTCACTTCAAAAATACCTCATTGTTTACAGGGTGCTTGGAATGTGGTGGGTTGCTTTGGAAAAATTGCCGCAGCAGTAGAGTTGCTGCCTTAGAGCACCAGAGACCCGGGTCTGATCTTGACCACGGGAGCTGTCTGTACAGAATTTGTACGTTCTTCCCATGAACGGGTGGGTTTTCCCCGAGTGCTCCAGTTTCCTCCCTCATTCCAAAGACGTATAGGTTTGTAAGTTAATTGGCTTTGGAAAAATTGTAAAATTTTCCCTAGCGTGTAGGATAGTGTAGTGTCGCTTGTCGATGTGGCACGGTGGGCCGAAGGGCCTGTTTGCGTGCTGTATCTCTGAACTAAATTAAACTAAACTAAAATAAACTAAATTAAAAAAAATAAACCAAAGAATATAAATGCAAGGCATGCCCACATTTCCTTTAGACCTGAGTTTTACTTGTAACCAGGGCAGCTAGTTTTTACCATTTTGTTTTCATTCACTGATTCCTCAGTCTCCTGGTTTGTGTCAGACTGGGTTGAGTAATACACTCTGGTGGCCTACTTTTCACCTAAAGTTTAAAGATAGGTTTAAAGATAAGCACATCAGCACCTCTACTTCCTGAGAAGATTATGGAGATTCGGTATGTCAAAGAGGATTCGCTTGAACTTCTACAGATGCACAGTAGAGAGCATATTGACTCTGATAAATTCCTTCGATGGTGGGGGGGAGGAGGTCAGAGCCGGTGATGGACTGGGCAGTTCACAACTTTTTGCAGTCTTTTCCGCTCCCGGAGTTGCCGAACCAGGCAATGATGGTACTAGGGACACACTAGGGACAATTTACAATTTTTACTTAAGCCAATTATCCTACATACCTGTACATCTTTGGAATGTGGGAGGAAACCAGAGCATCCGGAGAAAAAGCCATGTGGTCATGGGGAGAACGTACAATTTCCATGCAGACAGCACCTGAGGTCGGGATCAAACCTGGGTCTATTGAAGAAGGCTCCTGACCCAAAACATCACCTGCTCATGTTCTCCAGGGATGCTGCCTGACCTGTTGAGTTACTCCAGCACCGTGTCCTTTTTCAACATTTTTCAACACTGATTGAAGTCATAAATGTATCCAAGAAGAGGATGTGATCAGATGGCTCGAACAACATTTTATAGCAATCACTGTAAGAATCCTATGAGATTTCCTGTTATCTGTCCCAATCTCAATGTCAACTTTTCATTTGATATTTCTTATGTTAAGCTTTCTAGAATGTTTTTCACCTGAGAGGCGCCGAATTACATTGTTGTAATGTGGAAAGCTCTGAAAATAATGTGCACTTGGCTAACTCCGACAGATAACTATGTGATACCAACTGAAGATAGACAAAAAAAGCTGGAGTAACTCAGCGGGTCAGACAGCATCTCTGGAGACAAGGAATAGGTGATGTTTCGGGTCAAGACCCTTCTTCAGATACCAATCTACAGGTTAAATTATAAGTGATTGCCAGGACACCAGAATACCCCCTCCCCTCCCCCCCCAATCTTATGAGGGTGTAGAGAATGCCCCAGTTGAAGACCTTACCTAAAAGGCAACCCCAGTATGAGGGTTGTTCTCAAAGGTTGTGGAATTATGGTTTGAACCCATGACCTCTTAATTCAGAGGCAAGTGTGTTATCCACGGAGCTACAACCACCCTCACAGGAATGAAGTCAAAACCAGCCGTCATTGAGTCTGAATCACTCACTTGTGCAGTGGAAGAGGTGGTGAGGGAGTATGAATGGAATTGAGACACAAACACTGACCAGCTTTCAATGGTTTTATCTTAGTTGGTTTATAAAATTCGAAGGTGTTTTCTTTGGGACTAAATGTACAGCACCGTTGCCAGGGTTGTAAAATATTTTCACACACCATGAGCTCGTTTTTGAAAGGCATTTGTAAAATTTAGCTAAGCTCGGAAGACTGCTGGAAATCTGTAGAACGACCTCATGCTTTGGCAAAAAAGAGGAACGTGATTTTTCATGTCACAATGAAAATAAAAGAGGCTAAAAGAAAGCTGCGCCTTTTAGTTGAGTTTAGTTTAGAGATCCAGCACGGAACAGGCACTTCGGCCCAACGAGTCCACGCCGACCAGCGATCCCCATACACCAGCACTATCCTACGCATTGCGGGCAATTTACTATTTTTAACCTACAAACCTATACGTCTTTGGAAACCGGAGAAAACCCACGCGGTCACGGGGAGAATGTACAAACTCAGTGCAAACAGCACCATACTCAAGATCGAACCCGGGTCTCTGGTGCTGTAAGGCAGCAACTCTACTGCTGCGCCATCGTGTCGCCCCTAGTTACTGCCACTTATGACATTAGACTATTCCAATGCAGGCAATGAAGTAGAGTTGCCAGTAGATTGTAGGAGATTCAACAGCCAATTCGCATATATTAAGCATCACATAAATAATGACCAGAAAATCTGACTCATTGAAACTGCTTCTGGATAAGTATATGGCAGTATGCTGGTTGACTATGCTATGAGATACTGTGAGGTGATCCTTTGTAGCCACCTTAGGGAGCAGATGGGACATTGGATTAATATCTCACGTGGAATCCAATAGCTTCAGCAATGCATCTTTTGCTTAAGGACTTCACTGGAGAATCAAGTCTCAGGCGTGGAGCTTGAACCCAAAAAAGTCCTGAGGAAATTATAGTGAAGATTGACAAACTAAACACACTTTGTAAACCGTGAGGGAGCTGCACTACTGGAGGTGGCCTCTTGTGGGAAGACATTTTATAAATGAGGAGCATCTATTCTTTCAGATGGATGTAGAATGTCTCACATTTTTATAGGCGTGTGTAAGTTCCGTTAAACCCTCCCTGACTCCATCAGTACAATTACACCCTGGGATCAAGCAGAGTGATGAAGGGCATGCTGAGAACTGAATCAAAATGAAGTGCAAAGATGACAAAGGTGCTGCATATCCACACAAAATCGCACAAACAACACTCAAAAGCGTGGTCTATGTAGCGCTGGCAGCAGGCAAAGGTGCATGCTAAACATCAAAGCAGCAAGCTGGTCTGTCAAGAAACAGAACAGATCAAAGCTCTACACTCCTGAAACATCCAATGTTTAATGGACACTTAAACGGCTGATAGGAGAAGGAGGGTCCAAGAGCATTGCCAATAAAGATAAGCCCCTCATGCAAAGGTGAAAGATGAGACTGAAGGATGTGCCACCATGTTTGGCCAGAAGTACCCAGTGAAGGATCAATTCAACATTTCTGGCTGTGATGGTGGAGATCCCAAGGTCACAAAAGCCAGTCTGTTGCCACTGATCATTATGAGGCTTTTAGATAGGTACATGGATATGGAGGGATATGGATCATGTGCAGGCTGATGAGATTAGATTATTTTGGCATCATGTTTGGCACAGACATGTGGGCCGAAGGGCCTGTTCCTGTGCTGTACTGATCTAAGTTCTATGTTCAAATTTCTCCAGATTATATTAAAATTGACGGAGCAATAGACATAGCAAAGACTATGGTTCTGAACTAAACCCTGGTCATAGAGGAAAAGCAAAGGTTAGAAACAAAGAAACATGGAAAATAGGTGCAGGAGGAGGCCATTCGGCCCTTTGAGCCAGCACCGCCATTCATTGTGATCATGGCTGATCGTCCCTAATCAATAACCCATGCCTGCCTTCTCCCCATATCCCTTGAGTCCACTAGCCCATAGAGCTCTATCTAACTCTCTCTTAAATCCATCCAGTGATTTGGCCGCCACTGTCCTCTGTAGCAGGGAATTCCACAAATTCACAACTCTCTGGGTGAAAAAGTTGTTCTCACCCCAGTCTTAAATGGCCTCCCCTTTATTCTAAGACTGTGGCCCTTGGTTCTGGCCACGCCCAACATTTTTCCTGCATCTAGCTTATAATTTGATATGTTTCTATAAGATCCCACCTCATCCTTCTAAATTCCAGTGAAGGAGTCTTTTCAATCTTTTAAATCTTTCCTCATGTGACAGTCCCGCCATCCCAGGGATCAATCTCGTGAACCTACGCTGCACTGCCTCAATCACAAGGATGTCCTTCCTCAAATTAGGAGACCAAAACTGTACACAATACTCCAGATGTGGTCTTACCAGATACAACTATACAACTGAAGAAGAACCTCTTTACTCCTATACTGAAATCCTCTTGTTATGAAGGCCAACATTCCATTAGCTTTCTTCACTGCCTGCTGTACCTGCACGCCAACTTTCAGTGACTGGTGTACAAGGATACCCAGGTCTCGCTGCACCTCCCCCTTACCTAACCTAACCCCCTTGAGATAATAATCTGCCCCCTTATTTTTGCCACCAAAGTGGATAACCTCACATTTATCTATATTATACTGCATCTGCCACGCATCTGCCCACTCACTCAACCTGTCCAGGTCACCCTGCAATCTCCTAACATTCTCTTCACAGTTCACACTGCCACCCAGCTTTGTGTCATCCGCAAACTTGCTATGGTTGCTCCTAATTCCCTCTTCCAAATCATTAATATATATGGTCAACAGTTGCGGCCCCAACACCGAGCCTTGCGGCACTCCACTCGCCACTGCCTGCCATTCTGAAAAGGACCCGATCACTCCTTCTCTTTGCTTCCTGTCTGCCAACCAATTTTCTATCCATGTCAACACCCTAACCCCAATACCATGTGCTCTAATTTTAGTCACTAATCTCCCGTGCGGGACCTTATCAAAGGCTTTCTGAAAGTCCAGATACACTACATCCACTGGCTCTCCTTCATCCATTTTACTTGTCACATCCTCAAAAAATTCCAGAAGATTAGTCAAGCATGATTTCCCTTTCATAAATCCATGTTGACTTGGACTAATCCTTTTACTGCTATCTAAATGCCCCATTATTACCTCTTTAATAATTGACTCCAGCATCTTTCCCACCACCGAAGTCAGGCTAACTGGTCTGTAATTCCCCATTTTCTCTCTCGCTCTTTCCTTGAAAAGCGGGATAACATTAGCTATCCTCCAATCCACAGGAACTGATCCTGAATTTATTGGACATTGGAAAATGATCACCAATGCGTCCACTATTTCTAGAGCCACCTCCCTGAGGACCCTGGGATGCAGACCATCCGGCCCAGGGGATTTATCATTCTTCAGTCCCATTAGCCTACCCAATACTACTTCTCGCCGAATGAAAATTTATATCAGTTCCTCTACCCCCTTAGATCCTCTGTCCTCCAGTACATCTGGGAGATTGCCTATTTCCTTCGCTCCATAGATGCTGCTGCACCCGCTGAGTTTCTCCAGCATTTTTGTGTACATCTGGGAGATTGTTTGTGTATTCCTTAGTGAAGACAGATCCGAAGTACCTGTTCAATTCTTTTGCCATTTCCTTGTTACCCATAATAATTTCACCCGTGTCTGCCTTCAAGGGACCCACATTTGACTTTGCTACTCTTTTTCCCTTAACATATCTAAAGAAGCTTTTACTGTCCTTCTTTATATTCCTGGCCAGCTTCCCCTCGTACTTCATCTTTTCAGCCTGTATTGCCCGTTTTGTTTCCTTCTGTTATCCTATGAAAGTTTCCCAATCCTCTGGCTTCCGGATACTCTTTTCTGTGTTATACATCTTTTCTTTTAGTTTTATTCTATCCCTAACTTCTCTTGTCAGCCACAGTTGCCTCCTACTCCCCTTAGAATCTTTCTTCCTTTTTGGAATGAAATGATCCTGCGTCTTCCGGATTATGCCCAGAAATTCCTGCCATTGCTGTTGCACCGTCATTCCTGCTAGGATCCCTTTCCAGTCTACCTTGGCCAGCTCCTCTCTCATGCCTTCATAGTCCCCTTTGTTCAACTGCATCACTGACACTTCCGATTTAACCTTCTCCTTCTCAAATTGGAGATTAAAACTAATCATATTATGATCACTACCTCCAAGCGGTTCCTTTACCTCGAGTTCTCTTATCATATCTGGTTCATTGGACAACATTAAATCCAGAATTACCTTTTCTCTTGTCTCCAGAATTGCGTTTTCTCTGGAAGTTAGAGAAATCAATATGCTTGGGCAGCTTCCAACCCAATGGTATGAATATTGATTGCTCTAACTTCAAGTAACCCTTGCTTCCTCTCTCTCTCCGTCCCTCCCCCACCCTAGTTCTCAAACTCGTATCACTGTCCTCCAGATTAATTTCACTATTTGTATGCCTCGTTGTCACCTTCCCCTCAGCCACCAATGAACCATTCTACATTTCCTTGACCATCGTCTGCTTTGATCTGTTGTTTTCACACCTTACATTGTCTTTGTACCCTTCCATATCTCCAATTTCCCTCTCCCCTGACTCTCAGCCTGAAGAAGAGCCTCAACCCGAAACGTCACCCATTCCTTCTCACCAGAGATGCTGCCGGTCCCGCTGAGTTTCTCCAGCATTTTGTGTCACTTTGTTTCTTTTGCTTTGATAATTCTGGCGTCTGCAGTCTTTTGTGTGTTATTAATCACCTGGCATCTGTCATTTGCTCTTTTGTTGCAGTTCTATTAGTTTGCTTTCTTTTTGATCATTCAAGGACTTTGGCTTTAATTGCCCTATCCTTTTCCCACATGGGAACGTACCTCAACCGGCCACAGTCTTTGCCAAGAACTGCAATCTCTCAATTCATCAGTTTGCTGTACCCAGCTGCTTCAAGGAAGCCTCCATCATTCCAATAACAAAAACATAAAGTGACCTGTCTCAATGACGGACACTCAGCAAACATAATGATGTGTGTCGGAAGGAGCTGCAGATGCAGGTTTACACAGAAGATGGACACAAAATGCTGGAGTAACTCAGCCAAACAGGCAGCATCTCCGGAGGGAAGGAATGGATGACGTTTTGGGTAGAGACCCATTATGAATCATTTTGTAAGAATGGTAATGGCCCACATCTGTGCCAGTCCTCCAGAAAATCTAGACCTCTTGGGTAAAATAGGTCCATGAAAGACACCATCTGTCTTGCATTGCATTCAGCTCTGGATCACGTGGACAATAGGAACACTAAGCTATTCACTGACTACAGCTCAACCTTCAATACTGAATTAGTTCATCCTTAAACCTCCGGACCTTGGCTGTGCTTTTGATGCCATCAATCCACCACAGACACTCCCTGACTTATGTAATTGATAAGTCCCGTGGACCCCTGCATAAGTCGGATATTACGCAGGGCGGAAACAGAGGTGCTACTGCGCATATGGAAATTTACTATTTGATGTGGATACCACGAGGATCCTCCTATGTGGAGACCACAGGGTAGCTCCGGCTTAGAGACCATGTGGATCCTTCTATGCAGAGACCATGGGGGAGCTCCGACTTGGAGACTACATGCAACATCCTACGCGGATACCACGTGGGACTTCCTTCGCGGAGCCATGGGGGAGCTCCGACGTGGAGACCATGCGGAACCTCCTACACGGAGACCACAAGGGTGCCTGGGCTTAAAGAATTGCCTGTGCAAGTGCACGTTTTCAAAGTTGCCTGCTATGTAAGTCAGAAAGTGCCTCTTGCGATTCTGGTGTATTTTCTGACATGGATAAAATCAACAAATCTATAACAGGATGGGATCTTGAAACAAATA
This sequence comes from Malacoraja senta, assembly GCA_038087875.1. Taxonomy (NCBI): domain Eukaryota; kingdom Metazoa; phylum Chordata; class Chondrichthyes; order Rajiformes; family Rajidae; genus Malacoraja; species Malacoraja senta. The sequence continues at coordinate 52,324,549 of CM075978.1, read as the reverse complement.
AGATTATTAAGGGTTTGGACACACTAGAAGCAGGAAACATGTTCCTGATGTTGGGGAAGGCCAAAACCAGGGGGCCACTGTTTAAGAATAAGGGGTAAGCCATTTAGTACGGAGATGAGGAAACACTTTTTCACACAGAGAGTTGTGAGTCTGTGGAATTCTCTGCCTCAGAGGGCGGTGGAGGCCGGTTCTCTGGATACTTTCAAGCGAGAGCTAGATAGGGCTCTTAAAGAGGATCACCCATAATCTCCATTCTTCAGCTCATTTATTGTGATCAAATTTACACTTATAAATGGGAGAGGGAGCTGTACACATTATGATGTGCTGTTTATACCCTCTCTCTGATTGTACAAAGCACAGCATTTGTTGCCGCAAGGTACATTATCTTCATCCAACGCGTAGATATATTGTTATTGGCACTGAGCCAACCCGGTACTGCCGAGCTGGCCATCAGTCTTTAAACTTTAGACTTTAGATTTTCGAGATACAGCACAAAAACAGACCCTTCAGCCCACCGAGTCTGCCCCGACCAGAGATCACACCATGCACCAGCACTATCCTACACGTTGAGGACAATTTATAATTTTTTTACTAAAGCCAATTAATCTACAAACCGGAAGCCGGAGCACCAGGGAAAAATCCATGCGGTCACAGGGACAAACGCCATACAGACAGAACCCATTTTCAGGATCAAACACGGGTCTCTGGCACTGTAAGGCAGCAACACTATCGCTGTGCCACTGTGCCACCCCTAATGATGTCCTTTCTGGAATCATTAACCTTGCATGTAAAGACTCCATATTCTGGAGGTTTCACAGTCGAGTCACATCCTCTGAGTATGCAGTTGTTCTAACTGGTGCTCAGATTGTTTCAGCATCACCCTTGGAGATCAGAGTGACCTCTGCCACTACTCCTGAGCTGGCCCCATTATCTCCATACACTTCCAACACAGAGGTCTGCACCTCCTTGCAGTGATGTGTGCGCCTCTAGCAAACGACATTCCACAAATGTGCTGTCATATTGACAAACTATGTGCATCTTTCCTTATCCTGTTCCAACAAGCCTGTTGCAAAACCTACAAAATTATTACTGCAGTATGTTTAACATACAGCAAAATGTTTGAATACCATATAAAATTCCCCAACCCTTAGTTATGATTAACTAGCGATAGCAGGTATATGCTGCTGCTGTCTCTCTGTGTGTGCAGGTTGATGTCTCTTGCTAATATTTCTGTTGTCCTTTATAGTACACATTCTCTTTCCCAGCGCATTCCAGGCATCCACCACACTGTGTAAAAACCTTGGCCGCACATCGCCTTATCTGCCCCTATCACCTTATACCCTCTAGTATTTGATAGTCCCATCTTCGGAAAATTTCATAACAAGAGGAGTTGAGCATAGGATCAAAGAGGTCCTTCTGCAGGTGTATAGGGCCCTAGTGAGACCACACCTGGAGTATTGTGTGCAGTTTTGGTCCCCTAATTTGAGGAAGGACATTCTTTCTATTGAGGGAGTGCAGCATAGGTTTACAAGGTTAATTCCCGGGATGGCAGGACTGTCATATGCTGAGAGAATGGAGCGGCTGGGCTTGTATACTCTGGAGTTTGGAAGGATGAGAGGTGATCTTATTGAAACATATAAGATTATTAAGGGTTTGGACACGCTAGAGGCAGGAAACATGTTCCCGATGTTGGGGAGTCCAGAACCTGGGGCCATTATTTAAGAATAAGGAGTAAGCCATTTAGAACGGAGACGAGGAAACACTTCTTCACACAGAGAGTTGTGAGTCTGTGGAATTCTCTGCCTCAGAGGGCGATGGATGCCAGTTCTCTGGATACTTTCAAGAGGGAGCTAGATAGGGCTCTTAAAGATAGTGGAGTCAGGGGATATGGGGAGAAGGCAGGAATGGGGTACTGAGTAGGGATGATCAGCCATGATCACATTGAATGGGGGTGCTGGCTCGAAGGGCCGAATGGCGTACTCCTACGCCTATTGTCTATTGTCTATTGTCTGACTGTTTACCTTACGTATGCTTCTCATAATTTTATAAACTTCTATCTGGTCTCCCCTCAACCTCCGACTTTCCAGATAAAAGAATCCGAGTCTGTGCAACTTCTCCTTGTACCTTCTAATTCAGACATCATTCCGGCAAAGATAGACACAAAGTACTGGAGTAAGTCAGCGGGTCAGGCAGCATCTCTGGTGCAAAAGGATGAGTGATGTTTCGGGTCAGAACCCTTCTTCAGTGTTTGTTCTCATGATTTTATACAGTCGATGTTGCCCGTGATGGAGTGTTTAACAGCGGGAGAGCAGTTGCAGTGAACAGTGTTTTACAGAAGTCGAACAATGCTCTGTGAATGGGATTTTACAGAGGAATAACAGTGTGCAGTGAATAGTGTTTTACAAATATAGAACCCCGCACAGTGAATGGTGTTTTATAGAGGTGGAACAGTGTGGAGTGAATGGCATTTTGCAGTGGAATAATGGTGTGCAGATTTTGGATAAACAACTTTGTTCATTTTTAGAAGGACAGAAAGACATTAAGTATATTTGTAGGAGAAAGCAAGTATCAGACCTGAGTTACCTTAAATATCTAAATTGATTGTTTGGCACTTTCATACTGATTACAGGTCTTTTCAAACTGTCTCATCATTTAGTAAAGAGGAAAGAGTTTGAAGAGAACTGTAACATATTGACTTTGAAACATGGATCTATGGAGGCAATGTGAGCTGTCTACATTGGGAGTTCACCATCGAAGGGTTGCCTCAAAAAGGCAGCTAGCATCATCAAGAACCCATATCACCTTGGCCATGCTCTCATTTCACTCCTGCCATCGGCAAGACAGTATGGGAGTCTAAAAACCGTGGCCTCCAGGTTCGGGAACAGCTTCTTTTCAACAACCATCAGACTATTGAACACTGCCAGCACCAACTAAACTCTGAACTGCAAACTGTTTTGTTTGCAACTAGGGACTTTGGGCTTTTGTTTTGATTTGCACTAATATTTGGGTTTATTATTTATTGAACGTTTTTTTGTTTGTTTTTTATGTGATCTACTGAGTTCCGTGTTTTCAGACCTGCTATGCTGCTGCAAGTAATAATTTCATTATTCTGTTTCTGAGTATATGACATTAAACTGTCTTGACTCTCTTGACTTGAACTCTGGTGTTAGGCTGCCCTCTGTCTGCAGTAAACGTCATCACTGAACATCAATCTCTTCATCCCAGCCTGTTATTGACATTGCCCCATTGGAGATCTCCCCCCCCCCCCCCCCCCCCCCCCAGACCTCCCACCTCGTTATCTCCAAATTCGTATCACAAGTTATCCAATGTGATGATTTGGCAACGTGTCAGACTGGAAAGGTTTACAGAGTTATAGTGGGTGATAAAAATAAAATCAGAGCAACTACCGTGAAGTAGTTGGACACTTGCATCAGTTCCTGGTTTGGTAATTCAAATGCTCAAACATGAAGGAGGCTGCAGAAAGTAAAAGGCATTGGCCGGTCCTTCATAGGTATTGACCTTCTCCCTACTGAAGAAATCTACAGGAAGCATTGCCTCAGGAAGGCAGCTGATATCATCAAAGATACGCTCCATACTGGCCACGCTCTCACCTCGCTGCTCCCATCAGGCAAAGGGTACCAGAGCTTGAGAACCATTACCGCCAGGGTCAAGAACAGCTTCTTTCCACCAATCATCAGGCTCTGGAACCATCCTGCACAACCCTAACCACAACTCCATCTCATAAGCTCACCACTACAGACATTGTACAACTAAGGTTGCATTGCATGCTTTGGCTTGTACCATCATGGTCTGGTTTACCTAGAATGACTGATAATTCATTGTATATTTGTTTGTTGTGTTGTGTTCATGTGTCTGTAATGCTGCAGCAAGTTAGAATTTCAATGTTCTGTTCCCACTGCATTTGACAATTAAATCCTCTCCAACACTCTTGAAGATTCATGATTCAAGTAAATAGCTCCCAGAATAACGCGGTGTGTATTACAAAGTTTTAATAACTACCTTGTGACTGACATTGTGTGATAACTTTACAGTGTTATCCTTCTGGCAGTGAAAGTCTCTTTATGGGCCTAATAATTAAATAATATTAATACCCCTCTTCAGTGTGCATCACAATGACTTAAATCACGTTGAGCTCTGGGATTAAAATTCTTCTAGTGTAGGTTGTATTATAAAACAAGAGACTATATAGAGATTGGCTGGGACAAATTAGGTGTTATGGAGCATGAGTAGTGACTACAGGGGGAGGGTGGGGGCCAGAGACACGGACATCTTCGAGACATGATGAGAAAGGAACATAAGCATGGGTAACAACGAGAGAGCAGTTCATCTGAAGTTGGAAAATTCAATGTCCAGAGGATGCAAAGCACCTGGATAGAAGATACAAGTGAGGGAGGGTTTTGATAGGCAGATTATTGGACGAAGGCTGGAGGTGAAAAGACAAAAGGTGTTAGATAAGGACAGAAGAGTTGTGAATTGTGAAGTCAGAGGAAGGAATGTGCGTGGAAGGGGGTGGGGGAAATGTGTGCGAGTCCCGGTGGGGCACAGGGGATGGGGGAGGGGGAGGGAAAGAAAGGGGAAAGGGGGGGGGGGGGCGGGGGGGCGTTTGTAGTTATCTAAAATTGGAGAATTCCATCAAATCGTTGGATTGTAAGCTACCCAAGAGGAATATAAGGTGCTGTTCCTCCAGTCTGCGTGTGGTCTCACTCTGGCAATGGAGGAGGCCCAGGATAGAAATGGGAATGGGAAGAGGAGTTAGAATGGTTAGCAGCTGGATGATCCAGTAGGGATTGGCGGACTGAGTGCATGTATTCGGCAAAATGGTTGCAAAATTTATGCTTGATCTCGCCGATGTACAGGAGGCCACGTTGGGAACATTGGATGCAGTAGATGAGGTTAGAGAAGCGTCACATGAACCTCTGCCTCACCTGGAAGGACTGCTGGGGTTCCTGGATGGAATTGTGTGATGAGGTATAGGGACAGGTGTTACATCTCCTGCAGTTGCAGGAGAAAGTATTTGGGGAGGGGGTGGTTTGGACGTGAAGGGATGAGTTAACCAAGGAGTTGCGGAAGGAGCGGTCTATGAGGCAGCCAGAGAGGAGTGGGGATGGGAAGGTGTGACTGGTGGTGGGATCATGTTGGAGATGGTGGAAATGTTGGAGAACGTTGTGTTGGATGCGGAGGATGGTGAGGTGAAAGGTGAGGACCAGGGGAACTCTATCCTTGTTCCATCTGGGGGGAGGGGGAGCACGAGTAGAACTACGGGACACAGAGGAGATGCAAGTCTGGGATCCATCATTAACGACAGGGGGGAAGCCAATTTTACTAAAGAAAGAGGACATCTCGGATGGGAGCAGATGTGGTGGAGATGGAGAAATTGAAAATAGGGGATAGTGTCATTGATAGCATCAGATAACTATGGGAGTCAATGGGATTGGAATAGATGTCGGTTAATAGTCAGTCCCCTGTGATGGAGGCAGGTAAGTCAAGAAAGGGGAGATAGGTGGCACAGTGGTCCAACGGTAGAGTTGCTGCCTTACAGCGACAGAGACCTGGGTTTGATCCTGACTATGGGTGCTGTCTGTACAGAGTTTGTCCATTCTCCCTGTGACCGCGTGGGGTTTCTCTGGGTGCTCTGGTTTCCTCCCATAATCCAAAGATGTGCAGGGTTGCAGGCTAATTGGTTTCTGTAAATTGTAAATTGTCCCGAGTGTGTAGGATAGTGCTGGTGTACAGGGGTGATCACTTGTCGGCGTAGTCTGAGTGGGCTGAAGGGCTTGATTCCATGCTCTCTAAAATCTAAAGGTGTCAGAGATAGTCAAAGTGAATTTGTGGGTTGGGTGGAAATTAATGGTAAAGTTAAAGAAATCAACAAGTTCTGCATGGGTGCAGGAGGCAGCCGTGATGCCGTCATCGATGTAATGGGAAAGAGTTGTTTCTGGTCTACGATCTTTCATCAAAATCGATCCAGGACGGAAGGGTCATTGACCTGATATATAAGGAATGTTTTTTGCTTAAAAATCTTGCTTTACTTGGAAGTTAATCAAATTTCAGCTGTTGTTTTTTTATGAGATTGATTTTCTAAAACATTAATTCACTTTCCACAGTTTTTCAGTTCTTGAATTCTAACACTGAGTTTTAATGACAATTCCTGCTTTTCTCCACGTGGGAGGGTGCAGTGAAAGCCAGGAATTCAAAGACTTATCTTCCTCTAAGATTCCACTTACAAAAGGGTGCCAAATTGCACACTAACAGTAACAAGTGAAGAGTGGGTGACACCTTCTGAGTTGTAGAAATTTTCTACCATGTCTGAAAAACAGAATGACTCTCCTGACACTCAGTCTGAAGAAGGGTCTCGACCTGAAACGTTACTGATTCCTTCTCTCCAGAGATGCTGCCTGTCTTGCTGAATTACTCCAGCATGTTGCAACTATGGGCTATTAAACCACCAATCTATGATGATCCATTCTGCTATAGAATGATACTTTGAAGGAAGAATCTGCTGAATTGCAGAAGATCAAATTGATTTGCAGAGACTATTGCTGGAGTTTCAATGGTTCAATGGTTCTTTATAGTCACTTATGCACTGCACAGTGAAATTCTTTTTGCACAGCTCACACATGGACAAGTCGCCATATGTTGGTGCCATTTACATAAGTTCACAGTGATGTGCTGGAGCGGCTCTCGATCCAGTTAAGCCCCAGGCTACTGCAGGACCTCCTCCATTGCCCTCGACTTGCTCAGCCCACGGACCGACATCCTTCTCTTTGCCCGACCGCCTCTGTGTACCAGGGGTTGCCTCTTGCAGCCGACCTTGAAGACACTGGAGACAATCCCTCTCCTATCAGCCCACTCCTCGCGTCCGTAGTAGCCAGCGGCGCTAACTCCTCCTTGACTCTCCAGTCTTCAGGACCGAGCTCGGCGGTTGTCGAGCCTCCCCCCCTGCAGGCACTGGCCTTCGCTGGGTCCGGCTTCCCAGCGGCAAATGAGGCCCATGGGTGGCCCATGGTCTTTGGCATCATACAAGGTCTTTGGCACCTCCTTGTTGATTTGTAAGGAAAAATGCAGAAGCAAAATGCTGGAGTTACTCAGCGGGACAGGCAGCATCTCTGGAGAGAAGGAATGGGTGATGTTTCGGGTCGAGACCCTTCTTCAGACTCTATATCTGAAGAAGAGTCTCGACCTGAAACGTCATCTATTCCTTCTCTCCAGAGATGCTGCCTGTCCCGCTGAGTAACTCCAGCATTTTGTCTATCTTCGGTTTAAACTAGCATCTGCAGTTTCTTCCGACACAAGGCAGAAGGAAACCATTTCTCATACTTACAACAATAACAAAGGAAGCCATTTGGACCATTGGGAATATGTTAACTCATAGACTGTGATCTCATCAGTTCTGTTCCCTTTCTTTGCATTTTCCTGTACTCCTGCAGCTATCTCTCACATGCCCATTAACTTTCTCATTTTACTATTTTGCCATCCACCTCCACCCAGGGACATTTACATTGACCAGAAAGTACACTGAGATGCCTTTGGGAGGTGTGAGGAAGCTGGGGCTGAGGAAACAAGCATGGGTACAGAGAAATCATAAATAGCCCATACAGGTTGCAATCCGATCTAGCAGTTTATTTAGTTTAGATTAGTTTAGAGATACAGCATAGAAACAGGCCCTTTGGCCCACTGAATGGTCAATCACCCATTCAATGTAGGAAGTAACCGGCAGATGCTGATTTACACCGAAGATAGACACAAAATGCTGGAGTAACTCAGCGGGACAGGCAGCATCTCTGGAGAGAAGGAATGGGTGATGTTTAGGGTAGAGCCCCTTCTTCACCTGTTCTATGTTATCCAGCTTTCTCAACCACTCTCAACACACTAGGGGCAATTTACAGCAGTCAATTAATCTACAAACCCGCACGTCTTTGGGATGTGTGGAGGCGAGCAGAGCACACGGAGGAAACCCGCATGGTCACAAGAAGAACGTGCAAACTCCGCACAGGCAGCACCCAAGGTCAGGATTAAACCCAGGTTCCCTGGCGTTCAGAGGCTGCAGCTCTATCACTTTGCTGAGGATTGTAAAAAGATAATCACCTCTTATGTTGCCATTTAGGGATCATATTTTATTTTTAAGAAAGATCACAGAGTGATACAGCAATTGCTCAAGTTTTGGTGCATTCATTTACATACTAAACCATCAGATAACATTGAATGCTTGTCCTTTCCTCTCTCATTTCTACCAAGTAATTATCTGGCCCTCCCAAGAACATGGAGGGCTGCTGTACATATTTTGCATGCATAGTTTTGTGCTAGTCATTTTGTGCTTTCAAATGCAATGAAAGTTTCAGTGAATAATGTCATAAGTGTGTGTTGCAGTTTCTAATTATCACCCAAGCTACCTGACAGGAATACAGACAGATCATAGCTTCAAATGCATAGCTCAGCTGGGGAATGTTGTTAGTTTATCGTTTACAGGGTCCTTTAACCATGGTTTCTCACTAGGACAACATATTGTCCAACATAGACACAAAATGCTGGAGTATCTCAGCTGGTCAGGCAGCATTTCTGAGTAGAGGAATGGCTGACGTTTCAGATCGAGACCCTTCTTCAGACTGAAGAAGGGTCTGAAGAAGGGTCTCGACCCGAAATATCACCTACAGTATTCCTTCTATCCAGAGATGCTGCCTAAGTTACTCTAGCATTTTGTATCTATCTTCGATGTAAACCAGCATCTGCAGTTCCTTCCTACGCATATTGCCCAACATAATCTTCTTGAATTCACTCAGGAAAGTAGGTAATTCAGCCTTTCAAGGCTATTCCCAGGTAGCTGGCTTCATATGTGCTCCGTGCTATCCTGCCAAAAACCTGTCGAAAGCAGCTGGGAAAATGTTCAATTAACCTTGAAAATCCGCAAGCTTTTGGGGAAGAGAATTATAGATTTTATGTGTAGCAATGTTGTTATTATACCTAAAGTCAGTGTTTTCAATGTGTTAGTTTCAGTCACAGTTGGCCCCATAGCAGAAGCGTCCACATCGCGGGGCTGGAAACTGGAAGTATCCTGAGCTAATTCTCCTACCAACATCATCTATTGTGACAAGTGATGGCTTCCACTGATTGTCGTCGGAAGCTTGCGTCCTTTTCAGGATGGATGATGACAGCGAGGCCAACATTTGTAACAAGATGGACACGAAAAGAGAGAGTGTCACAGTTAATCTGTAATAAGGGACACCCTCCACACTCACAGCCCCTTTCTTCAGCTAGAGGTTGACCCTCTACCAAGTGACTCCTGTTCATAAAGCTCTAAAGAGCCATATACCTGTACATACCTGCATATATGTAAAACATTAACGATACCATAGGCAGGTACAAGCAGGTTTATAGAATCTCAGACTTTATTTGTGGAGGTCAAGAACACAAATAGATGTTTTGCTAATACTTAACAATGCATTGGTAACACCATTAGTGGAGTCACATTAGCAGCTCTGGGCACAAACTGTAGAATTGGACTTTGAAAGATTTCTGAACATATTTTTCAAAATGAAACTCGGATGTCAAGGGCTAAACTATGAGGAGAGATTACACAAATTATGCTGCAAGAAACTATTTCCATTGGATCGTCGTCAAGATAATTGATTCAGGTGTTTTAGGAATGACTACAAAACACACAGGTAGAAATTTGGAAGTCATTTTGGCAAATGGGAGTAGATGCAAGATTAATTGTTAATTTGGAATCTGCTATTTTGGAAAGACCTGGTAATGGAAGAATATGATGAAAGATTGGTATATCCCATTAACTCAGAGATCAGTCATAAAGTTATTGAAGGAAGAATCGGTTCGGGGTTAAACAGACTTTTTTTTACCTCTGTCCACACAGGTAGACTGGAGGGGTAGACACAAAATGCTGGAGTAACTCAGCGGGACAGGCAGCATCTCTGGAGAGAAGGAATGGGTGACATTTTGGGTCCAAACCCTTCTTCAGACTGATGTCAGGGGAGAGGAAGATGTATAGATAAGGAAGTTTAAGGTGTGAAAACAGGACAAAGAGGATGGGATCAAGGAGACTGGAATGATCTTACTTGCAGTCATTATCGTTTTGTGATGTATCTCTGCAATATTTGGAACCTGGCATTCATCGGTACCTAAACAAGGTAAAAATAGATACTTTTTGTAAAGAAGTGTTATCGACGCACTGTAACGTTACTTCTTTTATTCATACTGCAGCATTACAGAGGGCACTAGCTGTACGTGGTCTGTCACGGAAACTAGAGAGCGATATGTGGGTGGGGAGGTTGTAATTATACTTGTGATATGGGGAGTGGTTAGTAGTGATGAGGTAACTATATTAAAGGCACATGCATATCTCATCTACATCCTTCCCCTTGGAAACGAAAGGCAAACAAGGGAGTGACAGGGCGACCACGTCTCATGCGCTAGAAACGGTTAAGCAAAGTCACCATAGCGGACAGGCGGCTTGACAACACGTCCCGACCGGGTTCGCAGCTCGCCATCCTCCCTCCCGGCAGGAAGAAGTGGAACAGGTGCGGACGGCCGAGCTGGAACGGGGGAGCCGGGAGGGGACGGAGAAGACAAGGGCAGAAAGGCAGGAGGGGATGCAAGTTCAGCAGCGGGCAGCGCGCGGGCAGGTGAGGGAGGGATAGCCGGAGGAGGACTGGACTGATAGAGCTGAGAGGGTAGAGACCGTGGCACGCGAGGAGTGGCGGGCAGAGCACCGCCCGGGTGCCGAAATTGCAGAGGGGGAGCAAAAGGATCCGCGGGCGGCGGTCGTGGCTCATTGACGAGCCGCAGGTGTTGGCGGGACCGGCGGTAGACCGTTCCCGCATGGTCGACGAGATAGGACCTGGGCGACCCAGCAGAGGCGACGATGGTAGCGAGCTGGGAATGACCGGAGGGGGTCTGCATGCGGACGACCTGACCAGGGAAAAGGCACGGCAGGGGGCGGCAGGACTTGTCATGGGAGCGCTTGTGACATAGTGGTTGAAGTCACGTCTAAAGACATCCCATCGATGGGCAATGTCTGAATCGAAAACTAGCACATCGGGCTTGCGGCAAGAAGTGGCCATAACGAGGAAATAAGAGGGGGGGGGAACAGAAAACTGGGGTAAAATCAAATAAACAACCGATAAACAGGAGGCGCAAGGGTAAGAGGACTGACACCATGTAAAGAAGTGTTATCGACGCACTGTAACTTTACTTCTTTTATTCATACTGCAGCATTACAGAGGGCACTAGCTGTACGTGGTCTGTCACGGAAACTAGAGAGCGATATGTGGGTGGGGAGGTTGTAATTATACTTGTGATATGGGGAGTGGTTAGTAGTGATGAGGTAACTATATTAAAGGCACATGCATATCTCATCTACCCTTTTCACTGTACCTCAGTACATGTAACAATAAACTGAACTGATCGGATAGTGAGTTTGATCTTATTTTCCATTAAGGGAAAAGTGCTTGCATAGATATGCCAATGTGAATCATTACCATCCCATTTCTTAAGCTTGCAGACCCCTCTGCCAAGACCAATTTGCCAAGACCAACAGCTGTCTAAGGCCTTGAAAACCATTGTGACTGGCATTTCAATAGCCACGATTAAAATTCATTCACATTGCAGAGCGTTTCAAAGCACTTTGCAGAAGCATCATTAACCAAATTTGACACTGAGGCAGGAAGATACTGTAAAGGCACTTGACTGAGTGTGCAGATGGTGCCATGTTACAAGTCCCTGGCCAATTTATACACACTCCATACATACGAACCAGCATTTGGGAGACTGGCAGGATGGATTTGACAGTTGCTGCGGGGCTGCAGGTACCTTCTGCCAGGGTACCTGCAGCTCCAAGCCACAAGAATCGGGGGCTGGGTGGAGCCGAGCAGAGTTGGGAGTGCTGAGCAGACTCACTCGCTCACTCAATGGGAGGGGCTGGTGGCTGCTCTATCCACGTCTGCTCAGTATCCCATCTCAGCTGTTTCTGCGATTCTCTCTACACTTTCTTCATTCATTTCCAACGTACAAACAGCTTGGTTTAGCAACAGTTCTCAGGAACAGAATCCTGTCACAACCTGGGGACTTCCTATAGTGATAGATCAGGAATTGCACAAGTTTCATATGCAAGAGAGTGAGTTGAAACAACTGCATGATCAGAACAATGGAAAAAAAACAATGGGAGCATCTCCCACTTGTTTAAAGTACTTGTAAAGGAATTTCTTTGGAGTTGCCACAGCGACTGCACTGTTAGCCCTTTACTAAACTTGGAGCTCAATATCAACATTATAACAGTTTGCTGCTTAAATCCAATTACATCATGTTTAATTCATAACTTATTTTGATTCTGCCATTAAAATATATGTGGGTGAAAATGTAATCGCATTTGACTTTAGACTTTAGAGATACAGCACGGAAACAGGCCCTTCAGCCAACCGAGTCCACGCCAACCACCAATCACCCCGTACACTAGCACTATCCTACAGATTATGGATAATTTACAATATTTTTTACCAAAGCCAATTAACCGACAAACCTGTACGTCTTTAGAGTGTGGGAGGAAATGATACACCTGGTGAAAACTCATACGGTCACAGGGAAAACATACAAACTCCATACAGACAGCACCTTTAGTCAGCATCGAACCTGGGTCTCTGGCGCAGTAAGGCAGCAACTCTACCGCTGCGCCACCATGCCGCCCTGACTTTTTGTTACTTTACATCATCTGCATTGACAGAGTAAATTCTTTAATGACAGGATCTTTTTCCTGTGAGTCTACTCTGCTGCCTGTGGTTCATTGCCAGGATCACTGGGAAAGATGCAGGATATTGAAGGATTGATGGCAGGACACAAGCTCCTGTGCTGTCATTTTAAAGTGATAGTGCAAGTTGTGTGGTATAATATACTGTAGATATAAAAGACGCCGGAGGAACCATGTTACATCATCTCCAAAACGTTCATAAGTACAACAATTGATCATATGACAAATCTTTAACATGATTTTAATTGTAATTACGAATGATGCTTTGAACTGTACAAGTCTATCTCCTGCCCCAATAACTAACATAAACACGCAAGACAAAGCAATTTTTTTTAAAGTGTTCTAAGTATGTACATGCTTGACTTGATAATATGCTTTTTATATGAGGATTATTTTCACGCATATGCATATGAGGACATTGCTGCAATTTATCTTTCAAAGATGCCATCAGGTATAAATCTTTCTTATGAGGCTGTCAGTGAAACATAAAGCAACTGGTTTCTTTTATTTTAGATGTGGTTAACTCAGATTGAAAGTGCATCTAATCTTACATGTTTTCTTAGCCATGCTCCCACATTATCTGTCACAAAGCACAACACATTGTAATTATTTGGAGTATACAGTACTAGATGAATATTGGGTAGGTCAACAGGACAACATGGCCTCTAGTCATTTCGATATAATAAAGTAGTTGAGAAGCAGCCCATTTGGCCCACTCTGTATGTGCCTAGCCTTCAAGTGCCCACCTACACCTAACCAAATCCGGCTTTATTCTCATAAACTCCTCCCAGAGTCTACCACTAACTTACATACATGGCCAATTTACTGTGGCCTATTAGCCTACCAACCCTCATGTCAATGGAGAGGAAGACAAATGGAAATACAGGGATGTTAGGACTGAAGCAGAAATGCAACAAGCAGCTATATGATTAATTTATCAAAAAAGTGAACCCCATATGAAAGTATTTGATAGATCCCCACATAAGTAAAGGACAATTAGGCTAAGAGGGACAGGGACAATTGTCTGCCCACGGGGTTTCCCGGTTCCTGTTAAGGGGGCGTTCTGTGTGTTTGCCATATTTTTTATTCAACGACTTCGGAACCTGCCTGGCATCTGGCCTTTTCCAGGCCACTACAATACCAAGATAAACTAACCCTATCAGCTTGCACATGATCCATATCCCTCCATTCCCTGCATATACATGAGCACATCTAAAAGCCTGTTAAATGCCACCATTGTATCTGCCTCCCCCACCACCCCTGGCAGTGCATTCCAGGCACGCAGAAACTTTCCCCAATTGCTGCTGTAGCAGATTTGTGAGATCAGGGGCTGGTTGGATGTAGCAGAGGAGTCCAGGGATTGGGACGTTGGGGTGGTTTGTGCAGTAGAGGGGTGGGAGGAAATGTGACAAGAGTAGCTAAGTTGAAAAGAAGTGAGCTAACAGAATGGATGTCTGGCTGAGGGCTGGAAACCAACTCTGGAACACCTCTTGCACTTGTAGATTCAACAATATTGTGATTGTTCTGGGAGTGACCAATGATGGTTACTCATAGTCATAAAGCACGGAAACAGGCCCTTTGGCCCAACTTGCCCATGCCGAGCAAGATGACCCATCTACACTAGTTCCACCTGCCTGTGTTTGATCTTTATCTCTCCAAATTTTTCCAATCCATGTTCATGTCCAAATGTATTTTAAAAAGTACAAAGTTGCAATTGTGTGGCAGCTCATTGCATGTACCCACAACCCTCTGTGAATATGAGTGGGTTCTTACAAGGAGTGAATGAGCAGAAAAGCAGAGAAGAATTCAAAGCAAAGTTAGAGGGAAAGAAAATCAGCTGGAGCTCTAGATGGGGTTGGACAATGAGGAGTGGGATATGGCTCAAACAGATCATAAATAACAGCATGGTCCAATTAAGTCTTATTTTCATTTTATCTCCTAAAATGAGGCAATTTTGTCCATTAAATCTATGGCAACTCTTAGTGTAATGCCATTTCCCTGTCCAGATGCAGGGTCTTGACCCAAAATGTTGACTATTCCTCTGCCTCCACAGATGCTGCCTGCCCGTTGAGTTCTTCCAGCACTTTGATTTTCTGCAGTGTCTTGTGTCTTTTCTGCATTTTCTTTCTTATTTATTCTCTCTCCCAAGCTCATCAAATTCCCCATTATGTTCCTGCCACCTACCCACTCTAGAGACATAGAAACATAGACATAGAAAATAGGTGCAGGAGTAGGCCATTCAGCCCTTCGAGCCTGCACCGCCATTTGATATGATCATGGCTGATCATCCAACTCAGTATCCCATCCCTGCCTTCTCTCCATACCCCCTGATCCCTTTAGCCACAAGGGCCACATCTAACTCCCTCTTAAATATAGCCAATGAACTGGCCTCAACTACCTTCTGTGGCAGAGAATTCCACAGATTCACCACTCTCTGTGTAAAAAATGATCTCCTCATCTCGGTCATAAAAGTCTTCCCTCTTATCCTTAAACTGTGACCCCCTAGTTCTGGACTTCCCCAACATCGGGAATAATCTTCCTACATCTAGCCTGTCCAACCCCTTAAGAATTTTGTAAGTTTCTATAAGATCCCCCCTCAGTCTTCTGAATTCCAACGTGTACAAGCCGAGTCTATCCAGTCTTTCCTCATATGAAAGTCCTGCCATCCCAGGAATCAGTCTGGTGAACCTTCTCTGTACTCCCTCTATGGCAAGAATGTCTTTCCTCAGATTAGGAGACCAAAACTGTACGCAATACTCCAGGTGTGGTCTCACCAAGACCCTGTACAACTGCAGTAGAACCTCCCTGCTCTTATACTCAAATCTTTTGGCTATGAATGCTAACATACCATTTGCTTTCTTCGCTGCCTGCTGCACCTGCATGCCTACTTTCAATGACTGGTGTACCATGACACCCAGGTCTCGTTGCATCTCCCCTTTTCCTAATCGGCCACCATTCAGATAATAATCTGAATTTACAAAAGAAATGTTACATACTGTAAGTCAATATAATTCACTTAAATTCTAATTCTTTTTTTGTGCAGCGCAACTTCCGTCCTCTTGAGTTCTACAGGTATAACTTTGACACAAACCGGGAGGTGCTTATTTAGCATCCTGCATGTTGCCCCTCAGGGTCCATTTAAATCTTTCCCCTCTCACCTTAGACCTATGTACTCTGGTTGTTGATTCCCCTGCTCTGGGTAAAAGACCCTGTGCATGTTCCCCATTTATTCCTCTCATGGTCTTGCATACCTCTAGAAGATCACCCCTCAAAGAAACAAGTCCTAGCCTGCCTAACCTCTCCATATAGCTCAGGCCCGCAAGTCCTGGCAACTACTTCATAAATCTTTTCCTGTACTCCTTGGAACAATGTGGCCCAATGTCTTTGAATGCAAATAATATTACCCTGCATGGAACTAATGCAGAAATCATGCCATTAGTGCAAGATCAATCCTGCTAGTGCCCAAATGAATTTCTGGAGCCGTTCTGTTTGAGGTAGAAATGGTTGCTATTGCATTCCATTTCAGGACTTAGTATTTTTGGATGCCTAATGGTGATTAAATGACCAAAATTATTATTAATAAATTCATTATAGAATCATTGGTCAGGCATTGAGCACAAGAGTTGAGACATCATGTTGCAAATGTACATGTCGCTCATGAGACCATATTTGGAGTGTGCAGTTCTGACCGCCCAGCTTTAGGAAAGATGTCATTAAGCTGAAGAGGGTGCAGAGAAGATTCACAATGATATTACTGGGACTAGACGGCGAGTCATAAGAAGCTGGTTAGGCTAGAATCATTTTCACCGGAACTTGATGTACCTCTATAAAGGGATGACTTTATAGAGGTACATCATTTCACAAAGGGTACAGCAAAGGTGGATAGCCACAGTCTTTTTCCAAGGGTAGGAGAATCTAAAACTAGAGGGGATTGGTTTAAGGTGAGAGGAAATGTTTTAAAAGGGACCAGAGGGGCAGAGAGTACTGGATATATGGAACGGGCTGCCAGAGAAATCTGCAGAGCCAGGCACAATTACAACTTTTAAAAGGCATTTCGACAGGCTTAGAGTGATATGGGCAGAACCTAGGCAAGCTCAGATAACATCAAGGTCAGCAGACATGAGCTGGGTTAAAAGGTCTGTGCTGTGTGACTTCATGACTTTAAGACTATTATTATAGAGAAGCATCATAACCCAGATACTGGTTTGAATATGAGTGGTTTATTACAAGGGGTGTTTGAGGAGAAAATCAGGAAAGAATTCAAAGGAAAGTTAGAGGGAAAGAGAATCAGATGGAGCTATAGAGTGGAAACAAATAACTGCAGGTGCAGGCTTATACCAAAGATAGACACAAACCCTTGGAGTAACTCAGCGGGTCAGGCAGCATCTCTGGAGAAAAAGGATGCGTGACGTTTAAGAAGGGTCCTGACCCAAAACGTCACTCATCTTTTTCTCCAGAGATGCTGCCTGACAGCTGAATTACTCCAACACTTTGTGTCTATCAGATTGGGATCTAGATGGGGTTAGATGATGAAGAGTGGGATATGACTCAAACAGATCCTAAATAACAGCATGGTCCAAATAAGTCTTCTTATTTATTCTCCTAGAATGAGGCCATTTTGTCCATTGAGTCTATGCCAACTCTTAGAGTAATCCCATTTCCCAGTCCAGGTGCAGGGTCTTTACCCCAAATGTTGACTATTCCTCTGCCTCCACAGAAGCTGACTGATTCATTGAGTTTTTCCAGCACTGATTTAGCTCCAGATTGCAACATCTGCAAATTATTGTGTCTTCATTCTCCTTCTTATTTATTCTCTCTCCCAAGCTCTTCAAATTCCCCATTATGTTCCTGGCATCCACCCACTCTGGTGGCAATTTATGTAAGTAACATTACATAAGTCAAATTAATTCACTTAAATTCAAATTCTCTTTTTGTGCAGTGCAACTTCCATCCTCTTGACTTTTAAAGGTATAACTAACTTTGACAAGAACCAGGAGGTGCTTATTTAGCTTCCTACACATTGTCAGAGCACCTCAAAGAATTTCACAGACAATGAAATACTTTTGAATTGTAAAGATTATTATGACAGCAAGCATAACAGCCAATTTACACACAGCAGGATCTAACAAACAGCAATAAGACAAATGACAAGTTAAATATACTGGAGTGATGTCAATTGAAGAATTAACACTGGACAAGATGTATTTTCACTGAGCCATTCTTCCTCTGAGTTTGCTAAGTTTATGAGTGAAAGTAGCTTACATTTCATACCTGTAAGGTGATATCACTGACAAAGTGTTGGCCTCTGTCTTACCAGTACATTGTACCAGCTTAGCCCTGTCTCTGTCTGTTATTAACATCACAATGTCCAAAAGATAATGGTGATACAACGAATGTGGTGTCTGTACACCAAGTTAAAAAAATTACGAGGTTTCTTTAATTAAATATGAGTTTAAAACTAACTTACATAATGATGTTAAGTCATTTCCCATACTGTTGCATCATCTGTTTCACTATAGTCAGTCAGCAAAACTACCAGCCCCTTCTAGGTTATACAAGGTACATCAAATACTCTAAGGTGCACAAATGAGAAAAATGGAAGACCTATAACTGGCTGAAGTGAACGTGAAGCTCAGAGTCTGAGTAGGTTATTGCCTGAAGATACATCAACCTGTTTCACCTCTGGCAAAAGACTTTCAAAATACGCAGCTGCTGGGCTTGCTTGCAATTTATAAACCTTTTCCTAAAATTTTCCACTCACTTGTGGACAATTGGATAGTGCTTGGGTACAACTGGATTCCATGAATTCACAGGCATTCCCCCGTTAACGTATCCAGGAGGTCAGAACAGTCATATATGGTAGTTTCACTGACAGCCAGAAAATCAATATATGCTTCCTTGTGCCTGGGACTAGTCTAATTTTATTGTTCCTTAATAAAAAAAGGGTGACATTTTGATTAATCTGTGGTAACTCAAATTCATTCCGCATTGAAGATTGAATAAAATGTTCCGTTGTCGAGTTGTACAGTAAAACTCCTTGTGGTGGGCTCCTTTACATGGTAACTCCCAGGAGTATAGGTACATGCCTCTTCTCACTTCATTCCAACTGGCGAGTGTGGATTAGTGTCAGGAAGACTGCATGAGACCCGTAAGCCGCTTGCCAGTCAGAGATTTGCCCTGGAAGACAGAAAGACATGCTCAAATACAGCTAACACTTGCACTAGTTATTAGAAGACACCGACTAAACCACTAATAATGCTTCGCAAGAATCGATTTGCAGTTGGTAATTTTCATAGCCTCTCCAATTCAAACACAGCCCCAAAAAATTTGCAGAGTTAGTGTCTCCAAACTTGAGTTGAAGATCTGCAATGAGGAAATGCTGTGTTTATAACAAAAAAAATCCTTGTCCCTTAAATGCCTTTCACACGATGAATGTTTTTTTTTTTTAATGCAGTCACTTCTGCTGAAGGATTTGAAGAATGGTCTTGACCCAAAACGTCACCTATTCCTTCTCTCCAGAGATGCTGCTTGTCCTGCTGAGTTACTCCAGCTTTTTGTGTCTATATTCGGTAGGAATAGGAAGATGGGACAGGTGAATGTGTGGCTGAGGAGCAACGTTTTCATCCAGAAGGTGGTGGGTATATGGAATGGGCTGCCGGAGGAGGTAGTTGAGGCAGAAACTATAGCAACATGTGAGAGACTCTTGGATCGGTACATGGACAGGTTTAGAAGGATATGGGCCAAATGCGGGCAGGTGGTACTAGTGTAGATGGGACTCCTTGGTCGGCATGGGCAAGCTGGGCTGAAGGATCTATTTCTGTGCTTTATAACTCTATGGCTCTTTAATTCTATAAACCAACCATATCATGAACCATAAGGATCAACAAACTCACAGACACAACAAATATAAGAACCGCTAGTTTAATTCAATGAACTGTTCAGAATTATTTCCTGATGATGATCTTTTATAAGAGTGTGTTCTGATCAAATGCAACCGATCTATTAATCCAGTTTTCCTCCTCAACATACCTTGCTCAATAGTTTAGTTCAGAGAAAGAGTGTGGAAACATGCCCTTCAGCCCACCGAGTCCATGCTGACCAACAATTAACCTACAAACCTTTATGTCTGGAGTGTGGGAGGAAACCGGAGCACCCAGAGAAAACCAACGGCGTCACAGGGAGAATGTACAAACTTCATACAGATAGCACCCATAATCAGGATTGAACCCAGATTTCTGGCGCTGTAATGCAGCAGCTCTACCACTGCGCCAAAAGTTATGGGGAACTATTGTACCCTCATTGAAGTCCTAAAATGAAACCTTCCACCCTGAAGATTAATCTACATGTCTGTCTCTGCCCATTCCTGCCTTCTGCCTGGCACCTTCTGCCTTGCAGATCATCTTGTTCATGGTCTCTTCTCGCTCACTTTCTGTTTTCCTTCCACTACAATTCCCTCCCCTTTTGCCCTTCTCTTTTTTCCCTATTTTCGTTCACTCCGGCCTTGCTTCTATCAAGAGTTGCCTTTCTCCCTGCCTGCTTTCCCTTCACTGTGGTTTCATTTTCTTCAGTTGTCATTCATTCCTCGTCCCTCCCTCATTCTTTCTGCTCTTTCCTCTTTCCTTCCTGACTCCTGTTCCTCTTCGGTGTTATCCGAGCAGGCACAAGGATCAAGTCAGTGGAATTTACAATTTAAGGACCATCTTTGGAAGCGCATGTTAAACCTAGGTATTATACACAAGTGTGTCTCCCTTTGGTCCTCTTATAATTGTCACGTCATGTCAATGTGACAGGTAAACATTCTCTTTGGAACAAATATACCAAGATGCGGCATGCAATGGGCGGCTGTAGTTACAAAGAGAAATTGAATAGGCTGGGGGGTTTTCTCACTGTAACGTTAGAGACTGAATGGTGTTCTTATAGACATTTATAAAATTATGATGAGCATATTTCGGAGTGATAGTCAGGATCTGTTACCGAGGGCAGGGGAGTCTGCAAGTAGAAGTCACAGGTTTAAGGTGAGAGGGGAGAAATTTAAAAGAGATCTGAGGGGTACGTTTTCACACAGAGGTTGGTGGGTATAGGGAATGAGCTGGCAGAGGGCAAGGCAGAGGTGGATACAATTGCAACATTTGAATATAAGGTACTTGGACAGAAAGGGCTTGAAGAGATACAGATGGACAAATGGCATTAGTGCAGTTGGGTATCACATTCAGCATTGTAGAATTAAGTCAAAAGGGCTGGTTTACGTGATGTACAATGCTATGATTCTACGATACATTTTCAACAGATTTGTGAACAGGGAAAAAAGAGGTGGGCATGAGCGACAGAAACAAAGATCCACGATAGGATGGAGGAGAGGAGAGATTAAATGGAAAATGCAACGATGATGCGCAAAACAACTGGGCAGTAATTGATTCAGAAGAGAGAAAGTGTGAGTGCAAATAGCAAAGTCATTAGAATAATTGCTGGTGGTTAAAGTGGGAGCAAAGATTATGATTGAAAATTGTTAAATTCAGCATTTTATCTGATGGGATGTAAAATGCCTAAAGGGGAAAATAAGTGTTTCAGTCTGCATTAAATCTCTTAGAAAATAGTTTTGGAGGCAACAGTTCAGAACAAATGCAGGTGCGAGAATAAAAATGGCGATTTTCATATCCAATATTAGTGATTAAACACAAATGCCGTTGCTCAGTTAAATAGAGACATCAGATTATCTTCCATGGGCAATTACACATGATCATCACTACAACACAATATTTTGGAAGGAAAATGTTTTTCTAATGACATATTAAGAATATATCAGAGAGTATTCTCTTGAACTTCTACAGGTGTACAGTGGAGAGCATATTGACTGGCTGCATCACGCCTGGTTCGGCAACTTAAATGCCCAGGAGTGAAGAAGACTGCAAAAAGTGGTGAACACTGCCCAGTCCATCACAGGTACTGACCTCCCCATAATCGAAGGGATGTACAGGAGTCGTTACCTCAAAAGGTCAGCCAGCATCATTGGAGACGCACACCACCCTGGCCACACATTCATTTAACTCCTGCCATCGAGAAGATATAGCAGTCTGAAAACTGTAATATCCAGGTTCAGGAACAGCTTCTTCCCGACAGCCATCAGGCTTATAAATACTACTACTATGTACAGTATATATATGTATATACGTGTGTGTGTGCATATATATATATATATATTGTGATGTTTGGTGGACTGTGGGGTGGGAGGACCCGTTGCTCCTCCCGTGCAGCAGGTGGCGCTGCACAGGACAAAGGGAGATTTTTTGTATATAGTTTATCCTGTCTGTAGACAGTCAGTGTGCAGCCATTTTGAGTTGTCTTGCTGCCAACATTGAGTAAAGCATTAAAGACTTCTGTTGTAAATTAAAGACTCTCAAGTTTTGTGCAGACCTAGAAAAAGAACACGAAAGTGGTGTCAGGAGTGGGATACTTCGGATGGCGTCCAAAGACCCAGATAAGAGCCTAATTTTTATTTATTTAAAACAAACAGAACTCAAACTAACATGTCTTGGCAATTCGATCGTTTCGATCCCGAGCGAGGAAGGTGGTCGTCGTATTTAATGCGTGCTGAGTTTTATTTTGAAAGTATGGCAATTACGACTGACCAGAGGAAGAAGGCTCTCATGTGTTCATCAATGTCTCCAGAAAGAAGTAACTGAAGCCTCATATGCTGAAATCACAATGGCTTTGTAGCTGCATTTCGAGGAAAGTAGAAAATTCCTCGCAGCTCGCCTTGATTTCTACCGGACGGTGCAACAGGAAGGGCAATTGATTACCGAATTTCTTGCCGAACTTCACACCAAGGCAAAGGCATGTGATTTTAATACTCAATGCTGTGAAAAATGCCAAAACAATGCGTTGCGGGATAGACTGGTCATGGGCTGCAGGCACACATTCATCCAGCAGGCGATTCTCAAGGAATCGGACGCATCATTGAAGAATGTGCTGCAGTGTGCTAAGATGGCCGAGCTGCTGAGTAAAGAAATGCACAAAATGGCCGGCAAAGCAGTGTCGAATCTCCCTCAGAAGGTGCATACAGTTCGTCAGACTCATCCGCAATGCCAGAAATCAGTTGATCGACCCAGAGCAAATCCAGAGAAGGTGGGACAGTTTCAGAAGAGCCGTCCCCCTGTGGGGGGATAATCGAAACCCTGCTACCGGTGCGGCTCGATTGCTCATCATCACCGTGTGCCCGTATATCGAGTCCGTTTGTTATGCCTATTATCGAAAAGGTCATCTCCAGGCAGTGTGTCAAACCGTAGGAAAGCTGAGAAAGGGCAAGAAAGTGCAAAACACAGTTGACCAAATCACGGAGACCATTTCTATTGAAGTGCTCGGTGTGTTTACGATCACCGACAAGATGAGGATTTTGCTGCGGGTCTCGAACGTCAATCTACAGTTCCAGGTGGACACTGGTGCGGCTGTATCGCTAGTGGGTCAGGACATCTGGGAGAGTATCGGATCGCCGGAACTGAAACTGGCCAACATCCGCCTTTTCGGATACGGACGACAGCCCATTCCCACGAAAGGCAAATGCGCTGTCGCCGTTTCCTGTAATGGTATGACACAGATGTTGCCGCTGATCGTCGTTGGTAAAGAAGGTACATCCCTGTGCGCCATCGACTGGATCCATGCTTTCAAGCTTGACATGAACGCCTTGATCTACGATGGATCAACTATGGCATTGTCATCTACCACGGATTGCAACATGGTCAGCAAGTGCGTGAACAAGACGTCAAATGGCACTGGTCCAAAGAGTGTTAGCATACATTCACCAGAAGGAGATGCTCGCCCAGAAGACACGTTTGGTCCACTATGACCCATCGAAGCCGATCTCGCTGACCGCCGATGCATCGCCGTCTGGTCTTGGAGCAGTAATCTCACAAACGCCGCTGAATGGCATGGAAGAACCAATGCCATCCAAAACATTTGGATTTTCAAAACATCCAAAATATTTCGCATCCAAAACGCTGACGACCGCCGAGAAAAACTTCAGTCAAGTGGAGAAAGAACCATACAGATAAAGCAAATACTGATATCTCTTCAAAAGAGAACACTGAGGAAAACTCTGTTGATTCTGAGCCTTTAGCAAGAGTTGTGAAACGCAAAAAAGGCTGGAAAAAAGAGTGAAACAAGGTCCAGCTAAATAGAGACCTTCAAACTGGAAATGGGGAATGTGATGTTTGGTGGATTGTGTGGGGTGGGAGGACCCCTTGCTCCTCCCGTGCAGCAGGTGGCACTGCACAGGACAAAGGGAGATGTTGTGTATATAGTTTATCCTGTCTGTAGACAGTCAGTGTGCAGCCATTTGAGTTGTCTTGCTGCCAGCATTGAGTAAAGCATTAAAGACTTCTGTTGTAAATTAATGACTCTCAAGTTTTGTGCAGACCTAGAAAAAGAACACGAAATATATATATAATCTGAACTTTTTTTTCATTTATTATATTGTTTACAGAGCACTATGCTTACATATTCTGCTGTGCTGCTGCAAGTTAGAATTTCATTGTTCCGTTTGGGACATATGACAATAAAACACTCTTACATAGATACATAGATACATAGAAAATAGGTGCAGGAGTAGGCCATTCGGCCCTTCGAGCCTGCACCGCCATTCAATATGATCATGGCTGATCATCCAACTCAGTATCCCGTACCTGCCTTCTCTCCATACCCCCTGATCCCTTTAGCCACAAGGGCCATATCTAACTCCCTCCTAAATATAGCCAATGAACTGGCCTCAACTACCCTCTGTGGCAGAGAGTTCCAGAGATTCACCACTATCTGTGTGAATTTTTTTTTTCTCATCTCGGTCTTAAAGAATTTCCCCCTTATCCTTAAGCTGTGACCCCTTGTCCTGGACTTCCCCAACATCGGGAACAATCTTCCTGCATCTAGCCTGTCCAACCCCATAAGAATTTTGTAAGTTTCTATAAGATCCCCTCTCAATCTCCTAAATTCTAGCGAGTACAAGCCGAGTCTATCCAGTCTTTCTTCATATGAAAGTCCTGACATCCCAGGAATCAGTCTGGTGAACCTTCTCTGCACTCACTCTATGGCAATAATGTCCTCCCTCAGATTTGGAGACCAAAACTGTACGCAATACTCCAGGTGTGGTCTCACCAAGACCCTGCACAACTGCAGTAGAACCTCCCTGCTCCTATACTCAAATCCTTTTGCTATGAAAGCTAACATACCATTCGCTTTCTTCACTGCCTGCTGCACCTGCATGCCTACTTTCAATGACTGATGTGCCATGACACCCAGGTCTCGCTGCATCTCCCCTTTTCCTAATCGGCCACCATTTAGATAATAGTCTGCTTTTCTGTTTTTGCCACCAAAGTGGATAACCTCACATTTATCCACATTATACTGCATCTGCCATGCATTTGCCCACTCACCCAGCCTATCCAAGTCACCTTGCAGTCTCCTAGCATCCTCCTCACAGCTAACACTGCCCCCCAGCTTAGTGTCATCCGCAAACTTGGAGATGTTGCCTTCAATTCCCTCATCCAGTTCATTAATATAAATTCTAAATAACTGGGGTCCCAGCACTGAGCCTTGCGGTACCCCACTAGTCACTGCCTGCCATTGTGAAAAGGACCCGTTTACTCCTACTCTTTGTTTCCTGTTTGCCAGCCAGTTCTCTATCCACATCAATACTGAACCCCCAATACCGTGTGCTTTAAGTTTGTATACTAATCTCTTATGTGGGACCTTGTCGAAAGCCCAGATACAACACATCCACTGGTTCTCCCCTATCCACTCTACTAGTTACATCCTCGAAATATTCTGTAAGATTCGTCAGACATGATTTACCTTTCGTAAATCCATGCTGACTTTGTCCAATGATTTCACCACTTTCCAAATGTGCTGCTATCCCATCTTTAATAACTGACTCTAGCAGTTTCCCCACTACCGATGTTAGACTAACTGGTCTGTAATTCCCCGTTTTCTCTCTCCCTCCCTTCTTAAAAAGTGGGGTTACGTTTGCTACCCTCCAATTCTCAGGAACTACTCCAGAATCTAAAGAGTTTTGAAAAATTATCACTAATGCATCCACTATTTCTGGAGCTACTTCCTTAGGTATACTGGGATGCAGCCTATCTGGCCCTGGTGATTTATCGGCCTTTAATCCATTCAATTTACCCAACACCACTTCCCGACTAACCTGGATTTCACTCAGTTCCTCCATCTCCTTTGACCCGCGGTCCCCTGCTATTACCGGCAGATTATTTATGTCTTCCTTAGTGAAGACGGAACCAAAGTAGTTATTCAATTGGTCCGCCATATCCTTGTTCCCCATGATCAATTCACCTGTTTCTGACTGCAAGGGACCTACATTTGTTTTAACTAATCTCTTTCTCTTCACATATCTATAAAAACTTTTGCAGTCAGTTTTTATGTTCCCTGCCAGTTTTCTTTCATAATCTATTTTCCCCTTTCCTAATTAAGCCCTTTGTCCTCCTCTGCTGGTCTCTGAATTTCTCCCAGTCCTCTGGTATGCTGCTTTTTCTGGCTAATTTGTACGCATCAACTTTTGCTTTGATACTATCCCTGATTTTCCTTGTTATCCACGGATGCACTACCTTTCCTGATTTATTCTTTTGCCAAACTGGGATGAACAATTTTTGTAGTTCATCCATGCAGTCTTTAAATGCCTTCCATTGCATATCCACCGTCAACCCTTTTAGAACTAATTGCCAGTCAATCTTGGCCAATTCACGTCTCATACCCTCAAAGTTACCTTTCTTTAAGTTCAGAACCATTGTTTCTGAATTAACAATGTCACTCTCCATCCTAATGAAGAACTCAACCATATTATGGTCACTCTTGCCCAAGGGGGCACGCACAACAAGACTGCTAACTAACCCTTCCTCATTACTCAATACCCAGTCTAGAATAGCCTGCTCTCTCGTTGGTTCCTCTACATGTTGGTTTAGATAACTATCCCGCATACATTCCAAGAAATCCTCTTCCTCAGCACCCCTGCCAATTTGATTCACCCAATCTATATGTAGATTGAAGTCACCCATTATAACTGTTTTGCCTTTGTTGCACGCATTTCTAATTTCCTGTTTGATGCCATCCCCAACTTCACTACTACTGTTAGGTGGCCTGTACACAACACCCACCAGCGTTTTCTGCCCCTTAGTGTTTCTCAGCTCTACCCATACCTCTTGACTCTTGATTCTTGACAAAACAGCACAACACCAAGCAAACAGAATCTTAGTGTCATGTCTGCAGACTGAAAATAGATCTTCCACAAAGAACCTAACCCACCTGGATTTGGTCTGCCCAGTGTTGGGGTAACGACATCTTGAGCAGTTAGTATGTTAAAGCAAACTGAAAAACATATAACTGAAACGTTTGGAAGAAGAATCTGAGACGGTGAATATGGAAAGGGCAAGGGCAGCATCTCTTACACAGAACATGGTGTGGTGAGGTGAGGGAGTTGTGGATGTGACTGTGGAGTGAAATAGATGTTGCAGAGGGAACGGTTGCATAAGAATGCTGGAGCAGTGCCAAAAATATATTTAATGATGGTTTTGCCTTAGATTTGACATAAATTGGGTCAGATAATTAGAAGAATGTGGAGTCTGGCTGAAGTTAAGCTGAACACTATCTCAGATTCACTCAGATTAGGTTATTATCATGTGCAACAGGAAATTCCTAGTTCACATGAACATAGAACAGTTCAGCACAGGAACACGCCCTTTCCCTCACGATGTCTGTGTCAAACATGATGCCAAGTTAAATCAATTCCTTCTGCTTGCAAGTGCCCCATATCTGTCCATTCCTGCATATCAACCAGCCTATTTAACTGTCTCTCAATCACCACCATTTATCTGCCATCCTCCCTGGCAGCTGGTTCCAGGCACCTACCACTCTCTCTTTAGAAAACTTGCCCCGCATGATTCCTTTAACCTTTTCTCCTCTGATCTTAAAGCTGTGCCTTGTATTTGACATTTCTATTCTGGGGAAAAGGTTCTGAATGTCTACCTTATCTATACCTCTCATAATTTTACAATCTTTTACCTGGTCTCCTTTCGACCTCTGATGCCTCAGTACAATGCCATTAGTTTATGCTTTGTGCCAACAGCACTGTGAAACTCACCACACTGCGAGTGAACTTTTCCAGCGACGTTCTGCGGCCCTGTTCGTTCTCAAGCTGGAGCGGAAAGGATAGAGTCAGAAAATAATGTGCTGAGAATCACAACATCAATTCTAGAATAATTGGCAGTGACGTAGGAGATACGACCCATGATACAGCGAAGGGAGGAAATGTTGCTGACTCAGTCACGGACAATCTCCACAGAGATCAAATTACGATCGAAGTGAATGTTCTGACTGGAATTATGAAATGCAATTAGGGTGCTTTTAGAGTTCTCCCAAGTGCCTACCGTGGAAGGGAATGGTATGCCAGGGTGGCAGACTTTGTCCTGATTTGAAGCTTCTGACAATCAGAAGCCTCACAGTGGTGCAGCGGTAGAGTTGGAGCCTTACAGCACCAGAGACCCGGGTTCGATCCTGACTACGGGTGGTATCTGTACGGAGTTTGTATGTTCTCCTTGTGACCGCACAAGGTGTTTTACCGGGAGCTCCGGTTTCCTTCCACACTCCAAAGATGCATGGGCTTGTAGCTTAACTGGCTTCAGTAAAAAATTGTAAATTGTCCCAAGTGTGTACACGTTCATGTACAGGGTGATCACTGGTCCGAGTAGACTCGATGGGCCAAAGGGCCTGTTTCTGAGCTGTTTCTCTAAAGTCTAAAGTCCTAAGATGATCCTGGCTGTTTGGAGACACAAGAGACTGCTGATGCTGGAATCTGATTACACTCTGGATGTAGGACTTGATCCAAAACCTCAATCCCTTTACCTCCACAAATGCTGCTTGATCAATTGAGTTCTTCCAGCAGTTTACTATTACTCCTAGCTATGTGTAATTTTAGTAGGTGTTTAGTAGATCTTCTCCATGCAATTCAGTAAGGATCAAAAATAGTCAATAAAGGCACTGATGTTCCCAGAAATTACCAGTATTAGAAAATATTCTGTGAGTTCAGCCCTGGTCTCTGCTCCTGATTGCTATCCCATGAAAAGACTACAGTATGTGCAGACATTTCTGGCCTTGGATACTCTAAAGCTGACTATGAAGCTCATAAGATATTAAACAGCTGGGCTTAGTATTTGACACCTCTGAAAACAATTGCCTTTACAAAGGGAGGAAAAATTGGCACAGAGAAGAGCACTTTATTGAAAAAGCAAATGTTAATAATTCCCAGTTTTCATCAGTAGGGCCATTTCAAATGCTTTCCACCTGCACATTGCTTCACAGACTTATGGTCTGCTGCTTATCAAAGTCAGATACTCTTACTCTTCACACTAGCTCACTACGTCCTCTGGTGAGCAATCGGGAGTGACCTTCTGCATTCTAAAGGCACCAAGACTAACAGTGGCACTCCAAAGCGTTCAGCCAATACAACTTAGGCAGGGATGCAATTCTGGCACTTTTGGCTTTAATAATAGATCGAAGCAGAACATTTAACCACTAAATCTGCTGTTAGTGAGATTTGAGCAACTTTGAAATGCCAACAAAGAAATAGAAGCATTACAGATTAGGATGAGAATTATCAACTGCCAATGTGAGAAGCCAGAAGTTTCTGGGACAGTACCTTCCTCTTTGCTTGTAAGAGTTCTTGATAGCCATTGGAACGCAGAAAGCGAGCATAACTGTCGCTTTTCATCAGCTTGTAGATGTGTTCCTGAAAGGCAAGATGCGTTCTAGTTATCCTAATCCTAATTCATCGCTGCTTGATGCATGCAACCGTTTGTGAATGATTACTTGGCAAAAAACAATAGGGATCGACCTAAGAATCTGTGCTTAGCAGAGCATATACTGAAGGGTGATGCACAAAACTGCAGGTGCTGGTTTACGAAAAAAACACACAAAGTGCTGGAGTAGCTCAGTGGATGAGGCAGCATCTGTGGAGGACATGGATGGGCGAAATGTCAACTATCCATGTCCTCCACAGATGCTGCCTTGCCCGTTGAGTTACTTCAGTACTTTATGCAAATAGAAGGGCTGTGGATTGCCTTTCCAAAATGATACATCTTCTGACATATTGCAAGATAACATACCTGGGGCAGATATGCATTTTTATTTACAAATGGCAATGCCTGGAGTTTATCTGCAGGAATATACTCTTCCAAAGCACCATCAAATGGTCTTTGCGGTCTTCCCCTAAAACTAGGAAGACAAAGCTTTCTGCTAGGTCTCTGCTCACCCACACCTTAACTGTACAACAAGGTGCTGAAAATGTGAAAATAAATGTTCTGCATTCAGTAGTAATTCAGGGCCTGTTTCCGTGCTGTATCTCTAAAACTAAAAAAACAATAAACAGGAAAGGACACAAAATACATAATACATTAAACATTGTAAATAAATTAAAAAAATTAACATACTGGAAGCCATGGTCAAACTGCAATGATAATTTAATGCAAAAATTGAGTAAACACTGTAAATAGGATATGAATGGACACCTCAATTACAATAGATTTCATCTGCTATAACAAAAATCTGTTATAAAGAGGTCCGTAATAATGAGGGTAGACTGTATTAAATTAAAAAATATATATTCTATCGTCCTTCTCATCTTGGTGGTCATGGAACATTTTACATTTTCTGCAGGCTTCGCCTCTCTCAGGATGTACAAGTGAGTTTAAGTGGATACCAAAACAAACTCTTTGGCAAAGTGTTCACTGAAGTACAATTTGCTCCTAGTTTGCTAATTAAATCCAAATGGAAACTCCACTCCCAGGAGAGGAGTTGAAAGGCTTTATCCAGATAAGGTGTCCTAGGTAATGAAGAACTGTCATCAATGACAGGGCTTGATTTATATAGTTCACATTTTTAACGGGGGAGTGTCCAATTGCTATTTATAGTCATGTGCAAAAAGCAACAAGGCATCTGTTATAGGCTGTGTCTCATCTTTGTCTGGATGCTGTGTAATGATTTGAAGTTTGAAAAAAAAATATTAACTTGGGTGTCTATGTCCATTGCGATGTTTCACACAGCATTGAAAGCATCAGCAGACATCTGCAGGTTTTTAACTGAGAGCATGTTTCAGGCAGGCATTGGAAGCAGAAAATATCAAACCCATCCAAGTGCGAATACCTATTTTAACTCCATAAGCTTATTGGCATTCTGCCAGGCAGATGCACATCTTATGCTGGTGGAAGGAGGCAGTTGCTAACCTTGAACAAGTCAGTATTTTGGGGTCAGCCCCAACACGAAGATAATCCTGGGAGTTAGTTGAAAAACGAAGGGTTATTTCAATCTCCATGAACTGAGTCTGAATTTTTTGTGTTTTTATTTCACATATCAGGCAGTGGCAGTGTTGGTATTAGTATATTATTGTTACATACACTGAGATTCAATTAGTAATTTTGTGGTGTGCTATCGTAGTGAAATCATAGTGTATGTGAGTGTAAGCAAGTCGTGTATGAGTACAACAGCAAGCAAGAGGAGAAAAATTACCAGAGTGCAGAAAGTTACATTGGAGCTTAGAATGTTTTACTTTTGGTCAGGCATACTCAAATCACTGGATTGTGAATGCCTACTAATTATCCTTATGGAATGTCAAGTATGTATTTTGGAGACATTAATACTCATGGGTTGAATTCATCCGCAAATGTCATGATAAGCTACATTTTTTACGTGTTTTTGTTGGGAATATAAAAGTCACGATAAGCTACATTTTTTACGTGTTTTTGTTGGGAATATAAAAGATGTAAAAGCAAAGATGATATTTTTGGATGGTGCCATGTTGTGTCCAATGTATTCCTTACAGTCATAGCGATATGTTCAGGATGGGATCATCAATATTGGACAAAGCAAGGGAGTGGCAAGTTCTCCATCCTGACCTCACAAAATGTGTCACTAACTATTGGGGGAGATTACTCTGAAGACTACAGATATAATCCAAGTGCATAACCACACAGAAACCTAAACCTTACAGTGCTGGAAGTAAGTACCGATGCTGGTTTACAACGAAGATAGATACAAAATGCTGGAGTAATTCAGCGGAACAGGCAGCATCTCTGGAGAGCAGGAATGGGTGATGTTTCGGGTCGAGACCTTTCTTCAGACTGAGCGTCATGGGAGAGGGAGAGATAAAGAAATGTAAGGTGTGAGAACGAGACATCAAAGGGGATGAAATTTAAAGGAAAATTTTGAATAGCTCATCGTTAGCTCAGAGAAGGTAACAATGATAACATTGGTTATAACATACGGAGATAACATTGAATCAAGGGGGCAGTCAGACTACTTGGACTAAACCTTATTGTCTCTGATTGCTTTTGATCATTTCTAAGTGGTCAAGAAGAGCAAGGTGGTCCTTTGGCTCAAGTGACGGTGCGCATTGGAAAGTGCCATCTGCCACCAAACAAGGGCCAACCAAACAGGAGTATATCCCTGGTGTACGACCAAATACAGCACTAATTAGGTTGACCAGAAACAAGTTAACGCACAGTACAAGTACACATCAAAAAGAGTAGATGTCCTATAGAGTGGTGGCTCACCAATGCCCTTATCAAGGACAATGAGAGAGGATCAATAACTGCTGGCCTTGCAAATATGACCTCTATACCATGAATGAAATAATATAAAAATGTTGAAGTTAGGATTACCTTGATCACCCTCTCTCCACCTCCCTCTCTCTCTTTCCTACTTCTTTTCAAATCTCCTCCAAGCGCTCCATCCTATCTTCTTTATGCAATGTAGCATGCGAATGTCACTGGCATGGGCAGCATTTATTACCCTTCTCCAATTGAGAAGGTGATAGTGACCCATACTTGTGAATTTCCAAAGTGATGATTTTGGTGAAGATGGATAGGAAAGGTTTAGAAGGATATGGCAGGTGGGACTAGTATATTTAGGGCATCTTGGTCGCGACATGCAAGGTGGGCCGAAAGACCTGTTTCCACGCTGCATTATTCTATGACTCAATGTTCCCACAGTGTAGTTTTGAATACCTTCTTCTATTGTCAAGTCAAGCCAAGTCAAGTCAAGAGAGTTTATTGTCATGTGTCCCAGATAGGACAATGAAATTCTGTCTTGCTGCAGCACAACAGAATATTGTAAGCATAAATATAGAACAGTTCAGTGTGTCTCTATAGCATAGACCACACATATACACATAAATAAACAGATAAAGTGCAATAGGCTGTTACAGTTCAGAGTCTGTTTGTTGGCGAGTTTAATAGCCTGATGGCTGTGGGGAAGAAGCTTGTCCTGAACCTGGATGTACCAGATTTCAGGTATCGGAGAGATGAGTGCGTGGCCAGGATGGTGTGGGTCCTTGATGATGTTCGCAGCCTTTTGAGGCAGCGACTGTGATAGATCCCTTCAATGATGGGGAGGTCAGAGCCGATGATGGACTGGGCAGTGGTCACAACTTTCTGCATTCTTTTCTGCTCCTGGACTCCCAATTTGCCAAACCAAGCCACGATGCAACCAGTCAGTATGCTCTCTACTGTGCACCTGTAGAAGTTCGAGAGAGTCCTCTTTAACATACCGACTCTCTGTAATCTTCTCAGGAAGTAGAGGCGCTGATGTGCTTTCTTTATAATTGCATCAGTGTGCTGGGACCAGGAAAGATCTTCGGAAATGTGCACGCCCAGAAATTTGAAGTTCTTGACCCTTTCCACCATCGTCCCGTTGATATAAACGTGATTGTGGGTCCCTATCCTACCCCTTCTAAAGTCCACAATAAGTTCCTTGGTTTTGCTGATGTTGAGAGCCAGGTTATTGTGCTGGCACCATTTGGTCATTCGGTCGATCTCACTTCTATACTCTGACTCGTCCCCATCAGTGATTCGTCCCACAACAGTGGCGTCGTCGGCGAACTTGATGATGGAGTTCGCACTATGTCCGGCTATGCAATCATGAATATAGAGTGAGTACAGTAGAGGGCTGGGCACGCAGCCTTGAGGTGCTCCCGTGCTGATTGTTATCGAGGATGACACATTTCCACCAATACAGACAGACTGTGGTCTGTGGATGAGGAAGTCGAGGATCCAATTGCAGAGGGATGCAAAGAGACCCAGATTTGAGAGCTTGGTAACCAGCTTGGAGGGGATGATTGTATTAAATGCTGAGCTGAAGTCAATGACTAACAGCCTGACATGTGAGTGTTTGTTATCCAAGTGGTCCAGAGCGGAGTGGAGAACCAGTGTTATGGCGGTAAGCGAACTGCAGTGGGTCGAGGTTCTTGTCGAGGTAGGAGATGATATGCGCCATACTCAACCTCTCAAAGCACTTCATCACCAGAGACGTTAGTGCCACTGGTCGATAGTCATTGAGGCATGTCACCTTGCTCTTCTTGGGCACCGGTATTATTGATGCCCTTTTAAAGCAGCTGGGAACCTCAGACCTCAGAAGTGAGAGTTTGAAAATGTCCGTAAAAACTCCAGCCAGTTGGTCCGCACAGGTTTTTAGAACACGACCAGGTATACCATCAGGTCCAGGCGCTTTCCGAGGGTTCACCCCCCTGAAGGATCTTCTGATTGTTACTGTAAAACTCTACAACCTGCCATGTCCCAGGAAGCAAGTTAAATTCACATGACCATCAGTAGGGCAAATGACAAATGTACTGGCTGTGTGGCCATCTGGGGGATTTAAAGGAAGAGTTGGTGGGAGTGGAGGAGGTATAATAGTGGGGATACTTGGGCATTTCTTCAGGGTACAGCTCACCTTTAAAAGACTACTCGCTTTGTTGAACTGCCATTGTAGATGCTTGATTTCATGCAATCCTGGAGAGTCATTGTTGAACTTGCAGCATGATAATTACATGTGGTCAGAGACAAAAGTTGGAGTGCATTGTGCAGCTAAAGCTCACAGACTGGTTTGATCATTGATAGTCCTACCTGATCACCATCACTGTTACGTTTAAGAAAGAACTGCAGATGCTGGTAAAATCTAAGGTAGACAAATATGTTGGAGAAACTCAGCGGGTGAGGCAGCATCTATGGAGCGAAGGAATAGGTGACGTTTCAGGTCGAGACCCATCTTCAGACTGACATTCATCAGTCTGAAGAAGGGTCTTGACCTGAAATGTCACCTATTCCTTCGCTCCATTGATGCTGCCTCACCCGCTGAGTTTCTCCAGAATTTTTGTCTACCATGATTGTTACCTTCTCTGAGCTAACAATGAGCTATTTCACATTTCACCTATGTGAAATAGGTTCATATTTAACCTATTTAAAGTGAATGGGTTTGAGAGGCTCATTGGTTAAAGGCAAACACTCAGACATGCCTGGGCTTCAATTATATAATAATCTAATATTGTTTGGCTTTAAAAACACAAGTTATTTGATATTAACGTTAACAAACCTGTGCATCTTCAAAAGTATACCTCCCGGGATCCTTGACATTCTGGCTGGTGATCTCATACGAATGGGAATCCAGGTTGATCGCGCTCGGTGCCCCGGGAGCAAGAAATTCTTGCCAGGTTTCCTGAACCTTGTCTGGAACTTCTTGAAGTGGACGCTTCTTCAAGTCTTCTGCGGCTAACCAAAATCTGATGGTGGAAGGAACATACAGTAAATCCTTGTTGTTATAGACCTCTTTATAACCAAATTTGGTTATGTCTTTCAGAACTCAGGCTACTAGTTACACTAGTTACATGACCGCAATAAATTTCAGCGAATTGTGGACGCAGCCCAAACCATCACACAAACCAACCTCCCTTTTATTGACTCAATTTATACCTCACACTGCCTCGGCAAGGCCAGCAGCATAATCAAGGATGGATCACACCCTGGCCACTTCCTCTTCTCCCCTCCCCCAGGCAAAAAAAGTGTGAAAACGCACACCTCCAGATTCAGGGAAAGTTTCTTCCCGGCTGTCATCAGGCAACTGAATCATCCTACCACAACCAGAGAGCAGTGCTGAACTACTATCTACCTCTTTGGTAACCATCGGATGAACCTTGGTCGGACTTTGCTGGCTTTACATTGCACTAAACGTTATTCCCTTATCATGTATCCACACAGTAAATGGCTTGATGGTAATCATGTATTGTCTTACTGCTGACTGGATAGCATGCAACAAAAGCTTTTCACTGTACCAATAAGCTAAACTGATAAACTGACTGTGGAGGCTGTTGAAATTGGAGGGCCGTCAGAGAGCCGTTGGACACCATTTCCCCATGGTCAGTTATAATGAAGGTTTACTGGAAAGAAAATGACAGAACTCAAAAATACATATAATTTAAAGGCACTAATCTTTAATGGATGAATGTTGTCATTGTTCCAATCTACTTAAGGGCAAATGATGTCAATGAATAAATATTCTTATTCACTGCTTGGATATTTGCCTCAATGCCTAACAAAGGTAGTATTGGTGGTATCCAAAAATAACAGATTCATAAATATTCCAGGATATTGAGATTCCAGAAAATTATGTAACATTTTATTGTGAAATATTTATGTACCGATGGTCTGCATTCCCAAACAACGGTGCTGCATTTTCAAGGAGATACTGCTGAATTTCAACCGTCCATGAAATGCCCTACATTTTTCACACCACAAAGATCAACCCTCTCTCACAAAAAGTAGTCATGTAAAAGTTGTATATTTTTGGAAAAGTTTGTCCATGCATCTCTGCATTGCTGAGAAGAATGAGAATGAAAACTGGTTGACTCCTATCTTCTAATCTTGTATTGCTGGTTCCTAATAAACTCTATATAACCTGACATGGTGTGAGGCCACTGTTATTATAAGGGTCACAAATCAACAGTATATCACTTTGTCTTCCATCATGAACTCATAACCCTCTCTGTACTCGCTACCTGCCATCCTCACACTCTCTAGCCTCTCTTTGCATACCCTCCCAGTTTGACTTCAGTATCCTCACATTCTATTCCTCTTACCCTCCCATACTCTTCTTTGTTGGAATCTGTTCCTGGCCCCACCACACAGGAATCATTTTTTTATCTTTCCTGATGGCATAGAAATGGAACTATCATTTGGGGCCAAAGACCATTCATTTGATCAGTTCTCACGAAGGGTTTCCGACCTGAAATGTAAGCTTTGTTTCTATTCTCAAAGGGTGGCCTGACGTGCTAAGTATTTCCAGAATTTTCTGATTTTATTTTAGATTTCCAGTTTTAATTTTATTTTCACTTTATCTTTCTGTGCCTTCAAATAAATGATTATTTTCTACTGCTTCAAATTTATTGTTCTTTTTTCCTTAAAGTTTTCTGCTGTGGCTTATATGCTAGAACACTTGGGTAGTTTAGCAACTAATAGACAGGTCTAGTCTAATGTAATGTGACGTATTGCACAATAGGAAGAAGAATGGTTATTTCAAATAAGCTCATAGGGCTGCAGAATAAACGTTAATCAACAGTACAGACAATTAAACAGATGGCTGATCTGTAATCGATCATTTTGCATCCTCAAAGAAGTTGAATTAGAGACGTGCAAATAAAACTTGTAACGTCGGATCAAATAGATTTCTGTATGTTAAATACAAGCTGGTTAAATATTAAGGGAAGGAAGGATTGCCTTAAGTACTGTATGGGTTAGGACAGATGAAATCCTGCAACTTTCTACGTTGGGCAATTGCCAGGGATTCTCTATCCACAACCAAGTAGCAGAAATGTTCATAACTAAAGGGGAACATACTTGGGGGAATACATATTGTTTTTTTTTTAATTTAGAGCGATCAACTGTAAATTATTAAGAACTAAAGCTTAGAAATGTGCAGAAGTACAGCAATCGGAAGGCTACATTGATAATTAAGGTGGAAAGGGTGCAGAGAAGATTTACGAGGATGTGGCCAGGATTTGAAGGCCTGAGCTATAGGGAGAGGTTAAGGAGGCTAGTACTTTATTCCTCAGAGCACAAGAGGATGAGGCGGTGATCTAATAGAGGGGTATGAGATCATGAGAGGAATAGAGAGTGTAAATGTACAGTTCTTTTACTCAGAGTAGTGGAATCAAGAACCAGAGGATACCGTTTTAAGGTGTGGGGTGGGGGGGTGGGGGAACCTGAGAAGCATCTTTTTTACACAAAGGGTGGTAGGTCTATGGAACGAGCTGCTAAAAGAGGTAGTTGAGGCCCATACTATCACAACGTTTAAGAAACATTTATACAGGTACATGGATAAGATAGGTTTAGAAAGTTATGGACCAAACACAGGCAGGTGGGACTTGTGTAGATGGGGCATTTTGATCGGTGTGGGCAAGTTGGGTTGAAGGGCCTGTTTCCACACTGTATGGCTCTATGACTCTAATGGTCAACTCAATTAAAATCACATAGGTTGTTGGTGGTGAGTTTGTTTTTGCCTGCTGATTCAGACCAGTAATATGTTATCTTCAGAGTTCCCTGCAGCCAAGTATCAAGAATTTTCATGGCCAAGACTACTCCAGCAGCTTTCTTCAATGACCCAGATTGAATGTGCCTGGACTACCACAGTTCATCTTGGCTCAGGAAACAGACCCATGACCCACTGAGCATGTCTTCCTGCTCTACACTCTTTTGCCTATGTTCCTTTGTCTGTGTGCTCACTTCTAAGTGCTCCCATTCATTCATTGATGATCTTATTAAGTTTATCCCCGTGGACCCTCTCTGACACATCTCCTATCTCCCACCGTGACTGCAGTTTAACAAAATTCTCTTCTTTCTTTCCCAGTTCCGAAGAGAGATCTTTGGCTTGAAACGTTCATTCTGTTTCTCTTCCCACAGATGAAGCTTAACCTGCTAAGTATTTTCCCCGACATATAGAAATAATGAACTGCAGATGCTGGTTTACAAAGGAAAGACAAAAAACACTGGAATTATCTGCCTCAGAGGGCGGTGGAGGCCGGTTCTCTGGATACTTTCAAGACAGAGCTAGATAGGGCTCTTAAAGATTGCAGAGTTAGGGGATATGGGGAGAAGGCAGGAACGGGGTACTGATTGGGGATGATCAGCCATGATCACATTGAATGGTGGTGCTGGCTCGAAGGGCCGAATGGCCTACTCCTGCACCTATTGTCTATTGTCTATTGTCTAACTCAGTAACTCAGCATTCCTGGTGAACATGGATAGGTGACATTTTGGGTAGGGACCATTCTTCAGACTTCAAATCTACCCTTCCCACCATATTCTGTTTTTACTTTAGATTTCCAGCATCTCATGGAGTTGTGTAGTATGGAAACAGCCCTTTGGCCCATCTTGTCCACTCAGGTTGGCATACTGGGCTAGTCCCATTTGATTGTTTTAGGTCCATAACTCTCTAAACCCTTCACATCCATATATCTGTCTAAATGTCCCTTAAAAGTTATAATTGCATCTGCTTCTATAGCTTCCTCTGGCAGCTCATTCCAGAAAATGACTACCTTCTGAGTGAGAAGTTTCCCGCAGGCATGGCACGGTGATGCAGTGGTAGAATTGCTGCCTTACAGCACCAGAGACCCGGGTTCAATCCTGACTAGGGGCGTTGACTGCATGGAGTTTGCACGTTCTTCCTGTGACCATGTAGGTTTTCTCTGGGTGCTCCAGTTTCCTCCCACACCCTAAAGACGTGCAGGTATTTTGGCTAATTCTGGATCTGGATCTGGATCTGGATGTAGCACGCTGAAAAGCTCTAGGTAGAGCATCACTCAGCACTGGACAAATTTTTTACATTTTATCAAGCCCATTAATCAAGCCAATTGGCCTCTGTAAATTGCACCTAGCCTGTAGAATAGAATGTAGTATGGGTGATCATTTGTCGGCGATGACTCGGTGGGCCAAAGGGCCTGTTTCCACACTGTATCTGTAAACTAAACTAAACTAAACATCACTCTTAAATACCTCTTTTGGAGTGGAGGGATGCGATCTCGCTGGCCCTCCACTCCGCTCTGGACCACTTGGACAACAAAAACTCATATGTCAGGCTGTTATTCATCGATTACAGCTCAGCATTTAACACAATCATCCCCTCCAAGCTGGTTACCAAACTCGCAGAACTGGGTCTCTGCGCATCCCTCTGCAATTGGATCCTCGACTTCCTCACTCTCAGACCACAGTCTGTTCGTATTGGTGGAAATGTGTCAGACACCATAACAATTAGCATGGGAGCACCTCAAGGCTGCGTGCTCGGTCCCCTGCTGTACTCACTCTATACTCATGACTGCGTAGCCGGACATAGTGCGAACTCCATCATCAAGTTCGCTGATGACACCACTGTTGTGGGACGTATCACTGATGGGGATGAGTCAGAGTATAGAAGAGAGATCGAGCAACTGTCCATATGGTGCCAGCACAACAACCTGGCCCTCAACACCAGCAAAACCAAGGAACTGATTGTGGACTTTGGAAGGAGTAGGATGGGGACCCACAGTCCCGTTTATATCAACGGGTCGATGGTTGAAAGGGTCAAGAGCTTCAAATTCCTGGGCGTGCACATCTCTGAAGATCTTTCCTGGTCCGAGAACAATGATGCCATTATTAAGAAAGCACATCAGCGCCTCTACTTCCTGAGAAGATTACGGAGAGTCGGTTTGACCTCCCTTCCATCGAGGGGATCTACCACAGTCGCTGCCTCAAAAAGGCTGGCAGCATCATCAAGGACCCACACCATCCTGGCCACACACTCATCTCCCTACTACCTTCAGGTAGAAGGTACAGGAGCCTGAAGACTGCAACGACCAGGTTCAGGAACAGCTACTTCCCCACAGCCATCAGGCTATTAAACCTGGCTCGGACATAACACTGAACTTTACTAGCCAATACTGTTATTTGCACTTTATCAGTATATTGACCATTGTGTATATATTTATAGAATGCCTTGTAGTAAATGCCTACTATGTTCTGTTGTGCTCAAGCAAAGCAAGAATTTCATTGTCCTACCAGGGACACATGACAATAAACTCACTTGACTTGACTTGACTCTATCTCACCTCAAGCCCATTCGCTTTAGTTTTAGAACACTCTGCCCTGGGAAAAGGACTGTGTGCATTCACTTTATCCATTCCCCTCATGATCCTGTACACCTTAGTAATGCCAACCCTCAGGCTCCCATGCGCCAAAGTCCCAGCTTATTCAACCTCTGAAGGATGAGGGGGCACCTCATTGTAACTTACCGAATAATGAAAGGCCTGGATAGAGTGGATGTGCAGAGCATGTTTCCACTAATGGGAGAATCTATGACCAGAGTCCATAGCCTCAGAATAAAAGGATGTACCTATAGGAAGGA
This sequence comes from Malacoraja senta, assembly GCA_038087875.1. Taxonomy (NCBI): domain Eukaryota; kingdom Metazoa; phylum Chordata; class Chondrichthyes; order Rajiformes; family Rajidae; genus Malacoraja; species Malacoraja senta. The sequence goes on along the minus strand of CM075978.1, from coordinate 52,283,532 downwards.
GATGAGGAGGAATTTCTTTAGTCAGAAGCTGGTGAGTCTGTGGAATTCATTGCCATAGAAGGCTGTGGAGGACGTCAATGGATATTTTTAAGGCAGAGATAGATAGATTCTTCATTAGTACAGGTGTCAGGGGTTATGGGGATAAGGCAGGAGAATGGGGTTGAGAGGGAAAGATAGATCAGCCATGATTGAATGGTGGCGTAGACTTGATGGCCTAATTCTGCTCCTATTAATACCTATCCTATCCTACCATTAGTTTCAATATAATTATGGAGAAGGTCAGAACTGGACCAAGGGTTGAGACTTTTGATTGGAGAAAGGCTAACTTTGAGGAGAAGCGACAGGATTTAAATGGAGTGAATTGGGACATGTTGTTTTATGGGAAGAATGTATTAGAGAAATGGAGGACATTTAAAGGTGAAATTTTAAGTACAGAATCTTTATGTCCCTGTTCGGTTGAAAGGAAAGAATAATAACTGGAGAGAGCCATAGTTTTCAAGGGAAATTGGACACTTGGTTCGGAAAAAGAGAGAGATCTACAATAATTATAGGCAGCATGGAATAAATGAGGTGATTGAGGTGTATAAAGAATGTAAAAAGAATCTTAAGAAATAAATTAGAAAAGCTAAAAGAAGATATGAGGTTGCTTTGGCAAATAAGGTGAAAGTAAATCCAAAGGGTTTCTACAGCTATATTAATAGCAAAAGGATAACAAGGGATAAAATTGGTCCATTAGAGAGTCAGAGTGGACAGCTATCTGCAGAGCCAAAAGAGATGGGGGAGATATTTAACAATTTCTTTTCTTCGGTATTCACCAAGGAGAAGGATATTGAATTATGTGAGGTAAGGGAAACAAGTAGGGTAGCTATGGAAACTATGAGGATCAAAGAAGAGGAAGTACTGGCACTTTTGAAAAATATAAAAGTGGATAAGTCTCCAGGTCCTGACAGGATATTCCCTAGGACATTGAGGGAAGTTAGTGTAGAAATAGCAGGGGCTATGACAGAAATATTTCAAATGTCATGAGAAACGGGATTGGCGTACTGCGCATGTTGTTCCATTGTTTAAAAAGGGTTCTAAGAGTAAACCCAGCAATTATAGACCTGTTAGTTTGACGTCAGTGGTGGGCAAATTAATGGAAAGGATACTTAGAGATAATATATATATAATCATCTGGATAAACAGGGTCTGATTAGGAACAGTCAACATGGATTTGTGCCTGGAAGGTCATGTTTGACTAATCTTCTTGAATGTTTTGAAGAGGTTACTAGGGAAATTGATGAGGGTAAAGTGGTGGATGTTGTCTATATGGACTTCAGTAAGGCCTTTGACATGGTTCCACATGGAAGGTTGGTTAAGAAGGTTCAATTGTTGGGTATTAATTGTGGAGTAGCAAGATGGATTCAACAGTGGCTGAATGGGAGATACCAGAGTGTAATGGTGGATAACTGTTTGTCAGGTTGGAGGCCGGTGACTAGTGGGGTGCCTCAGGGATCTGTGTTGGGTCCACTGTTGTTTGTCATATACATCAATGATCTGGATGATGGTGTGGTAAATTGGATTAGTAAGTATGCAGATGATACTAAGATAGGTGGTGTTGTGGATAATGAAATAGATTTTCAAAGTCTACAGAGAGATTTAAGCCATTTGGAAGAGTGGGCTGAAAGATGGAAGATGGAGTTTAATGCTGATAAGTGTGAGGTGCTACATCTTGGCAGGACAAATCAAAATAGGACGTACATGGTAAATGGTAGCGAATTGAGGAATGCAGTTGAACAGAGGGATCTAGGAATAACTGTGCATAGTTCCCTGAAGGTGGAATCTCATGTAGATAGGGTGGTAAAGAAAGCTTTTGGTGTGCTGGCCTTTATAAATCAGAGCATTGAGTATGGAAGTTGGGATGTAATGTTAAAATTGTACAAGGCATTGGTGAGGACAATTCTGGAGTATAGTGTACAATTCTGGTCGCCAAATTATAGGAAAGATGTCAACAAAATAGAGAGAGTACAGAGGAGATTTAATAGAATGTTGCCTGGGTTTCAGCACCTAAGTTACAGAGAAAGGTTGAACAAGATAGGTCTTTATTCTTCGGAGCGCAGATTATGAGAGGGATAGACAGAGTTGACGTGGATAAGCTTTTTCCATTGAGAGTAGGGAAGATTCAAACAAGAGGACATGATTTGAGAATTAAGGGACAAAAGTTTAGGGGCAACATGAGGGGGAACTTCTTTACTCAAAGAGTGGTAGCTGTGTGGAATGAGCTTCCAGTGGAAGTGGTGAAGGCAGGTTTGTTTTTATAATTTAAAAATAAATTGGATAGGTATATGGACGGGAAAGGAATGGAGGGTTATGGTCTGAGTGCAGGTAGATGGGACTAGGTGAGAGCAAGTGTTCGGCACGGACTAGAAGGGCCGAGATGGCCTGTTTCCGTGCTGTAATTGTTATATGGTTATATGAACTTACAAACTTATGAACTCTCCATTTAACAAGCCCACAAAGGCCAGGTAGCATCCTGGTTGGTCTCTGCTGCACCCATTTCAACTTACTGACATGCTTTCTATGGCTTGGCAAGCAGAACTACACACAGTATTGTACACGCATTATCTCACAATGCTCAATGCCCTTCCCAATGAAGGCAGGCCTGCCAAATGCCTTCGTCACCACACTGTCCACCTGACTGGCCACCTTTGGGGAAGCACGCCCTGATTAGTCTCTTCTGCCACACTCACCAAGACTCTACCATTTACTGTATAGACCCTGCCTTGGTTTGACATAATAAAATGCAACACCTTACATTTGTCAGAGTTAAATCCATTCCTTGGTTGCCATTCTTTGGCCCATCTTCCCAACTGACCTAGATCTTATTGTAAACTTGTATATCCTTCCTTACCGTCTATTATACTACCAATTTTGGTCATCTGCAAATTTACTAACAATGAAAATCATAATTTGTCAAAATTGTTAATGTACATAACAAACGCCAGTGGACATGAGCTCTGAACCCTGCAGCAATCCACTGGTCACAGGCCTCCAATTAAAATAAACCCTCCACAACTAAACTTTGACTCCTTCTCCAAGCCCACCAATTTTGAATCCATTTTGCCAGCTTACCTTGGATTCCATGTGCTCTAACTTTCCAGACCACGCTACCATACAGGACTTTGTCAAAGGCCTAGCTAAAGTCCAAACAGACAATGCTCACTGTCTTGCCCTCATCGATCTTCTTGCTGACCTCTTCAAAAATCTCTAAGAGATTCTTGAGACACAATTTCCCATACACAAAGACATGCTGGCTATTCCAAATCAGTCTGTGCCTATCCAAATGCTGGTAAATCTTACCCCTAAGGATCCCCTCCAACATACTTCCCACCGTTGACATCAGGCTCACTGGCAGTAGTTCTCATGCTTGTCTTTGCTGACTTTCTTAAATAAATGTATATTGTCTGCAGATTTAAAAAAAAATGATTTTCAATTTCTGAGCCAACTTGTTTTGGCTTTCCATCAAAGGACGGTTCATCTTGGAAGACACTTCATGCTAGAATTTGCAATATTTGTCCTCAAAGATTAATCGCTAGTGATTCCTCTTTCACAAACTCAGGTGTAAACTAGGGTTGAATGCGCACAACTTTCCATTTAGCATGCCAGCATCTTCCCAACCTCAACATTACTCAAACTTATCACCCAGTTTGGGGCTGTTAACACTTGTTGAATAGACTGCAACATTTCCATTCAGGGACTTCTGCAACCTATTGCTATTGGTCATCCAATAAATCATTCTTCATGATGCCACACTTCCCAAATCCATTTGGCCAGAGTAGTCACTTGGAGAATTCCACAGAGTTAAATAGCCAATGTTCCTAACTTTGATATTTAAAAACAAACAAATTGTTCAAGGAATATGAAAAAGAATATCGCTTTTTGAATGTCCCAATCACTTTTATCTTTGCTGGCAGCTGTGTCAGTAAAGAGTTTTACACCCAACATATGGCCTGTCGGAGATTGTTGGTTCAATGCCATGTGGTATGGAATATTGCCTATGAATAATTGGTTTAAGATTGACTGAGTGCACCTTTACTTCAAATCTTCACAGCTGGATACAAAGGTTGATATTTTTATATTTTATAAATCTGGCATGGGTTCAAACATATATCCAAGTTATGAGGGGAATGTGGTAATCCTCCAAGTACCATCCAATCTGTCACATCTGTGCCTTTGAAAGAATTATGGTTATTGATAATCAACCTCCAATTCAAGTGCTTTTGGCTCTTACCCAAGTATTAATTATAGAAGATAGACACAAAGTGCTGGAATAACTCAACTGGTCAGACAGCATCTCTGGAGAAAAAGGAAGGGTGATGTTTCGGGTCAGGACCTTTGAACTCAGGTCCCTGACCCGAAACATTACCCATCCTTTTTCTCCAGAGATGCCTGTCCTGACCCCGTGAGTTACTCCAACACTTTGTGCCTATCTTTGGTGTATATACCAGCACCTTCAGTTCCTTTCTACACATATTAATTATAGAATATTTATTATGAAAACATTTCCATCTTGGTTCTCTCTGTTTTATTGTCCAAATCCAGCAACTACCTACCTTCTGCAACAAAGGTGAAATAAAATTAAAGTGTGCGCCAAACAAAACAACATTCCCTCCATTTTCCAACAACTTGCCTGGGCAATGCACGACATTTGTAGAATTTGCTATCCCAATACACAGTCACTTATGTTATACAGCACAATAATTTGTTTCATAGAGGCACAAGGAACTGCAGATGATGGAACCTTGAGTAAAACACAAAGTGCTGGAGGGAACTCAGCAGGTCAGGCAGCATCTCTGGAGGACATGGATAGGCGACGTCTCAGTCAGGACTGATTGAAGTTGGGAGGATAAAACTGGAAAAGAGCTGGGAATGGGAGAAAGCATGGCAAGCCACAATTAGTCCAAAGAAGGGTACTGATCCAAAATGTTGCCTATTCATTCCCTGCCCTATTGAATTACTCCAACACTTTGTGTTGGACACAAATTGTTTTTTGTGCCCAGCAAATTGATGTGAGTGTTTATTCTCTACTCGAACCTCCTACCAACCTCCGCCAGTGTAGCCTTTTATATACCTATCCAACTTTTTAAAATATACACTTCAATCATTCTCCATTGAGCAAACATCCCTTTTGAATATACCTTATTTAAGATGTGAGCATTCCTGTCAATGCCAGCATTTATGCCCATTATTAACTGTCTTTGAAGAAGTTGTGGGTGAGCTGCCATCTTGAAGCACTGCAGACCTTCTGGGGTGGAAGATTGCAACCTTCACGTGGTCCGCCCTGTTTCGACTAATGCAATCAACCTGGCATGCACAATCAAATCAGATCAAATAGAACATGTTGTCCTACAACTTTAGGCTGTGCACGCCATATGCAAGAAGAACAAGAAGCAGAGCTTCTGATCAAGGTCTTGCTGTTGGGGACAGAGTTCCAGGAATGAAGATCCAGTTGCGATGAAGGAATGGTAATGTATTTCCAAGTTAGGATGGTGTGCAACTTGGTGGAAGCAATGAATGTTTAGGGTACTGGATGGATGCCAATCACATATGCTGCTCTGTCCTCATTAATTCTATGATTCAATGTTTCAATTTAATGATACTGTATTGTCACAAGTTCCAAGGTACAGAAATGCTTTATTTCTGCATATGCAGACCCCATGCTAGGCAGTGCACGAAGAGCCACCACATCTTACCTTCTCGCGGCAGTGAACTAGGTCTGCCACTGTACGTGGCCGTAGGCGGCCTGCCAGTCCCCCTACCTTCCCGGCGACCCCCCACCAGGTCCCCCTTCACTCTCGGCGCCACCCCGCCAGGCACCACTACGCTCTTGGTGGCCCTCCTCACTCTTGGTGACCCCACACCAGATCCCTCTACACCCTCAGCGGTCCCCCAATGCACTTGCCCCCCCCCCGGGTTGCTGTCGGCGGCCCTCCTCACTCTCAATATCATGGGTCCCTCCTCACTCTTGGCGACCTGCCTGCTAGGTTGTTGATCTTATTGAGTACTGTGCAGCTGCAATCATCCAGGCCAGAGGACATTCATTCATCATGCTGCCGACTTACGGCGTGTTAATGGTGAAAAGACTTTGAGGATCAGGAAACTTCCTGTAGGGTATGCAGTAACTGATGTACTCTTCTAGCCACTATATTAACGTGGCTGGTCCAGTTGAGCTTCTGATCTATAGTGCCTTCCATGATGCTGATGGTTAGCCGCTGAATATCAAAGCTCGATGGCAAGACTGTCTCTGGGGAGGTCGGCATTGGCTGAAACTTCTGTGGCATAAATATCTACTTGCTACTGTTCAACCCACGTCTTGTTGTCAGTTCTCAGCTATTTCTTGATATCATGTGAAGGCTGACCTCTATGATCTCAGGAGGAAACCTAGATGGATCATCCACTTACTTTTCCAGCTGAGCAGCGTTTCAAATGCTTCAGCCTTGTGTTTAGTGCGCAAGCACCAGGCCCTGCTCTCACAGAGGACAGGAATATTCTTAGACTACCTTTTTCCCATATTCATTTAATTGACTATCAACATTCAGCATTTGATCTGACCTGCTGGTCGAGCAGAGACACACCTCAAATCCCACATTCTCAATATTTCCCTGCTTAAGAGGCGTCTCCTGAATTTCTGATTACTTTCTGAATATCTATTTGAATAAATTCTAGTTTTTTGGTTTCTTCTATAAATGGAAAAACTCTCTGTCCACTCGATCAAGATCATTCCTAATTTTATAGATGCCTATTGGATCACCTCTGAGCTTTTATCTCTCAAGTAAGTATACAATATGTATAACCTAAGTAATAATAATCTCAAACCTCTGGTATCATTTTGTATCCAGAATTATATACATTGTATTGTAAATGTGTAGGAAAGAACTGCAGGTGCTGGTTTAAACTGAAGATAAACACAAAAAGCTGGAGTAACTCAGCGAGTCAGACAGCATCTCTGGAGAAAAGGAATAGGTGACATTTTGGGTTGAGATCTTTATTCAGTCTGAGACCCTTTCTCCAAAGATGCTGTCTGACCCGTTAAGTTACTCCAGCTTTTTGTGTCTATCTTCGTATTGTAAATGTGACTTATTTCAAGTGGTTCAATACAAGATGAGCATATTCTTTGCTACTTTACAGTTCTCCCCCCAGAAATAAATCCCGATGCTTGCTTGTTTTTTGTAAAGCACTAAATTGGTGCTTTAGAAGCACAATCTCCACTGGCTGGTATTTTGAGATCTCATTTTGATTTTCCCTGCAATATCCATCTAATTTATTTCTGATAATAAATTATTCCCTCACACTTATCAATGCTGAAGTGCATTCCTCCATTCATTGAGTGTCTTTACAACTTTTCACAAGTAATTTGTTGAATTCCTTCTCGGTATTAAGGCACGCTTTCAATTTGTGTCATGTAGAAATTGTGTTTTTGCTTCAACGTTCTGAATCATTAGTATAAATAATGAACAACAGTTGTCCTAGAATTGAATGTTGGGAATTCCACTAGCTAGCAATCCCCAGTTGAAAAGCTGCTCTTTATTCATACCCTCTGTTTTTTTTTTGTTGCTTTGACTCTACCTGCTATTATTCTATGAATCCCTGGTTCTATTAAGTGGCTCAGTTTGCCATGATAGCATCTGGAGTTCATGCAAACTCCCTCACATCCTTATCCCGCTACCTCAGTTACCATAATTCCCTTCTACCTCATGTAATGAGCTACTTCACAAGGTTAATCCCTGGGATGACGGGACTGTCATATGAGGAAAGATTTGAAAGACTAGGCTTGTATTCACTGGAATTTAGAAGGATGAGAGTGGACCTTATAGAAACGTATAAAATTATAAAAGGACTGGACAAGCTAGATGCCGGAAAAATATTCCCAATTATGGGGGAGTCCAGGACCAGGGGCCACAGTCTAAGAATAAAAGGGAGACCATTTAAAACTGAGATGAGAAAACACTTTTCACCCAGAGAGTTGTGAATTTGTGGAATTCACTGCCACAGAAGGCAGTAGAGGCCAATTCACTAGATGAATTTAAAAGAGAGTTAGATAGAGCTCTAAGGACTAGTGGAATCAAGGGATATGGGGAGAAGGCAGGCACAGGTTACTGATAGTGGATGATCAGCCATGATCACAATGAATGGTGGTGCTGGCTCGAAGGACCAAATGCCCCCCACCTGCACCTATTTTCTATGTTTTTATGTTAATCACTTTGTTTCACTTTAAAAAAATTGCCTCAATTCACTCCTTGTTCTGACTGTTCTCTAGGTTAAAAACATTTTTTTTTCTAATTTATATTGATGGCCTCCATTTAGTGGAAACACTCTCTTTATATCTATGTACATAAAACCTATCATGGTTATGCAGACCAAGGTTCCCCCTCAGTCTTCCCTTGTAATGTAGAATGAGATTCATTATTTATATCCTCACCTTCAATCAATCAATCAATCAATCAGTTTTATTCGTCACTTGCACATAAAGTGCAAGTGAAATGAATTTGCCAGCAGCGATACAAAGAAAAAGTACACACAAAAACACAATAAAAATTTAACACAAACATCCACCACAGCATTCATCACTGTGGTGGAAGGCACAAAAATTGGCCAGTCCTCCTCCATTTTCCCCCGTGGTCGGGACCTCAATCCTCCGCAGCCGCTGCTGCGGGCATCCAGATGAGTGAAAGTCAAGGTAAGTCCTGAAACGGTGCCTCCCCCACCGGAGACCGCGGCTTCAGGTTGGTGTAGGCCGCAGGTCGGCGGTTGGAGATTTAAAGTTCCCGCCGCGCCGTAGCCAGAAGCATCCGCAGACCACAGGGCCGGCGGTCGAAGCTCCCCTACAGGGATCCCCGGCGAAGGACCCCGCTCCTGATGGTAAGTCGCCGCCGCGCCCGCGGTAGAAGTTGGCCGCTGGCCGGCGGTGGTGGCTTCTTCTTCTCCCGGGTCCCCAACGAGGGATCCCAGGCTGCGGACGCCGCGCCAGCTGGAGCTCTGCAAACTGCGGCTTCAGGCTGCCGTGGGCCAGCGAAACGGAGCGCTCCCCTCCGGCGAACCCCGGCAAGGGCTCGCCAGCTCCATGACGAGAGTCCGCGCTGCGCCCGCGGCTGAAGCCCCGGGCGCGTCTCCGGGAAAGGCTGCACCGTTCCGCGATGTTAGGCCACGGGGGAGGCGACATGGAAAAAGTCACCTCTCCGTGGAGGAGGCGACCGAAGTGGTTTCCCCCTTACCCCCCAACACCACCCTCCGCACAAGACACACAAAGAAACATTTAAAACATACATTAAGACATACTAAAATAACAAAAAAAGTAGAAAAAAACAGACACGCTGCTGACAGGGCTGCCAGCTTGCAGCGCCCCCACCGACCTTAAAGGCATAACCTTGATGCCTGGCATCATTCTTGCAGCCAAATCTGTAAAAACAGCAATGTCATGTATAGGGATAAATTGCCTAATTCTGTTTATATGTTTTATAGTCATAAGATTTCCAAATCTGATTCAACCTAGGTTTAATTCAAATTGATAATTTCACTTCCAGACCTATATACAATCAGAACTAAAAATAATGCTGAGTGTGTTTTATTTATTAAGACTTTATGGTGGCAAAACTTGAGTAACTTACATTCTCCAGATACTTGGGATCCCTGAGCTCCTTTGTGTTGCTTTATTTCTAAATATTCAGCAAATGCTTTCTTACCAATAAGGTTTGGATTCCAAAAGCAATTTTGTACTTTAAATTGTGATCAACATGTCACCGAATGGTCAACTTTTTGATGGCAGTAACTTAACCCAAAATCTGTAAGCAATACTGACTTTGTTCTCAATAGAAAATGCATATCAATGGGAACATTTGCAATGGGAAAATGAAGATGGGAAATGAGAAATGTTTGGTGCAAATGGCAAATGTTGCTTGGGTGGCAGTAAGCGGTTACTGTGTTTGTTGATACGGACAAGAAACACACAGCGTTTCCATTCTAGCAGCAAATAGCACAGGTTGGCATCGAAAAAAGAGCTTTCAGAAATTGCTAAAAGATCAGTCTATCTGCAGAGTGAACTTCTGTTGATACCATCAGGAAAGCAATTGGTTGAAATGTCCATTGATGTTCACTAATGGAAGTGACAACATTTGATCATGGAATGCATTTAGTTACATCAAGGCCCTGGTTTAAAATTTGATATCACTATAGATCCTGATGTCAACTCTTATCTGTTATAGTAATAGACAAAAATAAATGTGCAATTATTAAATAATTGTACAGTTCATGGATCTGCATTAACTCTTGCTAATAAGGATAGATCAGTAGTTACATGCTTCATACATTAAGTGGTAGCTCTTTGATTCCATAACTATAACAATTATAATATTAGCAGCAAAAGTAGCCATTATTTTATTAATTTCATATTCTGATGGCAAGATATAATACAGATACAACAAAGTGTAAAGAAACTGGAGAAGTTAAAGCCGAGGCAAACATTTTTTTCTCAGATGGTTCAAATATTTATTACGGTAATCTTGGACACTTGTAAAGAAATTTACACAATGATGGTGCATGTTCATAAGTTATAGAAGTAGAATTAGGCCATTCAGCCCATCGAGTCTATTCCTCCATTTAATCATGGCTGATCCATTATTCCTCTCAACCCCATTCTCCCGCCTTCTCCCCATAACCCGTCACCTGTACTAATCAAGAATCTATCAACCTCTACGTCAAAAATATCCATTGACTTGGCCGCCTCAGCTTTCTGTGGCAATGAATTCTACAGATTCACTATGCTCTGAGAGCGAAAGAAATTCATCCTCATCTCCTTTCTAAAAGTACGTCCTTTTATTCTGAGGCTATGGCCTCTGGTCCTAGACTCACCCACTAATGGAAACATCCTTTCCCCATTCCATTCTATTCAATTCTTTCAGTATTCTGTAAGTTTCAATGAGGTCCCCCCTCATCCTTCTAAACTCCAGTGAGCACAGCCCCAGTGCCATCAAATGCTCATCATATGTTAACCCAGTTATCCCTGGGATCATTCTCGTAAATCATAAAAAGTCTACACCTTTATTCCTACTACCAAAATGCAAGACTCCACACTTTGCTACGCTGTATTTTGTGATACTTCTCTGCCCACTCTCACTACCTGTCCAAGTCATTCTGCACAATCCCTGCTGTCTCGACACTACCTCCCCCTCCACCTATCTTTGTATAATCTACAAATTTGGCCACAAAGGTTTCAATTCCCTCATCCAAACAATTGATGTACAATGTAATGCACCAACCCCTGCGGAACACCACTCGTCTGGGGTTGCGCAGAGAAAGCCCCCTTTATTGCCACTCTTTGCCTTCTTCCATCTAGTTAACCTACTATCCATGCTGGTATTTTTCCTCTGATACCATGGGCTCTGATCTTCTTTAGTAGCCTCACGTGTGGCACCTTGTCAAAGGCTTTCTGAAAATCCAGGTAAACCACATCCTCTGACTCTCCTTTGTCTATCCTGCTAGTTACTTCCTCAAAGAATTGGAGGTTCGTCAAGCAAGATCTCCCTTTTACAAAATCATGCTGACTTCGGCCTATTTTATTATGAGATTCTAACTACTCAGAAACATCATCCTTTATAATGGATTTTAAAATCTTACCGACCACTGAAGTCAAGCTAACCGGCCTATAGTTTCCAATCTTCTACTTTATTCCCTGCTTGAACAGCGGAGTAATATTTGTTAATTTCCATTCGTCTAGAAACCCTCCTGACTCTAGTGATTCTTGAAAGATCACCACTAATGCCTCCACAATCTCTAAAACCACCTCTTTCAGAACCCTGGGGTGCAGTCCAGGTGACATATCCACCTTCAGGCCTTTCAGCTTCCCGTGCTTTCTCCTTAGTAAAAGCCACTTCATTAACTTCCACCCCTGACTCCCTTGAATTTCAAGCACATTGCTGGAGTCTTCCACTGTGAAGACTGATGCAAAAAAGTTATTCAATTCTTCTGCCATTTCTTTATGCTCAATTATCACTTCTCCTGCATCATTTCCCAGTAGTCCAATGTCCAGTCTTGCCTCTTTCTTACTCTTTCTATATCAGAAGAAACTTTTGCTTTCCTCTTTTATATTATTGGCTTGCTTACTTTCATATTTCATCCTATCTCCCCGTATTGCCTTTTTAGTTGCCTTCTGTTGTTTTTTAAAAGCTTCCCAATCCTCTAGTTTCCCACTAATCTTTGCAATGTTATATGCCTTCTCTTTTAGTTTTATGCTGTCTTTAATTACCCTTGTCAGCCATGGTTGCCTCATTCTCCCCCTAGAATCTTTCTTCCTCTTGGGAATGAAAGGATGCCTTTTCCCTGGTAGGCTCCATTACAAGCTGCACTTAGTGGTGCAATTAGGAGAGTTTCTGATTCACAGTTTTGGAGTCCTGGGTTCATTCACAAAAACTCCCACCCTGTCAGTGTGGAGTTTGCAGGTGATCGTGCTGGTTTCATCTGGGTGCTTTGGCTTCCTCCCACATCCCAAAAACGTGTGTTGGTAGATTATTTGACCATGGTAAGTTGCTCCAAGTGCTTGGGTGAATTATAGGGGCTGATGATATGGATTGGAATAGGATGAGAATAAAATGGGATTTGTACAAATTTAGTACATTTAGGTGCTTGATGGTCAGCATTGACTCAGTGGGCTGAAGGGTCTGTTTCCATGCTGTAAGACTTTTGTTCACTGAACTATGTAACTTCCACCTGTTGCTGTTTAGTCAGCCCTCTGTGACGGGAAATTCCAAAACATGATTTGAAGGCCTTTGCTTTGTGTACTCTGCCAATGCACATTTTAGGCTTAGGTACAATGCTCAGAAGGAACAGCCAAGAAAAGTAAGGAGCATTGGAAAAAACAGAAGACAGAAGGCCATAGTGTTGTATGATCAGATCTGATAAGTGATAAAAAGGGAAAACAAACACTTGTGGAAGTAGAGAAGCAAGGGACTACAGATGCTGGATTACAAAAAAAGACACCGAGTGCTGGAGTAACTGAACAGGTCAGGCAGCATCTTGGAGAACATGGATAGGTCCCAACCCAAATCATCACCTTTATCAGACTGTTGGCAGTGATTCAAATTCAAACTAATGCAGAATTAAAAGAAAAGATTGTAGCAAAGTTACTGCAATAATCAGGGTGGACCTTAATATGTGTCAACTGGGTAAATCAAATTGGCAAAAGCCTGGAGGATGTTTTCATAGTATGCATTAAGGCCAATTTCAGGGAGCAATATATCAAGGAAACAACTGGAAAGCAGACTATCCTAGACATCTAATGCTACTAGATGAGGTCATTGGCTATCTCATCGTAAGCCAGCCTTGTATGCTGTTCTGTAAATCAGTTGGAAACTGGACTCTTAATCTTACAGTCTATTACATGGATTTGACAATGAATTGGCCAGAGAAGATTGTGCAATAGATGAAAACTATTCCCAGTAAGGAAACTGTTCCCAGTAACAAACATTTAACAATACACTTTTCAGTTCTCAACAAACATACTCTTCATTGATTAATAACGTTGATTATCTTCATTGTATATTTGGAATAAACACTTCAATGATCTATCTGTGGCTAATAATGAAGAAAGGATTTTTAATATTGTCAAAAAGAATTATATTGCTGAGGGTTGGGTGTAGGAAAGGAAATGTGTAGAAAAGTAAATATGCATCTCATTGCAATGGGAGAAATTATAATGGAGAAAAATGAATGGGAAAAATGTGAAGTCATGTTAATTGTCTACTCTGCAGAAGACAATGCATATAACGGAAATTGAGGGGAGCCAAGGGTCTTATGGCAGAGGAATGTAAAGTCATTAGAAATTATGAGAGACCACCAAATTGATGACTTGATTGTCTGACTCTAGGTTTCTAAAACATATACCTGCAGCCATATTGAGTTTGCCTTCTGTCCTCAAAACGTCACCTCTCCATGTTTTCTGGAGATGCTGCCTGACCTGCTGAGTTACTCCAGCACTTTGTGTCTTTCTGTAACCCAGCATCTGCAGTTTCTTGTGTCTACATGAATGCAATATCAACGATCTTCCAAAATTTCAGCGTAATCCACCCCCATCCCCCAACTATTAAAAAAAAGAGGAAAAATAACCCAACATCGGTTGTCAGGAAAATGCTGGAATCCATTGTCAAGGCTTGGGAACAAAGCATGCAGAAAATCATATTTTTGGCCAGAATCTGCATGCATTGATCAAAAAGAAAATGTTGTAGGACAGATTTAGTGGAGATTTAGTGGATGATTACGCTACCTCAGATTCTCGGAGCTAAACTCAGACTCGAGGAACTTCAGAAATTGTTCGCGTCCTGCAGGATCCTTGAGCACTTCATTGAAGGAGAATCCCCACCTCCTCACACGCTGCTGGCTGGGCTCTTTGCTTCCGGGACAGGAGAAAGAAGAGAGCAACTTTTTAACAAAAACATCTCATGCATACAGTTTCCAATAATTCATTCAAAGCAAATAAGTAATGAAGGTGCATTTAGATACCACCATCTCTCACTTTTCATAACCCAATTCAGGTAAAATGACTTGCTATCAGATCAACCATAAAACGATTCCACAACTTGGACAAATCCTATGTTCAGGTGATCCATTACCATTCCACAACAATACTGCTAGAGTCACAGTCATAGAGTCATACAGCTTGGAAACGGGCCCTTCAGCCCAACTTGCCCACACCGACCAAAATGTCCCATCTACACTAGTCCCGCCTGCCTGCATTTGGCCCATATCCCTCTAAACCCTTGTAATCTATGTGCCTGTCTAAATGTTTCTTAAACGTTGCAATATTACCTGCTTGTGATAAACAAATTATTTAATGATGTTCAATGAAACATATAGAATATGCTCAACACATTGATAAGACAATGAACAAAATGAAAGGTTACTGCCTTTGTAATTCCATGAGACACAATACAAAAGGGCTCCACTAGAGACTCAAACTTTCTCTAATGAATCCTTAGTTTTGTTGTAGCTCCTGTGGGCAGGAGCCAAATAGGAGGCATCACCTAATTACCTCAAACCTCAAACACCAATGTTGCTACTCCCCAAGTGCCACAGTTCACAGGTTACTTGACTTGTTCCCCCCACCCCCAGTCAGAGGATATTAGTTTGATGTTGCCTCATGTACGGCATTGCATGCCAAAGGGCCTGTTCTGTGCTGAACTGTTCTATGGTCTATGTTCTAAGTTGGCAATCAGCCCACTGCTACCACATCTACAAATGACAGATAGTAATAGGTATGAAATTTCAATGAGTACAGACGGCACAAAATATGATAACATAAACAGTGAGGAGTAAAGGAATAAAAAATCCCAAAGACATGCCCAAAACTGTTTCCTGGGTTTGCACACAAAGGATGTTTTGAGCAGATCAGATCACAATGGCAATCAATTTTGAGTTGATTAGAGACTATCAGGAAAAAGACCCCAAGCACATTTGGTTATTATATGTATCTCTTCCAATTATGTAATTTAGTGCTGATTATTAGTGCACATCTCATTCAACAAGTCATTTAATCATTCAGGGTTATTTTCCCATTTACTGAGAGGAAGTAGCTGTTAATAGTCCACCCTGACATGTTAATGTCCTAAAGAAATGACGGTCGGGCAACGCTCATAAGACCTCCAGTGTGGACTGGACTTTGAAAATGGAGCCAAAACCTGATGCCTCTAGCATGCGGGTTCAGTAGACTATTTCTGCACGCTTTGCTAATCGGGGATTGTGATTGGGTATGGCAAAACTTTACTGGACTGTATGTAAGAAAAGTATTTCACTGTGCATTTGCACGTGACAATAAAAACACTATTGAACCATTGAAAACGCACCACAATGCAGCATAGAGCTGGATTACAGTGTTCCCACAGTGACCACAGTGTTTTGCCCACAGCCTCTGCATAAATTATTTGTCAGTGCTGCATTTCACTCACAGGCATCACTGATCACTTCTCTGCCCTGGGAGCAGAGTCATGTGGTCATTGGCCCCTCAATGAGCCACTGCCTCTTGGTACCTTGGGACCACTCGTGGCCACGGTTAGAGGAGTGGATAAGATCAACAAATGTGTGGCATGTTTCTGGACATGTGGAATCATTGTGGATCCCTTATCCCTCTCATCCGTTTCTTCTCATCCGCATGGTGGCCTTTTATACTGCTGTACTGTGGCTTTTGTGGAAGAGTGTTCTTGAAGAGTTACAGGTAACTCACTTCCTCACCATTGATGCTGCTATAACGCAGCGGCATACAAGCTCTGCAGACAGCTGGCATCAGGAAGCGGGCCGTAAAAGGTTTGTACAATTCAGGGTGTAACCCACTCCTTGTGACTTTTTCCCACCAATTTTGAAGCTCACCCAGCTGGGCTCCCATCCAGCCCCACCTAGAATGGGTGAACTCCAACTTCCTAGCGACAGGCTGATGAAATCGGCCGGCACATTACAGATTAAATGTGACGCATCTCGGAAAGAAGAGTGCGGAAAATATAAAATTAAAATTAAATATAAAATGAAACAGCCTTCATCTTGAGCTTCATTTTAATATTGGATATAGAGTTGGTTTTATATTGTGAGTTTCTACCAAGTATGCATCTTTAATCTCTGCTTCTATCTTCAAGAACTGCTGAAAAGATTGTTAAATCCAGAACTGCACACCATGTTAGATCTCAGGGATGGAGCACCTCATTAACTCATTTAGTCCCACTCTCCCTTTCTAAGACTCACTTAACGTTGATACCATGTACTGAAAATTACTTTATCTTTTTACATCAAGAGTTCTACTTATCCTATCTATCAATTAACAAATCTTCCTTTGTTACCTGGCTTCCATGTCCCAGAATGTGCTGTCATCACTGATCCAAGGGTTAGGAGGATCTTGAGGAGTCAGAAGGGGATCATAGTCCAAATACTGCTCAGTGTAACTGACTAAACTGAAAGTCAAAGCACCAGAAAAGTGTTAGCAAAAAAGGAGAAATTACCAATGAAGTCAGAACAGTAAGTGTTGAAAATACTCAGCAGTTCAGGCAATATCTATGGAGACAGTGAGGCAAAGTTAACAATTTTAGATCAACAGAACTGCGAGAGTTTGAATTAAAAAAAAGTTTCAGGCAAAAACAGAGGCAAAGGAAGGGGGAAGGGGAGGAAAGAACTAGAGGGAAAATCTGCAAAGGGATGTTGGTGCAAGTCAGAAGTCAGAAAGTGGTTGGAATGGAACAAGCAAAGAAGCAAAGTCAAAAACTATCCAGATGATCTAGGAGATTAAGGTGCATGGGATCCACAGTGACTTGTTGTTTGGATT
>CM075978.1:52231233-52266006 GCA_038087875.1 Malacoraja senta | reverse complement strand
CCAGTGAATTTCACTACACCAATTGGTGTATGTGGCAATAAATGAACCTTATGAACCTTATGACTTGTCAGCATTGCCATTTTCCTCTCTTCTATGCTGTGGGCGGGCAAATCTTTGTATAATAAGTTCCCACTAATGGCCATCATTCATATATGCAAATCAAAAAGAAAACTGCAGATGCTGAAATTCTGAAATTTAAACAGAAAATGCAGATGCTGATTAGCTGATTTTCTCTTATCTAAGCTAGATGGGAAAACTTCTGGTATAATTGCCAGCAATTTGATTGGTATTTCATGATTTAGAAACAAAATGTGAGGACTGGTATGGAATAAAATCTTTATATTCAGATTCATAGTCTAATAATTAGAGTGATATAATAATCCATGATTAATTCATAAGAGTATTCATATATCAAAACCCTTACAGAAAGGAAGTAAGAAGAAAGCAACAGCGAAACAAAATCATATATAGCTTCTCAAAGTCATACAGCATCTAATCATACCCTACGTCCCACCATGTCCATGCCAACCATAAAGTGCCCATCTATATTAATCTTATTTTTACCTTTACATCCCTATCATTTCCCTCCTTGACCCTATTCTCCTGCTACATGTGCACTAGAATCAATTTACCATAGCCAATTAACCCACCAGCACATCTTTGGGATGTGGAAGAAACGTCACGCAGGCAGCATCCAAAGTCAGGACCAAAAAAGTGAGGCAGCAGAGCTTACTGCCTATGCACTATATTCCCCCATTATAAAGCAAACCTGATCATTGTCAATATTTAAACCTAAACTTCTATTTTAACTGTAAAATTCATTATTTCATTATACATTAGCCTTTCATTGGTTTTAGAAATACTGATACTGCAGCACTATTAGGTATTAAAGTGGTTGCCCTGCGAAAAACATTTGTTTAAATGAAACAAATGCATAAATTATAGACTAAATGTTTAGTTTAGTGTAGTTTAGTTTAGATAGAGCACGGAAACAGGCCCTTTAGGCCTACCAAGTCTGCACCAACCAGCAATCCCTGCACATTAACCCTATCCTACACACACTAGGGACAATTTACACTTATACCAAGCCAATTAACCTACTAACCTGTACGTCTTTGGGGTGTGGGAGGAAACCAAAAATCTTGGAGAAAACCCACGCGGTCACGGGGAGAACATACAAACTCTGTACAGACAGCACCCTTAGTCGGGATCGAACCCGGGTCTCCGGCGCTGCAAGCACTGTAAGGCAGCAATTCTACCACTGTGCCACCTTTTAAGTTAGTTAATATTTACTAGGATTGCAGTGCAGTGCAGAGAATCCTTGCAGCTGAGAAAAGAGAAGCTAAAGTAAAGGAGCGTCTATCGCTCTGGAGCATCTCTTAAACCTGAGGAGTTGTAACAGAGTGGAAGTGGAGAGGATGTTTCTTCTTGTGGGAAAATCTAGAATTGGGGTAATTGTCTAAAAACAAGTTTTAGCAGAGAGATGAGATGATTTTTTTTCACGTAGAGGGTCATGAGTCTTTGGAACCCTCTTCCTCAAAGTGTGATGGAAGCAGAATTAGTCAATATTTTTAAGACAGAGGTCGTCAGATTTTTCAACAGTGAAAGATTACCAGAGGTAGGTGGCAGTATGGAGTTGAGATTATATCAGATCCACTTTAATCGTAGAATGGCAGAGCAATTTTGAGGGATGGAGTGACCTACTCGTTCTCCTAATTCATATATTTGACACTGCTGATTGAAAATCTCCGTGCATACATTTCTGTCAACTTTTGTTAATGGCCTAAAGGTGCACAAGCTACACTTTTGTTTGAAATACTTGTGTGGAAGCTCCCTGCTAGTAGCACAAAGTTGGGAATGGACTTCTTGTGCCTTCGACAAATATACAAGGAATGATGGTAAAATTCAAGTATACTCACAACGGGCCGGTGGACATCCCAGAATGCTCTTTCTTGACTGTCTAGGATCTTACGTTCCGTTTTATCCTTCTTTCTGTCAATTCTAAAAGAAGATAATATCAACTTCCAAAGGAAACACTGAATTTGCAGGACTTCTGTTTCTTGGTTACACTTAAACTTTACAAATACCACAGTCTCTGCAGTTCAGTAGTGCTTCGACATCACAAACCAAATTCCTCTCTGTCTGAGATGTCCTATGGTACGTAGCTTGTTAGCCTCTCCTTTTTTATTTTGTTCACTGAAATGTCAATTCCATCACTATACTGTCTTTCCAAGGGACAGCTACTATGTTAGCTAATTTGACCAGTCTTTGAGTTATTAGGCTCAAGTTTTCTCAAGTCTTAATAAAAGGGACAGATTTGGCATTGGGCAGAAAAATTAGGAAATAACGTGTTCTGATACAAAACATCAACATCCTGAAATAGTAACTTTTTCTCTTTCTTCACAGATGCTACCTAACCTTCTACGTTCTGTATTATTGTTGTCTTGAAAAACATAGCTGACGATAAACCATCCAGGACACTTTTACTGTAGTCTTGAGTCCCAATAGGATGTAAACTTATATCATTACTCAATTTTTAAGAAAGGTTAATGCTTCTTCATTATTTTTTAATGCAAGTTACTTTATATCTTCCTGGGGAGAATCTTCTTCTTCTTCTTGCCTGTGACGTGCACAGCCTAAAGTTGTACACCTACATCTATTATATTGCGCACATCGGGTTGATTGTATGTCGAAACAGGTGAAGGTTGCAAACTCCCAGCCCCCTGGGGAGAATATAATTTACCAATGGACCCAAAATGCAGTACCTCAAGTCTCAATTGGCAGCATCTGAGGAGGTTTTAAGAATTCCCCCCCCCCCCCCCCCATTAAAATTGCAATGGAAAAAGTAGTCAACGCTTTTCTTATTTACTATGTTGCCTAAAATTCAAGGATGGGCACGGAAGGGAACATAGGGTGGGTCCATCAAAGGAAAACTAGCAATTGAAAATCACGCAATAATAGAAACAGTAATATTTCTCATTTACTGTGAGGATAAAGCAAGGTTAAATGGAATGACCCACATGTACTGTGTTTGGCAAATGTTCACTTTCAGCAAAATTGTCTGCAATATTGGAGCAGGCATGAGAAACATATTGACCCACTCCTTGTTCTATTTCTTATGTTCTTTGGGCAATGTTCACATAATATATTGACCATCAATCCTCTCCTTTAACACCTACAATATTATACTGGTTCCAGTTCAAAAACACGTGTGAAACATGAGGTGCCTGTATTCTCAAGTCTTGGTCGTTGGACTTGTATTCAGGACCTACTGACACAGAGCGAGAGTACACCCACTGAACCAGGCTCTCAAGGTTCTTGTGGAGCTGTAACTATCAACGTCAAGCATGGTGCTTGTTCCTGCATAATGTTCAGAGAATGGATATTTCACCATTGCGAGGACTAAGGGGATACTGTAAAAACAAATTTACTGTGAATGCATAGTTTGAGATACCTCCTTGCTAGTTTCAATTTAAAAATAACATTACTCTTTTAGATTTCGCCTGGATCGTACACTATAAACATAGGGTAGAAATGTATCATTATTCGAGGTACTACTGGTACAAGATCTACCTGGTGACTTTGCACTAAGCCCACTGATATCAAATCTTACTTATTGCTCCGAACAATCAGATAAGAATTATCTATATATTATTAAATCTCTCATCTTGTTTGTGATTCTGTGTACGTGCTCCCAAAACGGTACATGCTAGCGCCACAATTCTTGGACCACCTTACTCAGAATTGTCCTGTGGTGTATTTTTTATCAAGTTTTGTTCAGATTGATGTTATATTTTACAAGCTATTCACATTTTTACTATATAAAACCCCACTTTGAGAAAAATGACTTGATGTTGCAGTGACAGTTACAGCTATGATGTCACAATAGGATTGTAGCCCTGCCCGCTACAATATTGCAAATCTCAGGACAGACTCCTGGCAGCAAATGCAATTGGATTTTTTTTCCTGGCAGCAAGTGCAATTGGATCTTTTTTAAAGTTTTAAAAGGTTTAAAATGAGTCGCCCCTGCTCAGTTGGGGGCTATGGGTGAGTGGTGGAATATTGCATTGGGGGGGGGGGGGGAATGGGTTGCATTAGGGGAACGGGTGAATGGTGGAATATTGCGTTGTGGATTGGGTTGCGTTGGGGAACCAGGCCTCACATGGGGGCTATGGGTGAGTGGTGGAATATTGCATTGGGGACCAGGCCTCCCATGTGACAGGTGCCACTTCCAATGGGTCCCACCTGGTCTAGTGTCCTTTAAAATTGGTTGAGGAAAGGAAGATCCATTGACACATTTGCTAATTTAGACTTCAGTCTTTAGACATACAACGTGGAAACCGGCCCTTCGGCCCACCAAATCTGCTTCAAGCAGCGATCACCCCATACACTATCCTACAGACTAGGGACCATTTACAATTTTACTGAAGCCAATTAACCTACAAACCTGTATGTCTTTGGAATGTGGGAGGAAACCGGAGCACCCGGAGACCACCCAGATGGCCACAGGGAGAACGTATGAACTCCATACAGACAGCATTCATTGTCAGGATCGAATGCAGATATCTGGTGCTGTAAGGCAGCAGCTCTACCGCTGCGCCACTGTGCCACCCTACAAATTGTTTCCAATCAATACATGCCAATGCAAGTAAATATAATCTGCTTAATGATCAGGATAAAGCTAAATTACCCAAACATGCTCAGCTGAATGCAAGCGGAAAAATGTTTTATTTGGTTTTCTGAAATGATATATTCATATAGAGTTCTGAAAGCATCCATCATTTTCCAAACTTGGCATGAAAATGACAATCACAAGTTTCACATTGAACACAAGATATTTCTTGGCTCATTTCACCCGTGTTAACAGCAAGAACTAGCCAACCCAGAAAGGCTTGATATCAAGTGGTTATGCTCAGACTGGCTTCAGGATGTATTTGGGGCAATTCCCAATAGGGCACTCCATAGCACAGTCTGGTTACCAGCTGCCTATTATAATCATGCTCTAGGCTTAGATCATTCATAAATAATTCCATAGGAGATCAGCTTGCACATACACAGGAAGAAAAGCCCTGTTATTTTCTATTTTATTTTCACTTTACACATACATAAAGTTGAGTGTTTACGTACTTTATTTGGGCCTCTGCTTGCATAAAGATGAACTCCCACTTTCTTGCAAATGCTCTTTGCAACCTGGCCAAATTTTCCTGCAGAATGAACAGCTTTGTGTTACAACAGAACACAGGTTTCTGTTTTTTACTTAGTGCAAGTTCTGACTGGAATCCATGCTGTAGTTTTCAAAATAACTCATTGGTGTTATAATAGCACATTGTCGATTATAAAATTGGTATACCTACGGCTTCATAATCAGCAAGCTCCAATCTCGCTTTATTCTGCATTGTCCGCTTACACAGGTAGATGGCTATGATGGTGAAAAAATGAAACAATTAATTACCCCCTTAAAATAGCTTCCTTTCAACAAATAATTCTGTTTAATTGTTTTTTTCACCTCAGTTATATCAATGGCAAAACGCACATTTTAGTATCCTCCTCACTGACGTTCACTTGTACCAAGAGGATATGGTATTTCAGTTTCAGAACACTTCTGATTTTCATGCAAATTCAAGCCTGAAAAACTATGGTAATTGTGTTAATTTGTGAATGGATCAATTACCTCACAATCACTAAAGGGCCTGTCCCACTTGGGCGACATCGGCGACAGCCTGAAACGAGGTTGTCGCGGCATGGTCGGGGTGTGACGCGGGGTGACGCATGTAGTGACGCACGGTGTCTCCCTGCCGCTCCTGAATTTTGGAATGTTCAAAATCTTCCGGCGACATCTGGGTATCTTATCATGTTGTGCGCCCTGTCACACGCTGACGTATGCTGTCCTGCGGCTGACGGACGGTATCGCGGGTATATAAAGCACTGACTTTCAAAACTTTTTTGATTATTTGGCTGAAGATAGCCAGGGGCAAAGTGCCCATAAACAATGAAAAGTACAAAAGTACATAAATGTACAAAGTACATTATTAAGAACATCTGAAATGACGTTCTTTCTAATGTGGTGAAAAAATAAAGATGTTTTTGTCTTGTTGAAGTTCATTGGAGTTGGTGTAAATTGTAATGTTATTGTCAGATCTGACTATTGTTGTTGAATAACATTTTTGCTTAAATATGATGTTCTTTGAAATATGCCGTTAAATATATACAGTTACTTTTGTTGAAGTTAAACCTTTCTTGTTAAACAAATTGTTGTTTTTCAATATGATGTTATTTTTAAGCTGACGTTAAATAAACAATTTATTTCCTAAAAAGTTATTGGTCCTTAGATTTATTGTAGATAAGTTCATTTCCAATGTGATTATTATACTTCAGTGTAACCTTCTTGTGTTGTGAAGGCGGGTGACACGGAGTGTCGTAGCTTGATGTGACGGTGACGCGAAGTGTTGTACAACTTGACGTTTTTTAGGGTGAATACGGACGTCAGTCACTGACGTTCCCAGTCGCCAAAAAAAAAATCGCAAATTACTTTTTGCATCTGTGAGCATGAGTACTGAAGGGTGTGTTGGCTTTCTAGTTCCAGGATTAAAGATGTCTTCTTGCAGGTGGTGAGAACCATCACGTGGGAAGGGAGGATCCAGTTGTTGTGGTCCATAGTCGGATCAACAAATTTGAGCAGTTAGGGCCCAGGCCCACAACCTTTACCAACAAAGGCAGTGCAATCCAAATACCATCACCCGATGGTTCTCCTCCTACTCACACACCATCCTGGCTTGGAGATATGTTGGCAGTCCATCATCATTGCTGGGTCTAAATCCTCAAATTACGGCTGTCCAACAGCTCAGAGGGAGTGCCTTCACCAGGAAACTGCTGAAAAGCAGTGCACCTCACCTTTTTCCAAGAGCAATAAGGAATGGGCAATAAATGCTGGTCTTGTCAGTGACCACAGATGCTGAAAATAAAGCAGCCCACTAGAGTAACGCTGGCTGGCCAACAGAACCATGCCAAGATTGGGATAGGGTCAATAAAGGTCAAAAAAGCTGCTTGTGCAGCTCAAAGATTCATGTGGGAGAAATGGGTTGTAATTCATGAGACACTAGCACCTGTAGTGGGGACAGAAACAGCTGTTCCCCTTGACAGGCTTTACTTGAATATGTAAGGGTCACTACTTTAACAAAAGGAACAACTATGATCATAGATAAAGCTCTGACTTAATGATGGTGGCAGTGTAAGTGAGGGGAGGAGAATTCTGATGAGGAGAAAACTTTGAAAGTTCAAGAGAAAAGCCAAGCAGATGCTGAAGGGTGAAAAAATATCAAGAGAAGAATAGTACCAGATCAAAGTCATATTATAACATATCAACATATTCATAATATTACCAAAAACAGCAATTGGCCTGAGGATTGGAAACTTACAGGATTCAGCAGGGCACATCACAAGTTTTACAGGAGAAAGTTGAATGTCAGAATAATTTGGCAAGATTGTCAGGGCTTGATTAAAAAAAGGAAGGAATCAGCAAAAGTTAATATGGGTCCCTTACAGACTGAGACAGGAACATTTATATTATGGAATAAGAAAATGGTAGAGAAATTAAACAGATATTTTGTAATTGTCTTCATGAAGGTGAGAGAAAAACCCTGAAGATAGTAAACAATAGATCATGAGTGAATGAGGAGCTGTAATAAAAATGAACTTTAGCTAAAACAAATGTGGAGGGATTAATGAGACTGGCACCTGGTAAATACCCAGTATGATCTGTATCTGTAGGTATTGAAGTAGCTTAAGATTTAGTTTACAGACAGCAAATGGAGTAGACGTAAAAGGGACATTTTCAGGCTGTGAGGCTGTGATAATTGGAGCTGGAAACGGATTCATGTTGGGGGCCCCAATTATTCACAGTCAAATGATTTGGATGAGGACTGGAATGTAGTGTACAAGTTTGCTCTCCCTACTGAAGGAAAGAGATATTTGCAAACGTCAGAGCAAACAAAGCATTTTTCCCTGAGGGAGGGGTGTGGGGTGGGGGGGGAGGTGGTTGTCCTATGAGGCAGGATCAAGCAGACCAAACCTAAGATAGACACAAAATGTTGGAGTAACTCAGACGGACAGGCAGCATCTATGGAGAGAAGGAATGGGTGATGTTTCGGGTCGAGACCCTTCTTCAGATACTCTATAGAGTTTAGGTGAATGAGAGGAGTGATATACAAAAATCTGTGCAGAGCCTGGCAGAGTATATGAAGGAGTAATGTTTCTTGACATGCCTGGAACCAAGGGACACAGCCTCAAAATAAAGGGTCAAAATATAATTTCCAAATTGATAAGTCTTATATCACAGAGATAGTGGCTCAGAAAAATAAATGCATACTCTCACCAATGGATATAGACCAAACCTTATCACTGAAAATGAGCTATTACAATGTATTTCCTGAGCTAGGTAATGTAAGTAAATATTTTGTAAATAAATAGTTAGGGGTGAAATGGCACTTCATTGATTTAGCAATGCAAGACAGCAATGTGTTATATTGTTATATTTGTTGTTGTGCCCATGAGAAATCACTGCTAACACACTTCAACTGCAGGATCAAGCAATCTGGTCATTTTACACGTTCAATCAAGACTGGATGAATAGTATTGCCCTCAATCTAACAGACTAGAAATAGTCAGACTCTCCTGATGATTATCATGCAATCACTACAATCTCTGACATTTATATTGGCTTCAAGAATCATTGACATCTGGCTCGTTGCAGCAATTTAACCACATATTGGACATCCCCAAAGGATGTAGACACAAGGCCTTAAAGATTTGAACATGTAACACTAATTTTCCAGTTGCTTTGAGGTACACATTTAATATTTAAATTCATCCTGTGTGTTCTCCATCCATGACATTTGAAAGATAAAGACTGTGTTCCATAGACTATCTGAATGAACAACCCTGAGCATTGTACAGCAACAGAGTAGTGCAGTAACTGTTCTCTACAGACGATTAACAGACAGCAAAAATATTGTGTGCTGCCTCTATTTGTATTGGCCATACTAGCTTTTGGGTGCTGTATTGTTTCAAGGTCCGTCTTATTTAAGGGAATGTATCTTGCATTTTACTTCGGAGTCACGTGAGAGACTACGTGAAGAAGACCTGTCAGGGCGCATGCGCGTCATTACGTCTGACGCATTGGCGCCCGGCAGCAGGAGGACGGAGTTCCTCCTGCAGGTGAGTAGTTACAGCTCCACCAAAGTCAGGGAGACTTTGGAGGAGTTAGAAGAAAGTAGACAAATTGTTGCTGTATGTTTTTCCCCACAATACAGGAACAAGTAAAAAATCATCAAGGTGCAGGCCTGCTATGGACAAGGAGAGAGAGAGCTGCGGGAGCGCAGTCTCTGAAAGGCAGCCTGTCACCTCTGGGGAGTTGCAAGCCGGTAGCGGTGCGGCGACAGACTTGGCAAAGTGCCCAGCCGGGTACACAGCCAACGCCAGTCGAGCGGAAGGCATAAGCCAAGTCTGTCAGGGCCATTGACTCCGCAGAGTCGGGCCAGGAGAGTCCTGTCGGGGACAGGATACCGTGACCCAGCGGTTATCCAAAATGGAGCAGCGCAAACAGGGGCTGCTCCACAAAGCCACACTCCAGGAGGAGTTGTGCAGGCGGGAGGCCGTGGGGCGGCTCCGCTGGCAGTGCCTAGGACAGTCCTGCTTCACAAAGCCACACTCCAGGAGGAGTTGTGCAGGCGGGAGGCCGTGGGGAAGGCTCCGCCGGCAGTGCCTAGGAGAGGCCTGCTTCACAAAGCCACACTCCAGGAGCAGTTGTGAGGGCGGGAGGCCGTCAGGAAGGCTCCGCCGGCAGTGCCTAGTAGAGGCCTGCTTGAAAGCACCCTCTTTGCAAGAGGTGAGTGCAGAAGGGCAGATACACTCTGACCCTGAGTCCGACGACGACTTCCAAAGGGAGGGCATGCAGCGGCCAGAGCTGACACCGTGTGCAGCACGGTTTGCCATGTCGTTGGATGCTGGTGAGCCTCTGGGTGAGGAACTTGCCACCAGCATAAATTACCAAGTCTCAGATCAGCTACAGGAGCTGATAATGGATGAGACAGTAAGGAAGCATGACGCCCAATCAACTGTGGCCTGTTCAAAGATCCTGTTGGGAACAGGAAGATTTGGGGCAAGATGGGCATATAAATGAGAGCCCAGGAGGAGGTGAAGCTCCAGCATATTTTAAAGTTGCTGGCATCTGGCATAACGAGCTTTCCCAGGATGGTGGATGGAGAGGCCATGACGAAATTACAACAAAAGGTGTGGCGCTATTGTGGAATGCCCACTTTGAGATCAACTGCCTCCGCAAGACTGCGTTTAGACCAACCATCAACCCTAAATATGCTTCACTCTGCCAGCCTGGCACAGTGCAACCGGAAAATCTGTTTGGCGAGAATTTCGCAAAGCAGGTGAAGGAGCTGGAGGAGGAGGCCAAGACGGTGGGCTTGATTAAGCAGCTAGCAGCCACATATCCACTAAAGCGGAAGTATCCCTATAAGCCAGGAGACTGGTCCGGGCAACGGACGAGTCCAGCTACGATGCAGCGCAGTTGGCGTTCGGCTGTAGCAGCGCCAGGGAAGGTGAGATATCCAGCTCGAGGCCGGGGAACAATGCCAGGTGGTAAGGAGGTAAGTGGGTCTGGTTCTCATGTGGACAGATCTAATGTGATACCTCAGATATGTTTATACTGAAGGTTATTGAAGGGTTTCGAATAAAGCTTAATGCAAATTCGGATTTACCCATGCAACATGTTCCAAAAAGGAGTTTGACTTCAGTATCACTGAACAATTGGAAGTTCAGGTGGAACTTGCAAGCTTATGTAATAAAGGTGTAATTGCTAACGCAGTTTACCAAAGCCATCAGTTTGTGTCCAATATCTTTCCCAGACCAAAAAAGGATGGGGGATGCATAATTATACTGGACCTGAGTAGTCTTAAACCTTTTTGTACGGTATAGACATTTTAAGATGGAAACGTTTGAAGAGATCTTAAAGATGCGGATTCAGTGTCTGTTCATTTGCAGGATAGAAGATTTAAAATTCAGCTGGATGGGGCAGTTATGGCAATACAATGCACTGCCTAATGGTTTGTCTTCAGCTCCTAGAGTGATTACAAAGTTGTTAAAACCTATTCTAGGCATGATGAGAAGTCAAGGGCATGTGCTCATGGCTTAGCTAGATAATATCTGGATTGTAGGACAATCAAAGGAAACAGCTGAAGCATCAGTGGCAGTTGGTAAAAATCACTTTTTAAAAATTGGGCTTCATAAGCTATCCAGAGAAATCTAAATTAATACCTGTGACACAAATTGACTAGTTGGGTTCACAATAGACTTAATCAACATGATTGTGACCTTGCCGAGGCAAAAAAGGGTAGAGCTAATTAAGAGCTGTATCAAGTTAATTGCTGACACGCAGCCTTCAATTAGCCAGGTGACGAGTCTGCTGGGGAAATTGCTGGCAGCATTTCCAGCAGTTCAATGGTGGGCACTTTATTATCTACAATTACAAAGGTCAAAGGAACAAGCACTGAGGATACATTGGGGTCATTATAATAGACCTATGCTTCTATCAATAGAGGCTGATGTACAATGGTGGATTCAGCATGTGTCCACTAGTAGTTCCAAAGTGTTATTGGACCAAGCTTCCATGATTTTGCAGACAGATGTCAGAGCACTTGGGTGGGGTGCTACTGATACAAGATCCAGCTGTGGAGACAGATGGACATTGCTTCTGCAAACATGGGTAATTAACCAGGAGTATTTTATGGACTCAAGGCTTATGGCACTAACAAAACTAGTTTGCATGTGCAGTGACAAATAGACAACACTGCAGCAGTTGCTTATATGAATCACATGGGTGGAATCAAATCGTTATCATGTGACAGGTTGGCAAATAAAATTGCACCTGGAATATGGATATTTGGATTGGAGCTATCTGCCAGGGAAACTTAATGTAGTACCAGATGGCAGGTCACGAAAATTCCGTGATAATACAGAGTGGATGGTGAACTAGGATGTTTTCAAGAACATAGTACTTCTATATGGAAGGCCAAAATATGTTTCATGGGCACCAGATCCAGTGGCAGTGGCAATTGATGCTTTTTCACTAAATTGGGATGATATGTTTGTGTACATTTTCCCACCATTCTGCCTCATAGGTTTGAGAAAATCAAGCAGGATGCTGCTTCAGAGGTTTTGGTGATACCAAATTGCCCGATTCAACCATGGTTCCCTTTGATGTTACTGATAGCGATCCAACCTCCTTTGCTGATTCCAAACAGTAGGAATTTGCTGGAGCATCCAGTAACGCGTTAAGTTCATCCGTTATGTGATCGTATTGATCTGTTAATTTGCAGGTTTTAAGAATGCCTTACATTGGTCGAGGGCTTTCTAGGCCAACGGTGGATATACTCACTGCAGCCTGGAGAAAGAGTACTCAAAAGCAGTATATGACATGTAAATGTTTTTTTTTTAAATGGGAACAATATTGTGTTCAAAAGAATATTCAATATGATACTGTAGTGATTGAAAATGTGTTAGTTTTATCTACACTTCATTATGATGAAGGTCTTAGCTATACTGCTATCAATACAGCTAGAAGTGCTTTGTCGGCATATCTTGGTAATAGGTACAAGGACACAAAGTATAGGTTCTCACCCTCTCATATCTAGGTTGATGAAAGGAATCTTTAATTCCAAACCGCCTAAGCCTAGGTATATGGTAATCTGCGATGTAAGCGTTGTTCTTAACATGCTTCGTCATTGGGTACCTGTCACGTCTATAACTTTGTTAAAATTAACCATGAAATTGGCTATGCTAATGGCATTGGTGTCAGCACAGGGAGTGCAGACTTTGCAAAAACTTCAGTTAGATAGAATGGAAGTGACTACAGAGAATGTTCTGTTTTATATTTATGACCTGCTCAAACAAAGCAGGCCAGGTGTGACAGGATTTAAGATTGTGTTCTCAGCATATCCTACAGCTCCATGTTTATGTGTAAGGACACATTTGTTACATTACATTGAAGCCACAAGGGCTTTAAGACAAGAAGAAACAGGATTATTTGTCAGTTACAAGAAGCCAACATAAAAGAGTGGCAGTTCAGACTATCTCAAGGTGGTTAAAGCAAGAGTTGGTTCAGGCAGGAATTAACATTTATGTGTTTACATCTCATTCCACTAGCGCAGTTGCAACATCCGCGGCCTGGGCGATGGACGTTCCCATCGACCATATATTGAAAGCCGCAGGTTGGAAAAATGAACTTGTGTTTCAGCAATACTACCATCTGCCGATTGCCGATGGAGGGCTGTTTGCCAACTCAATATTGAGTGCTGTTGCTATTGTTTCCAGTCTGTTTTCAATACTGTTTAATTCTGTTTCGTTTGTTGCCCCTACATTAAGAGGGTTTATTGGTTGTTTTATGACCAAAAATAAAACTGTTTTGTTTTTGCATGATATGCAATGTCATGTTTACAGCCATATTGATGATACTCAGAGTCAATCGATGCAGTGAGAAGCCGGGATTTTGATCTGCGGCATAAAAATCACAGAGCTTTAAAATCTTCACGTAGGCACTCACGTGACTCCGAAGTAAAATAGTAAGATTAAACGAGAACTTACCAGTTTGAAGTTTGATCTTTATTTTATGAGGAGTTACGTTGGTGATTACGTGCCCGCCACGCCCAACCCTCTCTCATAGAAAAAAGTTCATAATGGTAGTTCTCATGTTGATCATCTTAATATGTTACTTCAATTATGGTGTTGTCTGTGATTTCATACCGCTGCTTTGAAGATTGACGCGCATGCGCCCTGACGGGTCTTCTTCACGTAATCACCAACGTAACTCTTCATAAAATAAAGATCAAACTTCAAACTGGTAAGTTCTCGTTTAATCTTACTATTCTATTTTAGTTTTCTAAATACTTTACAGGAAATTTGAATGATATATTGGCATTTTGGAAAATAATTTTAAACACTCTACATCCTTGAGGTTCAGCCGTATGATCATTTCCTCCCACATTCTAGAGGGGAAATGGTTTGGCACTGATGCATCACATCAGTGTGAAGACTGCTGTTAAATGATTCTGTGACAGGGCTAGAAGAACTTGGCATTGAAACATTCTGCATGGAAATATGGAAATATTCAAATCCTCAATTTCTATATTCCTCATCATTATGCAGCTCAAAGTTCACCAAAGAATATAGTCATAAAGAAGTTGCAACATAGAAACAGTCCCTTCAGTCCACTGCATCTGCGCTGACAAACAAGCAACCATTTTTACACAAATCCTACCTCAACCCATTTTATTCTCCCCTCATACCCATCGGTCTATGGGCCTAGATTCTACCAGTCGAGATGAGTCTTTGTGGAAACATGAACTCATTGGAAGGCACACAACATTAAGAATCACAGTTCTTTCAGCAATTACTTTTATACCTATGTCTCTCCATATTCCTGTTTATTAAAAACTCTATCTTCAGTAGTCTTTCGAATTGACTTTTGAGTATAACCTATTCACTTAATGCTGCGAATGAGAAAAAAAACATATTCTGAACTAGGCTTCTGGTTTGTTCCAGTCACTGTGAAATGAATCTCCAGTAATACATGGCGGGATAGTGGTGCAGCAGTAGAATTGCAGCCTGACAGCGCCAGTGACCCAGGTTCAGTCTTGACTAAGGGGGTTGGCTGTACGGAGTTTGTACGTTCTCCCTGTGACCACATGGGTTTTCTCCGGGTGCTCTGGTGTGGGCTGAAGATCCTGTTCCTGTACCTCACTATTCAATTTTCAATGTTCTATGTGAAACATTCCCTTTATTTATCTTTGTTGAGGCTATTCACCTGCTGATTGCTCCCTGTGCTGTCCACTGTTATTTGTAAAAGTCATGAGGGATACACTTACCATAATCAGTGTTTTCTGGCTCCCAACAGTTCGATGGCCAAAAATATGGAGCCTACAATGAAGATTTATTTGTTACTGCACTGAAGGTAACAACACTGAAGAGATTAGAAAGCCTCGTTACATGTTTGCTTGTGCAACCAAGTCTACAGAATCCTGGAGAATAACTCTTGAAGCAATAGTCAAGTCAATAGTCAAGAGTGTTTTATTGTCATGTATCCCAAACAGAACAATGACATTCTTACATGCAGCAGCACAACAGAATATGTAAACATGGAACACTGTAAATAATAAAATAAATGAAAAAAAAGTTTGGTATATATTTAAAACATCCTAGATTAGATAGATAGATTAGATAGCCCTTTATTGTCATTCAGACCTAAGTCTGAACGAAATGGCAACAGTCATACATAAAACAACAATAAACACATATTAACATCCACCACAGTGAGTCCACCCAACATCTCCTCACTGTGATGGAGGCAAAAGTCTTAGGACTGCAGTCTCTTCCCTCCTCTTCTCCCTCTGCGCTGAGGCGATACCCCCCGGGCGATGTTTCCCGCGGCTCAAACACCGCGGCCCGGGGTGGTCGAAGCTGCCGCCCACCAGTCCTGCAGACGCACCCGCTGGCCCGCGGCCGAAACCCGGACTCAGGCCACCACCGCCAGAACACCGTCCCAGCCACCCTCACGTGAGTACCGTGCCGTCTTCAGCCTCGGGCTGGGCCGCCCCGACATGGGCGCCGAACCTCCCCCGGGCCGGGCCGCTCTGACATGGGCGTCGCTTCTCCCTCTGGCCGGGCTGCCCCGACATGGGCGTCGCTTCATCCCCGGGCCGGGCTGCCCCGACTTGGGCGCCGAACCTTCCTCGGGCCGGGCTGCCCCGACTTGGGCGTCGCTTCTCCCTCGGGCCGGGCCGCCCCAACTTGGGCGCTCACGGGAGCACTGTTCCAGCCCTGAGCCGGACCACCCTCACGGGAGCGAGCTTAGGGCGAGTCCTGACGGGCTCTGCCTCCGGAGCCTCGAGGTCGCCACCTCCATTAGGCCTCAGCGCAGACGGAGGCAGAGAAGGGGAATACGACAAAAAGTCGCATTCCCCCGCAGGGAGAGACTGCAAACCCTGTTACAACCCCCCACCCCCCCAAAACACAAACTAAAAACCAAAAACTAGACTAACCAAAACAAAATAAACAACACAAAAAACACAAACAAACAGGACTGCCAATGAGCCGCTGCAGCCAGTGCCGCGCCGCCACTTCAGCATCTGCAGTTCTTTCCCATCCTAATTCTGTATGTGTGGGAAAGAACTGCAGATGCTGGTTTAAATCAAAGATAGACACAAAATGCTGGAGTAACTCAACGGGACAGGCAGCATCTCTGGAGAGAAGGAATGGGTGACGTTTCAGGTCGAGGCCCTGATGAAGGGTCTCGACCCGAAACATCACCCATTCCTTCTCTCCCGAGATCTTGCCTGTCTCAATGAGTTACTCCAACATTTTGTGTCTAAACCTGGACATTACAGTTTTCAGGCTCCTATATCTAGTTCCCGATGGCAGGAGTGAAATGCGTGTGGCCAGGGTGGTGTGTGTCTCTGATGATTCTGGGAGCCTTTTTAAGACAGCGATTCATGTAGATCCCTTGGATCATGGGGAGGTCAGTACCCATGATGGACTGGGCAGTGTTCACCATTTTTTGCAATCTTTGTCATTCCTGGGCATTCGAGTTGCCCAACCAGGCCGTAATGCAACCAGATGCAACTTCAAATGACAAGTATGAAGATGTGGGCTCTTGTGTTAACAGAGATGCCAAATGCTGCAAGTCAATTTGAATCCTCCAAAATGAAAGAAAAGATATGAAGTGCCAACCAGCAAAGGTCCAATATTCCATGTAATCTAGCAGCTTGTGTGAATTATCGATGCTGTTTGTAAGTAACTGCACTTCACAATGTCCTTGGCACATATTACTAAAGAGGAAAGAGCAATTTACCACAATACAAGGTTTCAGATCAATATTCATCGTGTAAATGTGAGTCTCCGATGAATACAGTTTCTGTTAAATGCATATCTTATGGAGATTTGCTACTTTGATGTTTTGATTCAATGATTCCAGTCAAGGCCTGGATAACAGGAATCTAATCATCCCGAGGTAATAATAATATACGGTTGTTCCTATAGCATGGGAATTTTAAACAGTTCTGCTGCGTGGAACTATTTCATTTTGTTTACTGTTTCAGGTACACTCCAGTGTCAGAGCCAAGGTGCACATGGGCAGGGTGAGTTCCCAGCCATTGACTTTTCCATAGTCCATGCTGCCATGAGAAAATCCCGACACACTATCCCAGTCCAAACTCTGACCCCACACCCCTCCCACAACCCCCACACCATCACCATTTTTTTTAAATTATTTTTTTTTATTTTTTTTTAAATTTTTTAATTTTTCTCTTTAATTTATTTTTATTAGAAGTATTTTGCATTACAGTAATCTGCAATAACGTAAATTTATACAATTCTTGTACCACTTCTGTTTTTCAACTTTAATAGAAAAAAAGGATAGAAAGAGCTAGCAAAGACAGTCAGTGAGTGATTGAGAAAGTAGTCCAGGAACACACATGTGAACCTTAACCACAAGAAGTAGTTAAAGAAGAAAAGAAAAAAAGAAGAAAAATAAAATAAAATAGGACAATCTGAAAGGGATGCACCTACTTCTTATCTTTACTCACCCCTCGCCAGGTTCTAAAACCATTTATTATCATCATTTTGTTGCACCCTATGTTTGTTTATGGAGACAAAACAAATATATATATATATATATTGGAGATTTGGTCTTTTGGAATTGATCTTGTTTACCTGCTAGGAGGAATCTCATATCTTCTAGATGTAACAATTCCGACATATTAGAAGTCCACTTTTTTTTATTGTTGGCGTAGGAGCATTTTTCCAAAATTTCAGTATTAGTTTTTTTGCCGTTATTAAGCCATAACTAAGAAAACTCCTTTGAAACGCAGTCAGCTCCAAACTTGCTTCTATTGTTCCAAAAATAATTAGTTCTGCATTCGGTTTCAGTTTTATTTTAAATAATTTAGTGAAAATTTCAAATATTTAATTCCAAAATTTTTGAATTTTTATACAAAAAACAAAAGAATGTGCTATAGTTGATTCTTGGACTAGGCATTTATCACAGTTAGCAGAGGTATTTGGGTAAAATTTACTTATTTTAGCTTTTGAATAATATAATCTATGTACAATTTTAAATTAAATCAGAGTATGTCTTACGTTAATCGAACATTTATGCACATATAATAGATGTTTATCCCAACTCTCTTTCGAGATTTTTATAGCTAGTTCCTGTTCCCATTCTCTTCTGATCCCGTCTGATGATTGGATTTCTATATTTAAAATGGAATTATATAGGTATGATAATAAATTAGCTGATTCCGCTTTTATATTCATTATCCCATCTAATAAGTCAGGAGGCATATTTTGATATTCTCGTGTATACTTTTTCAAATAGTCACATAGTTGAAAATATTTAAAATATTGA
Source organism: Malacoraja senta (assembly GCA_038087875.1). NCBI lineage: Eukaryota > Metazoa > Chordata > Chondrichthyes > Rajiformes > Rajidae > Malacoraja > Malacoraja senta. The sequence continues at coordinate 52,247,543 of CM075978.1, read as the reverse complement.
TTACTATTCAAGTTGTATTTAAGTTGTAATTGGTGAAATGTTAAAAAACTTCCATTATCATACATATCTCCAAACGTTTTAATTCCTAACCATCACCATTTTATGATAGGAAACTTTGCTGCAAAGGAAGTTCTGTCAGCTAATCTGAGGAAAGGGACCAAACTCTTAGAAGTAAAACGTTCACTTTTTCCATGGATATTAAGACCATAAGACATAGGAGCAGAATTAAGCCGTTCAACCCATCAAGCCTACTCTGCCATTCAATCATGGCTGATCTATTTTCCATCTCACCCCATTCTCTTGCCTTCTCCTTGTAAACTTTGACGTCGTTCCTGGTCAAAAACCTATCAATCTCTGCCTTAAAAATACCTAATGTCTTGGCCTCCACAGCTGTCTGTGGCAACGAATTCCACAGATTCACCACACACCGGCTATGGTAATTCATCCATCTTTATATTGAAGGTACGTCCTTTTTTCTGTGCCCTCTGATTCTGGGCTCCCCCATTGCTAGAAACATCCTCTCCACTCTATCTAGGCCTTTTATTATCTGGTTGGTTTCAATTAAACCCCCCACCCCCGTCCTTCTAAACTCCAGCGCGTTCAGGCCCAGAGCATGCAAACACCCCTCATACTTTAACCCAATCATCCCCGGTATCATTCTCGGAAACCACTTCTGGACCCGCTCGAAAGCCAGCATATCCTTCCTCAGATATGGAGCCAAAAACAGCTCATAATATTCCATAGAGGACTCACCAGCACCTTGCTTTTATATTTTTGTTCCCTCAAAATGAATGAATTGTTGCTCATAATGTTGCCTAATTTAACCATTAAAAAAAAATGTAGATGGTATCTTCCTGAAATGATCAATAGATTTTTAGATGCTATAAGAATCAAGAAGAATGGGGTTAGTATTGGCTAGTAGAGCTGTGGTAAATGATCAGCCATGAATTTACTGAACTGACCTCTTCCTCATTCTACTTCTTAAATTCTGACATTCAGACGTTGGTGTAGGAACCCATAGGTAATCAGTATTCAAGTTAAAGTCCATTCGTTTTTGGAGCTCCCAGACATGAACATAGCTTGATTGGCTCAATCTCACAAAGAGAAGAGTCAAAAATTGCTGCTCACAATAAATGTAAAACCATGGAGAAGGGATTTCTGACACTTGCCTCCAGCCTTGTCAGGAGCAGATCGAATGAGAAAGATCAAATGTGGAAAATTCAGTTTCCCCGCTGGCTTGGAGGTTTCCTGCCCAAGTTATAGTGGAAGAACATTAATAAGCTGCTGAATTGTGATGCCTCAGTATTAAGGCAGCATTGGCAAATGAGCCTTTCCACTTCAAATACCTGAGGATGAAAGATCTCCGATTCTAGAGAAGAAGGCATGGTTGCTCACCTGAAACCTGTAAAACGTCCCATCATCTTTCAATGACAGAACGTGGTCGGAGATAGGAAACACATATCCTTGAGCAGAAATTAGGCTCCCGAAGTGTATTGCTTCACCTGTGAACAGGGGAAAAGAAAAGATGTTTTGAATCTCAATGCTACTGCCACAGATTCCATTTAAACAGTCCTTCCGAGCACTCTTCTCACTTTATGTTTCCTTTTCACCGTAACTCACTGTTATGCCTATTTATCCAACAAGGTACATTTTTAGTTATTGCTCATTACCATTGCAATTTCATTACATCTGGTTGATTTCAGATAGATATTCTGCATAGAAATGAAAGTGTATAGCAGTGTTTATTTCATTTTTATGAGATTGATAATAGACTTTTTTCTTTACGTGAATCTGATAATGATTATTTCTGGGGTGATTTAATGTAACTGTAAAGATTTGCCTGCCCACTACTGTATGAGATTTCCATGTCTGGAAATTTCCCTTGTCTGCCAATGTGACTGGTCCGTCAGGGGCACAACCTTCCTCACCATCAAACGCATCTACATGAGTTATTGCCTCCAGGAGGCAGGCATCTATTATCATTGATCCCCACCATCGGGGATTGATCTCTTCTCGCTGCTACCGTTGGCCAGGAGGTACCGAAGACTGGCATCCCATATCACCAGGTTCAAGAACAACTTCTTTCCCACAACCATCATGTTCTTAAACTGACCTGCTCATCCCTAATCTTAGTGTGCAGGAAGGAACTGCAGATGCTTGTTTACACCGAGTGTAAACTCAGTACGCTCAGTAACGAGTACGCTCTGTCCACCTTGGCCTTTGCGATCTTCCGGTTGCCAAACACTTTAACTCCCCTTCCCATTGCCGTTCTGACCTTTCTGTCCTGGGCCTCCTCCGTTGTCAGAGTGAGGCCAAACACAAATTGGAGGATCAGCACCTCATATTTCTTGAGCAGCTTACAACACAGTGATTGATTTCACAACATTGATTTCTCTAATTTCAAGTAACCCTTGCATTCCCTCCCTCTCTGTCCCTCCCCCACCAAAGTCATCCTTCCAGATTCACCGTTGTCCTGCTTATACTCACTGTTTGTATCTTCTTATTATCATCTTTTTCACAGCCAATAATGGACCATTGTGGACTCCACCTTTCCTTGATCATCGTTGCTGGCTTTGATTTGTTCTTTTCACACCTTTCATTCATTTGTTCTTTGTACCTTTTAATACCTCTAGTTTCCTTCTTTCCTGACTCTTAGTCTGAAGAAATGTCTCAAGCCGAAATGTTACCTATTCCTTTTCTCTAGAGATGCTGCGTGACCCACAGAGTTACTCCAGCATTTTGTGTCAACCCTAATCCTACCTTAGCAATGGAACAATTTGAACCACCTTTTGAAGCTATAGACTTGTTTTCAATTTTTTTTGCATTAATGTCTTGTTTTGCAGTCTTTTCCTTTCACTGTCTTGTAATATATATAATATATATTAATATCTTTATATATATATAAACGTTATGTTCTGTACACTGTCTGAGTATGTGCCTGTGATACGCAAGCTTTTCATTATACGTACATCACCATACTTGTACCTATGACAATAAACTCAACTTGACATAAATGACACAAGCTTTGAGGGAGAGATCCTGATTTACATCTGTCTTTTAAAGATAACTAATGTTTGCTCATTTCACTCTTTAATGAGCTGGCTCTAATTTTAATATTTACCCCTTTGTTCTGAGCTCTTGCTTCAAAGTAAATAGCTTTCATTTCATCAAATCCCTTTATTACTTTAAACCTCTTGGTTAGGATATCCCTCAATTCTCGGACCTCACAGAATAACATTTATAACGAGATTTATACCAAGAAATAAAACTTGCATTTGCCTATTAATTTTTTCAAAGCACTTTACCAATAAAATACTTTTGAATCAGTGTCAATTAATGGCCCCATAATTTAACCATGGATGGCCTGGTATCATTCAGCACTTTTTAAGAGTTAGTCTATTGTTCTGACAGAATTTGAGTCATTCAGAGATATAACACAAAAACAGGCCCTCAGCCCAGCAGAGTCCGCACCAATCATTGACAGCTTAACATTAACATTAACTTCATCATTAACACTAATTCTAAATTAACCCCATTTATTTTATTATCTCCACAGATTCACCTACACACTACTTAGCAATTTAGATTGTCAATGAGCCTACCAACTCGCATGACTTTGAGAGATGAGAGGAATCTAGTTTATCTGGAGGAAACACACATGGCCGCAGGAAGATTGAGCAAACTCCACACAGACAGCGTCCAAGATCAGTAATGAACCAAATCCCTGGCGTTGTGAAGCAATGGCTCCACCAGCTTCACCATAGTGCAGCCCATTGAGCACAACTCCAGGTAGGATATGATTAAGCATCTCTTTCCCACTTTTCAATTCTAGCTTCTTCAGCATAACAGGACCCCATTCTACTGAGCAAGGTTGTAGGGAAGTATTTGACAGAGGGATTTTGACCAAAAATGTTAACTTGGTTTCTCTTTCCACAGCTGCTTCCAGACCTGCTGAGTGTTTTGGGTGTTTTGTTGCAGTATACAGATCAAAGAGCTTAGGGGTTGTGCAGGTCTTCAATCCGAATAATGAACTCAGTTTTCTTACCCCAGAAGCAGTGTGGCAGGACATTTTCTTTTCTTGTTCCACATAACCTTCAATTCACCAATCTTTCAAATATTTCAAGTCTCACGAAAAGTAATCTACTTCCCCTTTAAATACCTTGAGTCCCTTAGCCACATTTGATTTATAATTAATGCTCTGGGTTAAATCCTCCCACTATCATATTTCTAGTGGACTTATTGCTGTGGATATATTTGAAAGCCCTTTTGTTGTTAAGTGAAATCACCTCAGAAATCTTTTTGACTATGATTCATTTGACTGGCCCAGCTCCTCCTCATAAAGTCATCCAGTCTTGGTTCCACTTTCGTCTTCATTGTTTGATTAATTGTTTATTGAAAGGTACATCATGGAAACAGGCCATTCAGCCTACAGAGTCCATGCCAACCCATTCACAGTGGTTCTATGTTATTCCACTTTGCATCCATTTCCTACACACTAGGGTCAATTTATAGAGGTTAATTAACATATAAACTTGCACGCCCTTGGGATGTGTGAGGAAACAGGAACACTCAGAGGCAACCCATGCGGTTACGGGGAGAACATGTAAACTCCACTGAGAGCACCCGTTAAGCTGTAAACAGCAGATGTACATTCAGAATTTTTCCTTTTCAAGCCACATAATTAAACTTCTTTACCTGGGTCGTCAATATTCAGGCTCTTCATCAACCACTGTATGATGTCTGCACCTAAAATGGAAAGGTGATGGAAATGAATGATTGAACAAGGAGCCCAAGGCAAATGCATTGTTATTACCAGGTCTATCTGTGAGTTTTGAAGGAAATTACATTCAGAATAGACTGGGCAGAAGAGTGGAGAGGGAAATCTTGGCACCATTTAAGCAAGAAACAAATGGTTAATGATAGGAAGAGTGCTGTTAGATGAATTAAACCGACAATGATCCATAAGTAGTCTGAGACCTTGTGCATAACAACAGTCTTAATCACTCCCATGCCAATCGCAGAAGCTTGGATTCAAACTCTCCCATGACTTCACTCTATCAAGCTACAGTATATTGACATCATTAACTACCACTGGAAAATGCCCAGCTTCTCAAATGCTATCCTAACAGAGTATGGCTGTCCGTTTAGTGCAGAATGTTTATTATATTGACGGGTGCATGCTCACTGTGAAATAGATTGCAATTTCTGAAATTTGTTTCACCCTAGGCTGTCAAAGGAATCTTTGATATCAACATTCTGGCTTGAATTGGACCATTGTTGTGTCAAACTGAATTGGTCAAAGATTGTTGTGTGTAGGAAGGAACTGCAGATACTGGCTTAAACCGAAGATAGACTCAAAATGCTGGAGTAATTCGGCGGGAGAGGCAGCATCTCTGGTGAGAAGTAATGGGTATCTCTTGTTTCCCTTTCCCCTGACTCTAGTCTGATGAAGGGTCTTGACCCGTAACGTCACCCATTGCTTATCTCCAGAGATGCTGCCTGTTCCGCTGAGTTAAATTGTTGTTCCAAGCCGGCAATTCAGGTTATACAATTTTATCCATTTTAATATTGTCTTTACATAGATTGTTATTTTAATATTCCTGCCTAATGGATCTGTTTCTTGAGAAATAATCTTTATCAGCTTTAATTTTCCCAGCAAGATTCTAATGTGTCCTGTATTATGTCTTCACAAGGATTATTTCAAATTTGACATAATATTCATTATTTTTCTGTTCACAGTTGATTCACACCTTGATTATCAATTTAATTGCTTTGATGAATTGGATAACTTCTCTCTTGATCTGCTTGCCACTTAAAAGGTTACATTTTAGATTGAAAACCAGTCAGTCAATTCTTGATCCTTACAAAGCAGCTTATTGTAACAATGTTCTTTATTATTGTAATAACAAAGCAGCTTAATGTAATAATTGTAATAATGATTATAATAATATTTTCATGCACACACACATTTTTTAAATGTTTTTTCCCCCCAAGAGTCCAGAGATCTTCAAACAGCCTTGCACGAGAAGTAAAAGAGAAAAGGGTTAACTTCAAAAACCAAAAATGTTCATACTGTACATGTTCAAGATAGCGTTCTGGTTCAGTCATATTGCCTTTTCAATAATTGCACAGAATTACATAATATACGTTGATTATACGGCAAATTATTCATTTACCAACGGAACGTCACAATCCTATCACTATCAACTTGATGTTTGTCTCATTTTCTCAACTTTGCTTATTCACGTAACCTAAATCACAATAGATTTATAGCACTCAGTTTGCTTAGTTCTAATTCAGACGCTTGCCTTTAATTAAGCAGGGACATTTATGTAATGCTGGATGAAGCTAGAGTGATTGAATTATTACAGCACGGATGATCATTTGGTCCATTGAGTCTATATTTGTTCCTCACACAGTCCCATTCTCTTTATTATTAGTAAGATTAAATGAGAACTTACCAGTTTGAAGTTTGATCTTTATTTTATGAGGAGTTACGTTGGTGATTACGTGAAGAAGACCCAGCCAGTCCGCATGCGCGTCAATCTTCAAAGCAGCGGTATGAAATCACAGGTAACAGTAATTGAAATAACATAGTAAAATCAGCAATTTGAGAACTACCAGAGGACCTTTGTGAGAGAGGATTGGGAGTGGAGGGCACGTAATCACCAACGTAACTCCTCATAAAATAAAGATCAAACTTCAAAGTGGTATGTTCTCGTTTAATCTTACTATTTTACTTCAGAGTCACGTGAGTGATTCCGTGAAGAGTTCAAAGCTCTGTGATTTCATGCCGCAGATTCATATCCCGGCGTCTCACTGCATCGATTGATTCAGGATGAGTAAAATAATCAACAATGCATTAATCATGACATTGAATTAAATGTAGTAACGATTTATTTGAATAACAAAAAACAACAGCAACCCCTTTATCCCAGGGGAAAACTTAAACAGAACTTAACACAGAATTGGCAAACAGCCCCGAATAAGTAATCGGCCTGTGATAGAATTGTTGGAAAACCAATTCATTTGACCACCCGGCGGCTGCGAGTATATGGTCGATGGGAACGTCCATCGCCCTGGCCGCGGACGTTGATGGTGGAATGAGATGTAAAAACGTTAGTGTTAATACCTGCATAAACCAACACTTGTTTTAACCACCTCGAGATAGTCTGCACTGACACTCTCTTGTGTGGTTTCTTGTGTGATAAACAATGCTGTTTCCACATTTCTTAAAGCCCTCGTGGCTTTGATATAATGTAGTAAATATGTCCTTACACATAGACATAGCTCCGTGGGATATGCCGAAAATACAATCTTAAACCCTGTCACCCCTGGCCTGCTCTGTTTGAGTAGATCATAAATGTAGAACGTAACGATGTCTGCAGCCACTTCCATCCTGTCTAGCTGCAGCTTTTGCAACGTCTGCACTTGTTGTGCTGATACCAGCGCCATGAGCATGACCACCTTCATGGTGACTTTGGCCAAAGACAGAGAGGTGACAGGAGTCCACTGACGAAGTAGCTTGAGGACCATGCTTACATTCCAGATTGCCATATACCTGGGTTTAGGAGGTCTGGAATTAAAAATTCCTTTCATTAAACGAGATATGAGAGGGTGAGACCCAATAGGATATTCTTCTGGCCCCATCAACAAGTACGAGGACAATGCACTTCTAGCTGAATTGATCGCAATATAACTCAACCCTTCATCGTAGAAGAGTGTCGACAGGAACTCTAGAACATCCGAAATACCTGCCTTATGGTATTCAATACTCTTTTGTACACAGAATTCCTCCCATTTTTTAATATAAGAGATATATTGCTTTTGGGTGCTCTTTCTCCAGGCTGCAGTGAGCATATCCACAGTTCGCCCAGAGTCCTCGACCCAGATATGGCCTTCTTAAAATCTGCAAATTAACAAATCAATACGGTCATATATAGGATGCCATTCGCCAGTTACCGGGTGCACCAATAAATTTCTCCGTTTAGGAACAACCATAAGAGGTTGTGTCATCAGCTCCAATACCAAAGGGAACCATGGCTGAGTAGGCCAGTCGGGTATCACCAACACTCCTGAAGCGGAGTCCTGCTTGATTTTGAGCAGACATCGACTTATGAGGCAGAATGGGGGAAATACATATAAAAACATACCTCCCCAATGTAGCGAGAACGCATCAATCGCTACTGCCCCAGGATCTGGTTCCCATGACACATATTTAGGTAGCTGGTGGTTGAATCTGGATGCAAACAAATCGATATCTGGCATTCCAAATCTAACAACTATATCATTGAATACCTCCTGATTCAACATCCATTCTGTGTTGTCATTGAATTTTCGTGACCTGGTGTCTGCCACTATGTTGAATCTACCTGGTAGGTAAATAGCTGAAAGCCAAATGTTTCTGTCAATACTCCATTCCAGATCTGATTAGCCAATTTGTCACAATATACCGACTTGATTCCACCTATGTGATTAACATACACCACTGCGGTAGTATTGTCAATCTAAAGCTGAACATGCAGGTGACATTTAGTAGAGCAATAAGCCTTAAGTCCATAAAAAGCTCCCAAAAGCTCTAAGTAATTAATCCCATATGACTGCAGAAGCGATGCCTCTTGCGCATTCCATCTGCCTCCACAGCTTGAATTCGTATCAGTGGCACCCCATCCTAGTGCACTGACATCAGTCTGTAAGACCATTTCAAGCTAAACTTTACTGGAACAACTGGAGACATTTATTATCCACCACTGCAGTTCAGTAACAGCTTCTGCTGATAATTGCATGTGCCTATCATAATGACCCGAATGTATCCTGAGTGCCTGTTCTTTTGCCCTCTGTAGCTGTTGGTAGTGCAATGGTCCATACTGGACTGCCGGAAAAGCTGCCACTAATTTACCAAGCAAGCTGGCCACCTGTCTAATTGACGGGTGTTGTTCCTCACTGAGCTTGATACAACCTTCAATTAACTCCAGCCTTTTTTCCCTGGGCAGAGTCACTACCATGTGATTTGAGTTAATAGTGAACCCCAAATAATCAATTGTTGTAACTGGTGTTAATTTAGATTTTGATGAATGATGAACCCCAATTTTTGAAAAGTGAGTTTAACAACTGCCACGGATTCTTCAGCTATTTCCCTAGTTTGACCTGTAATTAATTGATTCATCCAGCTAAATTTCAAATATCTTCTATCGTCCAAATGAACAGACACTGAGTAATACGCATCTTTCAGATCTACACTTGCCATATAGCATCCTCTGGAATCCAATTGTTTGGCTGTAACAAACGTTTCCATTTTGAAATGTCTATACTGTACAAAAGGGTTTAGACTTGTTAGATCAAGAATAATTCTACATCCTCTGTCCTTTTTTGGCCAGGGAAATATATTAGACACAAATTGATGGAGTTGGCGAACCGACTTCTCAATTACCCCTTTTTTACACAACTTTTCAAGTTCTGCCTGAACCTCCATATTCTCTGTTTGTGAGAAAGTGAGTGTTCTCCTAGGAACAAGTTGAATGGGCAAATCACAATTTGGATCGAACTCAATTCGGAAACCTTGGATAATATTCAGTATAAACGGATCTGATGTTATTTGCTTCCATTCCTCAAAAAATAGGTGTAATCTACCGCCAATTTGTAGCTGTGTCGCAGTTAATATGTTCCCATGAGAACCAGGCCCACCTACCTCCTTGGTGAATGGTGGGTTCTGCTGTCCCCGGTTCCTGGCGGGAAAATCCATGTTGGTCCTTGTCCACGCTGCAGAACGCCAACTGCGCATCTGCGTAGGCGGCCGGCTTGTTCCTGGACCAGATCCGGACTCTGCTGCTCGTCTGTAAGGGTAATGTTTCCGAACAGCTTTGCCGACCACTGGTGTCTTAATCATGCCGACCGTCTTAGCCTCATCATCCAACTCCTTCACTCGCTTGGCGAGCTCCTCTCCAAAGAGTAAATTGGGCGGCAGTATATTCTTGGGCTTGCAGAGCGCTGCAAACTTCAGGTTGATGGTCGGGCGAATGGCACTCTTCCGTAAACAGTTCATTTCAAAGTGCGCACTGCACATCAACCCTAGTGCCTCCTGCTGCGTCTCCGACAGGCGCCCTCCATCTACCGTTCTGGCGAACGCCGTGATCCCTGAACCGAGCAGCTTCAGGATTCTCTGCAGCTTCATCTCCTGGGCACGAATGCCCAGACCCATCTGACCCCATATCACTTGGTTAACTGCTGGGACTTTCAATAGAACGCAGTTCACCAGGGTCTCATGTTTCTTTGCGGTCTCGTCCATAGTCAGCTCCTGCAGCTGATGGGAGACTAAATAATTGATTGAGGAAGCCAGCTCATCATCCAGTGGCTCCCCTGACTCTTTTGGGACGGCAAAACGTGCTGCCAGGGATGGGACATCTGGCGCTTGCCCTTGGTCCCCCGGGGTGAATTCCCCATCAGAGTTGGGGTCAGAACATTGCTGACCCATTACACTCTCCTCATCAATGAGGGAGCGATTGAGCAGCCCTATACCAGGCGGTGCTGGCGCGGCCTCTTCATCCGGCTGACGCCGACACCTCTCCTCCTCCTGGAGTGTGCCCTGCTGGAGCAACCCTTGTAATAGGTGCTCCATTTGAGATAACCGCTTGAACACGGTATCTAATCCTGGAGGGGAATCCTCCCGGCCCGACTCCGCAGAGTTTATGGGCCGCACAGATTTTTCCACGGCCTTGCGCCCGACTGGCGCTGCCTCAGTGCTCTGCAGCACTAAGTCTGTAGTCACCCCGCTCCCGGCCGGCGACTGGGAAGGGGTACGAGGCAGCCGTTCACTGACCGCACTCCCGCGGTTCTCCACTGACTTTGCACCGGCTCGCCTCCGCCCCTTGCTCGCTTTGTCCATGGCGCTTCCTGAAACACAATCCACCACGACAAAACGAACTCAGGCTAAGTTTTCACTTACCTGAAGTTTTTAAATACTTACCGCTGTAGGAGCTCTTCCTCCCAGCAGGTCCGTGCGCCAATGCGGCTGACGTAATGACGCGCATGCGGACTGGCTGGGTCTTCTTCACGGAATCACTCACGTGACTCTGAAGTAAAATAAATTATTTTCTTTCAATGCCTTATCCAATTCACTCTTGAGAGTCCTGAGTAAACATTAAAGAGATTCAGTAGGTCTTTGAATACTCAACCAAACTTCTACGGATTTATTGTAGGAAATATCCTGACTGGTCGCATCGTGGCGTGGTATAGTAATTCCAAAGCATAGGAATGTGAGAGGCCACAGACAGTGGTGGACTCAGCTTGGTCCATCACAGGCACAGCCCCACCACCTGGGTCATGCCCTCTTCTCAATGCTACCATCGGACAGGATGTATAGAAGCCTGAAGTCCCACACCTCTGGGTCCAGGAACAACTACTTTACTAAACTATCATGTTCTTGAATCAATCGACAAAACCTCAATCGAACCACGGCAACACAACACTAGGCATCACCTAAGATGGACTCAAAATGCTGGAGTAACTCAGCGGGACAGGCAGCATCTCTGGATAGAAGGAATGGGTGATGTTTCAGGTCAAGATCCTTCTTCAGACGGACCCAGTCTCGACCCAAAATGTCACCCATTCCTTCTATCCAGAGAAAGCTGCCTGGCCTGCTGACTTACTCCAGCATTTTGTGTCTATCTTCGGTTTAAACAACCATCTGCAGTTCCTTCCTACAATAGGCATCACCTCTTGCACTACCATGGACTTGATTATGTTTTTGCACTGTCTTTTTTTTTTGCAAAGTCTTCTTTCTTTTTAGAAGCCTCTATGTAAAACTCATGTACAATTTTTATGTACAATTTGTCTCTGTGTTTTTCTGAGTTGATGTTGCTATGCTGCTGCAATCAAGATCTTTCATTGTACTACTACCTCACTGTAGTTGCGCACATGAGAATAAATGTGACTTGACTCGATTAGCTGTGTTTACTACCCCTGGAGGCAGTGAGTTCCATATCATCACCACTCTCTGCAGAGTGTAGCGCTGCAGCTTCCTTATCAGAGCTCACTGTCAGTGTGCAGATTAGCAGAATTAGGCCAGAACTATTCTGGGATGGGGAACCATGTGGGAATTCATTAAGCATCTCAGTAGCATTGTGTGGCTCATCAGATAGAAACTACCATGTATACCTGTTTTTTTCTCCTGATATTTCACCCCCACACTTTCTTCCTTCAGATTAACTATGTCCATGATCATGAGGGGAACTAATAGGGTGGATGGACAGTCTTTTCCCCCTAGGTAGGGGCATCAAGAACCAGAGGACATAGATTTAAGGTGAGAGGGAAAGATTTAATAGGAACCTGAGGAATAACATTTTCACTCAGTGTTGTGGTTATATGTATTAAGCTACCAGAGGAGATAGTTGAGGCAGGTACAATAACAACCTTTAAAAGACACTTAGAAAATTACATGGATAGGAAAGGTTTAGAGGGACAGGCAGCATCTCTGGAGAGAAGGGATGAGTCTGAAGAAGGGTCTCGACCAGAAACGTCACCTATTCCTTCTCTCCAGAGATGCTGCCTGTCCCGCTGAGTTACTCCAGCCACAGAATTAAAGGATGTTCTTTTCGGAAGGAGATGAAGAGGATTTTTTTTAGTCAGAGGGTGGTGAATCTGTGGGATTCTTTGCCACAGAAGGCTGTGGGGACCAAGTCAGTGGATACATTTAAAGCAGAGATAGATTGATTCTTGATTAGTATGGGTATCAGAGGTTATGGGGACAAAGCAGTAGAATAGAAACATAGAAAATAGGTGCAGGAGTAGGCCATTCGGCCCTTCGAGCCATTCAATATGATCATGGCTGATCATCCAACTCAATATCCTGTACCTGCCTTCTCTCCATACCCCCTGATCCCTTTAGCCACAAGGGCCACATTTAACTCCCTCTTAAATATAGCCAATGAACTGGCCTCTACCTTCTGTGGCAGAGAATTCCACAGATTCACCACTCTCTGTGTAAAAAATGATTTTCTCATCTCGGTCCTAAAAGACTTCCCCCTTATTCTTAAACTGTGACCCCTTGTTCTGGACTTCCCCAACATCGGGAACAATCTTCCTGCATCTAGCCTGTCCAACACCTTAAGAATTTTGTAAGTTTCTATAAGATCCCCCCTCAATTTTCTAAATTCTAGTGAGTACAAGCCGAGTCTATCCAGTCTTTCTTCATATGAAAGTCCTGACATCCCAGGAATCAGTCTGGTGAACCTTCTCTGTACTCCCTCTATGGCAAGAATGTCCTTCCTCAGATTAGGAGACCAAAACAGTACGCAATACTCCAGGTGTGGTCTCACCACGACCCTGTACAACTGCAGTAGAACCTCCCTGCTCCTATACTCAAATCTTTTTGCTATGAATGCTAACATACCATTTGCCTTCTTCACTGCCTGCTGCACCTGCATGCCTACTTTCAATGACTGGTGTACCATGACACCCAGGTCTCATTGCATCTCCCCTTTTCCTAATCGGCCACCATTCAGGTAATAGTCTACTTTCCTGTTTTTGCCACCAAAGTGGATAACCTCACATTTATCCACATTATATTGCATCTGCCATGCATTTGCACACTCACCCAGCCTATCCAAGTCATCTTGCAGCCTCCGAGCACCCTCCTCACAGCTAACACTGCCCCCCAGCTTCGTGTCATCCGCCAACTTGGAGATGTTGCATTCAATTCGCTCGTCCAAATCATTAATATATATTGTAAATAGCTGGGGTCCCAGCACTGAGCCTTGCGGTACCCCACTAGTCACTGCCTGCCATTTTGAAAAGGACCCGTTTACTCCTACTCTTTGCTTCCTGTCTGTCAGCCAGTTCTCTATCCACATCAATACTGAACCCCCAATACCGTGTGCTTTAAGTTTGTATATTAATCTCTTATGTGGGACCTTGTCGAAAGCCTTCTGAAAGTCCAGATATAATGGGGTTAGGAGGGAGAGATAGATCAGCCATGATTGAATACATAGATACATAGAAAATAGGTGCAGGAGTAGGCCATTCGGCCCTTCGAGCCTGCACCGCCATTCAATATGATCATGGCTGATCATCCAACTCAGTATCCCGTACCTGCCTTCTCTCCATACCCCTGATCCCTTTAGCCACAAGGGCCACATCTAACTCCCTCTTAAATATAGCCAATGAACTGGCCTCAACTACCCTCTGTGGCAGAGAGTTCCAGAGATTCACCACTCTGTGTGAAAACGTTTTTCCTCATCTCGGTCTTAAAGGATTTACCCCTTATCCTTAAGCTGTGACCCCTTGTCCTGGACTTCCCCAACATCGGGACCAATCTTCCTGCATCTAGCCTGTCCAACCCCATAAGAATTTTGTACGTTTCTATAAGATCCCCTCTCAATCTCCTAAATTCTAGCGAGTATAAGCCAAGTCTATCCAGTCTTTCTTCACATGAAAGTCCTGACATCCCAGGAATCAGTCTGGTGAACCTTCTCTGCACTCCCTCTATGGCTATAATGTCCTTCCTCAGATTTGGAGACCAAAACTGTACGCAATACTCCAGGTGTGGTCTCACCAAGACCCTGTACAACTGCAGTAGAACCTCCCTGCTCCTATACTCAAATCCTTTTGCTATGAAAGCTAACATACCATTCGCTTTCTTCACTGCCTGCTGCACCTGCATGCCTACTTTCAATGACTGGTGTACCATGACACCCAGGTCTCGCTGCATCTCCCCATTTCCTAATCGGCCACCATTTAGATAATAGTCTGCTTTCCTGTTTTTGCCACCAAAGTGGATAACCTCACATTTATCCACATTATACTGCATCTGCCAAACATTTGCCCACTCACCCAGCCTATCCAAGTCACCTTGCAGTCTCCTAGCATCCTCCTCACAGCTAGCACTGCCCCCCAGCTTAGTGTCATCCGCAAACTTGGAGATGTTGCCTTCAATTCCCTCATCCAGCTCATTAATATAAATTGTAAATAGCTGGGGTCCCAGCAATGAGCCTTGCGGTACCTCACTAGTCACTGCCTGCCATTGTGAAAAGGACCCGTTTACTCCTACTCTTTGCTTCCTGTTTGCCAGCCAGTTCTCTATCCACATCAATACTGAACCCCCAATACCGTGTGCTTTAAGTTTGTATACTAATCTCTTATGTGGTACCTTGTCGAAAGCCTTCTGAAAGTCCAGATACAACACATCCACTGGTTCCCCCCTATCCACTCTACTAGTTACATCCTCGAAAAAGTCTATAAGATTTGTAAGACACGATTTACCTTTCGTAAATCCATGCTGACTGTCCAATGATTTCACCACTTTCCAAATGTGCTGCTATCCCATCTTTAATAACTGACTCTAACAGTTTCCCCACTACCGATGTTAGACTAACTGGTCTGTAATTCCCTGTTTTCTCTCTCCCTCCCTTCTTAAAAAGTGGGGTTATGTTTGCTACCCTCCAATCCTCAGGAACTATTCCAGAATCTAAAGAGTTTTGAAAAATTATCACTAATGCTTCCACTATTTCTGGAGCTACTTCCTTAAGTACTCTGGGATGCAGCCTATCTGGCCCTTGTGATTTATCGGCCTTTAATCCATTCAATTTACCCAACACCACTTCCCGACTAACCTGGATTTCACTCAGTTCCTCCATCTCCTTTGACCCGCGGCCCCCTGCTATTTCCGGCAGATTATTTATGTCTTCCTTAGTGAAGACGGAACCAAAGTAGTTATTCAATTGGTCCGCCATATCCTTGTTCCCCATGATCAATTCACCTGTTTCTGACTGCAAGGGACCTACATTTGTTTTAACTAATCTCTTTCTCTTCACATATCTATAAAAACTTTTGCAGTCAGTTTTTATGTTCCCTGCCAGTTTACTTTCATAATCTATTTTCCCTTTCCTAATTAAGCCCTTTGTCCTCCTCTGCTGGTCTCTGAATTTCTCCCAGTCCTCTGGTATGCTGCTTTTTCTGGCTAATTTGTACGCATCATCTTTTGCTTTGATACTATCCCTGATTTCCCTTGTTATCCACGGATGCACTATCTTCCCTGATTTATTCTTTTGCCAAACTGGGATGAACAATTTTTGTAGTTCATCCATGCAGTCTTTAAATGCCTTCCATTGCATATCCACCATCAACCCTTTTAGAACTAATTGCCAGTCAATCTTGGCCAATTCACGTCTCATACCCTCAAAGTTACCTTTCTTTAAGTTCAGAACCGTTGTTTCTGAATTAACAATGTCACTCTCCATCCTAATGAAGAACTCAACCATATTATGGTCACTCTTGCCCAAGGGGGCACGCACAACAAGACTGCTAACTAACCCTTC
>CM075978.1:52179722-52231033 GCA_038087875.1 Malacoraja senta | reverse complement strand
TGATTCGAACTCAGAGATTTACGGTAATGGCCACTTTTTTATTTCCTGACAATACAACTCGTAGAAAAATCAAGTTCATGCAACATTCATTGGCATTCAAAGGATAAACCCATGCTTGATCTGAAAAATAACACTAATAACTTCTATTAATGTGGTGTTTTCGGCACATCAAACCATCTCAAGGCAGTTCATACAAGTGCTATGAAACACTTTCCCAGCAATGTAGGAACATTTTAAGGCAGAAGGCTAAAAAGGTTTATTGATGTAGGTTTTAAGGGTCGATTAAAGGAAGAAGAAGAGGTTGAGAGATGAGAGGTTCCAGAGATTAGAGTATACACAAGGAATTGCAGTTGCTGGTTTACAAAAAAAAATACACAAAGTGATAGAATAACTCAGCAGGTCATCGTCTCCCAGACTGTTACCAATTTCATCAAGCCGATCTCCCTTCCACAGCCTCCAGCCCAAACTGCCCAGTTTTATCTCCTTCCCAAAATCCACAAAAAGGACTACGCTGGCAGACCAATTGTTTCTGCCTGCTCCTGCCCCACAGAACTCATCTCCACATACCTCGATTCAATCTTATTTCCCCTCCCCCCACCTTGTCCATCCCTTCTGATCCGACATCCGAGAAACCTCACACGCCCTTCACCTCGTCAATAACTTTCAATTTCTAGAACCCCATTCCTTTATCTTTGCCATGGACGTCCAGTCCCTTTACATTTCCATCCCCTACCAAGAAGAATTCAGGGCCTCCAATTCTTCCTTGAACAGAGACCCAATCAATTCACCTTTACTAAACTCTCCTCCGCATGGCAGAACTGGTCCTCACCCTCAACAACTTCTCTTTTGACTCCTTTCACTTTCTTCAAGTTAACGTTATAGCTATGGCCACTCACATGGACACCAGCTATGCCTGCCTTCTTGTTGATTATATCTAAACAGTCCTTGTTCCAAACATACACTGGCACCACCCCCCAACTCGTTCTCAGCAGCATCGGCAACTACATCAGGGCTGCCTCCTGCACCCATGTAGAATTTGTTGATTTTATTAATTTTACCACTAACTTCCACCCTGTCCCTAAATTGACTTGGACTATCTCTGACACTTCGTTCCCCTTACTTGATCTCTCTGTCATGATCACAGGAAACAGACTATCGGTTGACATATACTATAAACCCACTTACTCCCCACATTTATCTGGATAATATCTTCTCCCACCCTGCCTCTTGCAAGGACACTATCCACCATTCTCTATTTCTCCATCTCCACCGCTACTACTCCCAAAATGGGGATTTTCATTTTAGAACATCAGAGGTGTTCTCTTTCTTTCATAAACATGGTCTCCCCCCTGCTGTTGTAAGTGGATAGCTCATCTGCATCTCCTTTGTACCCATCGCTCAGCTCTCACATAACCTCCTCCCCAGATGGAACACGGATAAAGTTCTCTTGGTCCTTACCATTCGACCAACTAGCCTTTGCATCCAACACATCATTCTCCAACATTTTCACCACCTTCAACGTGATTCCGCCACCAGTCAAACGTTCCCCAATCCCACCACTTTCTGCTTTCCACAGAAACTGCTCCCTCCACAATGCTTTGGTTCAGTCATCCCTTCCCACCCAAACAACCCCCTCCCCAGGTACTTTCCCCTAACCGCAGGAGATGTAACACCCTATATCTCCTCCCTACATCCATCAGGGTGCCCAGTAGTCCTTCCAGGTGAGAGAGAGGTTCACATGCACTTCCACCAACATCATCTACTTTATTTTGTGTTCCTGATGTGGCCTCCTTTACATCAGAAAGATCAAGCATAGATTAGATGACTGTACACAAAAATGCCGGAGAAACTCAGCGGGTGCTGCAGCATCTATGGAGCGAAGGAAATAGGCAACGTTTCGGGCCGAAACCCTTCTTCAGACTTCAGACAGATTAGATAACTGTTTTGGCAAACACATGCTGGATCTGCTAAGACTTGATGGATTTTGCGGCTGCTAACTATTTCAACACCCCTTCTCATTCCCATACCAACATTTCTGTCCTTGGCCTTCTCCATTGCCAAAGTGAGACAACATACAAACTGGAGGAACAGCATCTCATATTCCACTTGGGTCGCTTAAAACCCAACAGTATGAACATTCAATTCTATAATTTTAGGGAACAAACCAAGAAAACTTTCCCCAACCCCAATTTCCCTCCACCTAAATCCCTTCTTCAAGCTTCACATTTTACGCATCTCTTGTTATGTCTATCTCACAGCCTTTTCTCTTCTTCCCTTTTCCAACCTTTGTCCATAGATCTGTCAATCAAACTCCCCCCCTCACATGTATCCACCTATCACTTGTCTGGAGAAGGGTCTCGACCCAAAACGTCACCCATTCCTTCTCTCCAGAGATGCTGCCTGTCCCGCTGAGTTACTCCAGCTTTTTGTATAATTTGCCCAACTCTCTTCCAACTTTCTCCACTCTACTACAATCAGCCTGAAGAAACCCAAAACATCGCCTATCCATGTTCTCCAGAGATGCTTCCTGACCCGCTGACTTACTCCAGCACTTTGCGTCTTTTTGTCCAGAGATTATGGGGCGAGTCTTCTGAAGACATGACCTCCAAAGGTAAACTGATTCAGTTCACAGTTGACGAAGAGATCAGAATTCAAGGAGCGCAGATAGCATTGGGGACATGGAAGATTGGAGAGGATTCTAAAAATAGGGGTGGGCAAGTCCAAGAAATTACTTGAAAACAAGATTAAATGTTTTAAATACTGTTGCTTAATTGAAGCAGATACAGTCGTCCTGAGTGCATGGAGTTTAGTATGAAACAAGTTTTAGTTGTTCGTTGTCCTTCAGGTTCACAGAGAGTAAAATGAGAGAGACTAGCCAGGAGTGTGTCAGAATAGTGAACACTAGAGATGAATAGGCTCCTTGTCCAAAGCCAGTTTTGACAACTTTCAAGTGAGGTTTCAGGGTGCATCATTTCTAATTTTTCCCATCACATTTGATTACAGAAATCTGGGCATGTTTGGCTCAACACTCCTCTCATTTGGAGTGAAATATAACATTGAGGCTGTCAAACATTTTGGCATTAGATGTGCTAAGGCATAAACATGGTCAGTTGCCCCAGAAAAGGGAACAGGCAGTTTCCTTCTCTGAGACAACTGTTCTGAATCTAGAGAGGAAACAGAGGCTAAAAGATTTTTATTATAAAATGTGACATCAGAGATAAATAGAAGATAGACACAAAATGCTGGAGTAACTCAGCGGGACAGGCAGCATCTCTGGAGAGAAGGAATGGGTGTTGTTTCGGGTCGAGACCCTTCTTCAGACTGATGTCAGCGGAGTGGACGGGACAGAGATAGAATGTAGTCGGAGAGTGTAAGACTGGTGGGAGAACTGGGAAGGGGGAGGGGATGGAGAGAGAGGGAAAGCAAAAACTATTTGAAGTTAGAGAAGTCAATGTTCATACCATTGGGGTGTAAGCTACCCACGTGAAATATGAGGTGCTGTTCCTCCAATTTGCACTGGGCCTCACTCTGACAATGGAGGAGGCCCAGGACAGAAAGGTCAGATTGGGAATGGGACGGGGAGTTAAAGTGCTGAGCAACCGGGAGATCAGGTAGGTTAAGGCGGACCGAGCGGAGGTGTTCAGCGAAATGATCGCCAATGTACAGAAGTTGACACCTGGAACAGCGGATACAGTAGATGAGGTTGGAGGAGATGCAAGTGAACCTCTGCCTCACATGAAAAGATTGTCGGGGTCCTTGGATGGAGTGGAGCGGAGAGATGAATAGGCTCCTTGTCCAAAGCCAGTTTTGACAACTTTCAAGTGAGGTTTCAGGGTGCATCATTTCTAATTTTTCCCTTCACATTTGATTACAGAAATCTGGGCATGTTTGGCTCAACACTCCTCTCAGGGTGAAATATAACATTGAGGCTGTCAACAGTCTGATTCGGTCACTCTAAAGGGATAGATAACTTCCATGGATGAGGTGACCAATATAAAAGTGTTCCAAATGTGAACTTCATCTTGTGTATACTTCTCTCTTAGAATGTCTTTAGGTGTGTATTCTACCAATCTGCGAGGCATCCTTTTCTATCTGTAATATCGCTGTCCCTTCAACAAATGCCAAAATCAAGACTTTTTTTGATTGACTGGGATAGACCTATAGTGGGTGGGGCTGTCAGCGATGGCAGCCTCAACAACAGTGCCTGTCTTTTCGACTTTTTTAAATTTTTAGTGTGTTTTAAAAGTATGTGTTAATGTTCTCTGGTTTGTTTTATGTGGGGGGTGATGGAGGAGTCGGGGGAAACTTTTTTTCAATCTCTTACCTTGCCGGAGATGCGATTCTTTTCCGGATCGTATCTCCGGTCACTCTGCGGCCTAACATCATGGGGCTGGCGGCCTTGCTCGAGACTGACTTTGAGCCCCACTGCGGGGCCGTGGACTTACCATCGGAGCCTGCGATCCCTTGCCTGGGATCCAACGTCGAGGAGCTCGCAGTCTCAGGTAGAGACTGATGTCGGGAAGCTCCAGGCCACGGGAGGTTCCACCAACCCCGACCCGGGGTCCGATCGCCCGGTGCAGGGGAGCTAAAATTCCCCCCGATGCGGAGGGCTCAACCGCCGGCTGCGGGAGCCAAGATCACCCTGACAACAGAAGGTTCGAGTGCCCCAACCGCGGGAGAACAAAGAAGGGAAGAAGATTGAACTTTTTTTGCCTTCCATCACAGTGAGGAATGTGGGGGATTCACTGTGGTGGATGTTCATGTTAAACATTTATTTGGGTGTCTTTTTGCTCTTTATTGGTATGACTGTATGGCAAATCAAATTCCTCGTATGTTGCAAAACATACTTGGCTAATAAAGTACTATGATGATTATGATTATTATAGGAACAGAGTAAAAAGGATTTCACCTAAATAGTGGCAGTTCAATCCATACATCTGTTTTCACTTGAGAGAATGATTGTTAGCTATGTTTCCCCCATATCTTCATGTTCTGAAAATGCTTGTCTATACTTAATTAGTCCTTCCATTTCCCATTGATCTATCCAACGTATTGAAAGGTACAGCATGGAAACAGGCCCTTTGGCCCATCGAGTCCACACCAATGACTTCTTCACACTGTTTCTTGTTATTAGCTTTTGCATGCACTCCCTCCCCATTAACGACAATTTTACAACAGCCAATTAACCTACAAATCCGTAAGTCTTTGGGATGTGGGAGGAAACTGGAGCACTTGAGGAAGCGTGCAAACTCCACACTACAGCACCCCAGATCAGGATCGAACTCGGGTCTCTGGCGCTGTGAGGCAGCAGCTCTATCAGCTGCGCCACTGTGCCGCTACCCTCCGCTTTCTCTTGCCTGCTTCAGAACATATGCTCTTGGCAACAGCACTCAGCCCAAAAACAACATCACAAACTGAATATCAACATTCAACTTGTTTGTGATATCCTGCCATGCACAAAGAAGACCTATTTTATAAATAACTGGAATTGCTTCATTTCACTTTGTGAAGATCTTGGCAAATTTCTAAGACATGTACTCAGGTAAGATATAAATGCAACTTGTTCAAGTAATTTGTCTATTTGTTGCAATTTCTCCAAAGTAATTTATCTGTAAGGTGGTAAAAGCTATTCAATCCACAAACAAATCATCCTGATGAATTGTGGTTAGTACTTTTTGTTGTGATGTCGATATCTCAGTGCTCTTTCTAATCTCTAAATCCATCCCCACAAAATTTCATTTTGGAGTGGTTTCAATGTTCATATTCACCTAATTTTACTTCGAGTTAAAAGAGTTTCACCTAAGTAGTGGCAGTTCAATCCATCATCTGTTTTCACTTATTTGACTGCATTCATTGTTAGCCACGTTTTGCCCATACCTTTTCGATCTGAGCAGGCTGATCTATTCTCAATTAGTCCTCCCCATTTCCTGTGATCAATCCCTCGTATTTCTTTCAACTTTTCACCGATTTATAAGCATTGTGCCTAAATGTCGTTAACATTTAGGCACTATGTTTATGAATTGATGAAATAAGTTAAATTGAAACTGTTGTCAAAGAGGAATGTACAGGTAAGAACATGCCCATATAGTGTACACTGTCTTCTCAAATGTAGGAACATAAGAAACTAGAAGCACGAGTAGGCCACTCAGGCCCTCACGCCTGTCCCGCCATTCTATGTGATCATGGCTGATCTGCTCCAAACCGCAACCTTTCTTCTGTGCCAGTTTCCCATAACCATCAAATCCCTGATCTTAGACACAAGATGCCAGAGTAAAGGCTCTGTCTCACGGTGTTGCGGTCATCGGCGGTGAAGCGCGGCGTCGCCGGTAGAGGGGACCGCACAACAACGGCGAGAGCGCCGAGCCTATGCCGCGGGAGCGCTGCGCGGGGGCCGAGTGATTTAAGTACGGCTGGTCCCACGAGCTTGCGGTAAGTAAAAACAAAGGGCGGGCCGACTGCGATGACGTCATTTCGGATCTGCGGGGCTGTGGCGGCGGCAATGCTGATCGCGGCGGCTGTGGCAGCGGCTGTGGCGACGGCTGTGGCGGCGGTCGTGCCTCACTGGCAGAGGCTGTGGCGGTGCAAGTTCGACGCACGGCGCTCGTGCCGCACTGGCGGCGGCTGTGGCGGTGACCGTGCCACACTCGTGCCTCACTGGCGGCGGCTGTGCGGCAGGAAAAGTTTTTTGAACAGTGTTGGTTTTATTTTAGCACCGTGCGGTGTTGGGAACAACGCCGCACGGCCCCGGCGGTGTGCGTTTGACCGAGCCCGCTGTCTCTGGTGGCCCAGGAGCGGTAGATTGTTCCTGTTTTGCCGCCAATGACCTGCACACTCCTTGTGCACCAAGGCCACTTCCTATAGTGTAGGTTCAGGTTGTCAGATGTGTGGAGAAGATTGATGGTGCAGTCGAGAGTTTAAGTCAGGAGTTTCGGCACCTCAAAAACCAGCTCAAGACATGCAGTCGGTTGTGCGGTTGATGGTGGAGGTGGCACACAGGTTGGGGTTACGAGCTCTGTATGTGAGGATGGTGAGGACAGGCTAGGGGGAAATCATGGTTGAGAGCACGTGGCATCCCGAGATGGGCAACAAAATGGAACCTGCTTTGAAAATAAGCATATTACCGGTACTTAAATGTAGATGGTTTCAATTAGTTGAGTCAAACATAATAGTAAGATTAAACGAGAACTTACCAGTTTGAAGTTTGATCTGTATTTTATGAGGAGTTACGATGAGGGATTACGTGAAGAACCCGTCCAGCACGCATGCGCGACATACTTCAAAGCAGCGGTGTGGAATCACAGGAAACACAATAATTGAAATAAACATAGTAAAGAAAAGGAGAACTAAGATACCAGTTGATCTCTATAATTGAGGGTGGGAGCGGAGGGCACGTAATCCCTCATCGTAACTCCTCATAAAATACACATCAAACTTCAAACTGGTAAGTTCTCGTTTAATCTTACTATTTTACTTCGGAGTCACGTGAGTGACTACGTGAAGATTTTAAAGCTCTGTGATTTCAAACCGTGTAACAGTTCATACTTCACTCGCTGCCGAAGTCATTCAAAGGAGGAAGTATGTTATCGTAATCAACCATGAATCTGTTTGTAAACAATAATGGTATTTATTAAACAATAACAAAAGAAAAATGCTCCCCCGGGCATAAATTATATATTTGCAGATTCTAAAACTCTTTCTGCAAATAACACAGGTTTTGCTAGCGGCTTGTTGTAGAACGTTTGGAACGTTTTCTCCATGGACCACCCCGCTGTAGCCAGGATGTGGTCCAGTGGTACGTCCATCCTTTTAGCCGCCGATGTGGATGCTGCCCTTGTGGAGTGAGATGTATATACGTCAGTATCTACTCCAGCAGCTCCCAGTACCTGCTTGAGCCATCTTGAGATGGTTTGGCTCGACACCCGACCATGAGGTTTCTTGTGGCTGACCCATAAGGCTTTTTCTCTCCCTCGGGAATCTCTTGTTGTGTTGATGTAAGTGAGTAGATGAGTCATGACACACAACCGTGGGTCAGGTGGGTATGCCCGGAAATCCATAACTAGGCCTGAAGTTCCTGGCCTGCTCTGCTTTACCAGCTCCTGAATGGTGAATGAAACCCGGTCTGGTGTTATAACCCTGTTGTCCAGTCGCAGTAAGTGGAGGGACTGGACTCTTTGTGCTGAGACTAGTGCCATCAGCATGATCGTTTTCAGGGTTAGCTGTTCCAGGGTGAGAGACCTGGCTGGTGATCATCCCCTTAGTTATGTCAGGACCACACTGACATCCCAGATTTGGGTGTACCTAGGTCTAGGGGGGTTGGAGTTGAATATACCCCTCATGAGTTTGATCACCAGCGGGTGAGACCCTATGGCCTGTTGTCCTGGTACTTGTTTTAAGTAGGCTGACAGAGCACTTCTGGCAGTGTTGATGGCGCTGTAGCTCAGTCCTTCATTATGGTGAAGGCCAGCCAGGAACTCCAGTACATTGGTTATGGTTGCAGATGAGTATGTTGTCCCAGTAGTCGAGCAGTATCTTTCCCACTTCCTGATGCTCGGTAGGTATTGTTTCCTGGTGGACATACGGTGGGACGCTGTCATGGTGTTGATGGTCCTGTCAGATAATCCCAGGCCCAGCAGTGGTCTTTTCATAATCTGCAACCCAGTAGGTTAATTCTGTCATGGCATGGATGACTTATGCCTGATACCGGGTGAGTCAATAAGTCTGGGCTACTGGGAAAGGTCATAGGAGTTTCGATGACCATGTCGAGGACCACTGGGAACCATGGCTGTGTAGGCCAGTCGGATACTATCAAAATACCTGAAGCAGAGTCCATCTGTATTTTGCGTAGTACCCTACAGATTAAGGCAGAAGGGGAAAAAGCATAGAAGAAATCGGTCCCCCAGTTCAGCACGAATGCATCTATCGCTGCTGCCTCAGGGTCTGGTTCCCAAGCGACATACATTGGTACCTGGTGATTTAGTCTGGATGCAAAGAGATCGATATCTGGTGTGCCATATTGCTTTGTAATTTTAGCAAAAGCTCTAGGATTTAACATCCATTCGGTGTTATCATTGAATTTGCGTGACCTGGTGCCTGCCACTGTATTTAGCTTACCTGGTAGGTAAGTTGCTGATAGCCAAATGTGTCTTTTGACACACCATTGCCAGATTTGGTTGACCAAATTGTCACATGATATCGATTTTATTCCGCCCATATGGTTAATATAGGCCACCACCGTGGTATTATCAATTTGTAAACGAACATGCAGATGGTGCATATTCGTGGAATATGCTTTTAAATCATAAAACGCACCCAACATTTCCAAATAATTTATGCCCAGTGTTTGTAGTAAAGATGATTCTAGGTTAGTCCATTTACCACCTGTGCTGGATATGGTATTAGTTGCTCCCCAGCCTTGAGCACTGGCATCTGTTTGTATAGTTAAAGTTGGGTTTTTGATGATGATAGGGCTGGAACAATGCCAAATGTGCTCTATCCACCACTGTAACTCTGATATAGCTTCAATGGGTAATTTCATGGTTCGGTCAAAGTGACCTGCATGTTGTTTTAACACCTGTACTTTTGCCCTTTGTAGGTTTTGATAGTGCAGGGGTCCAAATTGTGTAGCTGGAAATGCTGCTACCATTTTGCCAATTACTCTTGCCACTTGTCGGATGGTTGGTCGATTGCTAACCATTAAATTGTTACACGTCTGTGACAATTCTGCTGCTTTATGTTTTGGCAACGTTACAGACATGTGGACTGAGTTAATTGTGAATCCCAGATAGTCCATAGTTGTGGATGGCGTCAACTTAGATTTATCTGGATGTATGACAAATCCCAGGGTTTCAAACAACTGTTTGGTAGCTAATACAGCTGATTTAGCCAACTCCATGGTTTTGCCTACTATTAGAATATCATCAAGATATGCCATGACAATATGTCTCTGTTTTCTTAATGTTGCCAAGGCTGGTTTTAATATCTTGGTAAATAGTCTTGGGGCTGATGTTAACCCATTAGGCAACGCATTAAACTGCCATAGTTGCACCATCCAGGTAAATTTCAGGTATCTGCGATGACCCGTTTGAATGGGTACTGTATAGTAGGCATCTTTTAAATCAATGCTTGCCATAAAGTATCCTTTGGAAATCAGTTGTTTGGCAGTTACAAATGTTTCCATTTTGAAATGTACATACTTAACAAAGGTATTTAGTGAGGTTAAGTCAATGATGATGTGACATACACCATCTTTTTTGTTTTTGGTAAATATATTTGAGACAAATTCCAAAGGCTCATGTTTGGATTTCTCAATGATACCCTTTGTAAGTAACCTCACCAGTTCTGCTTGACCCTCTAGTTTTTCTTTGACTGAGAGGGTAAAGACCCTTTGGGGTACGTGCTGAACTGGTGGCATATTTGCTTGAATGAACTCTATTTTGTATCCACGAATACTTAAGTATATAACTATCATTCGTGACAGACCTCCATGCTTCAATGAACAGGTGTAATCTCCCCCCTGTTAGTAAAGTTCCCCCACTTTTTATATGCTGGTAGGAACCAGACCCACCTACCTCCATAGTTATGGGAGTGTTCCTTTCTTCAGTTTCTTCATCCGTGGTTGTACTACTGGATGTACTGCTGGTTGGGGGTGGCGCATTTTCCATGGGGTCCGCTCTGGGCCCTGGCCTAAAAAAGGCTTTCGGGGATGGTATGCGGACCCCGAGCTTTCACCAGTCCGATAAGTTTGACGTCGACTGGTGGACGCGGTGGGGTACTGCCGTCTGGGTTGTGTGGGTCTGCTCGGTCCGGGGCCTGCCTTCATGAGGCCGAATGCTTTGGCCTCTTCCTCCAGGTCTTTCACTTGTTTTGTCAAGTCCTTTCCAAATAACAGGATCTGTGGCTCTGAGGCCGGTGTTTTACACAGTCCTGCATATTTGGGATTGAGGGCAGGTCTTATTATCTCCTTGCGGAGGTTGTTGATCTCATATTGAGTGTTACACAGCAGAGCCAGAGTGTCTTGCTGGTTGGTGGTCATATCCACCCCATCCACGGAACGAGCATAGGATGTTATCCCTGTCGTCAGGAGCTTGAGGATACGTTGTAATTTTAGCTCCTGGTTCCGGATACTCTGTCCAACATACCCCCAGATTTGGCTGTTAACGGCCGGCACGTTGAGGGAACTGCAGTTTTCCGGAGGCGAATAGAGTTCCAGTGCCTCATTGACTACCTGTTCTTGTAGGGGTTTGAGGGACAGGCTGCAACGGCCGCCCTGCTCGTGGTGTAGCCACGTAGCAATTCTCCACATCCAGCAGCTTTTCCTGGTCCTGTACCCCAAGCGTACTCCCGATATCTTCAGCCAATGACCCCTGTTCCTGACCAGCCCAGCCCTGGTCGCCAACGCTGCCCTCGGCTGAGGGAGAAGCGATGGCCAGTGCATTGTAGGGCACTGATGTAGGAGGGCCTGAGTTCCCTTGGCGAGACTGCTCCAGCTCCCGAAGCAAGTCTCGCTGGAGCATTTGCTCCATGAGCCTTTCCATGCGGCTCAGGCGGCTAGCTCTGCCGCTCTCAGGCGGAGAGTCCTCCTCATTGGAATCAGAAATAACCGGCCGGTTAGTTTTTTGTCTTGATTTGCCTCCAGCCCGCTGCTGTTGGTCAGGCTGCGCTAACGGTACTGGGCTCGGCTCGGTCTCAATGAGGGTGTGCCGCAGCATGTGCAGTCCAGGTGCCACCTCTCGCCCCTCACTGATGGGACACTCCCGTTCTGAATGGGTGTTGCCCGTAAGAGGAGATCATTGGGCATGTCCATTCACCTCTAGCACACCATATGCAAAAGGAAACCAGAGCATTTAGTACCTGTCACGAATCATGTAACAAGTATGTGCATGAAGGAACTGCAGATGCTGGTTTAAACCAGATAGACACAAAATACTGGAGTAACTCAGCAGGATAGGTAGCATCTCTGGAGAGAAGGAATGGGTGACGTTTCGGGTCGAGACCCTTCTTCAGACTGTGTCTACCATGTAATAAGTTTTCACATACAATCCCTTTATAGAATTTCTTGGCACTTATCTGGACATTATCAGCTTGTAGTCATTGGGAATTTATTAAGTGCAGAGTTGGCTGCCATGTTTCACTTCAAAGATACCTCACTGACTGCAATGCATTTTGAGAGGTTTCAAAATCATGAAACGGATAATTTAAATATGTCTCGCTTTGCATTACTGAAGAGTCCGCAAAAGTAAAGCTGGAGATAATTGCATGTCAATTGCCTTGCAGTTTGCAAGTATCCTTAAAATCTACTCCGGTGTTGCAGGTTTTAGGCAAATTCCAGGATTATTAAATTTCATACATGTGACAGATAGGTATTTCTCATTACTTGCTTGCTTTGTAGTTAGTTTTTAGACCATCAGATTAGGTTGTTCTTTTTTTGCAATCACTTTATGTGTTAAAGTATATTATGATGCAGGACCTTTATGGGCCTGTCCCACGTAGGCGATTTTTCAGGCGACTGTCAAGTTGCCGGCAGTCGCCTGAAAAACCGGCAACTGGAACGGCGACTGTCAGAGTGGAACACACACACACATTCACACATCGCTTCCTTCACCAGCCCATTATACAGGCGAGGGACAAGGCAAGCGGGGGAGCGCTGTCTGAGTGAAATTCACACGGTGCAAAGCCAAGGTGATACCGCGATGAACAGGAAGGTTGGCGCTTTAATTAAGACGGCTAAAGCACAGTATACGGTAAGTCCTTTAAAAGAGGGGGGGAGAGGGGGGAAAAGGAGGGAGAAGGAGTGGAGACAACTTTTAAGAAGCCGGAGATGCACGGCTGTGAAGCTCGGCGGACATTAACATTACCGGTCGGTTATCCTTGGTTCTGAAAACTACTGCTTACGTTTTTTTTCCCCAATGAGCCACTGAAATTCACCGGTCAGCACCGGCTACAACCTACGTGATCCTACGAGAACCTTCAACCTGCTGGCAACCCACTAGGACCTCCTGGTGACCCATCTACAGCACAAAAATTCTCGCTACTCTCCATGGCGGCTTCATTCTAGTCGCCGTAATTTTTCAACATGTTGAAAACCCGTTTTTTCAACATGTTGAAAAATTCACGGCAGCCATAATGAGGCCGTGACTAGTTCCCAGAATGGGGGAACTCCTCATGACCGTGAAGGCAACTCCCCGGCAACCACCCACGAACATGTGGCAACTGCATAGTCTCCTGCAGTCGCCTAAAAAGTCACCTCAGTGGGACAGGCCCATTAGCCCCTCAATTTGCCTTCACTGTAAAACATTAGGACTCACAAAGTCCTCTATTATAAGTGCCAACCGCAGTCTACTTCTATCAAAAGTAACTCAACCATATCAACCTAATAAAATAGTGTTATGTAAAGAAATTTAACAAAGATACATATATTTTGGAATTACACTTCAGCTGAAACTTCAGGTATATCAACAGGGTGGGTTTTGTACCCAGTGAACTTGACAACTGATTTACATTTGTTTGGTGTGCTCCATGCTGCATTACCAGATGTATTGGGCGAACACTTTCTGTAAAGTGTGCAGTATGATATCGCAAAGGAGGATGCTTCCCTCTGGCCAAACAAGGAGGTGAGCCAGTTACTTAAAATATGGCACCATGGCTCACCCAGTCAATCGCATGTAAATGTGAAATAATCTCACTGCAGCAACATTTCATACAATAGACAATAGCCAATAGGTGCAGGAGTAGGACATTCGGCCCCTCGAGCCAGCACCACCATTCACTGTGATCATGGCTGATCATCCACAATCAGTACCCCGTTCCTGCCTTCTCCCCATATCCCTTCACTCCTCTATCTTTAAGAGATCTATCTAACTCTCCAGAGAATTGGCCTTCACTGCCTTCTGAAGCAGAGAATTCCACAGATTCACAACTCTGTGTGAAAATGTTTTTCCTCATCTCCGTTATAAATGGCTTACCCCTTATTCTTAAACTGTGGCCCCTGCTTCCGGACTCTCCCAACATCGGGAACATGTTTCCTGCCTCTAGCGTGTCCAAACCCTTAACAATCTTATATGTATGGCATTGTTTCCATCCAGACATGCTATCTTGGTGTCAGTATATTTGATACTCTTAAAAATAAGATACACTTCTGGTTAATGGTCTTATATAAAGGGACAACCAACTCTAAGGTCACAATGCAAGGGCAACATTTTCACTAAGGTCCGTTGAAAAGGTGTACGAAAAGCACATGGGACTGCTTTGTACTGTTCTGAACTACTGTTCTACCTCTTTGGTGACCCTTGACTGTCCTTGATTGTACTTTGTTTTGTTGGCTTTACTTTGTACTAAAGATTATTCTCTTTTCATGTATCTATACTGTAAATGGCTCGATTGTAATCATGTATTGCCTTTGTACTGACTGAACAGCATGCAACAAAAGCTTTTCACAGTACCACAGTACACATGACAATAAAATAAACTGATTTACCACATCCTGATTACGATTGTGCAGTGGGCGTTAATCAGTGAATTTATTTTACTTGACAGAAGAGGAAGGTCAGTGTTCGTAATTTGTGGTGTTAGTGAGCGAGAAGGTGAGGGAGGGAATGTCATGCTGGTTATTGACTTTGGCAATACTGGTGAGGTAAAGAGTAGGATGCACTTAGACCATCCCTGGCGTAAAACACGAGAAAGTGTGGAATTGGGCACAACCATTGCCTTGCAGAGGAAGGATGCAGGAGTGTGAGTGTTGAAATTATGGTCATGGTTTGTAGGTTGGTGGGATGTAAGAAACAGAAGCAGGAGCAGAATGTTCAATTCTTTGCACCTGTACAGTCATTGAACATGATCGTGACTGATCATTCATCGCAGCATTAGTTTCCCTCACTAAGAATGAATCAGGGTGCAAATCTCCCTCATAACCTGCAGCAAATTGGATTGCACACCATCCTGTATTCTGGGCATCACCAGGCAAATTTGAAGTTTACCATGGATAGATTACGCTGGAGGTCATGTTTTGGTGAAATTGGTGAGAAAATGGAGCAGGTATTTCCATACGAGATTCGTTAAAATCTTCCTGACTATCTTGCAAGCACGTACCATATGATGGTTTTATTTACATAAATCCAATTTCGACAAATACCACAAATACCACCTAACCGCGATGCTTTTCCCAGCATATACTGTAGCTGCTGAGATAGTCACTGGGAGGTGAAAGCAGCAAAAGCACTCAATCAACCAAAAACATTTTACTAAACATTTGTTTTCTCTTATTTGTTCTATATTTACTCTTTCCCCATACTCAAATCTTGTTTGAAAGGAAAGTTTCAGAGTTGCTTCTTTCTATGAATGACCATGGCCTATTCAATTGTCAAACCAATGTTGTTTCTTGAAATGTCAATGGAAACCAGGGAAGATGTGAAATGTGTTTCCATGGAAACCATGTGTTTCATCCAGATCGTTGCAAACGTCACAAGGCCACTGGAGTCTGCAGGAGACACATGCTCCTGTTTCATTCACCAAAGGCACATTGTCCCTGCATCCTGATGTTTGCTAAACAGTCATCATTTAGAGGAGGACACAAAGTGCTGCAGTAACTCAGCGGGTCAACATCATTTTGGAGAACGTGGATAGGTGACGTTTCGGGTCGGGACCTTTCTTCAGACTGAACTTCAGACTTGAGTCTGAAGAAAGGTCCTGACCTGAAATGTCACCTGTCCACATTCTCCAGAGATGCTGTCTGACCCACTAAATTACTCCAGCATTTTGTGTCCTTTCGTGTAAACCAGCATCTGCTGTTCCTTTTTTCTTTCATTTAGACGAGACTGGAATGCCACATTTATGGAGGACATTATTATTTGCACTCACCCTCTATAGTGCTCAGCCTCAGTATGGTCTACTGCAGCTGATCTGATACACCTTACAGTCTTCCAGTGGAAGTCACTAAAACTTTACTCAAGAAGAAGGGACCTCCCCTATGCTATCTTCAATGAGGACTATCTGGCTCCGAGCAGGGGCCTTTGGCAGCATTACCTATTAATATTAGACTGTAGTAGACCACATTAATTTGGTGATATGGCCTCTGCTTTACAACCCAGAAACCTGCCACAAACAAAAAGATCTTCGACCTGCTCATATGGTACTTGACTGAGAGGAATTTTCTCCAAATTCCTAGGGCCTTCATGAAAGTCGAGCACTTCTACTATGAAAATGTGACGTTTGTTTCAATAACCAACATTCTCATCACAAGTGAACAAGTATCGGTCAACTCTGTGGAGACCCCTCCACAGACCATATTCTTCATCCCACATCTTGGCTGCTTGAGGCTTCACCTGCATCCTAGTCTTCAGTCCTTCAACAAGTATTTTTAGAATCAGTAAACAAGGATTTGAGGGGCAGGAAAAGGCCTTGCTATCTTCCCTCTGCTACAGATTCTCTTGCGCAGAGTAGGTGAACTGAGGACCAAAGGACATAGGTTTAAGGTGAAGGGGGAAAGATTTAAGAGGAATCTGAGGAGGTAACTTTTTTACACAAAGAGTGGTGGGTATATGGAACAAGCTGCCAGAGGAGGTAGTTGAGGCAGGGACTATCCCAACATTTAAGAAACAGTAGGACACGTACATGGATATGACAGGTTTGGAGGGTTATGGACCAAACATGGGCAGGTGGGACTAGTGTAGCAGTGACATATTGGTCGGTGTGGGAAAGTTGGGCTGAAGGGCTTGTTTCCACACTGTACCAATCCATGACCTTTCTCTCTTCTACAGCAGCCATTATAACTGTAACGTCGGAATGCTACAGAGTGCCCCATTGCCCTTTCAAGAGCTGAAGTCCTGGTGTGATTGGTATGGAGTTAACTGCTGACTGGAGCTGGGAATTCACATATGAAACAAAGTGAGTGATTAAGGCTGTTTCTTACAAATAGAAACAGGTTAATGTGCGGGGGTCGCTGGTCAGTGTGGGCTCGATGGGCCGAAGGGCCTGTTTCCATGCCGTATCTCTAAACTAAACTAAACTACACTAAACTAAACTAAACTAAATTAAGAAGCCTGCCTTTGACCAAAAATGCACGTACATTTGTTCTGTGATTCCAATCTCAGATTCTAATCATATTCATTTTGTGCCAGGGCAACACAAAACAGTTTCCAAAAATGGTACCAGTGAATATCCAGGTAATGCTGCTTATTTGTACCTAGTTGCAGAATGCAAGCTGATAAAGTGTGTCTCACTGAATGGTGTGTAGATGAAGGAAAAGTAACTGGGTGAATAATATTTGAGTTATATTGATGACAGGTAGTGTTTAATCTAATCATTCCATATTCCATATTCTTCATGTGACTGATTATTCACTCCCTAGTTGAAACCGACTGGCCTGAAGTTGCTGTTTTTATCTTCTACCTATTTGTGTAGAGTTGCAGTTCTCCAGTCCTCAGATATCTACAGATGTTTGAAATAATAAAGGGATTAACTGTGTATTTCCATCCCCTTTTCTCAGCACCCTGGAATACCTCACCTGAATCAAGGTAATTTATCCACTTTAAAAATGGATAACCTCTCCAGCATCTTCCCTTTATTAATTTTCAGCCCATCCAGTATCTCACCTACATCTTCCTTTGTTAAGAATCCATCAGCACTTGCTTCCTTGGTAAAGTCTGATGCATGTAATACTTTACCATCATTAGTGATCAGCTGCTCCTTTCCTTTCAGTTCCTAGTCCATATTTATCTGTGTAGAGAAGTCTTTGGGATCCCCTTGTAAGCATTCAATCAGTCTTTTGGAGTCATAAAGTTATACAGCATGAAAACAGATCATTCAGCCCAACTCATCCATGCCGACCAAGGTGACTACCTTACTAGCCTGATTTCCTGTGTTTGTGCAGCATCTCCCCAAAACATTCCTATCAATGTACCTGTCCAAATGTTTTTAAACTGTAATTGTATTTGCTGCTGTCACTTCCACTGGCAGCTACTTCCATATAGCTAGCACCCTCTGTATGAAAATTTTCAGGTCCCCTGGGTCCCTCAGTTCCTCTTTAAATATTCCCCTTCTCACTTTAAACCTATACCTTCTAGTTTTTGATTCCCCACCCTGGGAGAAAGTGTGACCATCTACCCTCTTTATGACCCTCATAATGTTATAAAACGCTAGAACCTTATCCCTAGTCCCACTTATCCCCATTTATTTTCTTCTTTACTTCTAAACCTTCTCAAATCACCCAGTTTCTCTCTTGTATTATCCATCTAACATATGTCTATCTCCTTGGTCATCCAGGGAGCCGAAGCTTTGATTGTCCTATCTTTCTCCCTTGTGGAATATACCTTGTTATTTTTCACACTAGCCTTGTCGCAGGCAAATTCTCAAGTAAAATCCCATCTCTTCAGGATAGTTAATGTATGAAAGCAATTTTGAACATCAATGTACCAAAGGCACCTTGTTAAAAAAGTTGCTTTATGTAAATAAATATTAAATTAGTTGTTGCAGTTTATTAATAGCATAATTATAAAGTACTGCTAATAGTTCCAACAAAATAGGGTGATAATTTAGCACTAGATATGATGTAATTGAATGCATCTTATTGAATGGAGCATGTTCGATAAAGAACGTTCTTCATTAGTCAAGTCACATCAAATCAAGTTCTATTTTATTAAATGCTCTTAATTCTGTCTGTTGTTCATTTATTAGCTGTTAATTCTGGTTCAATCCTGAAGGTGATTTTGTAGAAATCGATACCACAGATATTTAGCTGAAGACTGATGATTATAGACCTATATCCAATGTCTAATTTTCTTTGTTTCAAATCTTCCTTTCCCCTTTTGAACATTAAATTTCACCCCATGTCTGATCAACTGCATTTTTGACTTTTCTTCAAAGGATGGCTTGTTTACTCTGCTTCTCTGAAACCCCTGGGCTCATGTAAGTGCTTCAATTTACAGGTAGGTAGAACTACACACTTCAATCTGAGTCAGTCAATGACAATTGTAAAATGGTGCATTATTTTCACAAACATCACTGGTTTTCAGCAGGAAATGCATCCTACTCTGATTCAGCTGTTTGGAAATCCTTAAAGGTCTGTCTCACTGTGCGAGTTGACCCACGAGTGACCCCGAGTGAAAGACTCGTGGTTGCGTACGAGACTACAAGTTTATGATCCAGAGTTTAACCGAGTTCCCACGGGTATGTCTAAGTTTGCCGTTTACTTCTCATTTCTGCGATGTTCCAAGTTCGTCTCCCGAGTGTACCAAGTTCCTCTCCCGTTAATCTTGAGGCAACAATGTATATCAACGTGTTGAAAAATGTACCTGAAAGCCATTAAGTCCTGTTAAATTGTTGCCCTGTTTTAATAGCCTGCCATCCGCATATTTAATGTTGTCTTTCTTGAAGACATCATTCAAAGTTCAAAACAAACAGCCTTTTTAAACACAAGCATCACATGTGTTAATTGCCTGTCTTCACGCATATTTAATTTTATGGGCTATTGGAGACAGGATTCAAACTTCAAACACACAACCTGTGAAATGTGTCTGCAACGTATAACTTTACAGCTGCAGGGCACAGAACTACTAGAGAAGTTGAATTTGATGTCAAATATAGAACTTTTACAGCAATAACACTGAACATTTTTCAATATTGGATAAAATAAAATGGTTTACCTGCTGATACCCTAATATATCATAATGTACTCACATGTGCACCCAGGATACTCCGCTGCCTTTTCCTCAAACAGAGCACGCTTCTTGTCCCTATTACGATAATCTTCTTTAGATTTGTCATAGAGGATTTCATTAGCCTGAAACCACTCTACAAGGTCTCCCTCTTGCTGCCTGTTGAAGTTAAATGGTTTAACTTTATTCCATCTTCCCTTGAATGGGGCATCCACGTCTGAGGCTGTTTCACACACAGCTACCTGGGAGCCCACAGGCAGTGTTGACTTCTCCTGTGGAATCTCCTGTTGAATCTCCTGTTGAATCTCCTCCTCCTCCTCCTCCTCCTCCTGTATGACTATAGCCTCCATGGCAGGTTTTTTGTAAGGCTCTGCTCTTCCCTTTCGTCGAACTTTTCTGTGAGCCATCTCTAGCAAGCTTCTTATCAAAAAGATTCACCAGCAATGAGGTGAAACGCCCAAGATTGACCCAGGTCACGTGCTGAGGTTGAAGTCACATTTTTTTTACTCACCTTTTTTTCCCTCTGTCCAGCTGACGAGTTCAGAGTGCACATGAGAGTCACCGGAGTCATGTCTGATTGCCTGGGCAGCCTATCAGCTTCCACAGTCTACATCGTACAAAGCATCATATTGTGATGCATCAATGCCTGTTTTGGGCACAGCTTTGCCCTAGAGCGCAGTATATATTACAGAGACTTGCAAATGTAGTGCAGTCTATTACACAGGCCAGCTTTCCCCCTATCAACTCAATCTACACTTCGACCTGCTTCGGGAAGCAGCCAACGTACCATTCCTTCCTCTCCTTTCACCCCGTGAGCAGATAATACAAACGCTCACATACATGTACTACCTGATTCAGGGACAGCTCCTTCCTCACTGTCATTAGATTGCTGAAACGGAACCTCAGATTAGGCTGCCATGAAGTGTCATAAAATGTTCTCACGCTGTTCCTCAATACTGGTTTGTCTTAAGGTTGTGAGCTCAGTCCCAAATACACAAAATCTATTATATAAACTTCAAGCAATTTTTTCTTTTCAACCAACTCTGTCACCTTATCAATAACTTTTACTTTGTTAAGCAGAATTTGTGTTTAAAAAGTATAAGTAGCTGATATTTCTGTCCCTGATTATTGTTTCTAAAAAGAGTTCCCACGGTAGACTCACGAGTCACAAAGTTAAACGCACGGGCCACTACGTTCTTACAACGAGTTTAAAATGTTTCAAATTTTAACCTCAAGAGTACATTTTACTCGTGGAAAAGTACAAACATGTTTGAACTTTTGCAAGAGTTAATAAGTTTCACGTGTACCTCCCGTTAGCGCCAAGAGTCGCTAAGTTGCGTCCACGAGTTCCGACGTTCCCGCTACGTTAATTGTACGTGATTACCACAAGTTAAATTTGTTTAAAACTCGGGGTCACTCGTGGGTCAACTCGCACAGTGAGACAGCCCTTTTAGTCTTACAGTTTGCAAAATGCGTTAAGACCTTTGGAAATTGTGCATAAGGTAAAGTATATGACAGGTAGATTTTCTGGTTTGTCTTACTTGACACATCAGAATGAAGTTCTCGAGACCCTGGGTTCGTCTTTTAATGCATTTTCCAAACTAACTGGAATTTCAGACCTTGCACATTGGGGAGAAGTAAGTGGTCATGGAGTCAGAATTGTGCAACACAAAAAGTACAACTCTTCAGCTCACCCTGCCTGTGCCGATCTTCACTAATCCCATTTGCCTCCATCAGGATCATATCATTCTAAGCTTGCTGATTTAACATCTGTCTAAATGCCTCTAAAATGTAGTAATTGTATTTGATTCAACCACCTCCTCTGGCAGAGAGTTCCAGCTATCAGCCATTCTTTATGTAAAACACTTGCAGCTCAGATCTCCTTTAAAACACTTGCCTCTCACCTTAAACCTATGTCATTCTGTTTCTGATACCCTCCCAAGGGGGGAAAACATTTTGACTATATATATGCTTCTCAAAATTTTACATACTCTGTTAGGCCTCTCTCAGCCTCTGTTGCTCCAGCGAAAACAAGCCCAGCCTGTCCGATCTCTCCCTGTAATTTACGTCCTTCAATCCAGATATTCTGGAGGATCTCCTCTCATCCTCTCCAGCATAATCACATCCTTCTTAGAATGCGGCAGCCCTAATTATCCACAATATTCCAAGTGCGTCCTAACCAGCGTCCTAACCAGACACGGCTTGTACTCACTAGAATTTAGAATATTGAGGGGGGATCTTATAAAAACTTACAAAATTCTTAAGGGGTTGGACAGGCTAGATGCAGGAAGATTGTTCCCGATGTTGGGGAAGTCCAGGACAAGGGGTCACAGTTTAAGGATAAGGGGGAAATCTTTTAGGACCGAGATGAGAAAAACATTTTTCACACAGAGAGTGGTGAATCTCTGGAATTCTCTGCCACCGAAGGTAGTTGAGGCCAGTTCATTGGCTATATTTAAGAGGGAATTAGATGTGGCCCTTGTGGGTAAAGGGATCAGGGGGTATGGAGAGAAGGCAGGTACAGGATACTGAGTTGGATGATCAGCCATGATCATATTGAATGGCAGTGCAGGCTCGAAGGGCCGAATGGCCTACTCCTGCACCTATTTTCTATGTTTCATAAAATTGCAATAGAACGTCATAATTTTGATCTTCTATGCCTCGACCTATGACGACAAGCATACTGTATGCCTTCTTCCTCACCCCATCAAGCTTTAGTTTTAGGAAAAATTGGCAAGTATCTGTTCATTAACATCCCTTTGAGCCCTACTATTTACTGTCTATGTACTACCTCTATTTGACTTCCCAAAATGTATCACCTCACACTTATTGGGATTCAATTCCATCTGCCAATGATACTCTCAACTCTCCTTCTGATCTGTATTCTGATGTAGACAACATTCTTGCTATCCAGAACACTACCAACTGTTGCAACATCCACAAACCTATTAATCATGCCTCCTATCTTCACGTACAAATTATTCAGATATATCACAAACAGTAAAGGCCCCAACACCAAATCCTGTAGCACACCATTGGTCGCTGACTTACAACCAGATAGAAATATCCATCTACTACTACCCTCTTCCTCCTATAACCAAGCCAGTTTTGGACCCAATTTGCCAGCTCCTCTTGGACTCCATGTAGCTTAGCCTTGTGGACCTGCCTACTATGCGGGACCCTTTTTGTCTATGCACATGGTTTTGGGAATCTAAGACTAGGTCATGACAGGAAGTTAAAAGCAAGCCTATCAGGATAGATGTTTCCACACACAATGTTTAACGAAACTTGGATTTTTCTTCTCACAAATGCCAATTGTTGCTAGGTCAATACTCAATAGATGTTTGGTAACAGGACGGATTAGGAGAAGTGGACCAGGGAAGTAGGACAGCAGGACTAGATGTGATTTGGCAAATGGAATCAGACTTTCATACTATGATAGTATGGATAGTTCAAGAAGTAGAAGGTGGAGCCAAAAGAGGAGATGAAATGTAAAGCAATAATCACCTAGGAGAGGCCAGGGATCACCTAATGAGCAAACGTGATTCTCAAACGAAGGAGGCATCACAGTGACTCAGTTATCACTCTTAACCATCTGAATGTAAAATATAGTCTTGAAGAAGGGTCCCGATCCAAAACATCATCTGTCCATTTCCCTCCACAGATGCTGCCTGACCTGAGTTCCTCCAGCAGTTTATTTTCTTGCTTCAGATTCCAGCATCTGCTGTCTGTTTTGTATCCTATAAATTGTATTTGTTGCTTGACATTCATAACAGCCATGGGAACAGACAAGTCTGCTCAGTAGTGGAGACGATTTACCTTCATCATTTAAATTCCTCGGGGGAAATGTACCTGGTGTTCAAAGTTGCCACACGTAAAGTTCAACTTCTGTGTTTCAGAATCTGCTAAAAAATGTTCTACTAACATGTTGTTAAATGTTCTACTAATATGAGAAATTATAATGGCACTGAGCAAAGAATGTGGAGACTTATATTCCTTTTTTTTGTAAGCAAAAGTTAAATTTCTACCAATCCTTGCATTAAAATATTTTCTTGATTTCACTGGATCTATCTTTATTTTTTTCACATCTTTATTTTTTCACATCTTTATTTTTTTCACATCGAGCCTATTGTGTCATTTAGACCTTGTAAACAACTCAAATAGATTGCACTTAATCTGCTAAAAGGGTCAGCATTTATATATCAAGTCATTCCCACGGTGGCTCAGTTGGAAGCAATTTTGTCACTAGGTCAAA
Source organism: Malacoraja senta (assembly GCA_038087875.1). NCBI lineage: Eukaryota > Metazoa > Chordata > Chondrichthyes > Rajiformes > Rajidae > Malacoraja > Malacoraja senta. The sequence continues at coordinate 52,207,132 of CM075978.1, read as the reverse complement.
AGGTTATAGGTTCAAGTCCCTCACTGGAGGTAGGAGTGCAAAATAATCGGCAGTGGAACTCCAGTGAAGTTTGAGGGAATGCTGCAATATCAGTCGAACTGTCTTTCTGATAAGCTGGTGAATTCAACGCTTACAGGAAGACACAAAACATTCCTCAATACTATTTCAATAAAGAATAGGGAATGTTCAGGGTGGCAGGAATCTTGATGATACCTGCAGCCTTCATGATACAATGTACCATGACGATGGTCTGGATGTAAGGAAGTGTCAAGCCTGTGATGGATGGTGCTGTGTCCACCACTCTGTGCAGGTTCAGGATGTCAGGAGCTGAGCAGCTACCAGAGTACACTGAGATGCATCCTGTCAGAATACTTACTCATGAACTCAAGAGAATCATTATAGGCATGCCAAATCTTCTCAGACACTTAAGAAAGTAAAAATGCCCTTTCTTAATTCCCACATATCAGTGTGTAGGGAGCTGGCAATATGGATACCAATTGGAACTTCAAGCTGTCAACCATCTATCTCGCAGCTCCATTGATGAGGAAAGGGTTGTGTTCACCATCCTTCCCCTCTGCTTCCTTAGGTTAATAACCAACTGACCAGAAACTTCACCCATTCCTTCTATCCAGAGATGCTGCCTGTCTACTCCAGCATTTTGTGTCTATCTTCGGTGTAAACCAGAATCTGTAGTTCCTTCCTACACGTTTCTTTTGTCTTACTGTTGTTAAGGGCTAGATTGGTCTGATACCAAGGAACAAGGTTCATGATCTTCCGGTGTACTGTCTCTTTATTGTTGATCCGACCAACTATTTATAAAGTTAAATTGTTATAAATTGTTGATGCTTTACTTGGCTGCACAATCATTGGTATACAAGGAGTAAGCAGGGGACTGAGCGCACAACCCTGAGGTATTCAGTAAAACAATGTCCTTTACACCAAGCAAACAACCTAGTATTGTAGCAGGTTGCATGTAATGTCATGTTTTCCCTCAATATCTTTTAAGTGAAGCGCCAGGGTGGAGAAAATGTTATAACCAGTGCTGACTGACTAAGGTTTGCCGGTCAGGCAGTCCAGAAGCCACTTATAGATGAAAGCTCCAGAACCAAAGTCCAGAAGTTTAGAGATGAGTTTATTCGGTATTATGGTGTTGAAGGCTGAGCCAATAAATTGCATCCTGACATATGTGTTCTTATGGTCGAGGTGATCCAGAATTGCGTGTAGTGTCAGGGAGATGGTATCTTCAGCAGACCTATTATTCTGATGGTGCAGATCTGGGCCACGACCAATCTTTCACATCACTTCATTATAGTTGGTGTTAGAACTACTGGGCGTTAATCAGCTCACTTTTCTTAGGGACAGGAATAATAGAGGTTTCGTTGAGAAAAGATGGGATAGTGGACTGTTGAAGTGCGAGATTCGTGTCGGCGATGACTGTGGTTAGTTGATTGGCACGCACTTTCAGAACCCGACCAGGGACTCCATTCAGAGAGTCACTTTACAAGAGTTTACCTTCATGAAAGCAGATCTGACTTCCGCCATTGAAACAAATAGGACAGAGCCAATGGACAATGAGGGGGTGGGCTTTGGTGGAATTTTGTTCATCTGTTCAAAATGGGTGTAAAAGCAGTGAGCCCATCCAGTCGAGATCTGTGATCCCAGAGATCGCCCCCTATTTCAGCGTGTTGCCCATGACGGCATTCAGACCCTGCCATGGAAAACTGGCATCTGCTTGACTGAATTGAGCCTGTAGCTTGTTCTGGAATACCCTCTTGGCATCCCTGATAGCCTTACAGAGATCAGAATTGGCATTCTTGTAGACTATGGTGTCACTCTTCTTGAAAGCCTCAATTGTGTCTAGATTTCCCTGTTCAGCCAAGGCTCTTAGTTAAGATGAACCCTAATTATCTTGGTCAGAATGTGGTCGTCACTGCATTTCTCAATGAAACTGATGACTGCTGAAGTATTCACATTCAAGCTGGGTGAAGTGGTCTTAAACATGTTCCACTCCACTGAATTAATGCAGTCCTGAAGTAGATCTTCAGTCTCCTCAGACCACAGCTGTGTGACTCTGCATTTTGAATTTTATTTTAATGTAGATACATTTTGAAGTTGTGTTATTGTGGGATAGATTGGGGAGTTTGCAAATGGTGGTGTTCTCAAACACCTGGTGCTCCTGTCCTTCTCAATGATAGAGGTCATGTATTTAGAAGGAACGGCTGAACATGCCATTGCATCTCCTCAATCTTGGCTCCCTATGGCAGCTGCGCACAGAGTATGAGAACTCAAATCTCTGAAATAGCACTTGGCAAAATCAAATCTGGCCCTACTTTGGAATCAAAAATTATTCAAAATAAATGTTGAAAAGATCTCTCAGCAAAAATTTGCAGCAGACATCATTGTTTGGTTCTATTCATCTGCATATCTACAGTGCACCAGGTGGTTGGCTCCTGGTATCAATTTATTCCAGCTATAGACACATTTAAATGCTGCATTCTTAAATAAATGGGCTTCCAATAAAATATGAGATTAATTTTCAGCTCCTGCACAGAAAGATAAATCTACTAACAGGCCAAAAAAAACAGGTGGAAAATTCAGTAAAACAATGTCCTTTACACCAAGCAGACAACCTAGTATTGTAGCAGGTTGCATGTAATGTCATGTTTTCCCTCAATATCTTTTAAGTACAAGCTGGAACATAGATAACGGGCTATTTTGTGAAAGGGAATAATAGCTTTTTGATGAGGAGTCATTCTCTGCTGAAATTATCTACAGTGGCTTGCAAAAGTATCCATACCCCTTGAACTTTTCCACATTTTGTCACGTTACAACCACAAACGTAAATGTATTTTATTGGGATTTTATGTGATAGTCCAACACAAAGTGGCGCATAATTGTGAAGTGGAAGGAAAATGATACATGGTTTTCAAATTTTTTAAGAAATAAAAAACTGAAAAGTGTCGTGTGCAAAAGCATTCAGCCCCTTTGCTCTGATACCCCTAAATACAATCCAGTGCAACCAATTGCCTTCAGAATTCATCTAATTAGTAAATAGAGTCCACTTGTGTGTAATCTAATCTCAGTATAAATACAGCTGTTCTGTGAAGGCCTCAGAGGTTTGTTAGAGAACATTAGTGAACAAACAGCATCATGAAGCCCAAGGAACACACCAGACAGGTCAGGGATAAAGTTGTGGAGAAGTTTAAAGCAGGGTTAGGTTATAAACAAATATCCCAAGCTTTGAACATCTCACGGAGCACTGTTCAATCCATCATCCGAAAATGGAAAGAGTATGGCACAACTGCAAACCTACCAAGACATGGCCGTCCACCTAAACTGACAGGCCGGGCAAGGAGAACATTGATCAGAGAAGCAGCCAAGAGATCCATGGTAACTCTGGAGGAGCTGCAGAGAGCCACAGCTCAGGTGGGAGAATCTGTCCACAGGACAACTATTAGTCGTGCACTCCACAAATCGGGCCTTTATGGAAGAGTGGCAAGAAGAAAGCCATTGTTGAAAAAAAGCCATAAGAAGTCCCGTTTGCAGTTTGCCACAAGCCATGTGGGGGACACAGCAAACATGTGGAGGAAGCTGCTCTGGTCAGATGAGACCAAAATTGAAGTTTTTGGCCTAAATGCAAAACGCTATGTGTGGCGGAAACCTAACACTGCACATCACCCTGAACACACCATCCCCACTGTGAAACATGGTGGTGGCAGCATCATGCTGTGGGGATGCTTTTCTTCAGCAGGGACAGGGAAGCTGGTCAGAGTTGATGGGAAGATGGATGGAGCCAAATACAGGGCAATCTTGGAAGAAAACCTGTTAGAGTCTGCAAAAGACTTGAGACTGGGGCGGAGGTTCACCTTCCAGCAGGACAATGACCCTAAACATACAGCCAGAGCTACAATGGAATGGTTTAGATCAAAGCCTATTCATGTGTTAGAATGGCCCAGTCAAAGTCCAGACCTAAATCCAATTGAGAATCTCTGGCAAGACTTGAAAATTGCTGTTCACAGACGCTCTCCATCCAATCTGATTGAGCTTGAGCTATTTTGCAAAGAAGAATGGGCAAAAATTTCAGTCTCTAGATGTGCAAAGCTGGTAGAGACATACCCCAAAAGACTTGCAGCTGTAATTGCAGCGAAAGGTTGTTCTACAAAGTATTGACTCAGGGGGGCTGAATACTTTTGCACGCGACACTTTTCCGTTTTTTATTTGTAAAAAAATTTGAAAACCATGTATCATTTTCCTTCCACTTCACAATTATGCACCACTTTGTGTTGGTCTATCACATAAAATCCCAATAAAATACATTTACGTTTGTGGTTGTAACGTGACAAAATGTGGAAAAGTTCAAGGGGTATGAAAACTTTTGCAAGCCACTGTATGTTGGTTGTTATCTCAATGACCGATGGCAGTCACAACCTTCTATGGAAAGCAAGACTTCACTTCTGTGCTACTCTTTCTGATAGCTTGGGCACCCTGAATGAGGTGCCATCAAAACAAATAATTAAAAATTGCAGCTCACAACATCCTTGGGTCAATTCAGTGGATCAGACAGATGCTGTCCACTGAGTTACTTCAGCTTTTTGTGTCTATCTTCAGTTTAAACCAGCATCTGCAGTTCCTTCCTACACATTCCTGGGTAAATGTTGAGTAAGTAATCCTGGATACATTGGAGGGAAAGCATTAACCTTACACACGAGATGAAAGGGCAAATTGTCTCATTTAAATAATATTTAATCGGTAATTATTGTCTATATAAAAACAAACTGCCGGAGATACCCCACAGGTCAGGCAGCATCTGTGCAGAGAAGAGGACAGACGGCGTTGCAGGTCAGGATCCCTCTTCAGACAGAAGGCTGCCGGATCTGCTATGTTTCTCCAGCACTTTGGGTTTCACTCATTATTCCAGTATCTGCAGTCTCTTGTGTCTCCAAATTGCCTGTAACTTGTGGTACAAAGTCAGCCTGAACATTAATTATTTGCACATTCGCTGTAACCTGTAAATCTACATTTGTGTTGACCAAATGTATCGAGGGGTAAGATCACGTGGAGCATAGGAAAATAGGTCACAGCTTGGCCACGATCTACCAGAGGACTGAAGTGCTTCTAAACGCACTCTTGTTTTCCTGTTCCTTTGGGACAATCTTCAAGCGCTTCAATACAGAGTGAGGATGCTTGTTGGTAGTGCAAGCTGGAATCTTGTGCAAGATAGCATCTGCACTCTCTTGATTTTCTTTTGGGAAAACTATCTGCTCAAATTTACGGACTTGTATAGTTGACAGAAACCCATTTGAGTGAATGAAGCTCCGACACAGCAGAATGTTGAACACCTGCTTGGCTTCTGAGGTTCTTACCCAATACCAAAGATCATAGAGCTCTAAGATCTTTGCCCAAGACTGCTATAATAGACTTCCTCCGAAGAAGGATCCCAACCCAAAATGCCATTCATTCGCAGATGCTTTCTGGCCTGCTGAGTTCCTCCAGCATTTTGTCCAGCATCTGCAGTTTCTTGTAAATCCTCTGTATTAAGCTATTATTAAGTATTAAGTATTAATCCTTTTGCCTCTTCATACATTTGTCATTTCGTTTCACATCGAGAGAGAATTGGGATGCCATTTGAGTTTCTCCAGAAGAATGGCTATAAAATTTGCACTCACATTGTTTAGGTACAGATTTTATTCAAGTGTGATATCCAACGCGCATGAGTTATGCTAGGTTGCTACCATGTTTCCAATGTATACTTATTCAAAGTAAACAGACTGAATCATCAATCACAGTGTGCATTAATATGAAATCAATGATGCAAAACTGGGGTTCAGTGACAGAGCTACTCCATGCAGCAAACTCACAGAGCAAGGATGACTTGTGGGCGACACGGTGGCACAGCGGTAGAGCTGCTGACTTAATGTATCAGAGACGCGGGTTCGATCCTGACTACGGGTGCTGTCATTATGTAGTTAGCACATTCTCCCCGTGACCGTGTTTTTTTTTAACATTCTAAAGACTTGCACGTCTGCGGGCTAATTGGCTTCTCTACATTGTCCCTAGTGTGTAGGATCCAACTAGTGCACAGGTGATCGCTGTTTGGCGCGGACTCAGTGGGCCAAAGGGCCTGTTTCCACGTTCTATCTCTAAACTAAACTAAATACATGTAGAGCAACTAGAATGGTCCTAGTTTTCACTGTTGAAATGGATCATCAGCATCTTTTGGACTGGCTGCTAAGTTTTACCAGCTAGTCATTATTTTTAAACTGAACACATCTTTAAAATTGCCAAGGGAGCTAGCTGCCTGCAGCAGGATTTGTGTCTCGATCTCTGGTTCCACAATTGCCAGGGGTCCTTGGGTATTCTAGGTCACAAACCGATCAAAAAGGAACGAGAAGCAGTGCAAAGAAAGGATCCCAGCAGGAGCGTATATACTTCTGGGGATACCAAGGATGTATCTCCTCCCTGAATCTGAGCAAAGGTCAAGACATGATGCAACTTCACTTCAATAAAGGTTTTCAAAATAAACTTAATTCATAAATATCCAAACGTGTGCAATGCAGAATATTCAAGTCATGCTTAAGTTACTCATTTATATCCTTTGAGTACATAGTTCATGGGGTTTAAATACAGATCTCAATTAATTAGCATCCTATGGCACTTCAGTGATATGTCACCACTGTGTCATGCCGCATACTTAGAGCTAAAACTACGGAGACACATAAAGACACTTTGCTGGCCATCTAAGGTCACGGTGGCCAGGCATTTTTAGGATTTACGATCTTTCCCGCTGGAAATTGAAGATTTTTGCCACATATCCCTGATCGATGTCCAGATTTGCATAGAGCCAATAAATCTCATTCTCCGAAAATGGACACAAAATGCTGGAGTAACTCAGCGGAACAAGCAGCATATCTGAAGAAAAGGAATGGGTGGAGTTTCGGGTCGAGACCCATCTGAAGAAGGTTCTCAACCCGAAACGTCACCTATTCCTTCTCTCCAGAGATGCTGTCTGTCCCGCTGAGTTACTCCAGCATTTTGTGTCTACCTTCGGTTTAAACCAGCATCTCCAGTTCCTTCCTACCAATATCATTCTCTCTTGCCTAAGAACAACAGGCAGAATGAAGAACTAGCTCTACAAGTACTGTCGACTTCCCTGTGGTGCAATTCACCAATTACTGCACTCATGTGGCAACCTGAATGTATATCATATGCAGAAAGTAAATTCCGCTCCCTCAGTGTCCAGCTGGTATGTGACAAACCAGAACACATCATGCAGTCCAATACTCAATACAATCTCCAGCAGTGCCACCTGTGTCTGATCTTAGGCAACAAATGTCAGGGTGGCCACAGGGTGGAAACTTGCTATGCACTAACCACTTTGCCTCTGGTATACAACTCATGCACCTGCAAGTTTCTGAAAGCAAATATACATGTGCAGAACTAACAGGAAGGCCTTTGTTTAAGAGGATTTGCGCACAAGAGTGAAATTATTTTACTGCAACTGCATAAGGAACTGATGAAGTTACACCTGGTGCATTGTGATCAATGTGTAGGAAGCAAGTGCAGATGCAGGTTTACACCAAAGATAGACACAAATTGCTGGAAGCATTTAGTGGGTCAGACACCATCTGTGGAGGAAAAGGACAGAAAATGTTTTGGCTCTGGTCCAGCAATTTGTGTTTTTGCTTGAAATGGTGCTAACTGCTCATGGCTCACAAGAGCAGACCTTCTGCTGAGGTGGGAAGGTCATCTGCAGGACAGTTAGGCACCTGCCAGGTGTAAGTGTCCAAAACAATGTAGGGAGGCAGAAATAATGTCAAATAGCACAGAAACAGGCATTTAGTCTACCATCTCCATGCCAGCCATCAAGTACCTACCTATACCCATCCCATTGTCCCGTACTTGGTCCTTCCATACCCACTAGTCAGAGAGTTATAGTCAGACAGCTCAAAAATAGGCTCTTTAGCCCAACTCATCCATGCCGATCAAGATGCCCCATGCATACTAGTCCCATTTGCCCGCAGTTGGCCTATATCCCTCAAATGCTTTCCTATCCATGTACCTGTTCAATTGTCTTTTAAATTTTGTTATCGTACCTGCCTCAACTACCTCCTTGGGCAGCTCATTCCATATACCCACCACTCTCTGAGTGAGATATTTGCCCCTCAGGTTCCTATTAAATCTTTCCTCCCTCCACTTAAACCAATGCCTCTGCTTCTAGATACCCCAACCCTGGATAAACAACTCTATGCATTCAGCCTATCAATTCCCTCATAATTTTATACACCTATATAAGATCACGCTTTAGCCACCTGCGTTCCAAGGAAAGGAAGTCCTTGCCTGCCCAATCTCTCCCTATTGCTCAGGCCGTTGAGTCCTGATCAAATCCTTGTAAATCTTCTTTGTATTCTTCTCAGCTTCATGACATCCTTCCTTTAGCAGGGTGACCAAAACTGAACACTATGCTCCAAATGCAGCCTCACCAACATCTTGTACAACTGCAACAGCCCTTGAGACCGTATTAACCCATAAAAAATCTTCAAAAGCACACAGGTTAATCACACAGACATTTGTAGATGCTGTCTGGTGTCTCTACATGTGAGAATATTCAGATTTCTCAGCCGTTTGATGCAAGAAGCATTAAGGTGTAGTCTGTGCATGATTTACTGTCAGTTTATCCCTTCCACAAATCACACTAACTCAGACAATAGCCATTAATCTATTTGGATGGAGAATAGATGTTTCCAATTTGATAACAATTGGCGGACTGCACTGCACCCGTGGTAACACTCAGCATAACGCTCTTCTGTGTAACAGCCTTTCAACGTAACCGAGGGAGTTTACAATAAAACTGATATAATTGTCCAAGGTCACGACTTAAGTGTTGTGTTGGATTAAGAATTGAACTGCCGCCCTTTCATGGGGTATCAAGTTATTATCATACATCAGCATGCTGCTGAGGCTGAATATTACAGTGCTATTAAGATTACAGAGTCTAAATTTAAATGCAATAGGAATTATAGTGCATTATATCACATCAAACACTTCAGGCGATCTGTTTGCTTCCAAAATATCAGAGTAAATAACTCTTTAGCAGAGGACTGAAACAGCTTTCCAATAAGGTAGAAATTGTTTTTGTGTGATTTGAGAATTAAAATACTTTTCGCCCAATAGCTTTATCCTTGCATCTTTGCTTTTTTTCTCTCTCTTTTTCTCTGTCTTTCTTATACACTTTCAATTGTTTTCTCTTCACCTTTCTCTCCAAAAATCTATTTCTCATTTCCTCAGTTTGTAAGCTTCTGTACTCTCCTGCGTTGTGCCCGTCTGTCTTGCACACCTACACCGACTTAATCAGTTTCCACCTTATGTCAAAACACTACGTGCTGGAGTAACTCAGCGGCTCAGGGAGTATCTGGGGAGGGAAATGGACAGACAATTTTTATGGTTAGAATGTTGCCAGTCCATTCACTCCCCAGCCGCTGCCTGACCCATTGAGTTCCTCCAAAATGTGTGTTTTGCTCAAGCTTCTTGCAACCACAGTCTCTTGTATCTCCACCTTTGAACAAGCACTGCGTTCAGTAGCAGGGAGGTAGAGGCCAGGGTAAATTTCGTGCATAGTATTAGAGTGACAGAGAAACTGGGGAACCTGGCCTGATGAGGGTGTGACTGTGAGAAAGGGAGATCAACGTTTTGAAATATAAGCAAAGCGGAATCAAAGAAAACAAAATCAAAAGTAAAGAAATTAAAGTTAATATGTCTGCTTCTACAACAGAATGTCATCCACAAAGTGAGGGGCTTTCCATACCTTTGCCTCCTCTCCTATCAGCATTATCTCAATCTGTGTAGTAGAATGTCTATACCCTTTTTCCTCCACAGTGCATTTGCTTCCCTCTTCTTTCTCAACTCTTTCTCTAACCCTGACGATAGTAGCCTCTCAACATGCTCACTCCCCCCACCCTCTCTGTAGGCTCTTCCAGTTCCCTCTAACCAAACCGGCAGCATGGTGGTGCAGCGGTTGAGCTGCTGCCTTAGTGGCAGAGACCCAGCGCTAAGACTATTGGCATACAATTTATGTTTTTTTTGGCTGGACAACATGTCTCCATACATATTCTTGGAAAACTCAGGCTTCCTTCCTCGAAAAACTAAATAAGAATTTTCTCACATTTAATCACATTTTCTCTCTCCCTCCCTCCCTCCCTCCCTCCCTCTCTCTCCAGTAGTTTTGCTGGCTTCTTTTTTCCTATTAACTATCTCAAAGGAATACACGACTAGCATATCAAATGGCTTCAACGTTAGATAATAAATGCACTAATCTACAATAAATTATATTATGGTGTAATCCTGCATGAATCCATTTTACATTCCTGCTCTAGTTAACTTTTCCATTGAAAATGAATCTCATAGTAGATTCATAAAGCCTGCCCATGTCTATAACATGAGCTACAGCTCAGTAGATAACAAAACACAAAGTGCTGAAGGAACTTAACGGGTCAGGCAGCATCTGTGGAGGGACTGGATAGGCTAGGTGTTGGGTCGGGACATTTCTTTAGGCTGGCCGTGGTAGGGGGGAGAAAGTTGGAGAAGTGAGGTGGGGTGGGACAAAACTGGGCAAGTGATACAGGAGAGGGGGGGATTAATTGGTAGGTGAGAGGAGAATGTGACAAAGGGTAGACAAACCATATCAACCTTGGCCTCACCTAATTAAAGCGATTCATTTGTCCAATCCATCTCTCCTCATCTTCTCTGCAACTTAAAACTAACCTATTTTCTCCCTTTCCCGTTTCTGACAATGAAACAATAACTGAAACAATACCGATATTTCTCTCTCCATTGATGTTGCCTGACCTGTTGAGTGTTTCCTGCATTATCTGTTTTTGTTTCAGGCTAACAGCATTTCCATTTTTTTTTGCTTTTCACAGCAGCAATTATTTTTGCTTTCTCAAACCATCTGTATGGAAATGATAGCGCTGCATTCTAGGGTTCTCGTCAGCATCACAATCAGGTCACAACTCTTATGTCAAGTCAAATCCAATCAGCAAGTTAATAGGAATTCGATACATTCAGTGAACTGTAGGCTAACACCACATAAACAAAGACGTTTGTTTATCGAGGAAGGAAGTACTGAAAGACTGCTGTAAAAGTCACCCTACATTAAAACCTTTCAGGGCAGGGACCTTGTCACCCATGGTCTAGTCAAATCTCCTCAATCTTCTTAGGAACTGAAAGCATTGATGAACTTTTCGTGATTGTAGCTGTATGTTGGGCCCAGGAGAGATTAACAGAGATATGCACGCCCATGCAAGGAAGTTGAAGCCATTGACTCTCTTCACCACCGTCCCATTGATGAAGACATGATCTTGGATCCCTCACCTTCCCTTCCTGAAGTTAACAATCAGCTGCATGGTCTTCCTAACATTGAGAGCAAGATTGTTGTTCTGACACCATTTGAACAAATTTTCAGTCTCCCTCCTGCACTCATGGTTACCTGTTATTCGTCGGTGGTATCTTCGGTAAATTTAAAGATGGCATTGTAAGATCATAAAATCATAAGTGATAGGAGCAGAATTACGTCACTCCGCCATTCAATCATGGCTGATCTATCTCTCCCTCCCTCCTGCCTTGTCCCCATAACCTCTGACACCCATACTAATCAAGTAACTGTGTGTGGCTGCATAGACATGAGCATAGAGAGAGTAGAGCAGAGGACTTAGCGTACAGCCTTGAGGTGCCGCTGTGTTGATGGTTATCGGGGAGGAAGTGATGTTGAAAATTTATACCGATTGTGAAAAATAACGCAAAGTGCTGGAGTAACTCAGGGGGGTCAGGCATTATCTTACAGGATAGGCGATGATTCGGGACAGAACTCTTCTTCAGACTAATTGTAGTTGGGGAGAGAAAGCTGCAAGAGAGGTGGGGCAGGATAAAGCCTGGCAAGTGATAGGTAGATACCGATGAGTGGGATTTTGAGAGGCAGATCGGTGGTCAAAGGCCAGAGATGGGAAGAAGACAAAAAGCAGTGAGATGTGTGATAAGATAGGAAGAAGTGCCAAATGTGAAGCCAGAGGAAAGGATATAGGTGGAAAGGGCCAGGGAAAGGGGAAAGGGATGTTTTATTTAGCTACCTAAACTAGGAGAAATCAATGTTCATACTGAGGGTTGTACACTACCCAAGTGGAATATGCAGTGCTGTTCGTCCAGTTAATGTGTGGCTTCACTCTGGCATTGAAGGAGGCCCAGGCCAGAAAGGTCAGCATGGGAATGGGAAGGGGAGTTAAAAATGGTTAGCAACAGGGTGCTCCAGTAGGCCTTGGTGGACCGAATGCAAGTGTTCAGCAAAACAGTCGCCTAGACCACACTTGGTCTCGTCAAAGTAAAGAAGGTCACATCGGGAGCAATAAACGCAGTCGGTGAGGATAAAGGATGTTCATATAAACCTCTGTCTCACCTGCAAGGGGTGCTGGGGTCATTGGATGGATGTGAGGGATGAAGTATAAAGGCATGGAATGATATGGTGGTTCGGCGGTAGTGTTGCTGCCCTACAGTGCCAGAGACCAGGGTTCAATCCTGACTGTGGGTGCTGTTAGTCTGGAGTTTGCATGTTCTCCCTGTGACCACATGGGTTTCTTCGGGACCTCCGCTTTCCTCCCACATTCCAAAGACGTACAAGTTTGTGGGTAAATTGGCTTTGGGTAAAAATTGTAAATTGTCTCGTGTGTGCAGGATAGTGTTAGCGTATGGGTTAGCGTGGATTTGGTGGGCCGAAGGGCCTGTTTCCACGCTGTGTTTCTAAACTAAATTAAGACAGGTGTTACATCTCCAGCGGTTGCACCTGCCCAAAAATATGCAAATGAAGAAGGCTGAATGCAGAAGGGTTCCGACCCAATACGTTGCCTATTCATGTTCTCCAGAGATGTTGCCTGTCGCGCTGAATTACCCCAGCATTCTATGTCTTTGATGAAAAGATAATATAGCAACCCTATGGAAAATATACACCTCATAATCTCCAGCAACAGTTCAGAAACGAATGGCCCCTTGATTAACATTAATTAATTCATCAAACTTCCAGCCTCATTGTTCAACACCTGAACCATTCATAAAAATTGAGCATGCGACAGAATCGTGCACAAAGGACATCAATTCATGCAAGTGGCTCTCTTTTATATACGTTCCACATGCACAGAGGACCCAAATTGTTTTGCAAAAGGGTGCAGAACATCTAATTGTCCAATTACATTTAATAATGGGTGTTTAGATAAAGGCTCACAGATAGTTCTGTGCACAAAACAATATTCTTCACAATCCCTGTGAATAGTTCAATGTCTGCATAACAATGTACAACCAATTCCTCAATGTGAAAGCCAAAACAATATGGTTTAAATAGCAGCCATCTCATTGCGTAACATGTATATTGAAAAATGCAATCAGTCCAAATCATGAATTGTACATAGATTTTGGATACCATCACAATTTTCTATCCTTAAAGAGTTTGAAAAAATGACGTTGAAGACCTCCTTCGACTATGTAGAAGACCTCCTTCAACCTCCTTCGACTATGTTGAAGACCAGCTTCGACTAGCTATGACTAACTTCGGGAAAATTGGACACCGAATAATGGAGAGTGAAGACGACCTCCTTCGATCTCCCTTCGACCTCCCTTCGACTATGATGAAGACTATCTACGAGTACCTTTGACCATCTTCAACTACCCTCGATTACCTATGACTAACAAGCCGACCTACTATGACCTACTATGACTAAACCTACGAGTAAAAAAAGTATTGATTTTTTCCATGGTGACCTTTTTTTACTCGGGGGCATTTTTTAACATATTGAAAAAAACGCCGCGACCTAGCTGAGGCCTCGAGCACGCGGAGACCACTCTTGAGCAAGAAGGAGAGTTACGAAGACCTCCTACGACCTCGTGTCGACCATGCTGCGAGTATGAGTCGAGGGCAAACTCGCCAGAACTCGCGGATTAGGTCGCCCAAGTGGGACAGGCCCTTAACAGCCATTGGATTGCACTATCCACATTTGTTAATTATAAAATTGACCTTGGGACTCGAAAAACATGGTGTAATTTTAATCTCTATCACTTTAACATCAGGATTGAGTTACTGTCTTCTATTTCTGTCCCAATCTTCCATCACTGGATTTAGAGAAAGTGTTTATCAAAAAGGTCTGATATGTATCTATATAAAGAATAAGGCACACCAATGATAAAGTGACATGAGTGAGTGCTATTCAGCCTTCCAAGCTGTGAAAGTGCTGCACACAATGGATTCTTTCAGTCACATTGCAGAATGCTTCCGATAAATGAAAGAGCACGTCTGACTTTGTTGTGAATATTATCAGGAGATGCTACTTTGTCTGTTATCAGGCATCCTATCAACAATTGGAGCGTGGTCCCGAGCTACCATCTAACCCATTGGAGACCCTCGGACTATCTTTAATCGGACTTTGCATGACTTTATATTGCACTAACCATTATTCCCTTTAACCTGTATCTGAACACTGTGGACGTCAAGACCCAAATTGTCACCCATTCCTTCTCTACAGAGATGCTGCCTGTCCCACTGAGTTACTCCACCATTCTGTGCCTATCTTGGGTGTAAACCACCATCTGCAGTTTCTTCCTACACACCGTGGACGGCTTGATTGTAACCATGTATAGTCTTTCCACTGACTGGATATCGCACAAGAGGCTTCTTCACTGTACATCGGTACAGGTGACAATGAACTGAACTAACTAACGCAAAGAGTCAATGGAAATGGAATTCTAGTTTTATTTCCCATGTTAATATTAAATACGTGCTCTGATGAATCTATCGTTTTGACATATTTAGTCTTTTTCCACTTGATGGCTGCCAATGACGGAATGTGAAATATTCTGGTCTATGGTTACAACCCAGTTCGGCTGCACTAGAGCTGACAGCAACTCCCAACTGCGCCAGTTTGAGGTTTCCAGCTCACCATCTGGCCAGTTATTGCCCATTTTGTGCACACATTTGTGCTTTGGATTCCTGCCCACATGACATTAGATGAAATTATCCAAACAGATCACATTAAGTAACTGTAAATCGAGGATCTCACATCAGAGTACAGCACTAAAGTAAACATTTGGCAATGTTATCAATCTTCAATCCATCTTCGGTGTCATATAATAATTATAATAATAATAGTAGATTTTATTTATATAGCGCTTTATAACATTAGACGTAGTACAACATTGGCTCTAAACTCAATCTGTCTTTCTCCTGCGGGTAATTTAACATAAAATTACCCCAAAATACTTAAGCACCATGAAGCATGATTCATCAAGAAATTAAACTTTCTCTAGTGACCCATTGAGAAACCAATCGAAGCACACAAGAACTGAAGTGATATTGGCACATTTTAATTTTCCGTTTGATGTCACAGTAACTGGCAACATAAAAACAATGTAATGAAACCTGATAATTATACTATAGATAGATACAAAAAGCTGGAGTAACTCAGCGGGGCAGGCCAACATCTCTGGAGAGAAGGAATGGGTGATGTTTCGGGTCGAGACCCTTCTTCAGACTGAAAGTTACGGGAAAGGGAAATGAGAGACATAGACAATGATGTAGAGAGATAAAGAACAGTGAATTAAAGATATGCAAAAAAGTAACAATGATAAAGGAAACAGGCCATTGTTGGCTGTTTGTTGGGTGAGAACAAGAAGCTGGTGCTTGGGTGGGGGAGGGATGGAGAGAGAGGGAATGCAGGGGTTACTTGAAGTTAAAGAAATCAAAACTGATACCACTGGGTTGTAAGCTGCACAAGTGAAATATGAGACCCTGTTCCTCCAATTTGCATTTAGCCTCACTCTGACAATGGAGGAGGCCTAGGACAGAAAGGTCAGTGTGGGAAAGGGAAGGAGAATTAAAGTGTTTAGCAACTGGGAGATCAGGTAGGTTCAGGCGGAAAGAGCGAAGATGTTCAGCTAAATGATCGCCCTGTCTGCGCTTGGTCTCGCCGATGTATAAGAGTCCACATCTTGAATAACGGATACAGCAGATGAGTTTGGAGGAGGTGCAAGTGATCCTCTGCCTAACCTGAAATGGCTGTCTGGATCTCTGGACAGAGTCGAGGGAGGAACTATAGGGACAGGTGTGGCATCTCTTGCGGTTGCTGGGGAAGGTACCTGGGGAGGAGGTGGTTTGGGTGGGAAGGGATGAGTTAATCAGGAAGTTGCGGAGGGAATGGTCTCTGCGGAAGACGAAAAGGGGTGGAGCTGGGAAGGTGTGACCAGAGGTGGGATCCCGTTGGCAAAAATGTTGGAGGATGAGGTGTTGTATGCGATGGCTGATGGGTTGAAAGGTAAGGACTAGGGGGACTCGGTCCCTGTTGCGACTAGGGGGAGGGGAAGGGGGAGCAAGGGCAGAGCTGGGGGGTTCCGAGGAGACACATTTGAGGGCATCATCTATGATGGAAGAAATGAACCCCTGTTCCCTAAAGAATGAGGACATCTTGGATGTCCTGGTATTGAACACCTCATCTTGGGCGCAGATACGGCGTAGACGGAGGAATTGGAAGTAGGGGATAGAGTCTTTGCAGGAAGCAAAGTAGGAAGAAGTGTAGTCGAGATAGTTGTGGGAGTCAGTGGGTTTGTAATAGACATCAGTTATACTTTTAATCAGCTTGAAAGCACTGATGATAGACACAAAATGCTGGAGTAACCCAGGGGGACAGGCAGCATCTCTGGAGAGAAGGAATGGATCACGTTTTGAGTCGAGACCCTTCTTCAGACTGAGAATTAGGAGAAAGGGAGACATAGAGGTATGGAAGGGTAAGGTGTGAAAACGACAGATCAAAGGGGGTTGATCAAGGTAAATGTAGAATGGTTCTTTGTTAGCTGAGGGAAGGTGGCGAATGAGGCATACAAATGGTGAAATTTAATCAGGACTGTGAAACTAGTCAGAGAATTACGATGGGGGAGAGATGGAGAGAGAGGGAAAGCAAGGTTACTTGAAGTTAGAGAAATCAATACTCATTGTAAGCTGCCCAAGCCAAATATGAGTGAAATAAAAACACAAATGTTTGTATAGTCTTACCTTCTGTTTCGTTGTGTGTTTTATATCTTACATCTTATCAGGTGTTCAAATTTACATAAAGCTTGTCCCCTCTCTCATCAATATCTCATAAAGTGAAGTGCTGTTATCGATGTTACTTTGGTGAAAGTGCCAGTCACTTTGGATGAAAAAATAGAATAGTGGAGCTCCATTTTATTAGTAAATGTTGATTGGGATATTAGCAGTGAACTCCTGGCAATAACAATGGATGTCAGAGACCCAAGCAGTATTAATCTAACATGAGTTAATGATAAATGGCAGTCCAATAGGTGGAATAATTTTAGTTATGCAGTGAGGAAAAGATAGACTGCTAATCTTGTTAGAATATTGATGAGGCAAATACTTGCATATATAAAATAGCATCACAGTATCTATGAGGTGCGTGGACTAGTGTCTCTACACATTTTAGTTTGAACATAAATAGAGTTTAATACACATTCAAGTGCTTTCAAGAAAGTATAGTCAGGATTCACATGTTAATAAGAACACAACATGGAAGAAATGCTCATCAGGTCAAGTAGCATCTATGGAGAGAAAAGCAGAGTTTATGTTTTGAGTAGCGGAGAAGGCTTCACCTAAGCCCGAATACCAGCGATATTTCCTTGCCCAATCCTCTTCCAGTCTCTCTTCAGCTTATCACTAACTTGCTTCCTCTCTGTAGATAGACACAAAACGCTGGAGTAACTCAGCGAGACAGGCAGCATCTCTGGACAGAACAAAGTTTCAGGTTGAGACCCTTTTTCAGACTGAATCATGGGAGAGGGAGACAGAGATAAAGAAGGGTAAGGTGTGAAAATGAGACATCAAAAGAGATATTGATCCAGGAAAATGTAGTTAGCTAGGAGAAGGTGACAACAAAGTGAACAGAAAGGTTTGCCTCCTCTCCGTCCTGGTTCTGAGGAAGAATCTTCAACCTGAAACAGTAATGGTATTTCTCTTTCCACAAGTGCTGTCAGTCCTGCTGAAAGTTTCCAATATTTTCTGCTATTCGTCATATTGCAAGTATCAGTAATTCTTTTAAATAATCATTTGCCTGTTATTATATTTTACATCAACTCATACGTTTGCAGTGTGGGATTGGTTGCATCAGTTTTATGGAAATGCTAGCCAAGGAATGAAAAGTAGACTTGCCTGTGATGACACTGGGAATCTTCGACAGAAAGCTCTTCACTGTTCGAATAGGAACTCCACCTGCTTTTTCATCCTGCATCCGTATGATGATGTTTTCTATCTGTCAGAGAAAACAAAAGACTTCTTATTAATTCGCTTTATGTTAAGTGGGGGAGACACGGTGGCGCAGTGATAGAGTTGCTGCCTTACAGCGCCAGAGGCCCAGGTTCGATCCTGCCTACAGGTGCTGTCTGAATGAGGCTTGTACGTTCTCCCTGTGACATGTGTGAGTTTTTTCCGGGATCTCCAGTTTCCTCCCACACTCCCAGACGTACAGGTTTGTAGGCTAATTGGCTTCAGTAAATTGTAAGTTGTCCCTCGTGTGTGTAGGATTGTGTTAGTTTGCAAGGATCGCTGGTCAATAGACAATAGACAATAGATGCAGGAGTAGGCCATTCAGCTCTTTGAGCCAGCATCGCCATTCACTGTGATCATGGCTGATCATCCACTATTAGTACCCCGTTCCTGCCTTCTCCCCATATCCCTTGACTCCACTATCTTTAAGAGCTCTATCTAACTCTCTCTTGAAAGCATCCAGAGAATTGGCCTCCACTGCCTTCTGAGGCAGAGAATTCCACAGATTCACAACTCTAAGGGTGAAAAAGTTTTTCCTCATCCCTGTTCTAAATGGCCTATCCCTTATTCTTAAAATGTAGCCCCTGGTTCTGGACTCCTCCAACATTGGGAACACGTTTCCTGCCTCTAGCGTGTCCAATCCATTAATAATCTTATATGTTTCAATAAGATCCCCCCTCATCCTTCTCAATTCCAGTGTATACAATCCCAGTCGCTCCATTCTATCAACAAATGACAGTCCCGCCATCCCGGGGATTAACCTGGTGAACCTTGGCTGGACTCCGTCAATAGCAAGAATGTCCTTCCTCAAATTTGGGGACCAAAACTGCACTCCAGGTGTGGTCTCACTAGGTCCCTGTACAACTGCAGAAGGATCTCTTTGTTCCTATACTCAACTCCTCTTGTTATGAAGGCCAACATGCCATTAGCTTTCTTCACTGCCTGCTGTACCGGCATGCTTACTTTCAGTGACTGATGAACAAGGACCCCCCATATCTCGTTCTACTTCCCCTTTACCCAATTTGACACCATTCAGATAATAATCTGCCTTCCTGTTTCTTGCCACCAAAGTGGATAACCTCACATTTATCCACATTAAACTGCATCTGCCATCACCCTGCATCCTCATAGCATCCTCCTCACAGTTCACACTGCCACACAGCTTTATGTAATCTGCAAATTTGCTAATGTTACTTTTAATCCCTTCATCTAAATCATTAATGTATATTGTAAATAGCTGCGGACCTAGCACCGAGCCTTGCGGTACCCCACTAGTCACTGCCTGCCATTCTGAAAGGGACCCGTTATTCCCTACTCTTTGTTTCCTGTCTGCCAACCAATTTTCTACCCATGTCAGTACCCTACCCCCCAATAACATGTGTGCTAATTTTGCCCACTAATCTCCTGTGGGACCTTATCAAAGGCTTTCTGAACATCCAGGTACACTACATCCACTGGCTCGCCCTTGTCCATTTTCCTAGTTACATCCTCATAAAATTCCAGAAGATTAGTCACGCATGATTTCCCCTTCATAAATCCATGCTGACTCGGATCGATCCTGTTACTGCTATCCAAATGTGCCGCTATTTCATCTTTTATAAGTGACTCCAGCATCTTCCCCACCACGGATGTCAGGGTAACTGATCTATAATTCCCTGTTTTCTTTCTCCCGCCTTTCTTGAAAAGTGGGATTACAATAGCTACCCTCCAACCCACAGAAACTGATCCTGAGTCTATAGAACATTGGAAAATGATCACCAATGCGTCCACGATTTCTAGAGCCACTTCCTTAGGTACCCTGGGATGCAGACAATCAGGCCCTGGGGATTTATCAACCTTCAGTCCCATCAGTCTACCCAACACCATTTCCTGCCTAATGTGAATTTCCTTCAGTTCCTCCATCACCCTAGGTCCTCTGGCCACTGGTACATCTGGGAGATTATTTGTGTCTTCCTTGGTGAAGACAGATCCAAAGTACCTATTCAACTCGTCTGCCATTTCCTTGTTCCCCATAATAAATTCACCTGTTTCTGTCTTCAAGGGTCCAACTTTGGTCTTAACTAATTTTTTTCCTCTTCACATACCTATCCTCCTTTATATTCTTGACTAAATTACCTTTGTACCTCATCTTTTCTCCCCGTATTACCTTTTTAGTTATCTTATGTTGCTCTTTAAAAGTTTACCAATCCTCTGCCTTTCCGCTCATCTTTGCTGTGTTATACTTCTTCTCTTTTATTTTTATACTGTCCTTGACTTCCCTTGTCAGCCACGGTCGCCCCTTACTCCCCTTAGAATCTTTCTTCCTCTTTGGAATGAACTGATCCTGCACCTTCTGTATTATTCCCAGAAATACCTGCCATTGTTGTTCCATTGTCATCCCCGCTATGTTAACTTTCCAGTCAACTTTGGCCAGCTCCTCCCTCAAGGCTCCATAGTCCCCTTTGTTCAACTGTAATACTGACACTTCCGATTTTCCCTTCTCGCTCTCAAATTGTAGATTAAAAGGTATCATATATCGGCGCGGACTTGGTGGGCCGAAAGGCATGTTTTAGGACCTGGCAAGGGGTGAGTAAAGATAAGAAGTAGGTACATCCCTTTCATATTGTCCTATCTTATTTTCTTTTTTCTTTTTTCTTTTTCCTCCTTTTGGTTTTTCTCTTTTTTTCTCTTCTCTTTTTTTTAACAATTTCTTGTGGTTTAGGTCCATATGGGTGTTCCTGGACCACTCTTTCAATCACTCACTGACTATCTTTACTAACTCTTTCTATCCTTTTTTCCTATTAAAGTTTAAAATAAGAAGTGGTACAAGAAAAGTATAAACTTACGTTATTGCAGACTACTGTAATGTAAAATACTTCTAATAAAATAAAAAAATTAAAATAAAAATAAAAAATAAAAATTAAAAAAAAAAAGAAAGACAGAAGCCCTGATGAGCAGAGCAATTCCTCAGGCTGATATCAGCGAAATAATTTTAGTTCGGCAGGATTATCAGGAGTATGGATCAAACGTGGGTAAATATGACTGAGATGCAATTGCCCACGCACTCTGAACACGCATTCATACAAATGGAACTAAACACAGACAATCATGTAAGGCAGCAACTCTGCCACTGCACCAAGACAGGAAAAAAGTAAAGAAAAAAACTACTAGAGAGAGAGAGATTAGAGAGATTCCTTTATTAGTCATTCAGACCTTTCGGTCTGAACGAAATTTCGTTGCCTGCAGTCATACATATAATAATAAATAACAAAACACACAATAAACACAAATTAACATCCACCACAGTGAGTTCACCAGGCACCTCCTCACTGTAATGGAGGCAAAAGTCTTAAAGTCTCTGTCTCTTCCCGCTTTGTTCTTCCTCTGCGCCGAGGCGATCCAGGCTTCTGATGTTGTGACACCGCCGGGTGATGGTAAGTCAGTCGCGCGGCAGAATCCGAGCTCCGTGACGGGCCGGTTCAAACTCCGCGGCCCGGGGTGGCCGAAGCTGCCGAAGCTGCTGCCCTCCAGTCCAGCGGACGCAGCTGTAGTTGCGGGAGCTCCAGAAAAACAGGTCACCCACCTGTGACCTCTGAGCTCCCGACGATGTCGTCCACCGGGCCCGCGGCCGAGCCTCCGGATTCAGGTCCCCACCAGTGTCCTCGGTCGCCACCGCAGGAACGCCACCGCAGCCCTGAAGCCGGCCAGCCCCGCGCTGGCAAGTCCTGGCTCTGCCTCCGGAGCCTCGAGGTCGGTCGCTCGCAGTTGGAGGCCGGCAGCTCCGTTAGGCCTCGGCGCAGACGGAGGCAGAGAAGGGGGATACAACAGGAAAAAGTCGCATTCCCCCGAAGGAAGAGACAAAAATCATGTTTCACCCCTCTCCCCCACCCCACACATACACAACCCAATAAACTAAAATTTAACTAAAACAGGACAAAAGAAAACAACAAAAAAGTAAAAACAGACGGACTGCAGGCGAGCCGCTGCTGTTCGACAGCGCCGCCACTTCCGGTACTATTAAAGTACTATTCAGCGCCACTACTATTAAAACCCCCTAAATATTAGTGAAAAATGATACAATTAGAGAACAACTCCATGGTCGTGCAAGGGGTGGGCTGCAATGTTTTGTTGCTAAGGTAGAATTTGAGTTGTGTAGATCGTTTTGAGAACCTAATAGTTTAGGAAAGCAGTTGTTTGTAAACCTGGTGGTGTGGAACTTCAGGCTTTTTCATTTCCCGCCAGGCGACAACTGTGAGAAGAGGGCATGTCGGGATGGTGGGATTTTGATGATAGCTGGTACCCCTTGAGGCAGTGCCTCATGTAAATACTTTGATAGTGGGTGGGTTGTGTCTGAGATGGTCCAGGCTGAGTCCACCACTCTCTGCAGCCTCTTGTGGTCATGTGTGTTGGAATTGAGGCATGAGGCAACTGGCCAGGATACTTTCACCAGTAAATGGTGTAAGGAATCTACAGTGCCATCTTGTCATACCTTCACTTATTCTCAGTTAGTCCCACCAGAATCAGTTGACTCCAGGCATCATTAATGTTGAGGATTCATTGAAACTGACTGTTCTTGGCATCAAAGCAGAATTTAACTGAATGTTAACCTTGTGAGTGGTTGAAATACTGGAGGTAAAGCTCTCCCCAGAAGAGTCACAATGAGCACAGAGGAAATTGGATGTGATGAGCACACAATTATTTCAACCCCAGAGCATCATAGTAGGGATGCCTCAAGGGGTTATCCTAACACAACCACAATTCTATCTCTTGATAACAACGATGGCTGTTTAAAGATACAGCAGAACATAGATCAGCGAGAGAATTGGACAGGAGTAGATGGAATCACTTAGGCAAGAGTAGAGGCAGACGGAATTTAACCTAGACAATTGTGAGATAATGCACTTTGGGGGGTCCAATTCTATTGGGACATATTCTTTTTGGACATTCTGTAAGGACATATACAGTGAATGGCTGGGATCTCAGGAGCATTGATATACAGAGAGCGACAGATGCTAGTCCATAACTCCCTGAAAGTGTTGACATAATTGCATAGGGTGGTGAAAAAAGCATTTGGTCTGCTTGCCTTCACAGGCTGAGGCATTGAGTATATGAGATGGGACATAATGTTGCATTTGTGGAGGGCATTGGTAAGACCATACTCTCTGTATTGTGTACAGATCTGGTTGCCACACCACAGATAGGATGTGGTAGAAATAGAGAAAGTGCAGAAGAGATTCACCAGGATGTTGCCTGGAATGGAGGGCTGTAAAAGCCCTGTTTCACGGTGCGAGTTGACCCACGAGGTACCCCGATTGAAAGACTCGTGGTTGTGTACGAGATTCCAAGTGTATGATCAAGAGTTTAACCGAGTTCCCACGGATATGACTAAGTTTGCCGTTTACTTGTCATTTCTGCGATGTTCCAAGTTCGTCGCCCGAGTTACCAAGTTCCTCTCCCGAGTTACTCTTGAGCCAACCATGAATGAAGGTCTGTTTTAATAAGCAACAGTGCTAAAGAAGACATCTCCATCCTGCGGCTTTGAGTTAAAGATAGAATTCAGCGCGGCCGCATCTATTGATTTGACCTACAAAGGGAAAATGCGCACCGTCCAGTGCCAGAGCAGTTATACTTATGATTTGTTTGAAACACACATCACGTAGTTAGAAGACCAGCAGGCGGAGGTTTGCTATATTTTAATTGAATTTACTGCCAGGTCTACACACTGCGGGGAGACGGGAGATGAAATCTTTGAATGTGGACGGATGTCTCCGCGCCTGCTCGTTCTAAGCGGAATATATTTTTAGATACCTTTCAAGCCGGGCTTTGGTTTTATTCCTTGTTTTTGTTTATTCTCACACACTTTTCGTGTGTGAGGGTGTGAGAAGTCCATGCCGGGTGCCGGCGGGCCGCAGCCGCTGTTCTTTCACATCAGTTGCACATCAGATTGTTGGGAGACGGAGCTCAGGGTTTGCCTCCTGAGCTGCTTTGGTGCCCAGGCATGAGTTGAGGTGGAGAGAGGGCGTCATTAATCTGTCTGGGGTGACAAGGCTCTTGGGTTAGGCTGGGATCATTCTCTGCGGGATGATCTTAGTGCGGGAGACAAGTTTAGGAGAGGTGTACTGACTGTGTGGGCAGACACTTTGGTAGTGATTGCCCACCAGTCTCAAAAGCCGCTGTGTCTCCCTGTCCCTGGGATAGCAGGGGGCGATCAAACAGCACAATACCCCCCTCCCCCTCCACGCCAACACGAAGGGCAACGATCCCAAGGCTTTAGCGTCAGAAACAGCGGGCAGGCGACAATCACCCGCCATAACGCGAGAGAGATCATGAACTATTGATGGTCTCCTTTACACGTCGGTGTTTCTGTCTTTCTCCATCTCATTGTTGGCCCTGTCTGTCGCCACCCCCACCCCCACCCCTCTGCTTCCAGGCCATGTGTGTGACCCCTTCCCTCCCCTCTCTAGCTCCCCACCCATTGCACCGGGCGCGGGGGCTTTGCACTGTCTTCACGTCGGCGATGCCATCAGGTCAGTGCCCGTCGCCCCGGGGCAGATGCTCGGGGTCTCTCTCCCAGCGTGGCCCGGACCGGGGGGTGGGGAGGGATGGGAGTCAGCGGGCACGCCAGCTCTGCCACACCATGGGCCGCCGCCAACCAAGCCACCCGTCCACGTCCACACGCTCGGTAGAACAGGAGCTGAGACTGGGAACTGTACCGCCCTTGCCCCCTCCCTCTGCAACTGCAAACAACCCCACTCTCCTGCTCACCTATCCCGCCCATCCCTTCTCTCTGGGTATTGAAGGCGCTTCTGGTCTGCAGTGTGCAATAGTCACCAAAATACACTGCATCTTTAGAAAGGAAAAATACAAAACATGTCAATCCCACTGGATAGGCCTTAGTCATGGTGCTGTACAAGACAGAAACAGTTCCTTCAGCCTAGCTTGGCCGTGCCGTCCAAGTTGGTGTCTTGGTGTAGTCCTATTTGCCTGCATGTGGCCCATAGCCCTCTAAACCCTTCCCATCCATTTATCTGTCGTTAATAACCTCAAGAAAATTCCTGCAAATGAGTCCAACTCAGAGAGAAGTCTCCCCCCTTTCCAGGATTAATCGCTCCACTGTTTATAATGCTCTCTGCATTATGAAGTCCTCGACAGTGAACCCCATGGGCAATCACTACCAAAGTGTCTGCCCACACAGTCAGTACACTTGTCTCCCGTACTAAGTCACCGCAACCCCCCCCCCCCCACCACACCTTTCCCTCCCAACTCCAGTCCCGTCCCGACCCTCTGGGAAACTGAAGGGAGCGACAATCAACTGCCACGGATACAAATAATGTCATACACGAGAAAGGGCAGGTGCTGGTTGACAAAAAATGAACACACGGTGCTGGAGTTACACAAAGACACAGCAGAAATTTGGAAACGTCATCCCATCACCCATTCCTTAGACTCACGAGTCACTGAGGTAATCGCACGGGCCACTACGTTCTTACAACGTGTTTAAATGTTTCAATTTTTAACCTCAAGAGTACATTTTACTCATGGAAAAGTTTAAACATGTTTGAATTTTACCAAGAGTTAACAAGTGTCACGGGTACCTGCCGTTAGCACCAAGAGTCGCTAAGTTGCGTCCACGAGTTACGACGTTCCCGCTACGTTAATCGTACGTGATTACCATGAGATAAATTTGTTTTAAGCTCGGGGTACCTCGTGGGTCAGCTCGCACCGTGAGACAGGGGTTTAACTATGAGGAAAGATTGTAAGGGCCAGGCTTATTCCAATTGGAAAATACGAGACTGAGAGCCAACCTTAGAGAGGTTCATAAAATTACGAGGGGCATAGATATGATAGAAAAATCAGAGTCTTTTTCCCAGGGCAGAGAAGTCCTGAACTCATGGGCACACGCTTAAGGTGAGAGGGAAGAAATTTAAGGGAGATCTGAGGAGTAACACTTTCACACTGAGGGTGGTGAATATTTGGAATGAGCTAACGAGAAGGAAGAGGAGGCTGATACTATTACAATGCATAAAAGGCATTTGGACAGGTAAGTAGAGGGACATAAAATGCTGGAGTAACTCAGCGGAACAGGCAGCATTTCTGGATAGAAGGAATGGGTGACGTTTTGGGTTGAGACCCTTCTTCAGACTTCAGTAGAGGGATATGGGCCTAATGTGTACGAATGGGTTTAGCATACATATGAATCACAGTCAGATGGACGAGGTGATAAGAAACATGCTCTGCTCAATTTGTAATCTCAGGTTATCAAGTACTCTGCTGTTCTGAGGCTTTTATTCCCCACCACGCCATGGCTTAGTGGATAACATCTTCACCTCAGAGTTAGCAGGTTATAGGTTTGAATCCAGCTTCTGCTTCAATTGCAAGAGCCAAAACTGTAGTTTGGTGCAGAGGGAGTACTGCAGTGCCTTTTGAATGAGGCATTAAACTGAGTATGTGAAAGGTAGCAAGGCACTATTCTGAAATTGATTGAGCTGTTTCCCAGTATTTGTCAATATCCATCTCTTTACCAATGTCACAAAAACAAATGATCCGATCGTCTTCACTCTGTGTTTATTGGAGCTTGCTGTGTGATAATTGACTGACAGATTTCAGGAGTCAAGATGTCCCTGGCAGAACAATGAAATTCTTACTTGCAGCAGCACAACAGAATTTGTAAACATAGTACACTGTAAACAATATGATAAACAAGAGAGTACAAAAAGTTCAGTGTGTGTATGTACACATACTCACAAATACACATATATATAGATAATATACTATACAATATATATATGTACGATTTGTACCCATTCGTACACAAAGAAACAATGATAATAGTGCAATAATAACAATAATAGTCTATGTAGTTTAGAGCTTATTTGAGGTTGTAGTGTTTAATAACTGAATGGCTGTAGGGAAGAAGCTAGGGAAGAAGACTTCCTATATTACAACCATAAGATGAAAATCTTAATGTATTTCACTGATTGTAAAGCTGAAATACAGATTGTAAAGGGATAACCTGATGTTGTGAACAGTGCTGTAAAAATAGAAGTCTTTCTTCTTTGGATCAGCTCCATCTCTGGTTTAAAAAATCAGTAGTTTC
>CM075978.1:52114038-52179522 GCA_038087875.1 Malacoraja senta | reverse complement strand
GCCTTAAAACATTGCATTTTCATGCAAGTTTGAAGGAATAGACCATCCAGTAATTAGTATGCTCAAGAAGCAGGTTTCATGTTTATTCACAGTGTGTACGAGGAATTTGTCATCTTGTGTCGGTATTTGATAAACATAAGCATAATGTGCTGCAGAGCCATTAGTTAGGATATTCCAAGTATCAGATCTTTAATTTCTCACACCCTGCTGGGAAAAAGATTTAAAACTGTACAGATACCGACAGTCAGTCAGTTAATCCGAGAGAGAATACTACCAGACAGCCAGGCAACAAGGGGAATGTAATATAGGAGTGATGAGTTCAAAATGAGTTTGTTAAATCACTTGACCTGTTATGGGGATTCAGAGCTTCTTCATTATTTGCTGCTTTAAAACATTTAAACCTATAAATTAGGCATGAGCAGGCCATTCAATCCCTCAGGTCCGAACATTTTCTCTGTCTGTGACCTCTGCTCAGCATCCCATAGAATCACAATATATTTTTACTCCTTTCCTCATCTACCCCTGTCTGAGAAATATTCAAAAACTCTGTTTATAATGTCATTTTAGGCAGCTCATTTTGAACACTCACAACCCTCTGAGAGATGATGTTTCCCTTCAACCCTGTCTTGGTTCTGCCACAAGGGGAAATATCCTCTCCACATCCAACCTGTGAAGACCCTACATTTCAGTCAAGCCCCCCCTCACTCTTCTAAATATCAATTGATGTAAACCTGGCCTACCCAACCTTTTCCCATAAAACAACCCACCCATTGCATGTATTGGAGAGTGATTGACCCAAGTGAATTGGTCCATAGAGGTGCTGTTGCTCCAGTTTCCATGTGGGCCTCACCCTGGTAATGGAAGAGACCCAGTTCAGGAAGGTCGGTATTGGAATGTGGAGGGGAGTTAAAGTGATTAGCAACTGGGAAATTCAGCAGGCCTTGGCGGACCGAGCGCATGTTTTCAGCTAGTCTATGCTTGGTTTCGCAGATAAAAAGGAGTCCACTTTGGGAGCACGGAGTTAGAAAATGAGCTCATTAAATCAAGTCAGATGATCTGCTGTTATAGGGATTCAGAGGTCGTTCATTATTCTGCTTTAAACATTTAAACCTATAAATTATGGCAGGAGTGGGCCATTCAGTCACTCAGGTCTGTTCCGCCACATAACAAGGTCACAGCTTCTCTAACTGTAACCTCAGCTCTGCATCCCAATGAACCACAGTAAATGTTCAGTCCTGCTCATCAGGTAGTGATCTGCCTCTCTCTTAAAAAATATTCAAAAACTCTGTCTACACCTTCCTCTGAGGGAGAAAGTTTCAAACACTCACCACCCTCTGAGGGATAATGTTTCCCTTCACCCTTGTCTTATATGGACGGCTGCTTATCTTTAAACAGTGATCCCTTGTCTCAGTCCCTTGGGCTCAGTCCGAAGAAGGGTCTCGACCAAAACGTCACCCATTCCTTCTATCCAGAGATGTTGCCTGACCTGCTGAGTTACTCCAGCATTTTGTGTCTATCTTCAGTTTAAATCAGCATCTGCAGTTCCTTCCTACACATCCCTTGTTCTGGGTTCTCCCACATGGGGAAATATCCTCTCCATATCCAACCTGTCAACACACCACATTTCAATCAAGTCCCCTCTCACCTGGCCTGACCAACCTTTTCTCATGACGACCCACCCATTCCACGTATTGGAGAGTGAATGACCCAAGTGAGTCAATGCACAACTGGTGGTCTGAATGTTTGTTTAATGTATAATAAAGCATTTAGCAACCTGTATCCGTCTTCTCACCTGCCTTTGCTCAGTTTCACCTTGAATATATTGTTGGAGCACATGAGCAAAAGCGAATGTTTTACTGTACGTGAGAGAATTCAGCGTGGAAACAGGTCCTTCGACCCACCGAGTCTGTACCAACCAGCGACCACCCAGTACACTAGCGCTACCCTACACACTAGCAATACATTTAACAATTTTATGAAGCCAATTAACCTACAAACCTGTACTGCTTTTGGAATGTGGGAGGAAACTAGAGCACCTGGAGTAAACCCACACGGTCCCAAGCAGAATGTACAAATTCCCCAGACAGCACTCGTGGTCAGGATCAAACCCAGGTCTCTGGCACTGTAAGGTGGCAACTCTTCCATCGCGCATCTGTGCTGCACTATATATCACTATATGTGTGCCTATAAATGTGCCGCAGCTTAAATCCAGTTCAAATTAATAGGAGGAATTACTGACGCTTGCACTTATCATGGTAGATATAGAGCAACGCATGTCAATGTTTCTGGAGCTGAATTGCTCGGGTTTTTTATGGGGTGCCTGCACCCAAAAATGGAGATAAAATAACCTTTTGCACAACATTCAGCGTCGTTACTTCCAACACACAAACATGCCGACAATTATTTTTATGAAACTGCAATCACTCAACTATTTTTACGATTACATTTTTCTGCAAAGTTATTGATAAGCTATTGAAAAGCTGCTCGGACAGACTTCAATGTTACATCAACAGAAATTCCCAAGCTTTAACTGCATAGCAACTGATACTTTTCATTTTGGAAATCATAACTTAAAATGGTGAAGCACAGTGAATCTGATCTAGTTTTCAAGGCACATCTTCACAAAGATTCAATTGGTATTCAGCGGAAGTAGAGATGTCTTTTGTGCTTTCTTGGCCATAGCTTCATACGTGTAAAGGGCAACATACAGGTGGTGATGTTCCCTAGAGCTTGCTGTCCCAGTTGTCTTTGGTGGCAGAGGTGGTGAATGCCATAGTGGTCAAAATGAATTATGACTGTGAGTTTTCTGGATTCTACATACTAGACACTGAAATGGTCCTGTAAAAGTGACTATTTAGCAGGCCTTGAAGCATGAAGACTGCGTGGACCTAAAGCCAAGGTGGACTTACTGTAAAAGGCAAACAGCAGGACGGTGCTCGAAAGGACCTGGAATGATGAAGACAGGGTGAAGCTTAAACTCGGGTGAACCTGATAAGGGAGACAGTTGACGCAGACCGGAAAGGGTGGCGGTTTGGCCAACGAGAAAGGGGAAGGCAGGGTGGAATTCAAGGTCATGTGGACCTGAAAGGGAGACTTAGGGTGGAGCTCGTGGACTTGAAAGGATGTTGGCACAGCAGACCATGTAAAGTGAATCAGGAGGAAGTGTGGACACAGGGGGGGAGATCAGAGGGTGGGGAGGATGGGGGGGGGGGAGTGGGGGTGCGCGAGGAAGTGAACCGTCATAGCAGGGTGAAGCTGAAGGCGACCGTGCGAAGTGCCGGTAAAGCTGTCGAGGTGCAGCCGGGGCGGACTGGGTGGGCAAAGCAAGGTGGGATCGGTGGGACAGCGGGTCATGCGGCAGGGGAAAGGATGATGAGGAATGGACTGGGTGAAGTGAAGTGGGTGTGGGCCGAGCAGGGGAAGAAGAAGCGGAGCTGACAGGATGTTGGAGCACACCAGGTGTGGGGAAGTAGGATCAGGCTGGGCCAAAGGATGCAGCAGCAAACCAAGGAGAATCAAGCCACCGTCTGGCATCTTGTTGCAGACTGGACAAATTAATTAGAAAATGTATGGAAACTTCATCAACCTTTTGATTTTGGATAAGGGGCTGGTGATTTTCCACTTCATTTATGACCTTCATTTCATCACAAAGTGAGAAGTTGGGATACTCACCAAGGAGAGGTATTGAGAGATGTAAGGTGAAGAATGCTAGCTAGCCTTCAGTCACCCTGGTGGCTGGAGATCTGCCATGGAGGCATGTGACAGATCAAAGGAACAGCTTTGCTTCATGGATCCGTGGGCCTTGGCTGTGCATGGGCAATGTGGTTCCCAGACAACTCATGGGGCCAGCCACTCCTGGCCATAGCCATGCATTCTGCCCCTCTTGTTGGTTTCTACAGCGAAATGAACCTGCCACAGATACTCTGCACAGGGTTGCATGGGTGGGCGCAGCGAGTTGAGTTGCT
Organism: Malacoraja senta; assembly: GCA_038087875.1. Classification (NCBI taxonomy): domain Eukaryota; kingdom Metazoa; phylum Chordata; class Chondrichthyes; order Rajiformes; family Rajidae; genus Malacoraja; species Malacoraja senta. The sequence goes on along the minus strand of CM075978.1, from coordinate 52,175,557 downwards.
GCCTTAAAGCACCAGAGACCCAGGTTCGATCCTGACTATGGGTACTGTCAGTATGGAGTTTGTACATTCTCCATGTGACTTCGTGGGTTTTCTCCAGTTTTCTCCTACAAGTACAGGTTAGTAGGTTAATTGGCTTCTGTAAATTGAAAGTTGTTCCACGTGTGTAGGATAGGGCTAGTGTACGGGTTTGATTCCTGGTCGGCATGGGCTTGCTGGGCCACAGGGCCTGTTTCCATGCTGTATCTCTAAAGTCTAAAGTGTTTCTGCTTACTACTTATCATGAATCGAATAAAACTTGATTTGACTTGAGTAGAGTCAATTCAAGAGGAGGATAGAAATAGAGGCAGGGTAATTCCAAGCCTAACTTGCTGTGTGTGGCTCGAGTCGAAGTTATATATCTGTAGCCCAACATGAGAGGACAGTCATCAACTGAGCATGTGACAGGGTGATTAATGTCTCCACTACTTTCATGCGGAAAGGTCATTTTAATCTTACAAGCTGCATGAGGCGTGTTTTAATGTAGCAATCTCAAACTAACACGCCACACAAATAGAGTTGCAGCCCATAAAAGACACGCATGACACAAATGAATTTTTAATCCACAGAATTTCATCGGCAATGCTGTCTATTTCCAGGAACCTTCTCTTCATTTCCACTTTTCTTTAATATTTGATTGCCCCTTGCTGCACTTTAATGCAGCAACTCCGATCACTGTGCTGTTGCTTTTTCCGTAATCACAATACGCTCAAACCTCACATAATTGGTGATTTGCCTTGGAAACATTTTATTTTAAAGGGGGATTAGAAGTGGAATTCTTTCAGTATTACTCATCTTTTCTCTCCTTCAACAAAGATGGGACATGAAGGTGAGGGAATTAGAACAACGTGAGATATACTCAACACTGACCTACCTCATACCACACCAAGGCACAGGAATACTTGTAATTAAAAAAAACAATTCTGCTGCTTGTCATCTTTTCCATTTTATTTGGCTTTACTTCAAGTGAAGGGTGGGGTAGCATGATAGTTAAGTTATTGGACCAGCATCCAATGTTCTGGATCACATAGGTTCAAATCTCACCGTGGTAATAGAGGATACGTGAAAGAATGAGGCTGCTTGTGGCCTGTCCTGCCTTGCAGAAAATCCACAATGGATTGGTGCCGAACACCTAACCCCACCCTGGTCAATGGGGAAACAATCGTCAACTTCAATGACCAAAGATCTGTCTGCTAAACCCCCAGCCAGGTCTGTCTCCCCTCGACTCATTAAGCAGTGCTCCATCTCAGCCAATCTTTCCATTTCCCACATACCAGTTGTCACACTCATATGATTGCATGGGCGGAAACAACAGTCATTTCATCACGGTATCACTGGCTATCCAATTAGTGGCATCTCCCATGGCTCCAAAAATGTATCCTTTTCAGGTTTATTTCCAGTCCCTATGCCTTCCTTTTACCTTTGCGACTTTCATGAAATTGTAGTATTTGTCCATTAATTGCCAATTAAACTCACTGGAGAATATTCAGTGCCTCATATTCAAGCACAGATATTTTTAATGATGTAATTTATCTTCCTTGAAAGACAGCTAACCTTTTCTGAAACTGTGGGGTCCCATTTTAAAACATGTTAATACATTTTAATGGTAATATTTATTATTTTTCTCTCACTTTTCTTCCCTTCCCTCTATCTCATCCTGTATTTATTTGATCCTAATCTGACCCTGATTCATTCTTGTTAATCTTCTGCTTCTTTCTCCACCCTTAACTCACATTGAATGAGTGACATAGGGAGATACAGCACGGAAACGGCCCTATGGCCCATCCATGTCCACTCTGACCAGCAACAATCCCATTTAAACTAAAAACTAAACCTACATTTAAATTAACTACAATCATGTCGGATCCTGACCCAAAACGTCGCCTATCCATGTTCTCCGGAGAAGCTGCATGACCCATTGAGTTACTCCAGCACTTTGTGTCCTTTTTACTACATGAATCCCCTTTTTAAACCGACCCATATTCTCATCAACGCCCCACAGATACGCATCTACACACAAAAGACAATTTACAGACGCCAATTAACCGACTGACCTGCAGGTCTTCAGACTTTGGGAGGAAATGAGAGCACCCAGAGGGAAGCCACATGGTCACAGGGAGAACATGGAAACTCCACATGGATAGCAACCAAGATCAGGATTGAAACCTGGGACTCTGGAGCTGTGAGGCAGTGGCTGTGCCATTGTGCTCAGTCTACAATTTGCTATAGGTATACCTTATCTCCAGCAAATTAGGTATAATCAAAAAGCTTTAAAGCTGAACGGTGAAAGATAGAAAGGTAAAAACAAAGCACATATTGCGTGATTCCCCAGGTCAGTAATTTGCAGGCCAGATATTTGGTAATCCCATTGGAGTGTATGCAGGAGAAAAGAAGACAGGAACCAAGGACAGAGATATGTAAACAGTGTCATTGTTTCTTACAACATAGAAGAGGGCCACTCAGCCTCAGGGCCGGATTTAGATGAAGATAGGCCCTAGGCTATTCCACCTGTGAGGCCCCTCCCAATCGCCCACCCCCATGACGAGAGGAAGATGGAAGAGTCCACCAGATTGACACCGATGTGCAGCCGAGCATGGCCAATGAGATAAGGGCTGGAAAGCTGCGCTTTTTATTTATTGCCATTACTAGTGTTGAGTTATCGGCTTAAAACACTATTATTCTGAAATGGAGGGCAAGGAAAATGACTGAAGTGTTGTTTAGAGACTACAGTGCGTTGTGACAGCATATGTAAGAAAGGCCTGTGGCATGTCAAAAATATTATACACCAGGCCCGTACGAAGCTTTTCAAAAAGGGGGTGGCATGGCCCGCTTAAGGGGCCCTGGAAGCTCTGGGATTTTAGATGCTCTCTGGTGCATTCTGAGCCTTATTTTGGAGCATTTTTGCACCAAATTTATGACCAATATTTCAGAAATAATTTTGGTTGAGTCTAGAGTAATGAGTGGTTGGAATGGGATGATTGGGATCATTGTTGTATACATTTTATTAAATCAAGAATTGAAGCTGTCCTTGTTTTAATAATGAAGCTGTACTGAAAAATGTTATAAAGGAGCATGCAAACACTGCAAATAAAATACTGTAAGTTTTTGCAGTAAAGAAAACCTTTTTTAGAAAATGTTTTGTGTGTTGATTTGATTGCCTGTTACTGTTTGACTGTGTTAGTGTGTGCACATTAAAAATATGATGCAAAATGAAAGTCGCAAACTATGGAATACATATTTTTCAGTACTGTTATCAAGGAAAAAAAGCAGTTCCAATTGTTTGATATTATCATATGGAGGAGAAAATATATTTGCTCTAAAACCTTAATTTTGCAATCTCACTAAAGATAATCCCCCTTTCCCTCTCCCCCCTCCCTCCCTCCACCTCTCTCTCCCTCCCCTCTCCCTCCCCCCATCTCCCCCCTTCCCCTCTCTCTCCCCCTCTCTCTCCCCCCTCCCTCCCTCTCTCTCCCCCTCTGTCTCAACCCCCCCCTTTCCCCCTCTCACATCCCCCTCTCTCTCTCCCTCCCACGCAGCGAGGCTCCGACTCTGCGGCACAGACACCGCAGCCCCCCCCCCCCCGGCCCGGAGAAACGGCCACTCCCGCAATGCAATATTCCACTACTTACCTGGAGTAGACTCCTAGGATCTTTGGTGGACACGAGGCATCGAGGTGATTGTGTGGAGTGCAAATGGAGATCTGATTCCCGCCCGGGCCCACTGCGCACGCACGGAAAGACAGCGTCATTTTGCATTGCTACTGCGTCATCGGCTTCCCCCAACTGCGCAGGCGTGGATGGTTGCAATTTTTTTTCCCCCAAAACTTCCAGCGGGCCGGAACCAGAATTTTCGGGCAATTTCCGTCAGTGGAAACGCTGATAGCGTCCAATTTTTTTTTCTCTGGGGAAAAAAAACACCTTGGCCGGAGGCCCCCCAGATTTTGAGGCCTTAGGCTTCAGCCTATGAAACCTATAGGTAAATCTGGCCCTGCCGAGGCCCCCCTAGATCTCGAGGCCCTAAGCTTAAGCTTGTGAAGCTTATATGTAATTCTGGCCCTGCTCAGCCTACATCGTCTATACCTGCTCTCAGGAAAATCCCACCAGTCCCATTCCCCAGATTTCCTGGTGACCCACCTCAACTCACATCCCCATCAAATCCTCTTAATCTTCCTACCAGCCATCGACAAAGAAGGGACAATCTCCCATGATCAATTAGCCGACCAGCCTGTAAGTCTTTGGGATGTAGAAGGAAACTGGAGCACTGTGGGGAAACCCATGCAGTCAGAGCGAGAATATGCAAATTACACATGGGCACCACTGAAGGTCAGTATCAACCCCCTTTGGTAGGTTCATTGGCCACTCTAAACTACCTAAAGTGTGTAGATGAGTGATAAACATTTGGGGGATGGGATGTTGGGCAGTTGATGGGAGAATGGGGAGAATAAAATCAGTTAGGGGTAGGATTCATGTAAAAATGGGTGGTGGGTGCTGGCCCATTGACTCAGTGGGCTGAAGAGCCTGTTCTGTGCGGCCACTTTCTATGTCTCTATAAGCACCACTGTGCAGTCGATAAGTTCTTAGGCAAGCACTGATGAAGGCTGCAATGTTTCATCATGCCATAAGTGATATGAGTAGAATTAGGCCATTTGGCCCGCCAAGTCTACTCTGCCATTCAATCATGGCTGATCTATCTTTGCCTCCTAACCCCATTCTCCTGCCTTCTCCCCATAACCTCTGACACCTGTCCTGGGATCATTCTTGTAAACCTCCTCTGGACCCTCTCCAAAGCCAGCACATCCATCCTCAGATGTGGTGCCCAAGATGCTCAAAATATTCCAAATGCAACCTTACCAGCGCCCTGTAGAGCCTCAGCTTTGTTGCTAGCAGGGCTTGGAGGACAGGACATTTCATCTTCTCCTCAAGGAAACAATTTGAAGCAGAATCGATTGGAATTGATTGAATTGCTCCAGCTAGGCATAGATTTGGGCAGAATATGCCAAACCCTACCCTTCTTTGACTGATCTCAATACCTTCAGTATATTTCTCAGGGACCTGACTGCCCTTTGCCTGGCACACCAGCCTCAGTCTACAGTAAAGTACATCTATATGCACACTCCATACAGTCACACATTATGATGCCTACAGATGCACGACATTTCAATATATAGATGAAAGGAAAGCCAAGAAACTGTGGATGCTGGAATCATGAATGATAAACAAAGTGCTGAAGGAACTCAGCAGGTTTCCTATCAGTCTGAAGAAAGGTTCCAACCCAAAAATCATCTACCCATTTCCAATCCACAGATCTGCCTAACCCATGGAGATTCTCCAGCAGTAGAAACAAGCAACTGCAGATGCAGGTTTACAAAAAAAGACACAGTGCTGGAGTAACTCAGTGGGTCAGGCAGCATCCCTGGAGAACATGGACAGGTGATGTTTTGGGTTGGGACCCTTCTTCAGTTTGACTGTGGGGAAGTGGGGGGGGGGGGGGATTTAAACTGGAATAGAAGAGGGGAGATCTTCTTGCAGTTTGTTTTTTTCATATGCATTTCATGTTTGAATTGTTGAGAATGCATTTGACTGAGTGCATCTTTCTAATCTTTCTACGTTTCACTCCAGCCTGCTCTTTCCGTAACTAATCTCCATATTATGATCCCGGGGCAGTGATACTGTGGCGATATCTGCAACTGAGATATAGTCACATGCTCCACTCTGACAAAAGCCCATCACTAACAGCTCCACTGACCTAAAATTATCATTCAACCGTTTGCACAATGTTTGCTCGTATATTTTTGATGTTTCTAATGGAGGCGTGCACTCAAATAATTTAAATCCTTTTATTAAAATGAGGTGAAAACTTCCATATCTTCACTTTTGAAACATTCCCACCGGATGGATTCTACTCGATTTAATTTGTTCATAAGTTAACAGTTAAATGCCTGATCTTAAGAAAGTAATCCCATACAGTAGAATCCATATAGTAAACCCATATAGTATCCCAGAAAAAACGTGTGCGGACGTGGCGCGAAGGATGAGAAACCGAAGCAAAGAAGTGGAACCCAAATAACCGAACAGAAACGAAGCCGAAACGCCAAATAACCGAAAGCGTACGAAGCCAAAACGCCAACTAACCGGAAGGGTGGGACGGCTAAAAGCAAACTCACCGAAAGGGTGGGACGGCTAAAAGCAAACCAACCGAAAGGGCAGGACGCCTAAAAGCAAACCAACCAAAAGGGTGGGATGCCTAAAAGCAAACTCACCGAAAGGCCGCTCTGCCGAAAAGTAATATAACAGTCATGACGTCACCGGGGAGGGGGGGGGGGGACGTCAGCGAGTGGTCCAGACCCCCGCGTCCATCACATCACTGGAGATGGGAGGGTGGGGGTCATTTTCCCACACAAGCCATAGGTGACTGTGCACTCTGAACCCGAGCACCAAGTTGTAAGCGACCGAAGGAGCGCATCCCTCGGGACAGCCCCCACTCTCCCACGGTCACGGCCACACCCACTCTCACTCCCTCGTCTCCCCCATGCAGCCGCACTGTGACGGGCTGTGTGTCGGCAGTGCCGGGTGGAGCAGAGTTGTGGGACAGGCTGGTCCCTCTGACCACCCAGAGTCACTGACCGCGATGCACCGCCATCGGACCCCAACCCCCGCACCAGCGTGATTTACCCCCCGACCCCCAGACCCAACCCACACACAGGGTGATTCACCCCCGACACCCACACCGGTTGATTCACCCCCCACCCCGGCCGCGGGGACAGACGGCTCGGGGCATTGGCAGCCATAGTAAATCGCTTTTAAAACATGGAGGGGACACACATATTCCCTAGCGGGCCAATGACAAGTGTGCATGACAACAAACAATTTTATCTCCTCCCACTCCCCCCCCCCCCCCCCTTGACAACAAGAAGCACATTTTATTTATTACTGTCTGGTTGCCTGCGTAACGCACACAAGCTCCCACGCACAAAACACCAGGTAGTCTGTAATCTGTTTTAACCGAAGATGGCCACAAAAAGCTTGAGTAACTCAGCGGAACAGGCAGCATCTCTGGAGAGAAGGAATGTGTGATGTTTCAGGTCGAGATTATTATCACACCCAAGATAGACACAAAATGCTGGAATGACTCAGTGGGACAGGCAGCATCTCTGGAGAGAAGGAATGGGTGACGTTTTGGGTTGAGACCATTCTACAGACCTGAAGACTGAGTCTGAAGGGTCTCGACCCGAAACACCACCCATTCGTTCTCTCTAGAGATGCTGCCTGTCCCACTCAGTCATTCCAGCATTTTGTGTCTATCTTTGGTGTGACAGTTGTCTCATTTCATCGGCTTCATGTATTGCGCGCATGGAAGAGACGCTTTACATGCCGCTTGCATCTATTCATCCAAGTGTGCTCATAATGAAATCTCACATCTTTGCGAGGGAGGGATGGAATGGATGTAACCACCGGCTAAAGCAAAGGCATAGTTAGGACAGGGAAATAATCCCACCACTAAATTAACCAGGATCCTGAATGTAAAAAACTATTTATACATGTAACATTTTTGTTTTTAAATCAGTAACTCTCTTTTGAGTTTTGATGCCGACCCCATCCTGTGGGAAGGGCTTGCGGCAGCTGGTTTCATAGTGCCTTAATTGTTGGTAGGTGCTGATCTTTCACATGGACCGCTGTCAGTGCCAGTTTTCCCAACTTCCATAGCCGCTCTGCATTAGTGGAGTCAGACGTGAATCCGCTCTATGATCTTTGGCAGTGACTCATCTGTGCTGCGATTGCCACAGAGGCTTTTCGACGTCATTTTCGTTGCCCGTCAGATTTTAAGCTGAAAAACAATCTGACGCCGCGCAGACATTATGTTAAAAAGCTGAAAAAACAAAGATACTGGAGCAAGGTCTATGATCTTTGGAAAAAAAGATCTTACTTAGCGAAAAGAAAACAAATATCAATCTCTTTGAATTGCTGACATCGAAAAGCTGAAAAAGAACATTACATATCGAAAAGGAAGGTATTACTGTGTTTAAACAATAAATAAAACGTGCTCCTTGTTGTCGGGGGGGGGGGGGGAGTGGGAGGAGATAATCTTTTTACATATCTCTGCCCTTGGTTCCTGTCTTCTTTTCTCCTGCATACACTCCAATGGATTACCAAATATCTGGCCTGCAAATTACTGACCTGGGGAATCACGCAATGTGTACTTTGTTTTTACCTTTCCATCTTTCAACGTTCAGCTTAAAAGCTTTTTTTAATATACCTAATTTGCTGGAGATAAGGTATACCTATAGCAAATTGTAGACTGGGCACAATGGCACAGCCACTGCCTCACAGCTCCAGAGTCCCAAGTTTCAATCCTGATCTTGGGTGCTATCCATGTAGAGTTTACTTGTTCTCCCTGTGCAGTGAAATGAATTTGCCAGCAGCGGTATAATAAAAAAAAGAACACACAGTACACTATAAAAATTTAACACAAACATCCACCACAGCATTGATCACTGTGGTGGAAGGCACAAAATTTGGTCAGTCCTCCTCCATTTTCCCCCGTGGTCGGGACCTCAACTCTCCGCAGTCGCCGCTGCGGGCGTCCAGATGTGCAGACAAGGTAAGTCCAGGTAAGTCCTGAATCGGTGCCTCCCCACCGGAGACTGTGGCTTCAAGATGGTGTAGGCCGCAGGCCGGTGGTCGAAGATCTAAAGTCCCCGCCGCGCCGTAGCCAGAGGCACCGCAGACCGCAGGGCCGACGGTCGGAGCTCCTCTTCTGGGATCCCCGGCGAGGGATCCCGCTCCAGATGGTAAGTCCCCGCCGCACCCGCGGTTAGAGGTAGGCCGCGGGCCGACGGTCGGAGCTCTTCTCCTCAGGGGTCCCCAACGAGGGATCTCAGGCTCCGGATGCCGCGCCAGCCGGAAGCACCGCAGTCCGCGGCTTCTGGATGATGTAGGCCGCGGGCCGGCGGTCGGAGCTCTTCTCCTCCGGGGTCCCCAACGAGGGATCCCAGACTCCGGACGCCGTGCCAGCTGGAGCTCCGCATGACCGCAAGCCCTCCGGCGACCCCCGGCGAGGGCTTGCCTGCTCCGCGACGAAAGAGTCCGCGCTGTGCCCGTTGCTGAAGCCCCAGGCGCGTCTCCGGGAAAGGTCGCACCGATCCTCGATGTTAGGCCACGGGGGAGGCGACATGGAAAAAGTCGCCTCTCCATTGAGGAGGCGACCAAAGTGGTTTCCCCCTTACCCCCCCCACACCACCCCCCACACAAGACACACTAAGAAACATTAAACTTAGAAACGTAGCACCTGATAAAAGGAATTAAACATGAATATATGATCAGGCAACCCAAGCATTCGCTGTGATTATGAATGGAGAGGTATGCCTGCTAACCTTTGGTGCATCACCCACCCAGGACACCACTATCCCTCTGCATCACCCCTCAGTTCTACTGATTAAGTTGCACACTTCCTTGAACCCTGATCCAGCACAACCCTGTGAAATGGCTGTGGCATTATATGTGCAAACTAGCAATGCAACAACTCGTTTATAATTGTTAAGTACCAAAGAGCAAAGTATATCTCCTCACATTGCTTTAAGTCCTATACGCCTGGATTTCATCGGCATGGGCATTCCATTCGCAGTGACTTCCCTGACTAAACCTAGATAAAGAAGGGCTGTCTTGCCAACACAATGTTCAAACCTCTCCTTATAAATCCAGTAACATTCTCATAAATCTGATTGGAATTGTTGTCAACACATCTAATTCAGGCAGCAACGCAGGTACTAAAACTTGATGCACAAAATCAACACCATCTTAGAGAAATGTTGGTTTCCAGAAAATGACATCCCCAACTGCACGGAATGGAAGATGTCTTTACTTATGTTACCAAAGGTGAGGAAAAGGTAGAACAGAGACCAAGTGTAAATGGAAGTTTGCAATGCCACCCTCTTTTCAGGCAGTCTCCTGGGACTATTGGATGCCCTGTGTCTACTGCACTCTACGTTCAGAGGTGGTTCATTCTGGAATCACTGACTGTGTCAAGGATGGTGTGGGTGTTGCATGAGGAGGTGCATTGTTTGGAATGATGTGTTGTCCTATTGCCTGTGCATTGCCTCTGTGAGAGTCAGGGACTTGTTACATTCCTGGATATACTCCTTCACTTTGAGTGGTCACAGCCCAGGGATACACAAGAGCTGGTGATGGTGCAGAATTTTTTGAAAATCCCTGAAGCAATTTTTCTTCAGTTAATCAATATATGTGAATGCCAATCAGTGTATCATTTGAAACTCTATCAATTACACATTGCCACGAAGATAGACACAAAATGCTGGAGTAACTAGGCAGGACAGGCAGCATCGGTGGAGTGAATGAATGGGTGATGTTTCGGGTCGAGACCCTTCTTGTCTGAAGAAGGGTCTCAAACCGAAACGTTAGATGTTCCTTCGCTCCTGAGATGCTGCCTTTCCTGCTGAGTTACTCCAGCTTGTTGCGTCTATGTTCGGTGTAAACTAGCATCTGCAGTTCCATCCTACGCATTTATTCCCTCTTTGTGCCATTATGACTGTTTTACGCCACTGAATCTCACCAAAAAGTTATTAGCTAATGATGTTGAAATTAATTTCTTTCAGAGCAAGTGCATCCCATGAGCGTGAGCTGACTTGAAGCTGGTCCAACAAATAAAAAACTACAGTTGTAGATTGTCACAGCATCCATTCGTGGCTGGAAGCTACTAATGATGAAACATTTATAGACCAGCTCCCTACACATTCCTAACACTTGAACGGTTGGTCTTCAAAGGAGCCATAGGGTTCCAATTCAAGTTCACACTGTCAAGCTCTGAGTCCATGAACATCTCCTTCAGAAGTGTGGATCAGAAACGTTTTTGATCCTTGCTCCTTTCATTGATGAACAAAGAGGACCTCAATTCCAGAAGGTTTTAACATGCTGACAGAAAAACGAACAATCTTCTACATACACAATGTGTTTAAAAACTGGCAATGCAAACTAACTAATACAACCAGAAAAGCTAGTTACTTGAAAGCCTTTTGCAACTCAGTCTGAAGAAGGGTCCCAACCTGAAATGTCACCTATCCATGTAATCCAGAGATGCTGCCTGACCCACTGAGTTACTCCAGCACTTTGTGTTTTTTTTTGTAAATCTGAATTTTCACATACAACCATTCATTTGCTTGTTCATTCAACAAAAAATATAAATTAATAAGATATAAATTAGTAAGGGGTCCGCCCTCATTTATAACTCCCACACTGCGAAGAACATTCTATCAACTGAGACAACAAACTTACAGAAATCAAGCAAAACACAAAGGGTTGGAGGAACTCAATGATCCAAAACATTGACTGACCATTGATTTCAAAGATGCTGCCTGAAACATTGACCATCCATTCCCACTTCAGATACTGCCTGACCTGCTGAGTTCCTCCAGCACTTTGTGTTTTGCCTAAGATTCCAGCTCCTGCACTTCACCACGTTTCCATTTTGCAGCAGTCCAACTCTCACTGCAGCTCAGCTGCATTTAAACTTTAGACTTTAGAGATACAGCATGGAAACAGGCCCCTCGGCCCACCGAGTCAGCGCCGACCAGTGATCACCCCATTCACTACATTATTCTCCACGCTAGGGACAAGTTACAATTTACAGAGGTCAATTAACCGACAAACCCGATACGTTTTTGACATGTGGGAGGAAATCGGACCACCCGGAGAAAACCCACACGGTCACGGGGAGAACAGACTTGAGGACCTAAGCTATGGGATGAGGTTGAGCAATCCAGGACTCTATTCCTTTGAGGATAACAGGTGATCTTGTAGAGGTGTACAAAATCATGTGAGGAATTGATTGGGTAGACGCACAGATTATCTTACCCAGAGTAGGGGAATCAAGAACCAGAGGACATAGGTTTAAGGTGAGGGGGCGAAAGATTTAATAGGATCCTGAGGGGTAACTTTTTAACACAAAGTGTGGTGGGTGTATGGAACGAACTGCCGGAGGAGGTAGTCGAGCAGATACTATCTCAACGTTTAAGAAACATTTAGAGAGGTGCATAGATAGGACAGGTTTAGAGGGATAAGGGCCAAATGCAGGCAGGAGGGATTAGTGTAGATGGGACGTTGGCTGGTTTGGGCAAGCTGGGCTGAAGGGCCTGTTTCCACGCTGTAAGACTCTGTGACTCTATGACTCTAATGGTCAATGGTGCTTTTTATTGTCACATGTGTGAAGTGCTAACACAGTGATTTGTTTTCACTTACAAACTGTCCAGTTGAGTATTGCCATACCCCCCAATTAGTAAGTGTACAGAAATAGTCTACTGAGCCTGCTTGCAAGAGGCACCATGTTTTGAAACTGATTTCTCAGGTAAGGAGACCAAACTGTGCACAATGCTTTGGGGCAGTCTCACTGAGGCCTGCACAATTGCATTAAGATCTCCTTCCTCCTGTAATCAAACCCTTATTGGACAGACCATGTTGAAACGGTCTGTGTATTGGATGATAACTTCAATGCCCAACATCGAGAATGCCCTATGGTATGAGGCAAGCGCAAGCTAGCCAAGACTTAGGGGACCTGGCTGCAGCTGAGGCTGGAGAACTGGGTGCCGTTCTTGTTGTCACACGTTAAGAAGGAGGTGAATGCACTGGAGTGAGTTTGGAAGAGATTCTCCAGGACATTGCCTGGGATGGGAAGTCTTATTTATGAGGGGAGACTAGAAAAGCTGGGTTTGCTCTCCTTGGAGCAGAGAAAGCTGAGGGGGTAAGAATGTGTAACCATTGTAGAGTTGTCTATCACTACAGGGCACAGGTTTGGAGCAAGGGATGAAAGGTTTAGAGCAGATCTGAGGAAGAGATATTTTCACCTAGAAGGTTGATGGACGGTGGAATACACTACCTGAAGAGGTGGTGGTGGCAGGTACTCTCACAACATTTAAAGAGCATCTGGATAAGTACTATAGTCACCGAGACATAGAAAACTACTGACTAAGTGCTGGTAAATACATTCAGTAAAGATGGATACTTGGTGGTCAGTGTGGACATGAACATACAACAGTACACCATTTGACCAGGCCCTTCAGCCCATCATGCATGCGCTGAACATGATGCCAATCTAACTAATCAATTTTTCAATAATATGTGGCCAATGACATCAAAAATGCTGAAAATGTAGAATAATGTAGTTCAAAAGGACACAAGAAGCTTGTAAAAAAGCTATATTTAAGAGGGAATTAGATGTGGCCCTTGTGGCTAAAGGGATCAGGGGGTATGGAGAGAAGGCAGGTACGGGATACTGAGTTGGATGATCAGCCATGATCGTATTGAATGGCGGTGCAGGCTCGAAGGGCCGAATGGCCTACTCCTGCACCTATTTTCTATGTATCTATGTAAATCAGCGACAGGCAGCATCTCTGGAGAACTTGGATAGGTGACATATTGGGTTGAGACCTTTCTTCAGAGAAAGTTGGAGTTCCCTGGGAGTTAATGGGAGTTACTCCAGTACTTTGTGTCCTTTTGTGTAAACCAACATCTGCAGTTCCTTGTTTCTAAATAACATAACTCATCTGGGCATCTATTAAATTAGTTCAAAATCTGTAATACAGAAGATTTCGGAGATTGATTTTAAGGTGTCCTACAATGCATCAAATAATTTCAAATGCCAAAGATTTGCAGTGACGGCAGTCTTATTGAATCCCAATCCACAATCCCTGAAATAAATCTCACAAGGATAGCACTCATATTTTGTTCAATAGCTGTGAAGGTCAAAAGTTGTTTGTATACTTCTGCTTAGAAATTCTTAAGGGCCTGTCCCACTTACACGACTTTTTCGGCAACTGCCAGCACCCGTCATAGGTCACTGAAAATGTTCAACATGTTGAAAATTCAGCGGTGACCAGAAAGACGCTACGACTCTTTGGGTGACTGAGGAGACTAATCACGACCATACAGGCGACACCCTGGTGACATGTCGCGGGGTGAAGCCTGTATGGTCGTGAGTAGTTGCCCAAAGAGTCGTACCTTGTTCTGGTCTCCGCTGGAATTTCAACATGTTGAACATTTTCAGAGACCTGCTGCGACTATGACTGGTGCCGGCATGTCGCCGAAAAAATTGCGTAGGTGGGACAGGCCCTTTACAATTGAAAATGTGTTGAAACCACTTTATAGAGTGTTGTTGTGGGAGCCATGGGATTTTCAAATTCTTCTATCCACACGATATGCAATGCATCATACAGGTACACAGTCATTGCCACAGAACAAAATAGCACAGGAACAGACCCTTCAACCCACAATGTCCATGCTGAAAACGATGCCAAGTTAAACTAATCTTCTCTGCCTGCAGCTAATACATATTTCTCCCTTCTATGCATTTTCATGTTGCTATCTAAAAGCCTCTTAAATGCCACTGTTATATCTTCCTCTACCATCAAACTTGGCAGTATATTCCAGGTTCTCCTTGTGTATAAGACTTGGTCAATTCATCTCCATTAAACTTTGCCCCTCTCAGCTATGCCCTCTAGTCTTTGACATATCCACCCTTGGAAAAAGGTTTTGAAAGTCTACTTTATCTCTGTCTCTCCCAATTTTATTTACGTCTATCAGATCACCCCTCACCTGCCGATGCTCTGGAGAAAACAATCCAAGTTTGTTCAACCTCTCCTCACAGCTAATATCCTCTAATCCATGCTGTGTCTTGGTAAACCTCTTTTGTACCCTATCCAAGGCCTCCAGATCCTTCCTGCAATAACTGTGCACGTACTAGGTATGTGTTGTGATTTCGGGGCCTTTTGAGCCTCTGATTGTTAGGTATGAGGAAGCTTTCAAAAGTTATGGGGTGTGGTAGCAGCCAGTTAATACAAATGAAAACTAGTCTTCAATCTAAGTCAAGGACAACTGCCTGAACACATATCTCGTGGTCTTAAAAATACTTGGCCACTGACTTGGCCTCCACAGCCCTCAGTGGCAATGATTTCCACAGATTAACTACCTGTGACTAAAGAAGTTCCTCCTCACCTCCTTTCTAAAAGAGCGCCCTTTAATTCTGAGGCTATGACCCCTGGTCCTAGACTCTCTCACCAGTGGAAACATCCTTTCCACATCCATTCTATTTATGCCTTTCATTATTCTGTAACTTTCAATGAGGTCCTCCCTCAACCTTCTAAACTCCAGCGAATTGAGGCCCAATGTTGTCAAGTGCTCATCATATGCTATCTCACTTATTCTTGGAATCATTCATGTCGACCTCCTCTGGGACTTCCATTGGGAAATTCATGAGACATGATTTCCCATGCACAAACCCCTGCTGCTCCTCTTGTTACCAACTCATTCTAATGAAGCACATGGTGAAACTGATTTTTACTTAATATTTAGTTTTAGTTTAGTTTAGTTTAGAGATACAATGCAAAAACAGGCCCTTCGACCCACCAAGTCCGCGCTGACCAACTCGTACACTAGCACCATCCTACACACTAGGGACAATTTACAATCTTTTTCTAAAGCCAGCTACCTATAAACCTGTACAGCTTTGGAATGTAGAAGGAAACCGGAGCACCCGGGGAAAACCCATGCAGGTCACGGGGAGAACGTACAAACTCCATACAGACAGCACCCATAGTCAGGAATGAACCCGTGTCTCTGTGTCGCTGTAAGGCAGCAACTCTACCGCTGCGCCACCACGCCTGTTGCTGTACACTGAAAGTTCCCGTCAGGAAAGACCCTTTGAAATATGGTACCCAAGACAGGGTTTGCAATATTCTGACATACTTATAGCAGTTAATGGCTACAGCGGGTAGAGTCACTACCTCACAGTGCTAGCAACCCAGGTTTAATGTGGACTTCAAGCATCGTATGGGTGGAATTTGCACACGCTCCCTATGACCCACACATGCTTCCTCCAAGTGTTCTAGCTTCCTCCAACATCTGAAAATGCATGTATTGATAGGTAAATTGGTCACTGGAAGTTGTCCCTGGAGTGTGGGAAAATGGTAAACTCTGGGTGAGTGAGAATGGGTGGAAGGGGAGGAGCTGTTGAGAATGTGGGGAGAATAAAAACTGGGATTGACCTAGAATTATGTAAATGACTGGTTGATTGTTAGCACAGGCTTGTTGGGCCGAAGCGCATGTTTTCATGCTGTATGTCTCCATGGCCGTTTATTCATATCTACTTAGAGCAGTTCCACAAGCAATTTCTTGCATATTTGCTTTTCACTCTTTCTAAGCTGTTAAGTGTGATTAAACACTTCATGTAGATTGCAGGCACGGTTTAGTTTAACAGGCTTATCTGCTCAAATGATTATAAAGAATTGTTAACTAGGCATGGATTAGCCTTTTGTTTCCCTCTTTGCATATGCTGGTTTAACAAATTCCTGATGGACTGTTGATAGGATTTTCCCATTAACTGACTGGAAAACAAATGCAAGACTTTTTTTCATCACAATACCACGATGTTGCATGCATGAGAGAACATCGTAATTGGTCCTGATTCACATAACAACTTGAAAAATTACAGCATAGAACTAGGGAAGAAGTTATACAATAATGTCACAGTCATTGAAAGAAAACGAATTGGTTCGTTATGGAAAAAATATTGCAATGCCAAAAATATGAAATGGAATGCAAAATTGTGGTATGTCTGTACAAATCTCTGGTTGGATCCCATTCGTAATATTGCTCTCAGCTTTGGGCATCAGATTGTAGGAATATTTATAGGCAAGTAGACGGAGTAGATGCACAACAAGTTCACCAAAAATGTACTGTTAATTGAAATGCCTCACAACAGTCAGAGATTATATCTGATATAATTATGATGTAGGAACCAGCCTCCTGACCCTAGAGATCCACCATCTGCTATTCCCACTCAGTTGAGCAGGCCAGCCTCCTCCAGAGTCTCTCCTCAATCCTTGGGCTGAACAGGACTATCCTCAGCTGGTTCCATTCCATTCAGTCTGGTCATAGCTAGAACACCATCTACCAATACTTGTCTTCCCATAGTTGTACCTCTCTAGTCGCCCCATTATAGGAAGAAAGTGGAGACTTTGGAGAGGTGGACCTTTTGGTCAATTCTTCTGTATTGAATGAAGTTAATAAATACTTATTGACCATTATTAAAATTATACATGGAAGATGTACAAATACCTAATTGGCAAAGGTTTTGGACTTGTGGAGGAACTGGTCCAAAAAAAGTGGCTTCAATACCCTCAATATTTACAGAGAAAATCATAGCTCAGTCAAGAACGGTGAGAGGTGGATTTCAGAGGGTGTCTTCAGAGGATGTTGCGAAAGAGCAGCATGATGTTGAGAAAGAGATGAATGTTTAAGGAGAGGTCTGCGGAGGTCCCCAGAGCTAACAGCAGCTGAGCTGGTTCTCCAAATCAGTATTGGTCACTTGGTGGAAGTCTGCATAGTGTCGCTGTATGAAATGGGGTAGAAGTTGCAACCTTCACGTGGTCCGCCCTGTTTCGACGAATGCAATCAACCCGGCGTGCACAATCAAATAAGATCAAATAGAACAAGTTGTCCTAAACTTTAGGCTGTGCACGGCATACGCAAGAAGAAGAAGAAGTTGTATGAAATAAACTGCTGGAGGAGCTCAGTGAGTCAGGTAGTATCGGTGGAAGGAAATGGAAGATGACAATCAGGTCGGGACCCTTCTTCAGGCAATGTCTCACATCAGGATCCTTCTTCAGACTGATAGACAGTCCTTTTCCGTCCAGAGATGCTGTCTGATCCGTTGACTACTTCCAGCAGTTTGTATTTTGTTAAAAGATATCAGCATCTGCATCCTTTGTGTGTGCTACCATTGAAATACCATTCCAACTTGAAATTGCATATTAAAGCAAACCCAATGTTTTACAGTTGTGACTGCATTGCAACGTCCTCCTTCATGCGGCTCAACAGAAGCTTCCCCTTCAAATATATACATAAAGATAAAAAGCCTGCACCATGAACCTGCTGGCTAAAATCTCATAATGTACTTTAGTTCTCCAGTTGCCAATAAGTGTTTAGTTTAGTTTAGAGATACAGTGCGGAAACAGGCCCTTCGGCCCACCAAGTCCACGACAACCAACAATCACCACCCTACACCACACTATCCTACACACTAGGGACAATTTACAATTTTTAATCACAGCTAATTAACCTACAAACCTGTACGTCTTTGGAGTGTGGGAGTAAACTGCAGTACCAAGAGAAAACCCACGTGGTCACAGGGAGAACAAACAAACACTGTACAGACAGCACCCGTTGTCAGGATCGAACCTGTGTCTCTGGCACTGTAAGGCAGCAACTCTACCACTGTGCCACTGTGCCGCTCCGGTGACAGTAGTAAAACACCAGTAGAGGTTGAGACATTATTCCTTCCAGTGATACTCCAAGAGGAGAACTAGTGATTATATTCAGAGGATTTCCCACTTACACTGACATACCGAATGAAGATCACTGTTAAAAGGACATGTGGCTACATTGCAAGACACATGTCACCATTTAACACCTGCAAGGACAATGTATGATAATCAATTGGAAACACTGTAGGATTCTCTAATAATGTTTCTTTAAAGATTGAACACAGGTGACCGGAGCTGTGAGGCAGCAACTCTACTAGCTGTGCCACTGTACTTACCATGTTTCTGATAAGGCTCTGCCTCACAGCATAACTAAGAGCAATCAACCCACAAGGTCAGACCATTGTAGCAGTGAAAGCAACCCAATTTTACTTCAGAGTCATGTAAGTGACTACGTGAAGAACCCCGCCAGTGCGCCTGCGCGTCATTACGTCAGACGCCTTGACGCAAACGGACGTGAGGAGCAGAGCTCCTCTAGTGGAATTGTAGTTTTAAACTACAAGGTGAGTATAAAACTTTTTGGAAGTATTCTGTGTCCGTTTGCTGTGGGTCTGTGGGGATTTTTCCACAGGCATCATGGAAAAAACGGGCAAGTGGAGGAGGCGAGCGGCACAGCCGGTATAAAGTCGCAATATTGCGGTCGGCGACCAGCCACCTCTGACCACGGTACAGTCGACAGCATAGCGACTGTGGATATTGGGGCTGAAGTGAATTTAGTCAGCACCAGTGGGGCAAAGCCGATAAAAAGCTGCGGAATGCGGTCGGTAAAGGACTGCCTCATACCCTACAACAGTCGCCGGCTGGGAGCAGGGAGAACTGTGGACTTGTGCATTAAAGAACGGAGCCAGCGTCAGTTGGGTGCTAGGCAACATACAAGTCAGGGTCATGGAGCAAGAGTCAGTTTAGGATTCACCTCCAAGGCTGGATACCACTTTCTGAGTGGATATTCCAAATGGAGAACCTGTACACAGGTTGCTCCAACGAAACATACTCCAGGAGGAGTGATGTCAGAACCAGGCTCCAGAAGCCAGGTCAGCAGCACCTAGTAAAGGGCTGCTTGATAGCACCCTCATTGATGAGGCGCGTGCACAGGGTCAGCAGAGTTTCCAAAATAAGCAAAGACGGCAGCTGCCAGATGGGCTATTCCTGGCAGTACGATTTGCTGCTCTGTGAGAGTTTTGACCCTGAGTCTGACGGTGAGGCCGATACAAGCGAAGACGGCAGCTGACATGTTTTATTCCTGCTAGTACGATTCGCTGCCCCGTCAGAGTCAAGAGAGCCACTGGAAAGGGCGTGGTCTCTGTGATCAACTATTGTGTCTACCATCAGCTCTAGTAGTTTACGATGGATGAAAATGCCAAAAAACCACGAGATCCCAAGGAACTGCATATTGCTGAAAGTACTAGCAGTGAACCAAGATAAGGGGTCAGATGGGCGAAGGCATGTAAGCCTAAGGAAAGTAAACTACAGAGAATATTGAAGCTGCTCGGTTGATGAACAACTGCAATTTGAAAAACGATGGATGGAGGCCATGGATGGAGATGCATCAAGTGGCACTAAGGTTGCTATGTAGCGCCCACTTCAAGATGAATTGTTTCAGGAAGTATGCCATTCGGTCCAACATCAACCCAAAGTTGCAGCAACTCTGTAAAGCCCAGCAATGTGCAGTCATTCAACTTATTCTTCAGAGAAAAAACCTCATGAATCGTGGGAAAGAGTTGGATAATGAGGCAAAATCAGCAAAGTTGATCACAACATCAATGGTCGTCAAGTCTGCAAAGAGGACGTATCCTTTCAGATATCATACAAAATCCTGGACTAACATCAGGAGCAAATCGACCATTGAAGCAGGTACTCAGTTGATGTCCTGCAGCAGGAAAACGAAAAAGCGTGGGTTTTGCCTGCCAGGAGCCAGGGACCACAGGTCACTCACATGACAAAGGAGGTAGGTGGACCTGGTTTCTTATGGGAACATATTAAGGCAAAAACAGCCAAATATTGGAAGCAAATTACTTCAATTATTATTCTGGGTATTATAGAAAGGTTTTGAATTGATTCAATTCAAATACTGATTTGCCATCCAGCAGGTTCCAAGCAGAACACTCCAATTTCACATAAAAATAATTGATGGAGGTTCAAGCTGAATTGAAAACTTGTTTATAAACAAGTAATGGAAAGGTCGGTTTATCAAAACCACCAAATTGTGTTTAAAATTTCTCAACCTAAAAAGGTGAGGAGTATTTTAGATCTGATAAATCTTTAAAATATTATGAAGTATAGACACTTCAAAATAGAGACTTTGAGACTGCCAAACAATTTATTTTAAAAAAAAATGTTTTATGGCACATAGATCTGAAAGATGTATATTACTTAATGTTTGTTCATTTATAAGATAACATTATCTAAAGGAACAATTATGGCAATGCAAAGTTCTGTCTAACAGGTTGACTTCAGTCCCTAGAAATTCACTGAATTTGTAAAACCAATTTTGCGGCTAATTAGAGTCCAAGGACAGACGTGGATGCCTTAACTGGATGACGTCCTAATTAGGACAAACAAGAGAATTCATGAGTTATCTCTCTCAAATTATTCAAACCACTTTTGAAAGTTGGGTTTAATTCATCCAGAGAGAAATTAAGTTAACGATACTTAACAACAATTGATTATTTGATTCAATTGGAAAGGTAGTAATTTACCCAGGGTAAAGGGTAAAGCTAATTGATGATTGTATTAAGCAGTTGTAAAACCAACAATCTTCAATTAAGACAGGTTGTTTTAACCTCCCCCTTCACCTCCCCCCTCGACTCCATTCAAGGACCCAAGCAGTCGTTCCAGGTGCGACAGAGGTTCACCTGCATCTCCTCCAACCTCATCTATTGCATCCGCTGCTCTAGATGCCAGCTGATCTACATCGGTGAGACCAAGCGGAGGCTTGGCGATCGTTTCGCCGAACACCTCCGGTCGGTCCGCAATAACCAACCTGAGCTCCCGGTGGCTCAGCACTTCAACTCCCCCTCCCATTCCGTATCTGACCTCTCTGTCCTGGGTCTCCTCCATGGCCACAGCGAGCAACACCGTAAATTGGAGGAAATGCACCTCATATTCCGCTTGGGCAGTCTACATCCTGGGGGCTTGAACATTGAATTCTCCCAATTCTGCTAGCCCTTGCTGTCCCCTCCACTTCATCAGCCCTCTGGTTGTCTCCTCCCCTCCCCCAGCCCTCGGCTCCTCCTCCACCTTTTTCCTTTTTTCCTTTCTTCCCCCCACCCCCTATCAGTCTGAAGAAGGGTTTCAGCCCGAAACGTTGCCTATTTCCTTCGCTCCATAGATGCTGCTGCACCCGCTGAGTTTCTCCAGCATTTTTGTGTACCTTCAATTAAGACAGGTGGCCAGTATGTTAGGAGAATTAGTGTTATTTCCAGCAATACAATATGGGCCATTGAACTACCAGCAGCTGCAGACTGCAAAAAGAAAAAAACACTAAGATGCATGATGGCCATTTTTTGATAGGCCATGCAATTAAACAATAAATGCTGCTTCTGATTGCAGTAGTGGATTTAACATGTCTTCAGTAGTTCAAGCAAGATATGGATTGAACAGCCTTCCATGGTCTTAAACAGACTGATATCAGTGTACTAGGATTGGTGCCACTGAAAAGGTATCCATCTGTGGACAGATGGAATATGGAAGAAGTATTATTTTACAGACATGGAGAATCGACATTTTAAAAGTCTATTGGAAGGCTTATGAGTTACAAGCTTGTTGTTAAATACAACTAATCTGCATGTTCAGTTTCAAATTAACAACACTACAGCAATGGCATGTATTAATTGTATGGGTGGAATTTCCATGATAACAAAGAATGGATGTTTAACCTTAAGATTTTTTAATGATATAATAGTCAGATTTGGGAAGCCAGATATGACTTGTTTCCATCCAGACTCAATCACCAGTTACAGAGATATGTGTTATGGGACTACATCGGGAGACAGTAGCGATGGATGTTTCTCGCTATATTAGGATGGTATGTTGTTATATGCATTTTACTTCATCCTGTCTCATAAATCGGTGTCTGCTTAAAACGAAGCAGTATGCTGCCTCTGGGGTATTCGTGGTACCAGACGGGTCTACGCAGCCATGGTTCCCTTTGATATTGAAATTTATGACACAGTTTCTGATAAATGTTCCCAAAAGAAGGAAGTTACTGGTGTATTCGATAATTGGAGAGTAACATCCGTCATGTGCCTGTATGGATGCAGGGTTTAAAAAAGAGGATTGTCTGGGCATGCTGTGGACATGCTTACAGCAGTCTGGCGGAAGAGTACTCAAAAGCAGTACATTTGTGAATCTGAGTTGTGACTCTGTAAATACTGCTTTCCCATTAGATAAAGAATGAGGGGAAAAAATGTCTGTGTATAAAAGAATATGGAATGTTGTACGGCACATGTCTCAAATATCTTGGATTGACCTCTATTTAATGGGTTGAGGTATAGTGCGATTTATTCACACAGAAGTATATTATTCCTCGGTTTTATTTGATGAGGTTGGAAAGACATCCTGTTGAGTCTCGTTCTTTTATTTCCAGATTAATGAAAAGAATTTTAATTCCAGACCTTCTAAACCTAGGAGGGAATCTGGAATATAGAATTGTTTTAAGTTACTTCAGCAAAGGAGTCTTGGTACGATTCTGATTTGGGCAAGTTCAGCATGAAGGTACTCATGTTTATGGCACTTGTAACATTACAAAGTTACAGATACACAGAAGTATCTCAGGATTATATTATGTTTTACATTTTATGCACTACTCAAATGAAGTAGGATCACGTGTGTGACAGGATTCAAGATTGTTTTATTAACATATTCTATGGATCCATGTCTATATGTTAAGACATATTTATTGCAAAAAATGGAGGCTACAAAGGTCTTATGAAATATGAAAATAAGATTGTTTATCATTCACGAAAAACCATACAAGATAGTGTCAGTTTAGACTATTTTAAGATGGTTAAAAACAAGTTTTAGTTGCTGCACGTGTGAACATTGATGGTTTTACATTCCATTCAGTTTAGCAGCAACATTGACGACCAGGGCGAAGGAAGTCCCATCGATCATATTCTCACAGCCGCCGGGTGATCTAATAAGTTGGTGTTTCAACACTTTTACCATCGGGCTATTGCCAATACGGGGCTGTTTGCAGATACTATATTAAGTTCTGCTTAAATTTCCCTGGGTTAAAGGGGATACTATTAATTATTTTATTCAAATAAATGAATTACTGCATTTGTGGTACAAATGTTATTATGAATGCATGATTGATTATTCTCGTTCCGAGTCAATCAATGCAGTGAGAAGCCGGGATCGATCTATGGCATGAAATCACAAAGCTTTAAAATCTTCACGTAGTCACTCACGTGACTCCGAAGTAAAATAGTAAGATTAAATGAGCTTACCTAAGTTTGAAGTTTGATCTTTATTTTATGAGGAGTTACGTAGGTGATTACGTGCCCACCACGACCCAACCCTCTATCATAAAGGTCAGATGGAAGTTCTTGTATTACTCATTTTATTATGATACTATATTACTTCGCTTGTTGTTTTTTGTGATTTCACACCGCTGCTTTGAAGATTGACGCGCAGGCGCACTGGCGGGGTTCTTCACGTAATCACCTACGTAACTCCTCATAAAATAAAGATCAAACTTCAAACTTAGGTAAGTTCTCGTTTAATCTTACTATTAATCCTAGCTCCTTCCCATTCACCGGGGAACTCCTTCCTTTTTCCATAGACATAAACTATTCCCATTTAAAAAATATTATTGAATCCTCTTCCACAGTTCTCAGAGCTAAAAGGATGATAATATTATATCGAACCATAGAGACACACAGCATGGAAACGGGCCATTTGTTCCACCATGACAACCAGTGGGTGCCCATCCATGTTAATCCCATCCTCTGGCACTTGAACCAAAGCCTTCAATGCTTAGACGATGCAAGCGTTTGTCTGGACACCTCTTATACACCATTAATGACCCTGCTTGCACCACTCTCTCACACATCACGTTCCAGTTGCTCACCACTCTTCAGGTGAAAGACATTGCCCCTCAGATCCCATCTAACTCTCTTCCTCCTTACACTACATGTGTGTCCTCTTGTTTTATTTGCCTGTGATAAGGGTAAATATTTCCTGCAGTCTGCCCTAGTTGTAATTACCTTTTGTAATTCTATATACCTAAATCGTGTCCCCTCTTCATCTCTGATCCAGGGAAAACAGCCTCTCCAGTCTCTCCTTATAAGTGAATGCTCCATCCCAAGCAAGATCTTGGTGAATCTCTTCAGTACAGTCTACAGTGCTATCACACCCTTCATATAGAACTGCACTGAATACTCTAGCTGAGGTCTGATAAATGTTTTATAAAGTTGGAACATAATCTCCTTCCTCTTCTATTCAATGGCCCGATAAAATTAGTAAAAACAATGCTTATAACTGGCAGAGCAAAACATGAGGTAAGAAGCCAACATGGCTGTAAGCCCAGCAACTACAGTATGCTTAATGGCTTAACTCCAGCCTTCCAGCCACTCTTGATCCACAGCAGATTGCTTGCCATTGCAACAGGTCCACAGTAGATGCCATCTCCCTGACCCTAAACTCCTCTCTAGGACACCTAGGCAACAAGGACTCATATGTTAGACGCCCATTTATCAACTATAGCTCTGCCTTCAACACAATAATTCCATCCAAACTCATCTCCAAACTCTGGGACCTAGAAATCAGAGCCTCCTCCCCTCTGCCACTGGATCATTGTCTTTCTGACCCACAGACCTCAATCAGTGAGGAGAGGTGACAACTCCTCTTCCACGATAATTCTCAACACATGCCCTGCAAGGGTGTGTTCTCAGTCCCCTACTTTACTCCCTACTATACTGCATTACAGTTTGCTTACCATCCTCTACTACATTCACAACCACATTTGGGTCTAATTCTGCAGGTTTGCATCCAATACCATTGTCATGGGCAGAATCAGGAGAAATGACGAGATGGAGTACAGTTGTAGATGGATTACAAGAATATCTCTTCCTTGGTACCAGGACAGTAACTTCTCCCTCATTATCAGAAAGGCGAAGCAGTTTACATACTGACTCCACAAAGCATGGTGGAGTACATGTCCTAATCAACATCATTGTTGCGGAGGTAGAAATGGTTGAGAGCTTCAAGTTCCACGGTGTTAACATTATCAATGATCTGTGGGAGACCAACTATATCATTACAACAGTCAAGAAAGCACACCAGCGCCTGTACTTTATTAGGAGACTGAGGAAATTCTTACAAACTTTTAAAGATACACCATAGAAAGCACATGATCAAATTGCATTACAGCTTGGTTTGGGAACAGCTCTGCCCAAGACCGCAGGAAATTGCAGCGAGTTGTTGATGGAGACCAGCCCATCACAAAGACTAGACTTCCCACCATTGGCACCATCTACACTTCCCGCTGTCTCTGAAAAGTATCCAGCATAATCAAAGGCTTGTCCCACCCTGGTCATTCATTCTTCTCCCTGCTCTCATTCAAATGCACAATGCCAGACCCAGGAACAGTTTCTTCCCCTCTGTTATCAGGCTTCTGAATGTCTCTTCATAAGCTAGGGTACTGTTTGATTCACCTCAACACCAACAAGAACATTGGACTTTGTCTAAGGAATTGATGCGCTACAATGCACACTAATGCATGAACTATATTTTGCACTCTGTACCTTCCCCTTTGCTCACCCTCAATCTATTGTACTTGAGTTTAAACTGGTTGTATGGTAGTGTGCAAAACAAAACTTTTAATATTCAATTAACTCAATAGATACAACAATAATAAATCTAAACCTAATCTTAAAAAAGCACATCATTTCAAACCCCAATTATCGCATCTCCAATCTGCAAGCACACCATCACAAACTTGAATAAGTATTGTCAGTTCAGAATATATCATGTAAGCTTGCTATATATAATATGGAACAGAAGTGGGCACACAGTAGACCCCAGGCATCAGTGATAAGATCGCAGATCTTCTTGCTGTATATCATTACCTAGACTTGAGTATCTGTGGCACGATTTCAAAGCCTGTAAATGACTCAAAGCTTGAGAATACATGGACCATAGAATGAAACATACTGCTGACAAGGGGAGGCACAAAGGAGATGACATTCAAAGCAAAGATTTGTAAAGAGATGCATGTTTGAAGATAGAATGAGGAGAAGCAGTTAACAGTATCACATTATTTTAAAGAGATTGTGGGATACCCCTGGCTTTGCATAAGTAAATGTTTGAAGGCAAGATAAGTTAATAAAGGTTATTAATAATTACACAGTATTCTTTGCTTCATAAACACTCAATACTCTTCATAAATGGCTGGTTAGATCCAAGCTAGAACTTTTGTGTCTCTTTTGAAAGTATTTCATGCAGCCATTCATCATGGAAACAGGCCCTTTGGCCCAGCAAGTCTGTATCGACCATCAAGCACCCGGTTATACTAATTCAACTTTTATTCACCTGACCTTCTCTAAAACTCCCCTTGACCTGCACACACAGGGCAATTGACAATGGCCAATTAACTTCCCAATCCACATGTCTTTGCGAGTGGAAGAAAACTGGAGAATCCAGGAGAAAACTACACAGCCAAGGGGATAACGTGCAACCTCCACACAGAGATCAGGATCAACAACAGACTACACCAGTTGTACCATAACAACGTTGTTAAAGCTCCAGTGGAGCAATAAACAGAAACTGAAGAAACCAGGGTTGCTCATCTGAGTAAAAGATCAATAGATGTGTTGTAAAATTTAGACAGGTGGTGGAGAAAAAGACTTGAGAAAATAATTCAGAAAATAAGCAGAGAATTTCCCTTTAAGATAATTGGCAAAAAATCCACTATGGTGCTTGAAGAGGGTGGGGAAGGGCATTTTATTTTCTCAGCATGTTATAATCTGGAATGCATCCACCGAGTGGCGCCAGCAATGGCTGCCTCGCCAACAGTCTGTCTTTCCCTTCCTTCTTTGTTGTTTTAATAGTATGTGTTAAATGTATGTTTTTAGTGCTCTTTAGCTTGTTTTATGTGGGGGGTGGGGGAGTTGGGGGAAACTTTTTCTAATCTCTTACCTCGATGGAGATGCGTAGTTTTTCCGTATCGTATCTCCGTCCGCACTGCGGCCTAACATCGAGGAGTTGGCGGCCTTTGCTGGACCGACTCCGGGAGCTCCAATCGCGGGAGCCTGCGGACTTACCATCACGGAGCCCGTGATCCCTTTGCTAGGGATTGACCTCTGAGCTCCAGCCGTGGGAGCCCGTGGACTTTTTACATCATGGAGCTCGTGGTCTCTGGTTAGAGACCGACTTCGGGAGCTCCAAGCCGCAGAAGCTTCGTCCGCCCGACGCGGGAGCTTCGACCGCCCTGACGTGGGAGCTTCGAACGCTGGCTGCGGGAGCTTTGATCACCCTGACGGATGGTTCGACCGGCCCGGACGCGGGAGAATAAAGAGGAAGAAGATTGGACTTTATTGCCTTCCATCACAGTGAGGAATGTGGGGAATCCGCTGTGGTGGATGTTTATGTTAACTTTTATGTAGTTGTGTGTCTTGTTGCTTATTTTTAGTATGGCTGCATGGTAATTCGCACATCACTGTACCTTAATTGGTACACGTGACAATAAAAGACCTTTGAAACCTTTGAAACATTAATGTGGAAGCAGATTTAATACAATGCAAGTTCATGGCTAATAATGGGCATACATTGCAGGTTCAACACAAGGAAACAAAGCTGTTAATCTGCACATTTCTCATTACTTACGTTCAGTATATTCAAGAAGCAAGTAGGCCAATATAATTGTTGATTCAAAGCGTTCCTGGATACAAGGTGTTCTG
Organism: Malacoraja senta; assembly: GCA_038087875.1. NCBI lineage: Eukaryota > Metazoa > Chordata > Chondrichthyes > Rajiformes > Rajidae > Malacoraja > Malacoraja senta. The sequence goes on along the minus strand of CM075978.1, from coordinate 52,147,297 downwards.
GAAAGACAGGGAAGAAAAGGGGTCTCAACCCAAAATGTCACCTATTCCTTTTCTCCAGAGATGCTGGGTGACCCGCTGAGTTATTTCAGCTTTTTGTGTCTATCTGGTGATTCTTAAATCCCCTTGAACTCCGTGTTTAGCTAGGGAAATCATCAGTCTCCTTATTCTAGGAATCAAGTTATATGTGCCCCAAATCTTATGGACAAGATGGGATTTTACAACAATCTAGTAGTTTCACGGTCACCATTATTAACATTTTAATTGCAGAGTTAATTGACTGAGATGACATACTTTGGTTATTTGGCATTTGAATTGAGGTTCCTGTGTTACCGGTCCAAGTCTTGTATTATTTGTCCAGTATGCATATGTGTCCATAGCGTGGACTACTTTAACATCAGGATGTCATTAAGTACTCTGCTTGTGTTGGTCGCTTTACCTACCGTCAACTCCCTGTAAACGTCGTAATGCGGAGAAAAGGGCCTTCAATTGTCCACATACACACAGATAATGAGAGATAATGTTAGTGTCTGGGGAAACGTTACACATTCGATACATCAATTGATTCCCCACAGCAGCAGAATTCCTGTCACTGCTAGATCATAATGTCTTTGTATATTTTGAAGTTATGGAAGACTTAAAAACAATACAAATATCAAATGCAGCAAGGTGACAAAAACAGTATGATTATTTAAAGCTGGAGGTGTATGGGCAAATGGTATGACACTTCAGCATAAACTGACAGACCCTGTGCAAAGGTCTCTGCTTTGTATGCAGTTCACAGAACAATCTGAAGAAGGGTCTCGACCCGAAAATTCATTTATTCCGTTTCTCCAGAGATGCTGCCTGATGCGCTGAGTTACTCCAGCATTTTGTGTCTATCTTTAGTGTAAACCCACATCTGCAGTTCCGTCCTATGCGAGAAAATGTACGATAGGTTTACAGTGTGTGTCTGGAAATGCATACAGTGCATTAAACAAAGTTGGTGTACTTCAGGTTCAATCAACCACGTGACAGTACGATATTAGAATAAGAGACCTCTCTGAAAAGAGCGGGGAAAGGCTCCAAGTTGTTCAGGAAACATCGGGAAAAGAAGAAAGAAGAGAGATGAAGTGTTGTGGAGAGATAGACGGAGAGGATCAAGGACAAGTGCGAAAGCCATGAAGGAGTGATAATGAAGGACTTCAGCTATCTATCATTAACCATAAGATAAGATGCAAAGAGGGAAAGGAGTTTCTGGAGTGTGTTCAGGAGATCCTTCTTGATCAGTAAGTTTCTAGTCCACTGAGGAAGCTAACATTGCTGGATATGTTCAGGAAATGAACCAGGCAGAAGTATCAGTAGGGAACATTTAGGAAGCATCCATCATAATATCATAAGCTTTACAATAAAAATGGGAAAGGATATAGACCGTGCCAAGATAGAAATAGATATGAATGCAACTTTTGACTTCCACAATTAAATCTGTCTTGCTTATACCCAGACACTAACCACCTTGGCCCACAAAAATCTAACAATCCTTGCGTCATGGACTGCCAGGTTTAGTTACTATCAATTATCAGTTCCAAAGGGTCCCTGCACCCAATACTACTGATGGTATCTTACGAACAGCAAACCCAGAAGTGTAAAACCCAATTTTAAATCAAAGCTTTGAGGATTTTACAAAGCACAAAATAAAGGTTAGGACATAAACGTAAGATTGTGGTAGAAGTATAAATCAATGTATATATCAATTTATTATAGCTGAAATATTTATCTGAGGAAATTAAAACCACACATATGAACTTTGGTTTCTAGGCAGACATTGTTAATTATGATTTTTATAGACCATTGTTAATTAATTTATCTATCAGCCAACATTTAAAGTATTTTACAGTGAAAATAGTGTCTATGAACATTTCAGTTCACATGAAATAACTGGTTCCTGATTATGATGCTGGAGAAAGTTGCAAAATAATACCACCCACTGAGGAGCTTAGAAGCACAGAGAGTAGATGGGTCTGAAGAAGGGTCTTGACCCAAAACGTCACCCATTCCTTCTCTCCTGAGATGCTGCCTGTCCCGCTGAGTTACTCCAGCATTTTGTGTTTACCTCCAAGTAGATGGGAATCTTTGTACAGCTTCTTATGTATACACTCCAGACATTGTAATTAGTTTCAAGGTGTTATGCCAGTTCCACCATTGCAACTTCGGAATCCTTTGTGATGTGTGTTTGAGAAGAAGGTGAATGATAGGTTGACTTTAATCAATAGGGAAAAGCAAATGTTTAGGAGAGATTATAAAAACTGTTAAATTCTGTTAAAGATTAGTAATTTTGCTGAGGTGATTCTGCACAACTTTGGTATCCATATTACTAAAATGATATAGAAACATTGGTGGAAGTGGGAAAAAAAGATCCAAACCAAAAGGGCACAATGTGGGAGTCCAGAGAAAGACACGAACTGCACAGATTGACCGCCTATTAATAAAAATGATTAGATATTGGATTTCACCTATTTTTGGTGTGCTAAAACATTGGTCTATTTAGCATTAATAGGTGACCCACATATAATCACAACATTTGTCAGAAATAATTTGAAAGAGCATTAGGATGATTTATCGCTAGGAAGAAGTGCAGCGAACAAGACTTGGTACAACTGCATGCAATCTCTGTGATTCTGCTGCATAACAATGAGAGGGGTCATCCCACATACAAAAGCCCACACTATACTAACACTCATTATGGCTGCCTTAGAGGAGGCAGGAGACTCCAGGAGTGGGAGTTCCCACATTTATGGAGAATAAGTGAGACAAGTGGGTGAAGAGAAGCCACACCAGGCCACAGTTAGAATTAATTATCACAGTTTGTTGTACTCATGTATTTTATGATTTGACTGGATAGCACACAAACAGCTTTTCACTGGATGTAGAGAGGATGCTTCCAGTAGTGGGAGAGTCTAGGACCAGAAGCCATAGCCTCAGAATAAAAGGACGTATCATTAGAAAGGAGATGAGGAGGAATTTCTTTAGTCAGAGGTGGTGAATCTGTGGAATTCATTGCTAGACTGCTGCAGAGACCGTCATTGGGTATTTTTAAAGCAGAGATTGACAGGTTCTTGATTAATACAGGGCATCAAAGGTTGCAGAGAGAAGGTAGGGGAATGGGGTTGAGAGGGAAAGATAGATCAGCCATGATTGAATGGCATTGTGTTTATTGTTGTTTTTATTGTATTATATGTATGACTGCTGCAATTTCGTCCAGACTTCGGTCTGAATGACAATAAAGGCATATCTATCTATCTATCTATCTAGAGTACTCAATGGGCCGAATGGCCTAATTCTGCTCCTATGACTTATGAAGTTATGAAATTCACCGTATCTAAGTACACTTGACACAAATAAACCAATACGAAAACCAAAAGGGCCTGACGGGATATGATATTTCGTGCAGGAATGAGAATTATCTGTAATCAACAGAAATGTCTTACTAATCCACTCGCAATCACCACCTTAAAAATATCAATTGATTTGGCCTTTACAGCCTTCTGTGGGAATAAATTCCACAGATTCACCACCCTCTGACTCAAGAAATTCTTCCTCATTGCCTTTCTAAATATATGTCTTTTTATTCTGAGCCTATAGTCAGTCCCTGGTCCTAGACTCCCCACTAATGGAAACATCCTCTCAACATCCATTTTATCCAGGCCTTTCAATATTCGTTAGTTTTCAATGTGGTCCACCTTCATTCTTCTAAACGCCAGCGAGTACAGGGCCAGTGCCATCCAACGCTCATCATATGTTTTCAATGTTAATGTGTAACAGGAGGGCATGTTTTGCTCTGTAATAACTGGGAATGCAATATATTGCTTGCAGGCATGGTAATAAATATTTCCTTCCATCTTAAGTGTGGCCCTGAATCATTTGAACATCATTGTTTACTCTCTGACCCTATGGGATTTGAGCCAGCATTCCCATGCGATGACATAACAACCGCAGTGGGATTCGCAGCACCATATGATTTAGAGTGATCTATCAAGAAGAGATACAGCCAGAATCTCTTTCTTTAATTTCCTTTCCATTGCGCCCCGCTGTATTTAATTTGCACATTTCTCTCCTCCAACTGAGATTCCTCCAGAGCTGCCAGTATTTATAGTTTCTCAAGCTCTGTTATTGCTTTGTTGATAATTTGACCTAAGAGTTTAATTAAAAAAACTGTATGTCTGGTATGGTGCAAACCACCTTGATAAGGAAGGCACAACAGAAAGTGCATTAGATTGCTTCAACTCAGGTAGGGAGGGGTAGGCTCACCTCAAACTGGGTTCAGATTTCTTAGTCGAGAATGTGAGAAACAAATCAGCCAGAGTTTTCCCATCTTCAGTCACTAATCAGCCACCTTGCCACAAAGGAGGTGGGGGTCCAGCAAGGACAGGCTGTTGTCTTTACGGTCCAACAGTCCATAACTCTTGTTTTTAGTTTAGTTTAGAGATGCAGCACTGAAACAGGCCCTGCGGCCCACCGAGCCGCGCCGACCAGCGATCCCCGCACATTAACACTATCCTACACACACTATGGACAATTTACACTTACACCAAGTCAATTAACCTAGATACCTGTACGTCTTTGGAGTGTGGGAGGAAACCGAAGATCTCGGAGAAAACCCATGCAGTCACGGGGAAAACGTTCATACTCCGTACAGACAGCATCCGTAGTCGGGATCGAAGCTGGGTCTCCAGCGCTGAAAGCGCTGTAATGGGCCTGTCCCACTTAGGCGACTTTTTAGGTGAGTGCAGGAGACTCTGCAGTCGCCACATGGCATCAGAAAAATCAGGACAGGCCCATTAGTGTATGATGTTTACATATTCTGTTGTGCTGCCCTGCAAGTTAGAATTTCATTGTTCTATCTTGGACATATGACAATAAAACACTCTTGACTCTCTCTTGGGAGACGGGATACAGAGAGCTGGAAAAATCAAACAAGGAATCGTCATCAACTGCCTGTCCCACTTAGGCAACTTTTTAGGTGACTGCAGGAGACTATGCACTCTACCGCTGCGCCACTGTGCCACCCTCTGTTGTTTAATCTCATGTATAAACAATGGACGCCTTGGCAAAGCACTGAAGCAGTCAACAGCTGAGGAGCAACCTGGCCAGTGAAGATCACTGAAGTCAGGTGAGATTGGGTGTGGAGAGACCAGCAGCAAGAATGGCACTTAAAGAATACTATTCACTTTTCGAAAAATGATAATAAAGTGCGTGCGAAATATGTCTCAAATCATGGAATATCAAAGTTGGTTATGGTTTGAGATAGGACATGAGTCTCAGAGGTTTACTTTAATTACAATTTACCCATGGCAAAGGTTGAGACAGATGGTGTCAGACAGTTAAGGATTAATGAGTCTCAGAAGCAGATGTTGGAGAGGCAGAAATAGATAGTCTTTATAATCAAATCAACAGGAAGGTGAAATCTACAGCTCTGGATCAAATAGGATGTCAAGAATATCCTTGTTGATTTGGTATAAGAAGACTGATACGGAGTGGGAATTGAAAGCTAGGATGATGTAGCAATGAAGATGTTGCCTTTAGTGAGCAATTACAGTTTAACTATCAGAGAGGTAGTTTTGAGAATCTGAAGGCAATGGTGTATAAAGGTTTAAGACCTTTCTCCAACTATATAGGGTGTTGGAGAGACCACACTATGTAATGTTTAGGTCTCTCTATTTAAAGAGGTTTATATTTGCATTGGAAGCATTTCAGAAAAGGCTCACTGGGTTGATCCTTGAGATGAGGGTTTGTCTTAAGATTTCTGGAATTGAGAAGAATAAGCAATGATCTTATGGAAACGTGCAAGGCCAGACCAGCCATGAATGTATTGAGTGGCAGGGTAGGATTAAGGAGGTTCAAGATCTACTCTGGCTCTTCCTATATATATATATTTCTATGTTCAATACCATGATCATTCTACTATCAGACTGCTGGTCTGTGAATAAGATTCCAAGAGCACCATGTAGATCAGGAAAATGCCAAGAATAGGACCATGGAGACAACAGTGAGATGGTGGATGACAAGCCATATATAAACATAACTGTATTCTGAAGAAGGGTCCCAACCCAAAATGCCACTTATTCATGTTCTCCAGAGATGCTGCCGGACCCATTGCTTTACTCCAATATTTTGTGTATTTCTTTAGTGTAAAGCAACATCTATAGTTCCTTGTTAAGACAATTTGGGCTAACAGTTCCTGTTAAGACAAATGGGCTACCTTTGAACAGGAAACCCTGAAGCCAGTGAGGACAGTGAGGACAGTGAGCCATGCCTTCTTCCCTCTGCTGCTGCCGGGCAGGATGTACAGAAACCAGAAGTGCCACACCATCAGGCTTAGGAATAACTACTTTGCCACAACCATCATCTTCTTGAACCAAACTGCACAACCCTAATCCTACCTCAGCAGTGCAACACCACAAATCATCTCTTGCACTGCCTTTTGGCCTTGTTTCTAACTGATTTTTAAAACTCATGCCTTGTTTACACTGTCTTTTTCTTTTCTAAGTTTTTTATAATTTATGTGTCATTTATGTATGATTTATGTTTTTGTGTATTGTCTGAGTCTATATGTCTGTGATTCTGCTGCAAGCAAGATTTTCATTGCACCCTGCACCTAGGGTTGTCAACTGTCCCGTATTAGCAGGGACATCCCGTATATTGGGCTAAATTGGTTTGTCCCATTTGGGACCTCCCTTGTCCCATATTTAACTGCTCCTACTCGATTCGAGGGGACTGTCAGGTCGGAGCGCCGTGTCCGGCCCCGCCTCACCCGTCCTGACATAGTGCAGCCCATGGAGTGCAGCAGCAGTGACTCACCCGTCGGTCAGCAGCCCGACCAGCTGCCCGACCTTCACTTACCACCGACACCACAACCCCTCCTTCTCATGGCCGATCATCAGTTCATGAGTTGGATGGGGTGCCGGACTTTGCGCGCGACGTTGCATGGGCCAAAACTCTTCAGCTGGCCAGCCGGCTGGGATTTGTGTGCAGTCCAGCACTCGGGCCAACTCATCATTCACCCAGCCACGGCCGAATCGGTCAACGAATTGCCGTCAGGAATTTGTCCCTTATTTTGATCTTTTGTCCCTTATTTGGCAGTGAGAAAGTTGGCAACCCTACCTGCACCTGTACTTGTGCATATGTCTGAAGAACGGTCTCGACTCAAAATGTCACCCAATTCCTTCTCTCCAGAGATGCTGCCAGTCCCACTGAGTTACTCCAGCATTTTGTGTCTATCTTCGATGTAAACCAGCATCTGCAGTTCCTTCCGACACAATAAACTCAACTTGATTTGATTTGACACTCTCTCATCGGAGTCGCACCATATCAAAGCCTGGAAGGAATGAAGTGGTAATATTGCCCACTGTCAGACTCATCGAGAACGTTTATGATCCTGATTACAGCCAATTGGATGTCACAGAAGGAGCATAAACCTTATCCAGCTGTTAGGAGGATGAAATCATGTATACAGAACATGTGTAAAGGAAGTAAAATGGAAGATGTATTAGTAGTTTCCAAGAAATCACAGCTTTGACTAATTGAGGATGTTAATGGTGTAGACATGAAAGAGAGGAGAGGGAATGCTTTACAACAACAGCTGATCAGTGGAACAGTAAATTAGCAGGAAAGGGAATGGGCAATTAAGTTTGTAAATATATGATAGGAGGTAGGAGAGAGAGAGAGAGGGAGGAAATGTTTCAGATCAAACATGTTTGAGCAGGACCTAAATGTTTTTATTTCCAATTTCTCCTTGTTCTGATAAAAAAAATCATTGACCTGGAATATTAAATCTGTTTCTCTCTCATAAATGCAGCCTGAGCTGTTGAGTTTTCTCCAGCATTTCCTATTTTATTTCTGATTTTCAGCATTTGCAGTCATTTTGGTGAAGGTGTTACGGGTGGTTGCTTTAATGTTTTTAATCTAGAAAAATATTACATTGTGCATCATTCACGTTAAGAAGGCTGTACGTGATCCCCAACATTAAGGATGCGGCAGCTATATCTATAGAGGAAAGTGGACTATTTCAAAAGAGTACTCGCACCCTTTTTCCATTATTTTAGAGTAAACAGCATCTGGAGTAGCCCATTCGGTCATTTGAATGACTCTGCCATTCAATATAATCACAGCTGATCCTCTATCATATATAATAAGCTAATGCTCTCACCACACTCCTTGATGGCTTTAGTTCTGTAATATAGTTGAATGGAATAATTAATTCTGATTTGTATATATGTTTTTTTTAGAAGAGAAACATTTTCATCGTTATTCACAACCTTAAAATATGATGTTACTTTGTAGTTGATAAAGAACTTCTGAAGCTCCCACTGCTGTAAAGCATGAAATTCAGTCAGCAAATTGCACATGTTCATACGTTACAGCAGCAGAATTAGGCCATTCGACCCATCAAGTTTACTCTGCCATTCAATCATGGCTGATCCCTCTCAACCCCATTCTCCTGCCTTCTACCCATAATCCCTGACACCCGTACTAATCAAGAATCTGTCTCCACCTTAAAAACTATCCATTGACTTGGACCCCACAACCATCTATGGCATCTGGAACCCAAAAGAGTAGCAATAAAAGCCTGATAGTCTGCTTTAAAGGTATTGGTTGAGGGATAAATATTTAAATATAAATGTACAGTCCAGAAATGGGTCGAATGGCCATTGTTTTTTGCCTATCTACAGTAACCCTATTTGCCTACTTTTGCCCACTTTTTTGGAATCACTGCTGTATTCTCTTCTATTTGCTTATGAGAGCAGTTGGGGCCTTATTAATATTTCATCAAAAAGACAGCACCTCTCTAACAGTTCAGTTCTCTGTCAGTATGAGTGTGGCAATGTCTGCCAAAATCTGTCAGGCTAAATTAATTATATTTCCTATTGAAAGTTTATTCCTATGTGCATTCCGACATCCAGTGCCAATTTACCGTTCATTCATGATAAATTATTCAATTGGGGAGCTTCATGAAAGAGGATTACTTAAATATAAAGATACATAACTTTGCACAAGAACTACCAGAATCTGAGAGCTAAAATCATGCTCTAACTGGAATTAACTCTTAACATGCCTTAATTGGTCTGAAGAAGCATCTTGACAAGGAGATTCTGCCTGTTCCACTGAGTTACTCCAGCATTTTGCTTCTTTCTTCAGCTTTCATTGAAATTAGGTTGTGCACATTCAGGAAAGCTTTCCAAGTGTGTTAGGCTGCTGACATACATCAATAAAAACACAATACAGGAAAAGCAGTGGAAGATTCATCCCCATCTGAATGTTATCAAGTCGGTGCCCAAAGAAAGGAAGGCCGAAAGACATGTTGCAGAGCATTGACTCTGAACCTTGCAGCGATTATTCTGGTCCTTACTGGTTTCAGCAGTGGGAGTTCTTTCTGTTTGCTACACAGAGAGAGTGTTGATGACAAACAGATCCTGCAGCAGCACTTCATGCTCCATTGAAAGTGAAGCTGTAACTCTTGTTCAGAACACTGTTTCAATGTCTGTAAGCATCTAAAAGCAAGTCTAACAGAGCAGCGAGACAATACTATTAGATGGATGGAGCAAACCTACAGACTGAGTTGAGGCTGGCTGGGCTTTGTGGCATACATTCTCCCTCTGCCAATTGTTTAGTGACTCCAAATCAGCTATTATCTCCTAAGCATTACTTTAAAAATAAGTAAGTTTGCTTTCTTGATTTCTAGGTTCGAGTCAGATGGGGCACAACTAGAAATCTCAAAGCCACTCACTAAGCAAACTAGCGCAAACCCACCCTCCTATGGTGCAAATGGTGGCAGGACATGACAGGAGTGGGGAATGGTAATTTGCCTGTTTTTTATCATATAAACATCCTGATTAACAAAAATGCGTATCGTAAATAAGAAATTAGTTTCTAAGTCATCAAATTCCATAGTAAGAGATAAATATTGGCCAATGCAATTGCAATATGTTTAAGAAAGCGTATTGTACACAATTAAAGGGCAAATATATTAAAATTGTCTCCACAAATGTAATACGTTGTGTATAGAGACAGCCCAAAATGTTACCATAGTATGAAAATAGAATCTGCTCACTCAAATCCAGTATCAGTATTCAGTATTTCTTTAATATCATTTTCACTGAGTACTCGCATACACAGAGGAAATGAAAAAAACGTTGCTCAATCGGTTTCCATTCAGTGTAAAAAACAAAAGGATAATACATAGAGCTTTAAAAACAAATTAAAATTACCATTCTTAAAAAGAAAGTAGGCCTAAAAATTAGCAATATATTAAAAACAGTCATTCTGATCGACAGTAGCTTCCCAGTGGCTTTACTTTGACAGGTGCCTAACTGTCAAAGTATGGGCGCGGTTGGATGTGTGGATGAGCGATGTTTTGGGAGGGGACAAAGTCCGTTAATCAGTCTTATTGCCTGTGGGAAGAAGCTGAGGAGCATCCTGCTGGTTTTGCAGCTGATGCTCCTGTACCTCTCCCAGATGGCAGAATGGAGAAGATGTGATGTGATGGGTGGTAGGGGGTCCTGGATGATGGAGATGGCTCTACTGATGCTCCTCTTCTTGTATATCTCCAGCAGGAAAGGGAGTGGGGCACCGATGATCCTGCTGGCGGTCTTCACTATCCCGTTTAGTTGATATTGTTCGTAAGCCTTGCAGCTCCAGAACCAGGAAGTGATGCCGTAGGTTATTATGCTTTCAATTGTGCCCCTATAGAAGGTTCTTAGATGGGCAGTGGGGAGACCTGCTTTCCGTAGTCTCCGGAGAGGGTGGAGTCGCTTTTGGGCTCTTTTGACCACTGCTGTGGTGTTGGACATAGAGGTCAGGTCATCCGACAGGTGGAGTCCTAGGAACTTCACACTGCTGACCCTCTCCACAGCAGTTCCATCAATATACAGCGGTGTATGGTGTTGTTTTCCCCGCCCTCCTGAAGTCGACCACCATCTCCTTAGTTTTTTCCCACATTAAGAGTGAGGTTGTGGGATCTGCACCATCCTGTGAGCAGCTCCACCTCCATCCTGTACGCCGACTCATTATTGTCGCTGATGAGACCCACCACTGTTGTGTCATCAGCGAACTTGTTGATATAGTTGTTATTGAGTCTAGCAGTACAGTCATGTGTAAGCAGACTAAACAGCAGGGGGCTTAGGACACAGCCTTGGGGTGAGCCAGTGCTCACGGCGATGGTTTTTGATGTCCGATTGCCCACCCTGACTGTCTGCTGCCGTTGTGATAAGAAGTTAAGGACCCAGTTACAAGTGCCAGTATCCACCCACTAACAGCCTCAGCTTCTCCACCAGCTGCTGTGGAATGATTGTATTAAAAGCAGAGCTGAAGTCTAAATAGAGGATCCTGGCATAAGTATTTTTCCGGTCGAGGTGTGACAGTGCGAGGTTCAGTGTAGTGGAGACTGCGTCCTCTGTGGACCAGTTGGCTCTGTAGGCGAACTGCCGTGGGTCTAGGTCGGCAGGGAGACAATTTTTAATATGCTGCATAACCAGCCGCTCAAAACACTTCATTAGTATGGGCGTAAGAGCCACTGGGCGGAAGTCATTGTGACAGGCTGGGTTTGGTTTCTTCGGGACAGGAATGATGGTGGCACTTTTAAGACAGTTGGGCACTACTGCCTGGCTGAGTGAGATGTTAAAAATGTCTGTGAAGACATCTTTTAGTTGATCAGTGCAGTCCCTTAAAATGCATCCAGATATGTTATCCGGCCCTGCAGCTTTGCGTGGATTGAAGCTGGCAAAGGCCTTTTTAACTCTGGCTGTGGACAGCCTGAGTGACTGGTCGCTGGGTGATGGCAGGAGTGCTCATATCTGGGGGGTGTTTTTAACCTCAAACCGTGCGTAGAACTCGTTCAGTTCATCTGGTAGAGAGGGGTCATTTTGGCATATCCGCAGCGGGAGGGGGGGGCTTGTAGTCAGTGATTGTATGAAATCCCTGCCACAAGCGACGTGTGTCTTTGTCGTTTGTGAAGTGGCTATTAAGTTTTTGTACATACAGCCTCTTCGCTTCCCTGATCCCCCGGGATAGGTTACTCCGTGCCAGTTTGTATGCTGCGTTGTCCCCAGATTTAAATGCAGCATTCCGGACTCTCAGTAGAGAACAGACTTCCCCAGTTAGCCAAGCTTTCTGATTGGCACGCCTCTTGACGGTTTTAACCACCGTCACATCATCAATGCATTTATTGATGTATCCGATGACGGATTCTGTGTATTCTTGGAGGTCAATGCCACTGTCACCTGTTGCTGCCTCTCTGAAAATGGCCCACTGTGTGATTTCAAAGCAGACTTGCAGTGCTGCGGCAGCTCCCTGTGGCCATATTCTGACTTCTTTGACCATTGGCCTGTCCTGTTTCATCCATACACCTAATGAGTATAAAAAGTGTACGTAGCTGCTTAAAAAGGAAATTAGGAAGACACAGATGGGTCACTAAGGATAATTTGTTACAGAGTTAAGGTAAATGCAAAGTATAATAAGTATATTAAGGGCAGAATTATAATGAGGGAAATAATAGGCCCATAAGGGACAACAGGAGTTAACTGTGCATGAAGGCAAAAGGTACACATGGTGTCCTAAATGAATACTTTTCACGTGTTCTCACCAAGGGACAAGACTTTGAGTTAGGGGATTCAGCAAAAGGGAAGGTGAAATTGTCGAGCAAGTCTAGAAAAATAAAGAGGAGGTATTTGATGTCATAATGGAACTGGCTGAGATTTATCTGAGACAGCTATGGGAGGCTAGAGAAGTGACTGCTGTGGTTCTGGCTGAGATTTCTATATCTACACTAGACAAAAATGAGGTACCAGGTGACTGGAAGACAGCAAATGTGGTGCCAGATTTCAAAGGTATTAGAGAAAAGCCTGGCAATTACAGACTGCACGCCTAGCACCAGTAGAAACAAATCTGAGGAATTAAGGATCACTTAGAATAGTAGAGATAGTCGGTGTGGCTTTGTCAAAGGCTGTTCCTATTTGACCAATCTAATTAACTTTTTTGAAGAGGTATCAAAGTGTATTTATGCAGTGCAGTGCATGCACTTTCTATGGCTTTCAGAAGACTGGTCCAAAAAGGATCCAGGAGAAGCTGGCAATTTGTATCTGAAACTGGCTGACTGCGAAAAGGCAGAGTTTAGTTTAGTTATAAAGTGCAGAACAGGCACTTCGGCCCACCAAGTCCGCGTCCGACCAGCAACCCCCATACACTGACACTATCCTGCACACTAGGGACAATTTATAATCTTTACCAAAGCCAATTAACCTTACAAACCTGTACGTCTTTGGAGTGCGGGAGGAAACTGGAGCACCCGGGGAAAACCTATGCGATCACAGGGAGAACGCACAAACTCCATTCAGACAGCACCCATAGTCAGGATTGAACTCGGGACTCGGGCACTGTGAAGCAGCAACTCCACCGCTGCACCACTGTGCCACCCACAGAGGTGATGGTAGAGGATTGAGTTTGAGATTGGATGGCTTTGACTAGTAGTGATTCATAGTGATTGATTGAGAACTCATTGCTATATGTAATATATGTGAATAAGTTTATAGTGTATATAGGAGACATAAGTTTGCAGATGACACTACAGCAGGTGGAATTATTGACTATCTGAGGGGGGGGGGGGTAGTTTAGGCTTCAGGGTGAGATCGATGTGTTTGTGAACTGGGCTAAGGAATGACACATGCAGTTTAATCCAGATAAATGTGAGGTGATGCCTTTTGGGAATACTAATGAACAGCACAATTGGTAGGTCCTTGGCAGTATTGAAGGACCATGGTGTACCAGTCCACAGGTCCTTGAAAGTTGGAGTGCAGGTAGATAAAATGTTTAAGAAAACATATGGATGCTCCAAACTCCAGGATATAGGAATTAGTTTCCCCCCTCTGCCATTGGATTTTTGATTTACTGACCCACAGACCACAATCAGTAAGGATTCATGACAACACCTCTTCCACAATAATTCTTGACACCGGTGCCCTGTAAAGAAGTGTTCTCAGTCCTTTACTATAATACCTATACATTCGCGATTGGACGTCCAAAGTAAGTTCTAATTCCATCTATCGGTTTACAGGTGACACCACTGTGGTGTGCTGAATCAAAAACAATGATGAGAAAGAGTACAGAAAGGAGACAGAGAAAATAGTAACAGGCCAATAACTTCTCCTTCAATGTCAGCAAGATGTAGGAACTAGATAGTGACTTCAAAAATCCCAGTGGAGTACATGCCCCAATAAGCATCAATGGTGCAGAAGTCGAAATGGTTGAGAGCTTCAAGTTCCTTGGTGTTAATATTACCAATGATCTATCATGAACCAACCACACTGATGTGACATCAAGGCAAACCAATGCCTCTACTTCCTGAGCAGACTGAGGAAATTTGGCATGTCTCCAATTATTCTTGCAAACTTCTACCGATGAACCATAGAAAGCATTCTGTTGAGTTGTGTCACAGCTTTTTTTTAGAACAGCTACGCCCAAGACCGCAAGAAATTGCAGAGTTGTAGATGCAGCCCAGTCCATTACACAGACCAGATATCCCAACATTGACTTCATCTACACGTCATACTATCTCAGAAAAACAGCCAACATGGTCAAAGACCCAGGTCATTCCTTTTTCTCCCTGCTCCCATCTGACAGATGGTATAGAAGCTTGAATACGTGAACCACCAGATTCATGAATAGCTTCATCCTCTCGGTTATCAGGCTTCTGAATGGTCCTTCTATAAGCTTGGGTACTGTCCAATTCACCTTTACCTTATTGGGAACATTGAACCTTCTCTATGGGACTAACACACTATCATATTCTACTTTTGTTTGTGTTTGACTTGTTTGTATTTATGAATGATATGTCTGATCTGTTTGGATAGCATCCATATTGAAGTTTTTTAATGTACATCAGTACATGTGACAATAATAAACCTAATCACCTCATCTGGAATACTGCATGCTCATTGCACTATAGGAAGGATGTGACAGTACTTGAGAGAGTGCAGAAGAGATTCATCAGGATATTGATGAATATCAAGAAGGGGAGTTTAAGATATGAGGAGAGACTGAAAGTCCAGGTGTGTTTTCCCTGGACTGGAGGTGAAGAAGGGATGTTAAAGGCATATAAAATTATGAGGGACATAGAAAAGGTAGGCTGCAGGACATCTCCATTTCAAAGTAAAATAAAACTAGGGCACAGGAACAAAGGGCAAAAAAAAAAAGAAGAATCTGAGAAGGATTGTGGTGAGTACCTGGAGTACACTACCTAAGAGAATGGTGAAGCAAAGTCTTGGTCAATATATAAGTGTTTAGATGAGTACTTGAATTTCCTGGATATAAAAGGCTAAAGGCCAAATGCTGGAAGATGGAATTAATACTGCAAACATTATGTATAGAAAGTGTTGGAGGCAGTCAGTGAAGAGTAGTGGAATAAACTACACCGACTTTGTCTCATGTAATAGCTTGCACACTCTGTATCTTGTGTACAAGTTGTTCTATTTTGCATACGGAAGGAAAAGTAACATGGGTGTAACTTTGAACCATACTGATGACGAACAACTCCCAACTCCTAATACAGAATTGTGTCAACCAGTCATACAAGTTAAAGGTAACAAAATATATTCTCAACTCTGCATTGGACATTATTAGAGGTTAAGAAGCCAATGAATACACATCATGTACAATGTAGATGACAAGGGGTAATGGCCCAGATATAAATTTAAATTCAACCATCCAAATATGATTGTTTACAGCATTCTACCAGCTGTCTGCTGTAAGGATTATCACTTTGGTAGTTTTCTTTGAAGGTAGAACAAATTTTCACATGCAAGTACATAATTCAAAAACCAAATCCCAATTGAGAAAGAACTAAATGGCATTTTTAGAATCACAGCCATGAGAAGTTATAAAGCCATCGAGGATGTCAAGTAATGACATGACTGCAATGGCGGGGCATCGGGGAAGCTCTTCACAAATTGGAGCAAGTCTGAGTTGCAGACTTGAGCATGAGGGAAAAATGACAGTGCCTAACCATATGGAAGGCACCTGATATTATCACTGACATTGAAGTTTTATAAGCACATGTTACATTGAGTATATTAACTGTTTACGATTTAATAATTTCTCTAACAGTAGCATCTCCCTGTCGCTCACGTTTACTGTTTTGAAGATAACAATAGTTAATAAATTAACCATTTTTAACAAAATATATTGGACTAAATTAAATTGTCATTATTGAGGTCAACTATCTATTAAATTGTTAAAATCTAACTTGATAGTGGAACTATAACCAAATTCTAGTAATTAAAATTCGTATGATGCTCTTTCATTCTGGACTTGAAACTTTATGCATTATAGTTGCCAGTATTAGATTTTGTAAATGTTTAATGATTTGAAATAGAAATTGCTATCTCCATGGCAACAATCTGGACTATATTATTTAAGCAAAGTAATTAACCTTATTCTAAGAGGTTCGAGACTTGAAAAAGGAAAGTAAAATGCCATTTGGTTCTTTCTCAATTGGGATTTGGTTTTTGAATTTTGTACTTGCATGTGAAAATTTGTTCTACCTTCAAAGAAAACTACCAAAGTGATAATCCTTACAGCAGACAGCTGGTAGAATGCTGTAAACAATCATATTTGGATGGTTGAATTTAAATTTATATCTGGGCCATTACCGCATTTTCATTTTCTTCACCTGAGTGAATATTTCAGCACAGACACAAGGAGATCACAAGCGATCTCCTTGGGATATATATATATATATATATATATATATATATATAGAGTCGAGCAGATGTTATTTCTAACAAACAATAGATAATGGCTTTCCGGATCATTAATTTAATGGTTTAGCAAGATTTTGTTTTAGTTTAATTTAGAGATACAGCATGGAAACAGGCCCTTCGGCCCACCGAGTCCACACCGACCAGTGATACTCGTGTACTAACACCATCCTACACACTAGGGACAATTTACTGAAGCCAATTAACCTACTAACCTGTACATCTTTGGAATGTGTGAGGAAACCAGAGCACCCAGAAAAAGCCCACATGATAACAGGGAGAACGTACAAACTCCGTACAGACAGCACCCGTAGTCAGGATCGAACCCAGGTTTATGGCCCTGTAAGGCAGTAAGGCACTGAGCCCAGAAGATTTAACTTTTTTTTAAAATTATGGATATCTTCAAATATAAATGCCACACAATGGTGACAGTTTGGAGTTCAGCCAAGAAACTGGATCAATGAGCACCCATTTTGAAAATAGTTCAAAATAGTAGTTTAACCCAATCTATATAGAATATGTGATCATTCCCAGGTAAAATTTACCCCCATCAGGAAATTGGCCCAGGAAATTCCATACACGATTCACATTGGCACAGCTGAAATTGTACCAATGCCAGTTGTATACCCAACACTGTTGTGCTCTGTCCATTTTTTTTCTCTCTGACGTTAACTGGAGTTTCCAGGTATAATCTATGAGCTCTGCTGAACAGGTGCAGAAAGTCAGGATTACATTGCTGGGATTGACATTGAGATCTCACTGAAGGCTTGCACGCAACAACTATCAGCCTCAGATTTCAATGCTGGAAACACTCGAAATCTCTTCACTGGTTCCTCCATAGTTAAGTGGAGCCTCTAAAAATTAATGTCAGGGACTCCATGCTCCCTGTGTGGGTTAGAGAGAGGTTGCTTGGAACCATAACTTGATTTTGGTGAATAATCATGTGGAGATTGGACGCCCACTCAGTGAAAATCACTGCCCTCCCACCCTTGGGTTTTTAGAAACATAGAAACATAGAAAATAGGTGCAGGAGGAGGCCATTCGGCCCTTCGAGCCAGCACCGCCATTCATTGTGATCATGGCTGATCGTCCCCTATCAATAACCCGTGCCTGCCTTCTCCCCATATCCCTTGACTCCACTAGCCCCTAGAGCTCTATCTTACTCTCTCTTAAATCCATCCAGTGACTTGGCCTCCACTGCCCTCTGTGGCAGGGAATTCCATAAATTCATAACTCTCTGGGTGAAAACGTTTTTTCTCACCTCAGTCTTAAATGACCTCCCCTTTATTCTAAGACTGTGGCCCCTGGTTCTGGACTCACCCAACATTGGGAACGTTTTTCCTGCATCTGGCTTGTCCAGTCCTTTTATAATTTTATATGTTTCTATAAGATCCCCCCTCATCCAGTGAATACAAGCCTAGTCTTTTCAATCTTTCCCACCATCCCAGGGATCAATCTCGTGAACCTATGCTGCACTGCCTCAATCACAAGGATGTCCTTCCTCAAATTAGGAGACCAAAACTGTACACAATACTCCAGATATGGTCTCACCAGAGCCCTATACAACTGCAGAAGAACCTCTTTACTCCTATACTGAAATCCTCTTGTTATGAAGTCCAATATTCCATTAGCTTTCTTCACTGCCTGCTGTACCTGCACGCCAACTTTCAGTGACCGGGGTACAAGGACGCCCAGGTCTCGCTGCACCTCCCCCTTACCTAACCTAACCCCATTGAGATAATAATCTTCCCCCTTGTTTTTGCCGCCAAAGTGGATAACCTCACATTTATCTATATTATACTGCATCTGCCACGCATCTGCCCACTCGCTCAACCTGCCCAGGTCACCCTGCAACCTCCTAACATCCTCTTCACAGTTCACACTGTCCCCCAGCTTTGAGTCATCCGCAAACTTGCTAGTGTTGCTCCTAATTCCCTCTTCCAAATCATTAATATATATGGTAAACAGTTGCGGCCCCAACACCGAGCCTTGCGGCACTCCACTCGCCACTGCCTGTCATTCTGAAAAGGACCCGTTCACTCCTACTCTCTTTGCTTCCGGTCTGCCAACCAATTTTCTATCCATGTCAACACCCTACCCCCAATACCATGTGCCCTAATTTTAGTCACCAGTCTCCCGTGCGGGACCTTATCAAAGGCTTTCTGAAAGTCTAGATACACTACATCCACTGGCACCCCTTCATCCATTTTACTTGTCACATCCTCAAAAAACTCCAGAAGATTACCCTCTGCTCTCTGGCAGCTTGATGTATGGCTGCCTTGGAGAGAGTTCCTTCCAGGTCTAAGGTCCCTCTCGGTGATCAGTGCAGCAACGACTTGACAGATGGGATGTTTCCATGTGGCTCCTGCAGGAACCCCATCAGTTAACATTTTGGCACAGCACAGTAAACTTCAATAGGTTGCCAGTGCACACATATCAATACACGTTGGGCGGCACAGTGGCACAGCAGTACAGTTGTTGTCATACAGCGCCAGAGATATGGGTTAAATCCTGACCATGGGTGCAGTCTGTACGGAGTTTGTATGGTGTTTGTACCCTGTGACCACAGGAGTTTTCTTCGGGTGCTCCGGTTTCCCCTGCACTCCAAAGACGTACAGGGTTGTAGGTTAATACCTTGTACCCTATACCTTGTACCTTCCGAAGAGTCCACCAGGGACTATACTGGAAGTTGGACAATTTTATACTGGACAATTTTTACATTTACATTTATCAAGCCAGTTAACCTACAAATCTGTACGTCTTTGGAATGTGGGAGAAAACCGGAGATCTTAGAGAAAACCCACGCAGGTCACGGGGAGAACGTAGAAATTCCGTACAGACAGCGCCCGCAGTAGGGATCGAACCCGGGTCTCCGGTGCGACATTTTGCTGTAAGACAGCAACTCTACCGCTGCGCCACCATGTCCCTAATTGACTTTGGTAAGTTGTGAAATTGTCCCTAATGTGTGTTGCTTGGTGTATGGGGTGATCACAGATCAGCACGGACTTGGTGGGTTGAAGGGCATGTTTTCCCGCTGTATCTCTAAAGTCTAAAATAAAGACTAAAGTCACAGGAGAATCCTATTATGGGCAGCCTCTTTGGCACAGATTTTAGTTGAGAGTTCATTGCACATTCCACATTTTCAAGTAATCCAATTTAAATTCTAAGGCATAAATTCAGTCCTGGGCCTGACTTGTTTGAGCTACTAGGTCATGGGTTGGGTTGGATGTGTGCTTGAGAAGGTAGGGTTGGTATTGAGTTAGCAAAGAAAGTGCAAAGTTCACAAGGTGCTAAATCTCCCTCAGCTTTCAGTGTGAATTATATTGTGGCTGTCCATGGAAAGCAGGATGGAGGGAGGAGCCAGTAACAACAATGTTGTGCCTTTGACGCAGTAAAAGACAGGGATATGCAGGTTAGTTGGCTACCAAAGATTGCCCCTAGTCGGTAGGTGTGTGTTAGAATCTGGGGGAGGTTGAAGAGAATATGGAGATGTTAATATAGTATTAATATGAATAGGTGCTGGATGGTTAACATGGACAAAGAATCTGTTTCCATGCCGTATGACTATATTAATAATTATTTGTGTAAACATCAAGGTGCTTCTACATATTTTGTACAATTTCATGTTTAATTTTGTGGGAATGCTCACCTGGGCATTAAAATCAAATAGTAGTTGTTGTTTAGTGCACCTAAGGAAGATGAAATCCAATTTCTAGGCAAAAATGTAATAACTTGGATTTGGCCCATTTAGAGGTAGCTCATAATTTTCATTACCTCCATACAGTCTCCTCTTAGTCCAAGGATGTTACATGAGACCGCACTTATGGAGGTTTGTTGGGATGCAGGAGGCCAAATAGGATTCAAGAAGAAGGGTCTTGACCCAAAACGCCACCTGTCATTGTTCTCCAGAGATAGACACAAAATGCTGGAGTAACTCAGCGGGACAGGCAGCATCTCTGGAGAGAGAAAATGGGTGACATTTTGGGTCGAGACACTTCTTCAGACTGCTAGATGATGCCAGACCTACTGATGCTAGACTTCTCCAGAGATGCTGCCTGATCTGCTGTTACTCTACCACTTTGTGTCCTTTTGTGTATTAAGCAGCATTTGCAGTTCTTTGTTTCTTCAAGGAAAAGTTTGTTTTGAAGAATGGATTACAGATGTGTTTGGCCACGATAACATTGCAACATGACAAGGTTAATGTAAATCAGAGCAGTTAGACAACCTTTTAACAAGCATACAGAAATAATTACTATTGCTTGAAGTGGAGAGAGACAGAATTTGGTGTACAACAACTGAAGACTAAATTAATAAGACAGAGTAATAATTAATCACAACATGGATGTGAGTAAAAGGGGAACTTAAAGTTCCCTTAATGCAATGAATTTCTTCACAATATTGTTCACTGTAACTTTCAGGACATTACATTGTAATTTTCTTGTTTGCCTTATGCCACCTAGCATTTACCAAATAGAATTTAAATGAGTTTTGAGGCTAATATAAATGTAATTTTAATTAACGACAAGGTAATTCAAGATATAATCATTATGAAAGTCGATTGTTTGCTCTGCATGAAAATTTGGGGAGAGTTAGAATGCTTAATGATTTACACACTTCCTTAGGCATTTTTGACAGGAGACTTATCCAAATTACTCTATACCTTGTGTTAATAGATTTTTATAAACAAGAGGTTGAAGGGAGAGGGCAAACATTTGGCCTAATTTCTTAGAGTATTATAGCAAAAGGCTGCAGCATGAAGGCAAATGTTCAATGGCTATAAACTGTGTCATTCACAATGCAAACTAAAGTTGTTTAATCATAATATTAATAACAATAGAAACAGATCTCCTTTAACTTTGATGCTCAAGGACTACAAGCAATGCAACACCACAGATGATCAGAGGATAGGAGCAAATTACTCTGGACCTTGTTTTAGCAGACTTTACTACTTATACTTACTAGGAGACCACAGCAGTTTGGTTGCAATTGCCAGTGGATGATTTACCAGCAAAATTATTGTTCTACATCTTAATAAGACAGATTGCATTCAGTTTAAAAACACCAGGAAAATAAGAGCCAGTACCAGTAAAATTGACTGAACCAGTTCACACATGCCCTTCTGTCCTTAGCTCATCCGACCTTGATGTAACTTCAGTCCCACAGCAAGAAGAGATGATTCTTAATTTCCCTATAAAGTGTCTGATCAACCCACTCACTAGTATCTAGGCAACAACGAAGGGCAATCAAATGGCCACCAATGTTCGTGTTCATATAATGAATTAAAAGATTAATCATGGTATGAAATCAAATCGTCTTTTCAATATGTGAATAGCAGTAACTTGTGTATTCAGATAAAAAATATTCAGCTCTGATCCCTGTTAACTTAAAGCAAATTAATGCATTAGATTCTTATGTTTCTTTGACTACAAAATAAGCTCAAATGATTTAAGTTTTCCTTGGAAGCTAATCCAAAGACTGAGCTGGAACAAAAAAGGATTTTTTAATAAGCATAATTGTTGCATAATCCTTCCATGCCAATGTTAAGCTCAACTGTCTGTACTTTTTGAGAAGGTTCTGCTCCTTCATCATCTGCAGTAAGATGCTGCAGATGTTCTGCCAATCGGTGGTAGCCAGTCCCATCTTCTTCGCTGTCGTTTGATGGGGCCGCAGGGCGAAGGCTGCAGACGCCAATAGGATTAACTAACTCATCGGGAAGGCTGGCTCCATCCTGGGGACGGAGTTAGATTCATGGGAGGTGGTCTTGGAGGGGAGCATGCTCCTCAAATTGCTCACCCCCTCCATGACACACTAGTTAACCCGAGGAGCACCTTCAGCAACAGACTGATTCCACCAAGATGCAGTACAGAACGCCACAGGAGATCCTTCTGCCCCGTGGCTATCAAACTGTACAACTCCTCCCCCTTCTGTCGTGGGGTAGACTGACTCCCCTCCCCCCCCTCCCCTCCCCAATCCTTTCCACTCATCACCTTAATTTCATGTTTCATTGTATTTTGTGTTTTATGACTGTTAGCAGAAGAATTTCACTCCTGGTATAAATTAAGTTGTATTGTATCGTATCGTATATCTTTTCTTGTTTTTTTCATTAATAGGATAAGGGCACCACAGACAAGGCCAGGATTCATTGGCAATCCCTAATTGTCCTTAAGTGTTTCTTTAACTGCAGTGATCCTTCTGGTCAATATCTTCCCAGAATGCTTCCAGATCGGAGACCTGGTCATGATCATTGAGTAATGAATGCTGGCCATGTCATTGAGTCACAAGGGCAGTGTTAGACATGCTTGTTATGGTCAGCCATTTCCTGGCATGTACCATAAATGTTTCAAACCACATCATCCCTAGTTTAAGTACAACTTTTATAAACTTGTGAAGTGAAATGTGCTTTCTTGACCCACAGCCTACACCTAAAACAAAACTGAAGTGATTTTCAACAGTTCACCGCAGTTTTCTATTTCATACTATAACCAATGAAAGGGATAAATCTCAGGTGGGCACTGTCAAACCACTGAAATGGGCAGAAACATGGAATATTTCATTTGATGCAGATCAATGAAAATATTGCATTTTGGAGGAAGAATGAAGATGGAATAACCAGCAGAAGGTGGAAAGTCATGCTCCACAAAGTTGTGAGCAGATGCCGTTGTTATTTATTATGTTCAAAGTGATCCAGACCTGGGAATGATAAGAACTGAATCAAAGTTGGTGGAGGAACCAACTTGAGATACTTAGTTAAACTGTGGATCCTACTCAATAACTAATCAAATTGCAGACTGACCCTATGGTAGGCGTAAGAAGCTCCTTGGAAAACAAGAGTTCATTTGGAAACAGCTCCTTTCTCTTGAAAGAGGGATTGTCAAGTGATCTGAAAGATGTTGCTGAAATTGTTGAACTTCATTAGGTGAAAGATGTTTCTACTTGTGGAAACCCCAAAGTGGCGAGCATAAAGGGAAATTAAAATCAAAAATCATATGGTGAGAGAAGGCTTGTGGGGAGAAATGTTTGCAATCAGAGACATACTGAGTCAAGTGGTTGTTTTTTAGTCTGTATCAAGATACAGTTAACAGGATAACTAGCTGCTAAGGTTAATAAAATGATGAAGGCATATTCCTGCTACAGCTTTTGGAATTATGTTGTAAATTCATTGGACTATTGCTCCAGTTGTCCAATTTAAAACAGAGGCTTATGATTCAAGGGTTGGAAACAGATTTGGGCCCACTGCTAATCTGCTTTCTAGTTGAGAGTTATGGGTTCTGATTGCTCCAATAGTTGTTCCCAGACACCTACATCTGCCTCTAATGTGTCTAATCACATTGTGGAATGCTTCACATGCATCCAACGCACATTAGGTCATCTGATTCAGCTCCAGTAGTTATGGTAGTAGATACCAACGAGAACCACCACTTTAGTAACTCCCACCACATTAGGAGTTTGAATTGTTGTGAGAATCCCCAGGATGTTCATGATCACTCTGCTGAAGACCTTATAATTGTGCTATTTACATGCAAGACTCTTTGCATGCTGCGTACATAAAAAATCTCCTCTCTAGGACTGGAATACCACATAGACCTTTTGTGCTGTGCCACTTTCCACATGTTTCTAAGGACATTATAATTTCTAATGAATTTCTGCCTCTCAATCAAATAGCTATGATCAAATTAGTATAACCAGCGCTGTTTAGCTCTGCAGTCCTCATGTAATACAACACAGCATTCCTGAAATAACACTGGAGCAAACGTCTTCAGTTAATGTGAGTATTAAATGAGTCATGGCAGGCATATAACACAAAGCTGATTTTTTTTTGTAATTCACAGTAAAGCTGCATTTGGTCTTGACAACTGGGGATTAGGAAAACGTATTAAATTTACTTTGCACTTTGCTTTCCATTAGCATCCTACACCACAGAAAATGAATGTCCCTACTGCTGCAACTAATTTCTGCATTCTACACAGTGACTTTTTAGCATTGATGTTACTGAAATAAAGAAAGTGGTGGAGATGTTTAACATTACTTTGTGTTAATACACACATCGGAGGAACTGCATAGAGGCTCAGATATCCTGACAAAGCTGATGCTGAATGAAGGATGAGGACTTGCCATAATTGACTGAAGGAAAAGAACAGCAGAGAAGATGTTGACATTGATGGTTTGCATATGAGGGTTGTGAATGAAAATCATTATAAATCCTTAAACCACAATCTTCCAAAGTTTTGCTGATTCTGAAATTATTTATTTAGATTGAAAATATCATGCTATACCTATTTATGAAAGATGTGAAACTGAAATCAAGGAATTCTTGACTAGTCTGCCCAACGGGTATTGTCAGCAAATAACTAATTTGGTGACAGAACTAAATGGTGAAATAACTAAATGGTTGGCCAGTGGGAGAGAATATGTTACAAGGGAAAAGGGAAAGGGACTGATGGGAGCTGCCATGAATCCAATGGACAGGAAGATTTCCTTTTGTGGCTTGATAGATAAGTAAATACCAATTCCTGACTGTAAAATAAACCAGTGTGTGTGGGACCATGACCCCAACAGAGATCAGAGCATGTGGGACCATGAGCCATTGACGAGTCAGTGCGAATTGTATCACAACCCAATGAAGAGCAGGTGATTATGGAACGATAAACCAACTAGGAGTTAGTGCATGTGATACAAAGATCCATTGAGGAATCAGTGTATGTAGTGTGAAAATCCAATGAGGAGACAGTGTTGGTTGAGTTGAATTAAGAGACACGGTGTGGAAACAGGTCCTTCGGCCCACCAAGTCCATGCCAATAACAATGACCCGTACACTAGTTCTATCCTACGCACTAGGAACAATTTACAGAAACCAATTCACCTACAAGCCTGCACAACTTTGGGATGTGTGGGGAAACCGGAGCATCTGGAGAAAACTCATGCGGTCACAGGGAGAATGTGCAAACTCTGTACAGACAACACCTATAGTCAGGATTGAACCCGGGTCTCCTGTGCTGTAAGGCAGCAACTCTATTGTTGTGCTTCCGTGCCACCCGCTGAGGGTGAAATCATAATAGAAATTTGTCCAGTGCTTTAAGGGAATGATGCCATTTTGCAAAAGTCTGTGCTGTGGAAATATCTTGGAAAGAGCTTTGTGTTATTTCATCAGCCAATTTACAGCATGGCATTAAAACATCAGTGAAGAAATAAACAGACGGGGTGAACTATTAAAGTTAATTACACCTTAATTACTATGTATGCAATTTGTACTGTCAAACTGAAGAATTACACCAGTGCACATGTGTGGACACCCAATAAATGTAAAGCAAGTTATTTCCACTGTTATAAATTCTAACAGAAAAGACAAACTGTTACCTTTTGCTAACTGTCCTATATCTGAAGACATGCGGCAAGAGGACAGCCAAGTAAAACCATATTGAGAATAAATAAAGAAAGCATTGTGATTATGAATTCCTATTAAGAAGATGTGCCTTTCAAGGCTGGCTTACTTTCTGCAATTCACATTTTGAACTTTGATCCATTCCCAATGGATCTGGTAATGCTGTAATGTGCTTGGTGGTGATGATTAACTTCCACACATTGCAGCAGCAAGATTTCCAATATAAGTACTTTGCCTTAATTGTGCCCTATATTTCTCTTGACCTAGCAACTTGCAGTATTGGTGCAGAAAGCATTCCACCCCAAAATAACTTCATTTATTGCTTTTTAGAATTTTCTCTTTCTTATTCAATTGTCACGGCAACTCTTTTGTTTCGACCTTTCACCCCCTCTCTCATCATTTGGGGGGGGGGGGGGAGAAGGAGTGTGTTGTAAGGATGGATAATTCTTTTTACCTTCAATGATCTTAGGAAAACTGCAGTGATCTTTATTGAAGCTCATGGTTCGGGGTGTGAACCTCAGCTATGGCTAAACCTGTACGGACCAAATGCAGGTAAATGGGAATCAGTTTAGATAAGTATCATGGTTGGCATGGATATGTTGGACCAAGAGTCCCACGGTTGTGCTGCATGACTCTATGACACTCAATGCTACGGAGACATTTTCAGCATGGGGTGATATGGTGAAGATAGTGGAAGGACCCATGGCCAGAGTTGAGGTGGAGAGTCTTAGCTGAGTCAGTGCAGATAATCATGGGCAGGGACAGGACCAGGAGCCATGGCCAGGTTTGACAAAGGGAGCAAGGCTGTGATTAGCACATGAAGCCAGGACTTTCAATGCTGTCTCTGGCTATAGCTCCCAGTATGGTCTCCACTGTGGACTTAATTCTGTCTCTGACATAGCACATATTTACGAGGATGTTGCCAGGACTCAAGGGCCCGAGCTACAGGGAGAGGTTGAGCAGGCTAGGACTTTATTCCATGGAGCGCAGGACGATGAGGGGTGATCATGAGAGGAATAGATCGGGTAAATGTAGGGGAATCAAGAATCAGAGGACATAGGTTTAAAGTGAAAGGGGAAAGATTTATTAGGAACCCGATAGGGCAATGTTTTTACACAAAGATATATGGAATGAGCTGCTGGAGGAGGTAATTAAGGCAGGTACGATCGCAATATTTAAGAAACATTTAGACAGGTACATGGATAGGACAGATTTAGAGGGATGTGGGCCAAATGCAGGCAGGTGGGACTAATGTAGATCGGACACTTGGTGTGGGCAAGATGAGCAAAAGGCCCTGTTTCCACACTGTATTACTCAATGTCTCTCTCTCTCTCTCTCTCTCTCTCTCTCTCTCTCTATGACCATCTCCTGGGCCTACTTGCTAGCATGTTCTGTGCTCTTATGCTTGGATGAGAAGAGCTGGAAGCCTGTAGAATGGTTTACTGGTTGATCTTCCTCTCCTGTCCATCTCAGGCACAGCTGCTAAGTGGGTGGAAACTTACTCCTTAAATCAGAACACTGAACACAGTTGGACGAGAAGCAATTGACTCATTTAAGGAAAGCGCAGATAAATCCTTTCTTCACCATTATGCTGCAGGAATTAACCCAATGGTCAAAGTCAGCGGGGTTAAGTGAAAATCAGGTCAATATAATGAGAGCAATTCTACCCTCAGGATGGTTGGGATCATCTGCTACAGCTTAATGTCTTTTTTTAACCACAGTACCTTTTCATTGATTGGGTGATTGTTAAACCATCTGCAGTGCGTGATGTCTGTGATGTCTTGAGGTGGGAATGAGTCACCGTGATGGCCGGGGATGCAGAATGCGGATAGAAAATAGGACTTGAATAATGGAACAAAGAGAGAGGGAATAAAAAGAATGCTAACTCCACCAGGAGGGGGATAAATTCCCGCTGTGGCTGGTGTGCCTCCTGGACGGCCTTCATAATTAGGAAGTGTTTTACTTGTGATTATTCTGTCCCCTAATCAATCTCATGCCCTCATTTTCAAGGGGTGGGCACAAATCTATGACATCAGTGTTGCCATGTTAGCGACAGGACATGTCTCTCTACGCCTGAGCTAACTCGACTGACTCATCACTGTGGGCTGTTTACACAGAGCATGTAAAACTTTGCTTGCACAATAATCAGCGATCAAAACTCCTTCAGTTCCTCCATCACCCAAGCTTCCTGATTTCCTTCTCCCAGAACCCACGGAAAGAAAATGCTGCACATACTGTAGAAATTTCGAGTTGGGTACAAGATCTGATGTTAAAACAGAAGTAACAGCTAATCCTTTGTTATTCGGGGGCTCTCAGCAGAGAGCTTGATTTAACTCCCAATCTAATAGGATTCCATAAATACTGAACTGCAGCATTAGTCCATGTATCGGCTCTGCCTACTGAAGTGAACTGTAAATGTTCTTTCCAGCATTGCGCAACGGAAAGTCAATTATTTTCCGAGTGAAATATAATAATAACTGGAAACTTGCTCTGGCACTTTCCAACTCGGAGTCATTCTTGTAATGGTGATGGGATTTTTATATTGCAGGGGATGCACTACATGATATTACATCCCATACAATATACCTTTTGGAGCTCCTGGGAGGAACGTGCACCATGCTGTCCTGACCATCGTTAGGTACTCCTGGGAACGATGGCATGGTGGTGCAGCTATTGGAGTTGCTGCCTCACAGCTCCAGTGGCCCAGGTTCAATCCTGCTCTGTCTGTGCGGATTTTGCACATTCTGCCTGGATTTCTCCAGCTTCCTTCCACGTCTCAAAGATGTGCGGATTGGTATGTTGATTAGCTTTTGAATTGCCCCAAGTTTTTAGGTAAGTGGTAGAATCGGAGGAAGTTGATGAGAATGTGGGGAGTATAGATTAAAAAGAAAATGAGTGCAGTAATGGGGTTGGTCTCTGAGCAAGCATTAATTCAACGTGCTGAAATAGCCTCTTTCCATATTATAAAAACTCGCGGTCATAGTGACCTGACATCAGAACATATGATGCCTAAATAAGTTATCCTCAATCACCAGGCCAACCCCTTGAATACTGCAGCATCCCCACCACCATTGCAAATTGCATTCCCCATCTGAATTAGATGATCGCTTTGATCTCAAAACACCCCTCTCCTCAGTCCCGATTTAATACTGGTTTCAAGGACCCAATTTCCTGTTCCACCAAGCCATGATCCCAATCTACTTCTCCCCACTCCAACACTCTCACTCACACCAACACTTGCCAATCTCGCACCTCCGATATCGATCACCCTCCCCCACCGTCACAAGTCTGAAATTAGTCTCCCGTTTCCAATCCCAATTCCACATCCCTGTGCACTAACACCAAATGCCAATTTCCCAATCACAATTCCAGTTGTTTTCTCCCCCCCCCCCCCACACACGAACACTGTGTGCCAATCTTCTGTCTCTGATCATGATCTTACTCCCCGCCATTTTGAGAAGTCAAACCAGGGCAGGACCTTCACAGTGAGTGGCTGGGCTCTGGGGGAGGGTAGTAGATCTTGAAGTGCAGGTACATAGTTCACTGAAAGTAGCGTCACAGGTAGATATAATGGTCATGAAGGCTTTGGGCATTCATTAGTCAAGGTATTGAATGTACAAGTTGGGATAGACATAAAAAGCTGGGGTAAAGGGCCTGTCCCACTTACGCGATTTTTTCGACGACTTGCCAGCACCCGTCATAGTCGCAGCAGGTCGCCGAAGATTTTCAAAATGTTGAAAATCCAGCAGCGACCAGAAACAGGTACGACTCTTTGGGCAACTGCTCATGACCAAACAGGCGTCACATGTCGTCTGTATGGTCGTGAGTAGTCCCCCAAAGAGTCGTACCTTTTTCTGGTCGCCGCTGGATTTTCAACCTGTTGAAAATTTTCGGTGACCTGTGAGGCAGTCGAGTCGCCGAAAAAAATCGCGTAAGTGGGACAGGCCCTTAACTCAGCGGGCCAGACAGCATCTCTGGCGAAAAGGAATAGGTGGCGCTTTGGGTTGAGACCCTTTTTCAGACTGAGATAATAGGTTCTGTCTGACCCGGTGAGCTACTCCAGCTTTTTGTGTCTATCTTCGGTTTAAACCAGCAGATGCTGTTCCTTCCTATACAAGTTGGGATGCTATGTTACATTTGTCCAAGATGTTGGTGATGCCACGTTTGGAGTATTGTGTTCAGTTTTGGTCAGCCTGCTATAAGAAGGTTGTCATTAAGCTGGAAAGTGTGCAGGGAAGATTTCCAAAGATGTTGCCAACTTGAGGGCCTGAGCTGTGGGGAGGGGTTAAACAGGCTAGGACTTTAATCCTTGGAGTGCAGGAGGCTGAGGGGTAATCTTATTTAGATGTATCCGATCATGAGGGGAATAGATATGGTGAATGCACAGAGTCTTTTACTGGATTAAGGGAATCAAGACCCAGAGGACATAGGTTTAGGTGAGAGGTGAAAGATTTAATAGGAACCCAAGAGGCAGCTTTTTTAACATAGAGGTGGTGGATATATGGATGATATGTGGTGGATATATTTGCTCGAGGCAAAATGTGTAGGAAGGAACTACAGATGCTGGTTTATACCAAAGATAGACACAATGCTGGAGTAACTCAGCGTATCAGGCAATATATCTGGAGAAAAAGAATAGGTGACGTTTCGGGTTGGAACCCTTCTACAGTCTAAGGAAGGGTTCCGACCCGAAATGTCACCTGTTCCTTTTCTCCAGAGATGCTGTCTGACCTGCTGAGTTACTCCAGCATTTTGTGTCTATCTTCAGCTGAAAGGAAGTGGCTGTTAGATTGCAAATTTGAGCCCTTCATCTGGAGGCTTGGCTAAAGTGAAGAATTTTCTCTGACTAAAGATACCAGATATATTTAAACTTTTGCCAATTTCTTTTAACTTCGAAATAGTCTGTAGAGGGCATAGGTGTGAGGGGGGTGTAGAGTGGTGCAGCTGTTAGCATTGTGGCAGCTGTGGGCAAGTTTTATTATTTGGCTCAGGAACATCCACACATTTTACAAAACTTGATTTCAAGTATTTTTAAATTTGTGATATCCCAACATGCACATCACTGTGACCTCCACATTTCAATTGTCTGAATTGAAAATAAACTATCAAAAGCAAGTCTGCAAAACAAACAAGCATCAGGAGACAGCAATCCACCTAAAATAAAACCTGTGAATTAATCTGACAGTCTCCTACAGTGCTTTATTTTGGGCTGATCACCAGATTCCTTTGTATTTATAGGTTTTTGACTTCTGTTACTGTCACATATTTATATAATGTTATATTACAATATGATGATATTTAGAGCAGCTTTTAAGCTTTCGTGGCTCTCATGTAAAATGATCTATTAGCTACATTGTTACACTGTCCTCTTTGTCACCGGCTAATATGAATTTGTCAAAGCTACCAACAGTAGCCAGACTGTAACAACCTAGAATTTCTATTGTATTGTGCCAATGTTTTGTGAACTATGTAAGGGAATTTAATTAGAAATTTGGCCACTGAACTTGATCTGGTATTTTATTTGTAATTTAGAGATAGACAAATTGTTCAAGAACATCTGTACAATTCCAATTGTGTGTTGTGCCACTATTCGAAAATCACAATGAATCACATTGCTGATTCCAGAACTCCTTTCCCATTACTGGGATTCAGTCTGAAGAAAGGTTCTGACACCAAATGTCACCTATTCCTATTCTCCAGAGATGCTGTCTGACCCGCTGAGTTACTCCAATATTTTGTGTCTATCTTCGGTATAAACCAGCATCTGCAGTTCTTTCCTACACATTTTCTCTGCTCCACTGGGATTTGATGATTCTAGCTTCTGTTATCCCTCCAAATTTACCTGGTTCTGTTTCGCCAAGATGTCTACACGACCCACTTACTCCAGCACTTTGCGTCCTTTTGTCTTGAAACTCAACTGACTCTGCTTCCTATGCTCCCTTTAATTTACTGAGTTCACTGAAACATTGATCTTTGGGTAAACCAGCATCTGCAATTCCTTCCTACAATGTATTTTCAGACCCTAACACCACTCGCATTTCTTGCAAGAAAATCTAGCCCCACCAATATCCCCAGAATCTAGAAAAAAGGCAAAATAACTAGAAGTTGTATCAATTCCCATCCTTGTTGGTAGCAGCACAGAGTGTAGAGGCTGTGAGGATTCTGGTGCCAGTGCCCCAGTGATAGATGCAAGTGGCCACCACTTGAAGGGCAGGATGATCAAAGCTGAGATCAAGGATCAGGTCATTGTCCGATTCAGTATCAAATGATTTATTTGCATACACAACTTGACATTCACTAAGAATTGCTGTCGGAGCAACAGAAACTGCTATGGGAATTTCAGGCTGTCAGGGGAAAGCAATTGTCTGAAATCCATTTCCAATATGTTCTCCGACCTATTACACTTTAAAATTTTTGCTCAAGCAAAGATAGGATCAGCACTGGAGATCACCAGCTGGCAAGAATTCATATCCATTTTAGACTCGAATATCTTATCCCCCTGTGTCCTTTCATTAATTCTGATGTGCTAGGTACAGTGGATAAAGAAGACCATCTAGTATCATAAAAAACAAGTTATTAATAAAGTGTACTTTTGGGGACATCCATCTGTGTCCTTTCATTAATTCTAAGCAAAGCTTTAAATTTAAAAGTTAATTTTAATGTAAGGTAATAGATGTTTTTACAATTATTTTATTATTGACAAGTAATGTCCCTCAGGTATCTAAATAAAAACATCAGTTCTGCAGCTGTACCTTCCATAAAAATGCTATTAGTCACTAAACCATCAGTGTTTGCTTAGTCACTTTAATTTTGGAATGAAAAAGACTTCTAATAAAAGAAAATATGAAATTCATGATTATGATGTCCTCTGTGAAGAAGTGTAACTATTGCACGCTGGCTATTCATTACCCGACACCTTCCCATGGTGAAATTGCTAAAATTATCCTTCTGGAGCAATACAAATCTAATCTGAGGTCTCTGTCCATCTGGTTTGCTTCTTTATTAAATTAGAGTAATATGGCAAGCCCAGATGTCATACTAAAGTTACCAAACTGCCTCTGGGCACCTGCACAATATTCTTACACATACTGCAGTATCA